>CM073463.1:12977500-13717500 GCA_037074535.1 Gleditsia sinensis | reverse complement strand
TTTTGCTATGCATATCTTGACTAAAGAAGAGGAAGATAAGAACATAAGTTGTTTGCTTTCTAAAAATTCAATTAAGTGTATCCTAATTGTGATAAGGTAGACCCATGATCATGAAAGATGAATTATTTGATGGTCTATTTAAGCAAAACCCACCCTTATAACATATTAATTTCGTCCAAGTGAGGAAGAGAGAGAAATAGAAGCAAGGTAGAGAGAGGAAAGGAGAGAAAGAGAAGAGAAGAAAGGAAGGAAGAAGAAGGAGAAGTCTAAAGGGTTAAGTACTCAAGGTAAGTTAACTTAATCTCCACTTGAATCCATTTTTCTTCATCATCATTGAGGTTCAAAAACTCACCCTCCTTCTCTTATTTAAGCTGCTAGAAAAGCTAAGGGAAGGGAGGAATCTTGATACTTTTTTTCAAGAGGAAACAAGAAAACAAATTCACTAAGTGAAATAAGGAAATTCTTAGGTAGGTTTAACAATATTTCTTTTTGAAGAAAAGTTTTGAAATTTGCAACATTTATATGGGATTTTGATCTTAAGAACTTTGATAATTGGTCATGGATGTTGCTTTATCATGTTACATATTATTCTTGCATGTGATGTATGTTTGAATACTTAGGCTGGTGTAAATAGTTCTGCATAGGTATGGCTATGGGTGGCAAAATTTTAAGCTTCTGTTTTTGTATTTCTGGGACCATTCGGTAGGGAATTAAAATAACTCGTTAACATAAAAATTATAGATATATGTCTCACGGATTTTTAGCAACTGGAATCACACAATTTGGAGTCCATATGAGGTAGATATGGTCCGATGAGTGAGCAGTGGTCAGAAAATGGTTAATCAGGGAAGAATCTGTTAGAAAAGCTTCTGTTTTTGAATTTCTGGGATCATTTTGTAGGGAATTAAAATAATTTGTTAACATAACAATTATAGATATATGTCTCACGGATTTTTATCCACTAGAATCACTCAATTTGGAGTCCATATGAGGTAGATATGGTCTAATTAGTAAGCAGTGTTCAGAAAATGGTTAATCAGAAAATAACATGTTAGGAAAGCTTCTGTTTTTGAATTTCTGGAAACATTCTGTAGGGAATTAAAATAACTTGTTAACATAAGAATTATAGATATATGTGTCACAAAATTTTAGCCACTGGAATTACGCAATTTGGAGTTCATAATAGGTAGATATGGTCTGATTAGTAAGCAGTAGTCAGAAAATGGTTAATCAGGGACGAATATGTTAGGATAGCTTCTGTGTTTTAATTTTTGAAAACATTATGTAGAGAATTAAAATAAATGGTTAACATAATAATTATATATATATGTGTCACGGAATTTTAGCCACTGGAATCACTTAATTTAGAATTTTTATGAGAGAGATATGGACAGATTAGTAGGTAGAGGTCATAAACTACCCGAGAAGAAATAACCTGTAATTTGAGGGACTAATATCACCTTGATTTCTTAATATTTCGCTAAACTATTCAACATAATATTTTTAGATAATTGTTTTATCTTTAAATTGACACCAAGATCACCTACATTGGAGTTAAATTGAGGGAGTTATGCTCTGATTAGTAAGAGAAAGTTAGATAGGATGAAAACCTGCATCAAGAAAATAAAGAAATAAAATTAATATTTAAAAAAAAAGAATCTTATAAATAAAAATAATAAATGACTAATATATGCCATAGCCATTGCCATTGTATGAACTTCTTACCATCTTAAGTGTAAAATTTTGACATGAAAATATTTTATAAAGTGATATTTGAAATGGTTATATTCATCGCATGATTATCAATGATTTTTTTTGGTAATAGTTATATACTTGTTATTGAAAACATATTTTTGGCTATCATTGTGAAAAGAAAAGAAATGAACACGGTCACATGGCAATCCGTATGGTGCACTAGTAGGGATGCCCTACCAACAGTTATGATCATGTTAATAAGAAGAGAAAGAGAAAGTAAGCCATGTCGGACGGAGCGAGAAAAGCCCGTACCAGAGAGTAGAAAATACTCACCCTGACCGGGGTAACTTAATATGAGAATAAATTGATAGTCATCATATGATATCTTGAAAAATAGTATTTATGTCATACATGTCATAATTGTACGATTTTCATGTGCATGGATAAAGTGCATTCATGTGACCTAAAGATATTTTCTGTAGTTTATACAGATAGACATGACATGATAAACTATATTGATGGTAAATTATGATTTATTGTTGAACCTACTGGGATTTAATTCTCACTATATTTCCATATCATGTTCAGAAGAATAATTATGCAGATTTTCTCCATGACACTTATTATTTTCGTACGTTGGATCGAGGTGCCCTACCTTGGGCCACTACCAGTTATATCAGATATATCTGTAATAGATGTGACTAAGATTTCGGTGGAGGTGCCGCCACCCGCACCAGTGTTCTCGGAAGTAGTCGACGTAGATGATTAGGGCTAATATGTATCTTTGTACAAATGTTTATAAAATAATGATGTATATGGAAACTCAGTATGGTATTACTGTTAATAACAATTATACTCGGTTAAAGTAATTATTATTACGAGTTAAGTGGTTAGAATTAAAGTAGTAATAACTTCATGGAATTTTACAAATATAAAAAAAAAATTTGTTACATTTACATAAATGGAGTTGTTACACGATAATATACCTATTGAGATGTGAAAAAGTCTAAGAGAAAAAAAGACATAAATTGACTCACTAAATTGTTTAATGTGATAATAAAATCTAAGAAAGTGTTGGATGAATGGAGAAGAAGTACTTTAATCCTTATTTATAAAAATAAGGTGAACATACAAAACTGTGCCAATTATAGGGGGATTAAGTTCATGAGCCACACTATGAAACTATGAGAGAAGATCATTGAACAAAAATTAAGATAAGAGACTCAAATCATAGAGAATCAATCTTATTTTATGTTAGGAAGGTCAACTATGAAAACAATTTACTTATTGCGGATATTGATGGAAAGTTATCAAAGGAGGCAAAAAGATTTGTATATAGTTTTTATTGATTTAGAAAAGGCATATGACAGAGTGATAAGAGAAGTTTTATGGAAGATTTTAGAGAAGAAAATAATATGTATTGTGTATATTTGAACAATTTAAGATATATACGATAGGATCACAATTTGCGTGAGAATACAAAATGGGGACACAAATAATTTTCTCACAATTATTGGACTACATCAAGGGTCTTCTCTGAGTCAATATCTTTTCAACTTGATTTTGAACGCAATTACTGAACATGTACAAGATTTGAGACTTCGATGTATAATTTTGCATATGATATAGTCTTAGTTGTGAATCGAAAGAGAAAATAAATATGAAATCAAAGTCATGAAGACAAGTTTTGAAAACACATGATTTTCGTATAAGTATAAATAAAACATAATATATTGAATGTATTTTTAATAAAAGATGAATAAATACGAATTTAAAAGTAAAACTTGGAGACCATATATTAAAACAAGTTATAAGTTTTAAATATCTTAGATTTATTATACAAAACGACGGCGAAGTAAATGAGAACGTAAACCATAGGATTTAAGCATGATATTTTTGTTCTATTAGTTGTTTAATATCTTTTCATATTATGCTATGACTTCCTTCGTGTGTGTGTATATCCTACTGTATTTTGAAAATGCGGGATGGTATTATGCTTGATATGAATGGTGTTTTATGTGACTGCTTTATATTTATCGAATAATAGTAAGTTTTAATTAGCTAAGATATATGCATATTTTGAGGGGGAACCTTCCTCAACTAACTAACAAAAACTAGTACCTATATTTACCTTTTTTTAACACTAGTTTGTCATCATTAAAAAGAGAGTAGATTGTTGACCCTATTGATGTGTTTTAAAAGGTTTTGATGATGAAGAATTTGTAAAAAATGAGTTTTCAAGAAATATAAATTTTTTTAGAAGATGCATCAAGAACTCATGAAATTATCAAAAAACTGCATCAAGCTTGCATGGATTTAAGGCAAAGGAAGCATAAAGCTGAAGATTATTTTCTTTTGGGTACCCTAGTCTTAAAGTTCATGTAAAAGAAAACTTAAAGAACCCATGAGTTCACAAAATATTTTAAAAATATTTAAGTTTGACTTTTAAGGTATGTTGATACTTAGTTTATAAATTTGCCCATAAATTAAGTTTATCAAAGTGTAACAAAAGCCTGTTAAGTTTAACATGCGTGTAATAACCGTAAAATTTAACGAAAAGTTCAAATTAAAGAAATTTTGAATTAAAGAGAAGATTTTTAAAATGGAGTAAGAATTGGTGAAAATATATATATATTTATTACATGGATTAAATAATTACAAAAGAAATATGAGAATTTATGTTTTGGCGCGCTATAAGCAAATATATGCTTATTTGTTTAAAAATGATTAGGTTTTGCTAAAAGTAAGTAGATTTTTAATTAAAAGAAGTATTGTGTTGTTTAAAATAATTATACCGGCTTCTATTGAATTTTTATGGTATTTTTAGAAATACTATTTCTTTTAATATGAATGAAGATATTTGTTTTATTACGATTTTTATCAAGAAAAATTATGATTTAAGAGTTTAACTAAAGGTTTATGAGAAATGAAATTTTTAGAAATTTTTGAGATATTTTATGATGAAAAACGGAATTTATATGAATTTTTATAAAAGAAAATCTTATTATTAATTATTTAATAATTATTATTATATTAAAAAAAATATTTTTTTACTGTAGGATCAGCACATATATGTGCATACGAATACCAAAGAAGGAAAAAAACTGCAGCCCCCCCTTCCACCATTTTTTTCTTTCCTCTTCGATTTTCAATTCCTCATATCTGGAGCTACGGACCTCCGATTGACGAACTGTCTGGACCGTTGGACTCGTGGCAACGAGTACTTCAAAATCCACCAATCAATTTCACCGAAAAGTCACCGGAAAGTCGCCAGAAAATTGTATGAATAGTACCTCCAAAGGTAAAAACTCCGTCCAATCGCGTTTTAAACTTCATTTTTCCGAAATTCTTTCCATAGATAGTCTTAAAATTAGTTTCTATACTAGAATATAGGGTTTTCAGGTTTCGGCGTGAATAGTGTTTTCCGGCATGAATAGTAACGTTTATGATTTATCTAATTTTCATGTTATGTCTATGTTTTCTAGGTTATTGAGCCACCACGAGGTGAAATTCTCGTTGTTGGACTCTTAGTATGGTGAGTGAGTTTTTCTTACTATAACGCATGTTTTACGAATTCGGTTTATAACTCTCTCATATGATTTTAACTAGTTGGAAGTATGTTAAATTGTTTTACCACTTTGAAAACCAATATATTCCAACCATGTTAGAAATTATAAATTTCAATCCTAATTGAACCCTAGGTATGCAGGGCAAGCTTCTAGGCTGATAATTCTCCATTTGAGCTAGATTTATAGAAATGCGAACTTAGTCATAGAAATGAACTAAGTTAGCCATGAAATGATTTGATGCTTGATGAACATCTATGTGACGTCTACGGACGATCTATGTTTAAAAGGGAAAGTTTATGATTATAAAAGTCTCCATGGGAATTCATGGATGAGACATATTTTATAACGGAATTTTATGCATAAAAAGAGTTAGATGGAGAATTATAACTTTATTATAATGTTATTAAAATGTTTTACTTTAAACTCTTTGAATAACATATTTTTAAATATTTGCTATTGGAGGAATTTTTTTAGATCACTGTTAGCTAGCCGCAGGTAGTGCTAGCCCTGGTACACCATGATCAGGGTTCAGCCTGAGATATTGTGACGGGCTTATGACCGCCTGAGTTACAGAATTTAGGGTGGACTTATGTCTACGCCTACAGTGATTGCCATACCCTTGCTATGTGCTTGGGGGATTTATGTCTACGCCTACAGTGATTATCCTACCCTTGCTGTGTGCTTGGGGGAGATGATAGATTTGTTAAGAAAGACCTCCAATAGACTAGTGCATTTTTTTAAAAAAATTAAATATTTCTAAACAATCTCATTCATCATTGTTATTGCATAAATAACATCATTTATTACTTACCATGCATAATTGATTTGCTTTACGGTTACTGATTTAATCCTGTTTTATCTTTTGAACATACACTAGAATTGTATAGCTTTTCTTTCAATAAATTATGGTTAAATGCTTAATGTTTCTATTATTATCTTTATACTTTGATTTCAAATATAAAACTCATTGCGAAACACTCGTGCTTGGTTTGCCTTGTTTCAGTTATAGTGTGATTTATCCATTCACTGAGATGTGGTAATCTCACCCCTCTTCTATTTCCTCCCCACAGATAATCAAAGAAACTTTGATTCAGCTACAGCTCCGTAGGAGGCTGAATATAGCATTGGTGAGCCCCAGTTTGGGCAAGGCTCCGTTTTACTGTTTGTCAAAATAGTTTATGTCTAGTGTATCTCCATGAACTTACAGGCAGGATCCTCGCTTCTTGTGTACTTTGATGTGTTGTTTGGAAAACAGTTTTATGTTTTACGACTATGTTTGTATTATGAGGCCATGGGCCAAGTTGAATCACAGATGTTGGATTCATGATATATATATATATATATACAGTATTTTCTTATATTGGATGTGGCATATGTGGCCAGTTATATTTATTATGTACTCTGGATTGTGTGTTGAATGTTTGTGCATGCTATGTGTTAGGCTTACGGCTAGGGGGAAACCCTTATGCTGTGCCGGTCATGTGTTCCATCATTTGGGGCCGTGACAATGCACTTGTTAACTAAAAATGGAGCAAAATTTATAAACCAGTGACCAACAAGTATCTATTGGTAGTAGTAGCTTTAGACATCTGTTAGTTTTTGAAATTTGAAAAATGACAGTCACAAGAACCTATAGGCGACTATTGCTTGCTTTAAATGCCTATTTAGTTTTAAAATTCTTAGCATAAGCTAACTTACAAAGCAATAGACACATATAGTTGTCAATAGAAGCCTATGCCTGTTCTAGAAGTTTGGAATTCAAGTATTTAGTACGATAATATGCGCTTATAAACTTTAACAGTCTCTTGTTACCTAAACAGGAAAGAAATTAAAGGCCCTACAACAATATGATTTCATTGTATCTAGTGGTAAATGGCCTCCCACAGCTATATTTGATATTTATCTATAAATACCAAGCTCCATCGAACATTGGCAAGTAAGAAAGCAAGTGAATTATCTTTCTTTCATCTTTAAGCTCTTGTATATCTTTGGTTTTCTTATATAGGGTTGAATTTGTAATATATACTCTATTTGAGAGAGTTCATTAGCCTTATTCTGTATTCTTTCATGAGATGTGATTTAAGGGAAGGTCCCTTGACATGGTTGGGTGTGAGAATTTAATTAAAAGAGATTGTAAAAGTGTTGTAAGGAGTGTGAACCCGGTTACCAACTCTAAAGAGTTATGTTGTTGTAATAACTTAGAAGTGTTCGTATAAAATTTGATAGTAAAAGATCTCAAGTTGCAGTTTGAAGACTAAATGTAGACTTGATGGATGAGTTGAATTAGGATAATTCTAGGTGTTTTCTTCCATTCCTCCTTGTTTTTTAAATTTTTTGCATCTTTGAGCATTGTTGCCTCTATGCTTATTTTATCTTCTTTTTATGTTATTTTATTTGGCTTTATTTATCTAAGTTACAAGTTTTCTAGTTGTTTGAAATTATTTTTCTTAGTTTTTACTCTTTACAAACTTTTGGTTTTCTATTTTTTTTCTAATAAATTGGTTTCATGTTTTTGAGCTCTTTGACTTTCCTAAGTTTTGGTTTATAAACTCCTTTGTTTGTGATAATATTTGGTTTTGTTCTTCTCATAAAAGAATTTTCCTTTGGCTTTCTATAAATTCTGGTCGTAAGTCGTGTAAAAGTTTTTAAAATTATATTTTTTTCTACTTTAGTGCAAAATTTTTAAAACACCTAATTTATCTCTTTTTTGGGTGTTTACCATTCGGAGATTTATATACATTTTCAATTTAGTTGATTAGGTTTTCTAAAAGTTTTGATTTATCACTTGGAAGTAAAATTTGATATATGCGTAACACATGGGGTTTTTAAAATTCACTTTCTTTTTTAAATGAGTCAACATTGATCACAAATTTAAATTTATTGAGAGTTGAAACTCAATTTAAGGCTAAGTATTATAAGAATCTTGATAACCAAGAAATCGTTAAGTAAAGAATAATAAATGCATATATTTTTAGATAAAAAACCAATTTAAAGACAAATTAAAAGAAACTTAAATATTAGTAATAATTACAAAATTTATGTATTAAATGGTTTCTTAAAAAAAAAAATTTAAACTTATTATTACTCAATTTAACTCGCTCTTCCACTTAAAAAAAAAAAAATAGTAATCATTCACTTACAACTCTACCTGTCTCGCAATATTTTTTTTAAAAAATCCAATAATGAAATTCCCCGAATGACAGTCATGTGCAAAACACAAGAATATCAATTCTGACGACGTCGTATAACCATCTCCCAGAGTTAGAGGCCCTAAGGTCCTTTCTTCCTCCGCTATAAATTAAATCCAGCTTTCTGAGAGCCCTTCTCTTCCTTGTGGCTTCCAGCTCCGGTGATTTCTTCCTGAAAGTCCCCTTTAGGTATCGTTCTTATCACTTCTCTACTTCCTCCATTTTATCTGTCTCCTTTATATCTATCTGTACCAAGGTCTTCATTATAGGTCTGACCCATTTTGTTACAGGATCGTATCTTCTATATACTGTAAAGATGTTTGGTTTTATTCGGGAAAAAATGTTTCCTTGGATGATCTGCTGAAATGCTAGATGTACCTTTTTCTGTTTATTATTTTACTCAATTGAAGATCTATTCAGAAATTTCCTTTAAGTTTGTGACTGGGATCAATTCTACGAACCGTGATTGGTTTTACGTTATATTTTTCTGGGTTTCCATGAATACGAGAAAAGTTTAAAGTTTTTTCAAGGTCAGAATTCAGATCTGCTGTTGATATGTGCCCATGATTTTATCCTTGTCTTTGGCTTCTGGAGCATTGGGAAATAGCAAAATATGGGCTGTGGGATTTCTTTATGATGTTTAGATTTTTTTCTTTCTTTTTGATTAACTGAATTTGTCTGGCTAAATAGATCTGTTAGGTAATTGAAGATGGGAAGATGCAAGTTCTAATATTATGTTCTCATACCATTTGTATATTAATTGAGTTTCATTTTATAAAACAAAGTTTCAGATTTATTTTTATATTTTAAGACATTTCCTGAATATATTTGGTTTCTTTACTGTCTAGGCGTTCTACTGTGGAACAAAATTGGTTTCCAAGATGAATTGTTATAGTCTTCAGCAGAACGCCTACCCAGCCTGCGATGAGATGAGAAGCTCTGTTCCCATTACTGATCTGAAGGAGCCTGTCGTTTGCCCTAAACCACGTCGAGTTGGGGATTTTTCTAATATGCCTATGAGGCCCTTAAGATGGCATTTGAGGTAACTCTTTTAATTATTTTTTTGGTCTTTTATGATATTATTGTGTTTTTTTAAGCCTTTGAGGGTCTGATCTGTTCTCTTTCAATTTTGCTTATAGTCAACAAACTGGTGGGTCTGATTCAAAAGCTGGGGCAGAGCTTCTAGACATTATTCTTAAGAAGGTAAGTTATGACTTTATTGCAAACTGCTTAGTAAAATGAATTTATGCGGATTAAGTAGATTAAATTTATCTAGTTTTGTTTGTTCTCAAAGAAGTAGTGTTTCCAAAATTTTTGTAAGTGTTGAAGTACTGATCACAAATGTTTTGTGCTGGGTTTTTACTCTCTACACTTATGGATCTTCTCTGACTTTTAAACTTAATTGATTAATTGGTCTCTTGATTTCAATAGGAGAGTTATGGGGAAGAATATGCAAATCAGGTAGCTGCATCACCTCCATATTTTTGTGGGTCCCCTCCAGTCCGGGCTGCGAATCCATTGATCCAAGATGCACGATTTGGAGATGAAAAGAACACTCCTATATCAGCAATTTCATCCCCATCAGGTTTAGCATCTCCCTCTTCAACATCACGTAAAGGAGGATGTGCTAGAATGAAATTTGGACTCAAACCAGCTGCAGTTAGAGTAGAAGGATTTGATTGCCTCAACAGGGATCGTCAGAATTCCAGCATCCCTGCTGTTGCATAAACTCCATTCAGAGGAAGTGTACATAGAAGGAGCTAAGTGCCACCACTTGTAAAGACATGACTTAACTAGAGAGAATTTTAAATGTTTTGGTTGGAAGTAAGAAATTATGTTAGTTATGTATCTATTCTGGTGATCATCTCAATGCTTGTCGGTAGTTTGATGGAACTGCAGAAAAGCAAACCTTGTATTGTTGAGAAGGTTTGATTTGTAAAGCGCATGTTCTTTTGTAATATAAGGAGGTTGGATCTGGGTTTTTGTAGAATTTTTTGTAGGTGATCACTGCATGTAAGGCCTGTATAGAATTTGTGATTTTGATCATCCGTGTAAATTCTTTTAGTTGAAGTTGGAAGTATGTCTTTATATTTAGTGATGAAGCCGGTATTATGTTCTTAAATGCAATTTGTAGATTCTTATTTTGGTTTTTGCAATTAATTTTGTGTTTGGTGTGAAATAGCAACCCTTTATTGATACTCTAAATGACTTTGCACCAAACTTTGATATTTTAATTCCTCTATACTCCATCTTCTTCGCAAGCCTTTGAAACAGGAGTTTTATGTTGTTTCTTACCATTCTGTGCTAGGTACCTTCTCATTTACAGTCAAGGAATTTGGATCTTTTAAAGTATTTTACAGGATAAATACAAAGAGAGAAGACATAATTTGATAAAACTATTATCAAATGAATAAGTGAGACTTGATAATTTAGATATAAGTCTCGCCTCTCTTTCCAAATTTAGAGAACTTTAGGGGTTGTTTGATTCAAAGGGAAAAAGCAAAAGAAAAAAGGAGAGAAAAAATAATTTTTTTTTTATTTGATTTAGTTTGAGTGAAGAGGAGAGAAGTTATAATAAATTTTTTTATTTGATTTATAAAAGAAAAGGAGAAAAAAATAAAATAAAATAATTATTATATTTTTATTATTTTATTTTTAATAAAAATAATTTTTTATATTAATTTTTTTATTAAAATTTTTAGTTGAAGGCTTTTGGTTTATTGTCATTTTATTTAAAAAAGAGATTTTGTATTTTTTTTTTATATTTTTACCTTTTATTAAAAAAGAGAGAGAGAGAAAAGTGGAACAATTTTGAAAATTAGGAATTAGTCTCCTCCCCTCTTTCAAATCTCTCTATTTTTAGAGGGGAGGGGTTTTGAGAAAAGAGAGTGATTTTATCTCTCCCTATTCTCCCTCCTCTCTTTTAAAAAATGTTTGGTAAGAGAAATTTTTTTAAATTATTAAGAATTTTAATATGAGAATTGAAGACTCTTTTATTTGATTTCAAAATGAAAACTGTAATTTTCAGTAAATTTTAATTTTTGAAAATAATTTTTAAACAAAGATTATAAGATTACTATAGAGGGGAGTGAGAATTAGTGATTTCTATGAAGGTGAGAATTTTTATAAAAAATAAATTATAATTTTATCCTCTAATATTTTATATAAATTTTTTTATAAAAATAAATTTAATTGTTAATATTTTTTTTAATAATTTTAAAATTAATATAAACTTAATAAATTATTAACAATAATTTATTATATTTTTTGTTAAAAAAATAAACAAACAAAAAAATTAAAATAAATAAATAAATAAAGATCTTTTTAAAAATTATATACATAAACAAGGATTCTTAAAAAATATTATTTAAAGATTTTCAGTAATTTTAAAAATTAATTAAATACATTTTATACATTTTTAAGAATTATTATTTCTATCAATCATGTTTTTTTATAAATATGATTTTCAAGAACAAAAAATTTTATCATATATCAAACACTCTTTTAAGATAGTAAATTAAACGAGAGGTTTTTTTTTTAAATTTTTTCGTTCCTCGCTCTTCCAACCAAACAAACTCTCAGAGGATCTTAATCCATATTCTAGACATTTTTTCCTCTTCTCACCCTGGACTTTTAAGCTATGTATATCATCGTTTGGTTGTTGGTAAAATGTGCTTTTGAGATTGGGAGTGGCTGTCAATGTTGGATTTTGGTTTTCAAAGAAGCGTTTACAAGATTGTTACGGCTTCTCTCTTCACTTCACTGAATATTAAAAGTGCTTTAAGGCATATAATTTCTCAAAGGCTGTTCGTATGATAAACATTTTATTGATAGGTTTTTATTTCGTAAGGTGGATAACAAAAGAAGGTCGTTTTGTGATATTTCTCAAAATTTTAGGACGAAATATGATTTTGTAGCTTTTTGAAAATTTAAAGTCTACTCCATTAGCTAAAGTAAAATTATCCTTTTACCCAAGTATAATGATTTTGGTTTTGCAAACACTACTTTTGCTAAAAAACGTAACGTTATGTTTCCCTTTCAAATTGGGATTGGATCATTCTCTTAACATTTTTTTCCAGCCCAATGGACTATTCAAGAGCGGCTTCTTGTGTTTTCCAAATTGAATTTCAAGGACATTTTCAAATGGTGATTCTTGAAACAAAAAAAAAAAAAAAACCGTTAATTAGGGCGGCTATCATAGTCTACCTCCTTTACTTTTTTTTTTTTTATAAATATTTTTTATATTATTTAGAATAATAAAATAAATTACACAGTAATAGCTGGTATTTTTTCAATATCCGAATTTGAATTCGAAACATGTATACATTATACGAACCTTAATCTGATTTTTTTTTTTTACAGTTTTAATACTCTTACCTGAAATATCTAATATTTAAAATACTCGTAATACTCAAAATCTTTAAAAAAAATTGTTGGATAATGAATATTAGATAATAGATATTAGGTATAGAGGTATAGTAGAGATATTTGAAATACTCATGTCCATATTTACCTTCTAAAATGTAATTTATAAGATTAATTCAAAGTTTTATTATTTTGGGATTATTAGTTATTGCAAATAATGTATGAAAATATTAATTTAACATAAAATAAGTAATAAATATAATTTATGATATATAATATAATACATTTTATATATAACTAATTTTATTATTGTCAACTATATATATATTTGAAGATTAAATTTGAATTCGTCTTAAAATTGACACCAACATTTGTTTCCTACATCAATACTTGTCTATGCCTAGGCGTATATGGGTTTTTTCCAACATGCATAAGTTTATGTTGAATTTTAGTTTGTAAAAGTATTCTTATATTTTTTTGGATAGATAAGTAATTTTGTTCGAGATACCAAAGTTTCGTAGAATCAAATTTTTGTTCAACTATAAATTTATCATTTGAATCACAAATTTATGAATTGTTTTTGTCTTTTATTGGTTGAATGTTATAAATTAAATATTGATTTTAATAAATCCAAAAATATATTTTTCATGTTTTGATTATAATTAAAAGTCCATTTTTTTTAATAGGAGAACTACGGCTAGAAGAAAGGAATAGAAAAAGGACAAGAAATAGGGTTCGAACCATAAACATCAAATTCAACTCAATTTTAAAATTCTTATAATCAAAGGGTTTTGGTCATAAAATTCTTGATGATGGAGATACCAATAAATGAGGGATGAGGATGAGGGTGAAAGAATATTACATAATGGAGTATGAAGGGGTAGAAGAGTGTGTGGAATCTGAATAGCCTCAAAATGCAGAAAGAGAGAAACTACCGAAGACATACTATCACATAACCCATTCCTCAACCTTAGGTATGTGGTGCTAGTGATGACAATGACCCCCATTAATTTTTCTGGTAAGATGATGATGGAAAATGGCCCCATGACTCAGTGTGGACCACACAGCTGATATGTCAGTTATCAGCTCAAACTAATATTTTAAACTTCATTTCTCAAAATTTTTGATAAAATTTGAGGCTGCCGTTTAGACAAGAAATTAAATCAAGGGAAAAATGAAACACTTACAATTTTTGAACCATTTTAAAGTAGAAGTTTACCACACCTCAATTTTTAGTAGCAAGCATTGAACAATTTTTGTCCATTTTTTATTAACAAAACTAAGGGACATTATAATTTTTTTCACGTGGTATCCTACCATTAAAATTACATATAATAGTGAAACCGTGCGTTTATGTATTTTGAAACGAGTAATGTGACAACTCTGTTAGTTTTGTTATTGAGAAATAGAAAGATAATGTCAAATATTAGATAGTGAAACTTGGGGGGTAGTTTTTAACTTTAAATTGAAGGAAGTGTTTGCAATTGAGTCAAAAAGAGATACATTTTTTTCCTCAATGAAAATAGTCCCATATAAGAGAAAAGTTGTGTATAAGATAAGACCTAAGCATTTCTTCAATGATACTCCGCTCTCTTTTTTGGTTTTGTTTTTCTTTTATTTAGGTGATACTGACGTTCTAAATGGACCACATATGTCAAGTTATTGATTGTACAATGCGGCATGGTAGCGAAGGAGGAGAAACTTCTTATCTGTTTCTTTATCTTATTATAACCTTGTCCACAGATGTAGCCATCAGAAGGGTTCAATTCTAAGCGTCAATGCAACTTGAAAGGCATTGTGATTAGACTGATAGTTGGGCAGGTTTCATATTTTACAAAAAAATTGTCCAGTTTCAGGCTTGGACAATATTAACAAAAGTTAGACCCGTGATCCCATCATGTATAATTAGGATAAATTTTACATCAATAGTTATAAAATATAGACACTTCACAAAATGAGTTATTTCTATGCCTATGTCTGACAAGGGACCGGTTAATGATTCATAAGCTGGTAATCTATGACTACGAAGTACGATGAGTTCCTAAACAAAGAGAATGACAAGATGAAACTTATGATCAATAGTAGGTGATTCTGATATATTACTTGGAATTTCATGTGAATTATTATGGTATTTTAAGAAAAAAATTATACTATTTGGTGGGAACTGAGCTAGACAAAATCCATTTGTGTTGGAGTTGGATTCATGGAGCCCTTTTCAAAGAATAATTATATTTCTCATGATTTGTAAATTGCAGTGAGGACAGAAGAGGGCATGAAGATATGGCCCAAAAGAAAAAAGGCAATGTTTGACCATGATTTGTGATCCTTCAGAACAGTATTCAGTTATGTCAGTTCCTAATTGTTTGATCTTCTTTAAAAGGGCATGTTTCAAGAATCTGAAATATTGTGATACTTTGTAGATACGAATCATTCAATTCTTGCAAATTGGACCTGAAAAATTACGTTAAAATACCTCTACAAATATAGCTCATTGTTTTTAAAGATTGCACGAATCCTGTACATTTTCTGACGGAAAGTACAGAAGCTTCTTGGCAACGAGAGAGGACGTTGAAGTTATAACATCAGAAAACCATTGACCTTCTTCAGTATATTCAATTTTTCAAGCATTTTGCCTCTGATTTGCTTCTTTGAATTCATTTCTTGGAGGGTCAGAGAAGCAGGAGCATTTATAAAGCTAAGTAAACGTCAAGCTCAAATGTACCTTCATGAATCACACCGACGAAGTTCTTTTTTGCATCATAGTTTAGTGGCATTAATAATTTAAGGTTAGCATAAATTTCAACCCACTACAGGAAAATCTAGATATAATGTGGGTTCTCACGCAATTATGAAAGGAAGCAAATATTTATTCATTAGTTCTAATCCATTCATTTCCACTGGGAATCCGAAGAACATAAACAAAAAACATAGGATGATGATATCCTCAAAAAACCGGAAAACATATGGGAAAAGAAAAATGGTCTTACAATGATTAAGTACAATTCAAACAGACCGATCCCAACAAAGGGGGTTACAAATTCTTTCTAAGCAGATGGTGGCCTGTAGGCAATGAAACTGATGCACTGCACTTGGCGACGGTTGTCGAATCCAATGATTCGGATGTGAGCGTACGGGTATTCCTTCTTGGCCTCCTCAAGCTCCTTCAACACCTGAGCAGAGTCATTGCAGCCAAACATGGGCAGCTTCCACATGGTCCAGTAGCGTCCGTCATAGTATCCTGGTGACCTGTGGTTCTCACGGTAGACAAATGCGTCCTATATACCCACCAACCAGTGAAGCAAGCAGATCAACCATCAAAATCCAGAATTCAGACAAAGGAAACTAAAAAAGAAACCAAAAGGGTATGCGTAAACTGACATTCACTTCGAATTCCAAGCAAGGAATCCACCCCTTCCTTAGAAGGTAATCTACTTCCTTCCCCAAAGCCTCTGTGGACAGTGGGGGCAGGTAGGAAAGAGTCTCGAACTTCTTCAGGCCAAGTGGAGGCCACACCTGTTTTGCACGATGATAAACAGAGTTAGCAACTTGTAAAACATTCTTCAATAGCTTCTGTTATTAAAAATGTAATTACCTTCTATTGAATTTCATTCAGATGTCTTACCTTCATGCATTGTACTCTCCCACCATTGTTTGCAATGGAGGTAATGTCATTGTTGGCCTTTCTGGTCACTGGGAAGCTAGCGGCTGACTTAAGACCGGTGAACGGTGCCACCATGGTGGCTTGTGCCGGAGAGGTACGGTTGATGGTGGTGACAGCGGCGGAGGAAATCACGGAGGAGGCCATTTCTTTCTCCTTTTCCTTGGTACTACTTAGGAGTTCTGCTGTAGAGCTGCAAAAGCTTCTGCTCAAACTTGCAATATATAATGGTTTAATTTGTATATTTCCAATCCAATGGCTTGAAATTGAGGGGCTTTGTTTTAGCCAAATGTTGAACGTTGGATAGTGTAAGTGATGACATTACACCATAATGGCCACACGAGAGCGGAAACTTTTGAATGCTAGCCTTATCGTAATTAGGCATCAATATGGCAGTGCCACGTGGATGAAGCTCCATAATCTTATCTCTTTCAAGGCAGAATGTAAACGTGCGATGGTGGTTAAGCTGATATTTTTTGGCCTCAGGGAATTTGTGACCGTCCCTTCTTCAGAGATATCATTCAGGGGTTAATACCCTTTACCATTTTTGCTATGGTAAGGTTTCATGTTAGAACTAATGGTTAACCAAGGCCTTGGGATTTGGATCCTCTGCTGCGCCTTTGGCGCAGCAGAGGGTGCTGCGCGTTGGAGTGCAGCATTTTATTAATACCATGCCTCTTTTTTTTTTTTGTGTGTGATTGATCTATAATTTTTATAAATGAAGCAGAAATTTAATTTTTACTATTCTTCGTATCTTGTAGATAAAAGATGGGATGTTTTGAATTTTTTTTCATTAAATTATTAAATTCTTGCAAGAGTGAATTATTATTTTTATATTTTAAAAATATATTTTTTTAATTTTTTTTAAAGTTTAATTTTTTAAACATACTATTTAAAAAATTATTTTTTCTTTAAAAACTTTTTTTATACATCTTTTAAAAATAATTTTATGTTAACTGTCTTCATACAAATTTAATGAATTTATTTAACTAATCAAAGTATTTACTTAATTAAATTAGATTTCATGGAATAGATTTTTTAGGATGAGAATTTGACAATCTCACTAGTATTTTTTTTTTAGTTTTAACTTTGAACCATGTTCATCTCATTTTTAAATTATATATATATAATTTTAATTAAATAAATAAAAAAAATAGAGAAAAAGACTTATTGTTTACGCTTTTCTTTTTATACACAGTGTTTAAAGAACAGTGAAAAAGAAATTTTTATTTTATAAAATCTATAGATCAATTTAAAAAATAAAAAAAACAAAAAACAAAAAGCATGGAATTAATGAAACGCTGCGCTTCTACGCACAGCACCCTCTGCTGCGCCAAAGGCGCAGCAGAGGATGCAAATCCCCTCCTCTGCTTCTAGCTGCAATGCTATAGTGCGGGGATCTGGATCCTCTGCTGCGCCAAAGGCCCAGCAGAGGCTGCTGCGCGCTGAAGCGCAGCGTTTCATTAAAGCCATCTTTTATTTTTATTTTTTTAACTGATTTATAATTTTAATAAATAAAATCAGAATCCCTTTTTTGACCATTATGTCTTTATCATCATTCTTTAAACACGCTGCACAAAGAAAGAAAGCGGCAGCCCTCCCTTTTTTTTTTTCTTTTGAATTGATTTATATTTCCTATAAATAAAATTAGAATCCCTATTTTCACCATTATCTCTTTATCACCATTGTTCAAAGGCGCTGCACAAAGAAAAAAGCGACAGAACAGTAAGTCTTCTTCTCTATTTTTTATTTATTTATTTGATTAAAATTATATAATGAATATATATATATATATATAACATATAATTTAATAATGGGATGAAGCATGTTTTAAAGTTAAAACAAAATCATGATTTCAAAAACTGCATGTACAGATATGAAGAGGAAACACAGTTTGAAGTGGCATGGAGCAACTTATTGTCAAAATATGATGTTTGCGAAAATACATGGCTTAAATCAATGTACAATATAAAGGAGAAATGGGCAGCTTGTTATATAAAGAAAGTTTTCACACTTGGCATGCGAAGCACACAACTCAGTGAAAGTTTAAATTCTGATTTTAAAAGTTGTATGAAACCAGAGTTAGACATCCTTCAATTCTTTAAACATTTTGAGAGGGTTGTGGAAGATAAGCGCTATAATGAATTGAAGTGCGAATTTGATTCGCGACAGAAAATACCTAGATTGAAAATAGAGAATTCACTTATATTACAACAACTTGCTCAGATTTATACTATCACTATCTTTGAATTGTTTCAGAAAGAGTTTGATTTATATGCAGCTGCATGTATAAAACATAGAAATGAAAGTCAATCATTATTTAACTATGTTATTACTATGGTTAATCAAGAGGGAGAATACATAGTTTCATTTGATTCTGTCAACATGTTCATTTCTTGTAGTTGTAGAAAGTTTGAAACTTTCGGTATATTGTGCTGTCATGCTTTGAAGGTGTTTGATGTGATGGATATTAAAACACTTCCTAATCAATACATAATAAAGAGGTGGACAAAAGAAGCGAGGAGTGGTGTGATCCATGATATAAGGGGAAATAAAGTTGAAGAAGATCCTAGACTTAACAGTACGCAACGGTACAAGCAACTTTGTCCCAAACTAATAAGATTGGCAACTGAAGTGTCTGACTATCCAGAAGCATTTTTTTATGGTAAATAAAGCTATTGATGAACTGAGCAAGAAAGTGATGCAGTTTCGTTTAATGCAAAAGAACTTGGACAATGAGAGTAGTGTTGTCACAACACCAACTAGTGAATGCGGCGCACAAGCGAAGGGATTCAAAAAGAAAATTAGCATAAAGAGTAAAAGACGTTTAAAAAGTTGGGTTGAGATTCAATCTAAGAGAAAAAAAAGAACTCTGGCGACCAAAAATTCACAAGTATGTAAAATTATACTTGCAAGTGTGTTATTAATTTTACATTAGTTGAAGAATTCTTAATTATGCATAATTTTTGCAGGACTATGAAGCACGCAATGTGATTCAATTTGGAAATTCTTTTTTTACACCTTCAGCATCTTCAACATTCACTCAATCACATGAGAGTGATTTTAGTTTTACTAGATTGTTGACGGTAATATAATTTCTTATACTATAAAAAATGATTTATGTTATTTTATAATTAGTGTTCATCTTGTGATTATTATTATTTTATAATGTAGGCACAACTTAATCATTCTACGCAGTCGCTTGATGCAATGAAGTTCTCTGGAGTTATATTTGATGCTAACAAAATTGATGGTTGAAGTACTATTTTATATATGCTACTATAGTATTATGTTAACATATTATTAATGTAATCACAACAAGTGGCAATGAATGACATCATTTTATTAAATTTTATTTTATTTATTAAATTTAATGTATTGTTACATTTAAATAAATATAAAGTACATAAGCATTCTCTCTATACTAGATATTTAGAAAAAAAAATTGAAAATGTATATAACTTATTTTAATTAAATAAATACTTTGATTAGTTAACTAAATTTATTAAATTTGTATGAATAGAGTTAATATAAAAATATTTTTAAACATGTACAAAAAAACGTTTTTAAAGAAAAATAATTTATTATTGCAAAGATTTAATAATTTCATGAAAAAAAAGTCCAAACATACGAAAAGTGATAAAGGGGATAAAGGCATAATGATAAAAAAAGGGATTCTGATTTTATTTATTAAAATTATAAATCAGTTAAAAAAAAAAAAGGATGGCTTTAATGAAACGCTGCACTTCAGCGCGCAGCAGCCTGCGCCTTTGGCGCAGCAGAGGATCCAGATCCCAAGGCCTTGTCTCTTCAGGGAGTTATAGGTAAAGAAGAACCATTTCATCTGACCGTCTCTTAACTCTTCTGTTGGGTAGTTGAAGATATGAATATCTTTCTTTTTTACAAATTCATGGGCAAACTCTTGCTATATCACTCAAATTTAAAGTGGTATTCTTAGTTTTTGGCTGGATCTCTCTCAATGTCACAGTAACTCCTATCCCCTTCCATAAACTCCTCAGCTCAAACAATTTTTACCGATCTGCCACAGTAAAAGAAAATTGGAAAAAGGAAAATTTAAACACGGGAGAGAGTGTGGGAGGAATATATAGCTCCTTATCATGCTTGGTTCAATAAAACAGCCTTATCCCAAAGTGCATTGCATGAAATGTTTTATTAACGCTGAAAAATCAGATGTTATCAATTACTGAAGTTGTTATGACACGAGAGATGATAAAACAAATGGGATTGGAAACACAGTATTTTGTCCAGAACGGGTGTGACAGGGATAAATAAAAGAATTTTGCGGTGGACTGAGAAGCTGTTTTCTTCTCTATTGTGGTTTATTAATTGATTAGAATTGCACCACCGATAGAAATGTGTAATTGTCAGCTTGAAAGATATGGGAGTCTGTTTACTAGAAGCTAGTTCTTTCGTAGTTTTTGCGGCACTTCTACAAAGTCTCTTTCAAGAGGGCATGTTTCACTTTGTGTCTGCTTAGCTGTAGCTTTGTCTTTTTGTAAGGATTTTTATCATTTTAACAGACAGAAGCCCTCATTTTAACAGACAGAAGCTTGAGTCATTCCACCCCCGACCCTTGAATAAAAATACTGCATGATTTTACTAGTATAAAGTTAGTAAAAAGGTTAAATTCTGTTCTATAAGAAAGCAAATGCGAAACATTTTGCTATTGATGAGAGTGGGGACTGAAAGGAAACACTGGGTAACAAAAGATGCATGATCATGAAGAAAATATCTCTCAAACCTTCTCCTGAAAGGTGGGACACTACTAGCTTCCATAATCTCTCTAGCCTTTCTCTTCTCTATAGGTTATATACCTCCAAAACTTCCCTCCCTTCTTCAGCACATCTTTTCTCAACCCAATCAGCTAACCATTCAACCAAAGTTGGCAATAAAGCTGTTGACAGTAGTAGGCATAAACCTTTTGCAGCACGAAAACTTGATCCATTTCCTCTCTAAAGTAAATCCTAATACCAACATATTGGTATTAGAGCTTCCTGATCCTAGTGGGTTGTGTAAGAGAAAACTAGTAAGGAACTCCTCCAGAAAAATTTAAGCACTAAATAATTTTTTCCAGAATTTTGTAATGGCAACCAGCAACAACATACATGGTATATCTCCTTCCGTCTTTACAGGTGAAAATTATCATGCCTAGAGCTTTTGAGGGGTTATATCAATATTTAGGAACTAAGGAGGGAGAAAGAAAAATTTACAAGCTTGCGAAGGGTAGGGAAAGAAAGACAAGGGACCTAGATCAAGTGAAAGGTATTAAAGATGAAGAGGGTAATGTTTTGGTAAGGGAGCATGATATCCAAGCACGATAGAGGAGTTACTTTCAAGGACTTTTTAACGAAGGACATGAGTTGACCTGTAACTCTGACAGACTTAATATTGCAGAAGAGGACCATAATTATACATTTTATCGTAGAATCCAAGAGTTTAAAGTAGAGAAGGCTTTGAAGAGAATGGATAATGGTAAAGCAGTAGGACCTGATAATATACCTATTGAGGTGTGGAAAAGTTTAGGAAGGAAGGGTATAAGTTGACTCACTAAGTTGTTTAATGTGATAATGAAATCTAAGAAAATACCGGATGAATAGAGGAGAAGTACTTTAATCCCTATATATAAAAATAAAGGAGACATACAGAATTGTTCCAACTATCGGGGGATTAAACTCATGAGCCACACTATGAAGTTATGGGAGAAGATCATTGAGCAAAGATTAAGACAAGAGACTCAAGTTACAGAGAACTAGTTTGGATTTATGCCAGGAAGGTCAACTATGGAAGCAATTTATTTACTACGGAGATTGATGGAAAGGTATCAAAGCAGACAGAAAGATTTGCATATGGTTTTTATTGATCTGGAAAAGGCATATGACAGAGTGTTAAGAGAGATTCTATGGAAGGCTTTAGAAAAGAAATGAGTACGTATTGTGTATATTTGAGCAATCAAAAACATGTACGACAGGATAACGACTTGCGTGAGAACACAAAATGGGGATACAAATGATTTTTTCACAACTATTGGACTACATCAAGGGTCTTCTCTGAGTCCGTATCTTTTAAATTTAATTTTGGACGCAGTTACTGAACATATACAAGAGTTGAGGCCTCAATGCATGATTTTTGCAGATGATATAGTCTTAGTTGGTGAATCAAAAGAGGAAATAAATATGAAGTTAGAGTCATGGAGACAAGTTTTAGAAACACATGATTTTCAGATAAGTAGAAATAAAACAGAATATATAGAATGTATTTTTAGTAAGAGACGAACAAATACGAATGTAGACGTGAAACTTGGAGACTATATATTAAAACAAGTTATAAGTTTTAAATATCTTGGGTCCATTATACAAAATGACGGCGAAGTAAAGGAGGACGTAAACCATATGATTCAAGTTGGATGGATGAAATGGAGGAAAGCTTCGAGTGTCATTTGTGATAAAAAATTGCCGCTCAAAGTTAAAGGAAAATTCTACCGTACGGCTATAAGACCTGCTATATTGTATGGTACTGAATGTTGGGCGGTTAAAAGACAACATGAAGATAAACTTAACATTGCAGAGATGAGAATGTTGCGCTAGATGTGTAGATACACCAGAAGAGTTATGATTAGAAATGAGTGCATTAGAGAGAAGGTTGGGATAGCACCTATTGTAAAGAAGATGGTTGAATTTCGCTTAAGGTGGTTTGGTCATGTGTGGAGAAGACCTGCAGAAGCCCTAGTGAGAAGAGTAGATCAGATGGATAATAGTCCAATAATTAGAGGTAGAGGGAGGCCAAAGAAAACAATAAGTGAAACTATTAAAAATGATTTAATAGTTAATAACTTATCTATTGATCTCATCCATGATAGGCCACTATGGCACCGTTTGATCTATATAGCCGACCCCACCTAGTGGGAAAAGGCTTAGTTGTTATAGTCAGTAAAAATGCAAGCTGACTTAAGGGTTTGCTGTCATGGGAAGCTGTGGAGATAGAAATGGAGACTAGTCTCCCTGAAAATCCCATTATGAACTAATTGAGGATTTATGAAAAAAGAGCGGCCAAAAAGTTCAAGGTTCTTAGTACACTTCATGCTGCCATAGACGATACCATTTTTGTAAGAAACATGGCTTGTTAATCTGCTTAACAAGTATGGGATAAGCAGAAAATAGAGTTTCAAGGAAATAAGAAGATAAAACAGATGCAGATTTTCAACTTGAGAAAAGAGTTTGAACTTTTGAGAATGAAAGAGGCAAAGAATGTAAAAGAATACATTGACAGAATTATGAATGTTGTAAATCAAATTAGGTTACTAGGAGAACAACTCCTTGATAGTAAAATTGTGGAGAAGGTAATGATGACTCTTCCTGAGAGATTTGAGTAAAAAATCTCATCTCTTGAAGACACTTGGGGCATGACATGACTCACATTAACAGAGTTCATGAGTGCTTTTCAAGTAGTTAAGCAAAGGAAGACCTTTAGAAAGGAAGAAAAAGTAGCTAAAAAGGCTTTTGCTGCAACTTAGAAAACCAACATGCGACCTAAAAGTAGCAGCAGAAGAAATAATTTTCAAGGAAGAAAAGATAGAGAAAAGAAGGATCTACAAGGCTTTAAAAGGAAGTACAATAGAGGAAGATATCGTCCTTGTTCTCATTGTAAGAAGACCAATCATACTAAAAACTATTGCTGGTATAGACAAGGTGTGCAATGCAAGGCATGTAAGTAACTTGGGCATATTGAAAAGGTTTGTCCTGCCAACGTGAATAAACCATCTTAAGCTCAATAAGCACAAAGTAGTGAAGTAGTTGAAATACAAGAAGAAAATGTTTTTGTTACAATGGTAGCAAAATAAATTTAATGCAACAGCAGATAAACTTGATGTTTGGCTCATAGATAGTGGTTGCACTAATCATAAGACCTCCAATCTGCATAGTTTCATGACAATCAATAGGGATTACTCCTCCAAAGTGAAGATTGGTGATGGAAGATAGCTGGAAGTACTTAGTAAGGGTTCGGTTTTGGTCGAAACTCTATCAAGTACTAAACAAATATATGATGTTTTTTTATACCTAAATTAAGTCACAACCTCTTGAGTGTAGGGCAGTTCCTTGATAAATGTTATGCATTGTCCTTTAAAAAAAAATTGTGAAATCTTTGATCCAAATAGTGAGGAGCTTTTTTTTTGCTAAAATGAACAATAGAAGCTTTCTTCTTGAATGAAAGCTCATAAGCTCAAGCTTTCACTAGTTTGGAAGATGAATCCTACCTTTGGCATAAGAGGTTTGGACACACAAATTATGCCTCCTTAAAGCTATTTCAGAATAAGGAAATGGTTTTAAACATGGCTAGAATTTATAAACAACCTAGTGTATGAAGTTTATGTTAAATGGGGAAGCTTAGTCAATCTCCATTTCTAGTGAATCAAGCTTTTAGAGCCATTGAAAAATTTCAGTTAGTGCACTTTGATGTGTGTGGACCTATAAGTATTCCTTCTTATAGTAAGAGTAAGTATTTCTTATTGTTCATTGATGATTTCACTAGATATTGTTGGATTTATTTTTTGAAGCAAAAGTCAGAAATTTTTTCTATTTTCCAAAAAATTTAAAGCAATAGTTGAGAATCAAAATGCTCACACTATCAAAACTTTGATATCTAATAATGGCAAAGACTATACATCCTTACAATTTAAAGAATGTCTCTAACAGGCAGGCGTTCATCATCATCTCACTATCATTTACACCCTTCAATAGAATGGTGAGAGAAAGAATTGATCAATCCTAAATATGACAAGATGCTCGATGTTCAAAAAAGGATTGCCAAAACAGTTTTAGGCAAAGGCAGTTAATACTACAGTATATTTGTAAATCAGATTGCCAAGTAAAGCCCTTAGAAATAAGACATCTTATGAGGCTTGGTTTAATGTGAAAACATCTATTGCTTATATTATAGTCTTTGATAGCATATGTTATGCCTTAATTCTTGAAGTTAAGAGGGATAAGTTAGACAAAAGAGATTACATTGGCATCTTAGTAGGTTACAACAATGTTTCAAAGAGTTATCAAATTTTTAATCCTACAACTCATTAGGTGTTTGTAAGCAAGAGTGTTGAAATTGATGAAGGTACCTGTTGGAACTGGGAGAAGATGACAGTGAACACTTTAAATCAAACAATGAACTTGAGAGAAGTGCCTCATGATTAAAATATAAAAGACGATTTTGGTGATGAAGATTATGTTGTTAGAGGCACTAGAACATTAGAAAACATCTACACCAGATGCAATGTAGCATTAACTGAACCTACAGACCTAAAAGAAGCTCTAAGAATTCTTGATTGGAAAGTTTCTACGAAAGAGACTGTAAGCATGATAGAGAAAAAAGAAACCTGGATACTTGTAGATAACCTTGTTAACAAACAAGTAATTAGTGTAAAATGGATATTCAAGCTAAAGCTTAATGTTGATGGGACCATTACAAACACAAGGCAAGGTTAGTAGTCAAAGGATATGCACAACAGCAAGGCATTGACTTTTTAGAAAATTTTGCACCTATGACAAGGCTAGATACAACTATAATTCTTCTTGCATTAGCAGCATAATTAAATTGGCAAGTATTCTAACTTAATGTGAAATCAACCTTTGTAAATGGAGTGCTTTAAGAAGAGATTTATGTAGCACAACCAGATGGCTTCATCAAATCACCTGAGAAGATGTATTTATTAAAAAAGGCTTTATATGGCCTCAAATAGGCTTCTAGGGCCTAGTACATAAGAATCAATGATTTCTTGCTGAATTTAGGATTCTCAAAGAGATACAATGAAGCAACACTGTATATAAAGCATGAAAGACTCCAGGTTCTCATCATATCTATTTATTTCGATGACATATTGATCAATGGAAGCAACCCCAAATCAGTTAAAGAGTTTTGGCTTCATGTGAATGAGGTGTTTGAAATGAATGACTTAGGAAAGATAATATATTTTTTGGGAGTGTAGGTCCAGCAATGTCAGCAGGGAATATTTATTTCACAGAAGAAATATGCAGGTGAAATATTAAATAAGTTTGGACTCTCAATTTAAAGTAGTAAGTACACCAGCAGAGCAAGGAGATAAGTTAAAGAAGACTTGACATTATGTACATAAGCTTGATTGGAATTTTGTTATTTTTATGTGCAACAAGACTTGACATTATGTATATAACTAGTGTGCTATCAAGATTCATGAGTGGACCAATTGAACAACATTTCCAAGTAGCAAAGAAAGCCCTAAGATACATTCAGGATATTCTTGATTTTAGTATATTTTACAAAAGGAGCACTGTAATAAAGCTGCTCGGCTTCATAGACAATGATTGGGCCAAATCAATAGATGATATGAAAAGCACTATAGGGTATTGTTTCACACTTGGTTCGGGTATTGTTTGGTGGAGTTTAAGGAAGCATAATACAATTGCTACATTGTGGAACTGAAGACCAAACATATCAAAGTAAAATTTCAAGCTATCAGGGAAGTAGAAAAAGAAGGAGAATTTTAATTGCTACATTGTGAAACTGAAGACCAAAGATGATATATTTACCAAGGCATTTCAGAAAGGAAGATTTGAAATGCTAAGAGAAAGATTAGGAGTCACTACTAGCACCTACATCAAGGAAGAGTCTTGACTGTAGCAGGTATAAGCTTTGATGCCATGTGTTGTTAGCCTTAACTTTTGCATAGATATTTTTTACTTTGTCATAATTACTTTTATGCTTGAAAGCTTCATAAATATGTAGCAGTTGGTAGGAGTTAGTGTTTTGTTAAGGAGTTCATTTAGGCAATAAACTTCCTTGATTTAAGAAAAGTTAGTAAGCTACACTTGAAAGTATTTTGCTGTATAAATACATATGTAAAAGGCAATGAAATTTGAAGCCTTTTATAGTATAAAAATTTACTCCATTTCCTCTCTAAATTAAGTCCTAATACCAACAAAAGAAGTATCTAAATTGGTAGGCTTTGATCTTTCCACTATGGTTATGCAATAAATTTCCTTTTTATCATCTTATTTGCTACAAATTATGAACCAGTATCCCTTTCAAGCTAGCATACTCTTTCGATCAAAAACTTAACTTAATCAACAAGTAAAAAAATTAGAGTTTCAAAAGGTATGAATACAGAGTATTGAAGCTGTGTCTAGAAGATGAGTGCTTCTATAGTTTCATAGAGAATGCTAAATATTAAGGATTCAATGTTTTCTTTGCACTTTTTTCTTTCCTCACATCCAAAAACTAGGCTTGAAATCCATGAATGCACAATTTGCTAATAAAGACATCTAAACAATTTAGAGATCCAAATCTAGCATAATCAAGGATATTCAATTACTAGAAATTACCTTAAGTTAGGTAGCAGGAAGATAATAATACTCATTTTAACTAGAAGGACATATATATCATAGAAAAGGAGAGAAATAACTAGGAAAAAAACCTAACCTTTGTTGAGTTGGAATGGAAAATAGCAGTGCTTTTTTTCTTTTCTCTTGAATGTGATTGGAGCAAAATATACAGCAACCAGAACAGAAAAATGTGGAGAATTGTATATAGGTATTTGTTAGACCACTTATACAACAAGTCTATAAGAGGAAAAATAAGTTTAGGCCATAAGGGATCAAAGTTCATTAAAGGAAACATGGGTTTAAGTGTGATAAGCAAATCAAACTAAGGGAACAAATATTGAAGAGAATGTTATAGCAAAGTTTGAGGGCATAAGGCAAATTTCCATTAGATAAGTTAAGGAAACCCATTACAACAATAATGAAGGGCTGCCTGGCAAGGAGGAAGGCTGGGAATATTTTAGGGAAGTTAGGAGCTGATGTTATCCTCTAATTGTGATGTTAGGAAATTCTTTTCATCTTTTATATTTCTGTTTATACAATATGGTTATGTTTAGTAAATTATGGTTATCATTTTGCAAGGATAACTTGTGTCCTAACAATTTGGTATAAGAGCAACCAGTCTTGGTGGAATAATAAACATTAGAATGGAGAGTAAGGTTGAATTATTGGAGGAGATGTGTGATACGAAATCAGATTTGACAAACTATTGAAGGGAGCTTTCATAAATAAGTTGAATGAAGAAAATATAGTAAAATTAAGGTTGATTAGGCCCAAGAAATTGGCCCATGTTATGTCCCTAGCCCCTAAAAAAGAAGATAGAAACCTTCGAATATAATGTGGTTTACTAAATGACCCAAGGGTGGAAACTATACTAAGACCAATTTGTAAAAGTCTAGCCCTAAAACATTTAGTTAAGGTGAACCTATACGTTAAAACTAGAGGTAAAAATAAGGGATGCGAGGAACAATAATAGAAGAGAAGGAACCTTTAAGAAGTTGACTAAAGATGAATATCAAAATAAATGAGAGAAAAAGCTATTTTTTGACAAGTTGGACCATTTTTTTAAAATACTTGTCCTTTGAGATTGATAAGAGTATTATTTTTTGTAGAGGCTGCTGCCATTTGACTTTTCTTTTGACATAAAGTAGAAGTCTAGAATTTGGAAAAGGCAACACTTATTTGCGAGAAGGACTTGGACTATAATTTAGAAGAGAACCTTGTGCATCCATTGTTCAGGTCCCGCCTCCATCACAATTTATTTCTCTTTCAAAGGTGTCCAAATATTTTTGGGTCTTTGAGGATTAGAATTAGAAACTATGTCCCTTTTTATAGCAATATGTACAGGTAATATAAGGATTGCTAGACATAGTAGCTATCAAAAAGAAGTTATTATAGTATTTCTCTCTAGATTTAGGTTTGCAACCAATACTAGCTTTATCAAACACACATATTTGATTATTAAGAAGAATATTCAGATTATACATATCTTTTGTGAATTTAGTAAGTGAATTATTTAAATCCACCTTTTCCTTTTCTAATTTTCTACAATATGAACATGAATGAGTAAGACATGCATTTTTCTTTAAAGATAAATTTTCAAATTTTAGTGAAATATTTTCTTCTTTCATGGTAGAATTAGCTTCGTTAGAAATCTCATTTTCTAAAGTTAGGAATTTATTCTTTAGAAGAGTAAGCATTATGGCAATTTTTGAATATTCATCATGTAACTCTTCAAAGGCATCTTGTAACTCCATAAAAAGGTTGATAAACACTTACCTCTACTTTGACCATAAAGTTGTCTTCTTCATTTTCCTTTGAATCACTATCTCCCTAGGTTACTGCATATACCTTTCTCCTCTTGTCTTTATCTTTTCCTCTTATTTTATCATATGAGTCTTGTTTCTTCATGAATTTTGAGCACTCCCACTTCATGTGTCCTGGATTTCCATATTCATAGTAAGTGATTGGGTTTTTGCTCCCTCCTTCATGATTTCTTCTAATATGTGGCCTTTTTCTTTATCCCTTTCTTATGAATATGTTAAAATTTTTCACAGAGAGAGCAAGATTCTCAAGGGTTAGTTCAAGACTATTAACAAAGTGTTCGTTACCTTCATT
The DNA here is from genome assembly GCA_037074535.1 of Gleditsia sinensis. Lineage (NCBI taxonomy): Eukaryota > Viridiplantae > Streptophyta > Magnoliopsida > Fabales > Fabaceae > Gleditsia > Gleditsia sinensis. Next base: position 13,687,541 of record CM073463.1, on the reverse strand, counting down.
ACTTTCCTTTTCCTCTTCTTAATAGAATGATGTAACCTTGAGAGCTATAGATTTTTTTTCTTGTCTTCCTTTTCTTGAAGGTTGAATTCAGTATGGTAAGCTTCATGCGCTAGAAAGTTTCCAAATATAGCATAAATAGATTGTGTGGAAGCTCCTTAAACTTCTTGAATTGTCATCACCTTAGGATGCCATTTCTTTGTAAGCGACCTTAAGATCTTGGTGACTTAATCCTTGATAGAGTATACCTTTCCTAAAGCTTCCAAGTGATTAACAATGTGAGTAAAATGAATTTACATATATTTGATAGACTCACCATTTTTTATCTTAAACAATTCATATTAGTGTGTGAGTTTATTTATTCTAGACTCTCTAACTTCTCTAGTACCTTCATAGGCTATCTCTAAGGCATCCCACATATCTTTAGAAGTACTATAATTTGAAACTCTAAAATATTCATTTTTCCTCAAAGCACTTGAAAGAATATTTTTAACTTTGGCATTCAATTGGACATTTCTTTCCTTAGATTCTGTTTAAGCACTTTTAGGTTTAAATTTGCGTTAGCCTCTTTCAACAACAGTAGGAATGAAGGGACGATTCTCAATAACTTCCTATAAAACAACATCAATAGCTTTAATAAATATTATCATTCTAAGCTTCCAATAAGTATAATTTTGACCATTAAAACCTAGAGACTTGTTAATGGAATACTTTTCAAACAAAAACACTATCACTATTCTAGCCACAATACTCTTAAGACGGTTAAGTTTTTAGCCAATAGTCTAAGCTCTAATACAACTTTATAGGAATGGTAAATACCCAAGAGTGGGGTTGAATTGGGTGTTTTAGAATTTTATGCCTGAAATGAAAGAAAGGATATAACTTTAAAAACTAGAACCTTTAAAAAGCCAACGTAAAGATATATCAAAACCAAACTTTATGCATAGCTAAAGAACTTAAAACAAAGCTAAATTTTTTAATGCTAAAGTGTTGAAAAAAAAACCATAAAACTAGAAAAATAGTAAAGTGCAAAAACTCATAAAAATCAATAAACTAGAAAAGCTGAGTGCAAGAATAAAATAAACAATAGGATAAGGAATCAAGACACTAAAATTTATCATAGTTCATCTCAACCACTAAACCTACATTTAATTTCCAAATTGCAATTCAAATTTCCACTATAAAAGTTTAATGTGGGCACTTGTAAGCTACTACAACCACACAACTCAACCGAGTTTCAAATTTTTTCCTTTTACAATCACTTAGAAACAATATTTTTCACACCAAAACTTCAATGGATCTCTCCTTGAATCATAATTCCTAAAGAAATGAGGTACAAGCTGATGTGAACTGTGCAACGGTGAGGGTGATTATCGAGTGACTATCGGTAAAGTCCCACATCGGCTAGAATACCGCTAGGTGGGGGGTTTATAAGGCCTTAGGCACCCTCACTCCAACAGCCTGGCTTTTGGGGATGATTACTCCCTAAGGCAATTCCCTCATATCATTTGGTATCAGAGCTTTGGCTCCTTGAGATTTGGTTGGTGTCCTATCTTTTCTTTTCTATTTTCTAGAGTCTTTCTTCTTCTTCTACCTTTCTTTAGGTAAAATTAGAGTTCTAGTTCTAGTTAATGTTCTTCTAGTTCTTTTAGAAAAAAAAATAGAGTTCTAGTTCTAGTCAATTTTCTTTTCCTACTTATATTCTAACTCCTAGTCCTAGTCAATTTAGTTTCTTCTTCCAAAAATTTGAATTTCGAAAAAAAAGTGATTCCTATTCGTATTTCAATTTGGTTTCTTGTTCAAAAATTCAAAATTCAAAATTCAAAAAAAAAAAAATCAGATTCTTAGTCTTAGTTGAATTTGGTCTTTTCTGAAAAAAAAAAATTCGTAAAAAAAAAAGGGAAATTCGCTAAAAAAAAAAGAGATGAGCTGAAAAAAAAAGGAAGAGAAATTCGTTAAAAAAAAACAGCATACTGATATTAGTATCCCGCATATTTTTCAAAATTCAGTTCCTAGGGTTGTCATTGTCTGAAAATTTATTGTTTTGAATTCACTTGTTTTCTTAGATAGGTTTGTTGATCAGGTTCTTGTTTAAGAGCTTTAAGGGAAAGAGAGTGAAATTGAGTGCAAAACACGTGAGGTTTGTGAGACAAATATGAGTAGTGAAAGAGATCAACCTGAAATTGACCTTAAACTCTTTATGAAAGCAGTTTAAGATCAATTTAAGTTGCTGAATATGAGGCTGGATAACTTTGATTCACCAGCCCAACCTAAGCTTACCAAACAGTTTGGGTTTGATGAGGGAGAAGGGGAATATTCAGATAGTGAAGCATTCGAGTCAAGAAAGGAAAGGAGGATAGTTCCTAGGCGTGATAGTGGCTTAGGAAACATAAAAATGACTATTCCTACATTCCAAGGTAAGGGTGACCCTGAACTTTACTTAGAGTGGGAGAGGAAGGTAGAACATATGTTTGAGTGTCATGATTATACTGAGGAGAAAAAGGTGAAGCTAGCTACTGTGGAGTTTACTGACTATGCTAGTATTTGGTGGGATCAATTAGAAATTAATAGGCGGAGAAGTGGTGAGAGACCTATTCGGTCATGGGAAGAGATGAAGGTTGTGATGAGAAAACGGTTTGTTCCTAGCCATTACTATAGAGACTTGTTCAGAAAATTACAAAATCTGCATCAAGGATCTATGAGTGTAGAGGATTACTACAATGAGATGGAGATGGCCATGATAAAAGCTAATATTGAAGAGGATAGAGAGGCTACAATGTCAAGGTTTATAGGTGGTTTGAGGAAAGAAATTGCAGATGTAGTAGATATGCACCATTATGTAGAGATGGAGGATTTACTGCATAAAGCAATTAAAGTTGAGAAGTAGTTAAAGGTTAGAACATCTTATAAATTTGGCTCAATTCCTAAAACTCCATGGAAGCCGAATTGGCAAGATAACCCTAAGGCTGCTACTAGGCCGAAGGAAGAGAGCAAGGGGAGGAATTCAATTACAGCCCCTAATCCCAAGGCTAAGAATAATACTTCTACTTCCTTTAGAGCACGAGATACAAAATGTTTTAGATGTCACGGGTTGGGGCATATTGCATCACAGTGTCCTAACAAGAGAGCCATTGTTCTTCTTGATGATGGAGGCATGGAGAGTGGGCATTCAAGTGATGATGAGATGCCACCATTGGAGGATTGCAGTGACATGGAGATTGGAGAACCAGTGCATGGAGAAGTATTAGTTACTCGGCGTGCTCTTAATATGCAACCTAATGATGATGTTGATGATGAACAACGTGAGCACATATTCCAGACCAGGTGCCACGTGAATAACAAGGTATGTAGCTTGATTATTGATAGTGGGAGTTGCACTAATGTAGCTAGTACCTTGATGGTTGATAAATTGGTTCTACCCACATTGAAACATCCTAAGCCATATAGGCTAAGATGGTTGAATGATAGGGGAGATATATGGGTGACCAATCAGGTTTGCATATCTTTTTCTATTGGTAACTACAAAGATGAAGTGCTTTGTGATGTAGTACCAATGCATGCTGGACACTTGTTGTTGGGACATCCATAGCAATTTGATAGAAGGGTTAATTATGATGGCTACAAGAATCAATATACATTAACCATACATAAGAGAACCTTTATTCTAACACCCCTAAAGCCAGTTGAGGCTTTTGCTGATCAAGTGAGAATTACAAAAGAGTGTAAGTTGAGAGAAACACTAGAAAAAGAGAAGAAAGAGAGTAAGGTGAAAATTGAGAGTGAGAGAAAAGAGAGAGAGGTTGAGACATGTGAGCATAAAAAGAAAGAAAGTTGTAAGCCAGAGAAAGAGAAAAATAAAAGAGTGAGTGCTTTTGCACTAAAAAGTGAGGTGAAGAGTGCTTTGGTATGCAAGTCAAACCTCCTTGTGCTCATGTACAAGGATATTTATTTTACTAACACTCCTAACCTATCTTTGCCTAGAATGGTTGTGTCTTTGTTATAGGAATTCACTGATGTTTTTCCTGAGGAGATTCCACATGGATTACCACCTTTGAGAGGCATTGAGCACCAGATAGACTTTGTCCCTGGATCATCCATCCCTAATCGACCTGCCTACCGAGCTAATCCTGAGGAGACGAAGGAAATTCAGAGGCAAGTAGATGACCTAGTTTAGAAGGGATTCGTGAGGGAGAGTCTTAGTCCTTGTTCAGTACCTGTTATTCTTGTGCCTAAAAAGGATGGTACTTGGCGCATGTGCGTAGATTGCAGGGCCATCAACAAAATCACTGTAAAGTATAGGCATCCAATTCCTAGATTAGATGACATGCTTGATGAGTTGTATGGTTCTAGTGTTTTTACTAAAATTGATTTAAAGAATGGTTACTATCAAATTCGCATGAAAGAGGGAGATGAGTGGAAAACTGCTTTTAAGACTAAATATGGTTTATATGAGTGGTTAGTAATGCCCTTTGGCTTGACCAATGCACCCAGTACCTTTATGAGATTAATGAACCATGTCTTACGTGCTTTCATCGGAAAGTTTGTGGTAGTTTACTTTGATGATATTTTAGTATATAGTCAAAATCTTGATGAACATGTATTGCATTTGCGTGCTGTTTTTGATGTGCTTAGAGAGCATAAATTGTATGCTGACATGAAAAAGTGCACATTCTGTTCTGATTCAGTAGTGTTTCTTGGTTTTGTTGTTAATTCTCATGGAATTAGTGTGGATGAGGACAAGGTTAAGGCAATCCGAGATTGGCCTACACCTAGGAATGCTAATGAAGTTAGGAGTTTCCATGGTTTAGCAAGTTTCTATAGGCGGTTTGTAAAGAATTTCAGTACTATTGCTGCACCCCTAAATGAACTTGTTAAAACGAATGTTGTCTTTAAATGGGATGATTTGCATGAGAAGTCATTTAACACTTTAAAGAATCTTCTGACTAATGCACCCTTGCTGTCATTACCTAACTTTGATAAAGCTTTTGAAATTGAATGTGATGCTTCTGGAGTTGGTATAGGTGCTGTTTTGATGCAGGATTCTAAACCAATTGCATACTTCAGTGAGAAGTTAAATGGGGCAGCACTAAAATATCCTACTTATGATAAGGAGTTATACGCATTGGTGAGGACTTTGCAAACTTGGCAACATTATCTATGGCCAAGGGAGTTCATTATCCATTCAGATCATGAGAGCTTGAAATTTTTGAAGTCCCAAGGCAAGTTGCATAAGAGGCATGCAAAGTGGTTAGAATTGATTGAGACATTTCCTTATGTGATTAAGTATAAAATTGGAAAGGAAAATGTAGTAGCTGATGCATTGTCTAGAAGATATGCATTGTTGACATTCTTACATGCTAAGTTACTTGGTTTTGAATACATTAAAGACTTGTATGCTAATGATGTTGATTTTGGATCTGCTTGGAATTCTTGTGATAAGCGTGCTATTGATGGTTTCTATAGACATGAAGGCTACTTGTTTAAAAAGAATAAACTTTGTGTGCCTACGTGTTCTATGCGTGCCTTATTAATTAAGGAGAGTCATGGTGGAGGTCTAATAAGGCATTTTGGAGTCACTAAAACTTTAGAAATTCTGCATGAACATTTTTATTGGCCTCGCATGAAACATGATGTCATTTCGTTTTGTGCTAAGTGCGTGGCATGTAAACAAGCTAAGTCTAAGGTTATGCCACATGGCCTTTATACCCCATTACCTGTCCCTACACAGCCTTGGCATGATATTTCTATGGATTTTGTGATAGGGTTACCAAGATCTCAAAGTGGTAAGGATAGTGTTTTTGTGGTTGTTGATAGGTTTAGCAAAATGGCTCATTTCATTGCATGTGCTAAAACCAATGATGCAACACACATAGCTAATCTGTTCTTTAAAGAAGTAGTGCGTTTGCATGGGTTGCCTAGAACAATAGTAAGTGATAGAGATGTTAAGTTCTTAAGTCATTTTTGGCGTACTTTATGGGGAAGATTAGGAACTAAACTTCTATTTTCTACTGTTGCACACCCTCAAACAGATGGGCAAACTGAGGTAGTTAATAGGACACTTACTACACTTTTACGTGCTATTATGTCAAAAAATTTGAAACATTGGGAAAGAGCTTTACCACATGTTGAGTTTGCTTACAATAGATCTGTGTATTCTACTACTGCTTATAGTCCTTTTGAAATTGTTTATGACTTTAATCCTCTAACACCTTTGGATATTTTACCTTTGTCTACTAATGAGTTTGTTAACTTGGATGGTAAGCAAAAGGCTGAATATGTAAAGGATTTGCATGCTAAAGTTCGAGCTAACATTGAGAGGAAGAATAAGTAATATGCAACGCAAGCCAACAAGAGCCGAACAAAAATTGTATTTGAACCTGGTGATTGGGTTTGGGTACATATGCGTAAAGAGAGGTTCTCGGTTCAGAGAAAGTCTAAGTTACATCCTAGGGGAGATGGACCTTTTCAAGTATTGGAGCGAATCAATGACAATGCCTATAAGATTGATTTACCTAGTGAGTATGGCAATATTTGTGCTACATTCAATGTTGCTGACTTGTCTTTATTTGATGTAGGTGATGCTTTTGATTCGAGGATGAATCCTTTCGAGGAGGGAGGGAATGATGGAGATCAAGGTGCTGTCAAAGCTATTATAAAACGTTCCCAAGATCCTTTGCAAGGGATAGGCGGTCCAATGACTAGGAGCAGGGCAAAGCGGGCCAAAGAAGCTTTACTGGGCTTGATCTTGGATGTGCAGTCTAAAGAGGAAGTTATTGGGCCAAGTCCAGACATCAAGTGGGCCACACTTTGCATCATTGAGGATTGCATTAAAGAGGGCAATTCGGAGGCCCAATAAAGTTTGTTGGATCTTGAATATAACTAGCTCAAATCTGCATTGATTTAAAGATGTATTATGGGCTTTAGTTTAAATGTTTTGTTTTGGATATTATTAGTATTTGGGCCCATTCTTTATGCAGCCCAAATAGCAGTTTAATTATGGGTTTGTTTTTTTTAGTTTAGTTGGGCCAGATAACTAGTGTTATTTGGGCCAAATTCTATTAGAAGTCCAATTAGGAGTTTAAGGCCTTCTGGCTTTCCTACTAGGGTTAGGTTTGATTGTCTATTTAAGAGTTCTTCAAGTTTATGTATTGAAACAGATTTTGATGATTAATAAAGATTGAGTTTTCTCCTAAAGTGAGAGCTTCCCTTAGTTCTTGAGCAAAGAACTGAATCCGATCTTATCGAGGCAACTCGTGGCGATCAAACATCCATTGACTTTTCAAGACAATCCTTGCTTTCGCCAAACACTCCGTTTCTTTGTTTAGAGGCTGTTGGAGTGAGGGTGCCTAAGGTCTTATAAACCCCCCACCTAGTGGTATTCTAGCCGATGTGGGACTTTGTCGATAGTCACTCGATAATCACCCTCACCGTTGCACAGTTCACATCATTCGCCCACTCTTTTTTGGCTTGCACGTCCTCGTGCAAGGTGTACGAGCTACACCACGAGCTACCCCACGACTTAGTTCTTTTTTTTTTGCCACCTACCTCAGTCGGCGATCTGGTTTTTTATGACGACCTGCCTCAGTCGGCGATCTAGCCAACCCACACCGACTAGACGAACCAAGGCTCTGATACCAAATGATATGAGGGAATTGCCTTAGGGAGTAATCATCCCCAAAAGCCAGGTTGTTGGAGTGAGGGTGCCTAAGGTCTTATAAACCCCCCACCTAGTGGTATTCTAGCCGATGTGGGACTTTGCCGATAGTCACTCGATAATCACCCTTACCGTTGCACAGTTCACATCACAAGCTCAATCAACCTCTCTTAAACAAAGTGAAAATTATAAAGAAAGCATTTATATAAATTTTTTTAGAGAAATACAAGAGCTCACACGTAAAGCACAAAATTAAGACTCAATTATCTAATACCAGCATTTAATGGAGCATGGTATTTATAGAGAAATGAAGAATATAGCTATTGGAAGCCATTTACAACTAGATTCAATGAAATCTAACTATTGCAAAGTCTTTAATTTTTTTTTTCGTTCAGGCTGTAGGTGCCAATTGTCATGTTTCATTCTTGATTTCAAGCTTTCAGAATTTGAATAAACATATGTTGAATATTAGAGATGCTTGTTGCTCTATAAGTTATCTTTTTTTTCAAAATTTCAAAACTGAATAAGAGTTTTTTATCCTAAATAGTCACCTATAGGTTCTTGTGACTATTAATTTTTAAATTCTAGAAGCAGACATCTATAGTCATTAAGAAGAACTACTAAAAGTGTGCAAAATTATTGCAAGAGTTTATGGACAAAGAACGGGTAAACCTTTATGGGTATCCGAAGACATGGAAATGGATTTTTTATGTTAGCAGAAAAAGCCCAAGCTTATGGAATTGTTGATCTTGTAGCGGTTCAATAAAAAATTAGCAGGGATTCTACGCAAATACACAATTTGAGATTTTATCCTTTGTTGGTCACTGGTTCATAAAGTTGCTCTATTTTCAACAAAAATGCGCTTGTTAAACTTAACATTCTTCTATTGCACTTTGAAGAACTTAAGTTATGAGCAAACTCACAAGATACTAATCAATATGCATTAGAGAACCAATCTTAAAGATTTTCAAAAACATTTTATGAGCTCATGGGTTCTCTAAATTTTCTTTTACATGGAAACTAGGTCTAGGATGTTGAAGAGATAAATGCATTTTTCAATCCTCGAGGTTCCTTTGACTTGAGTCCTTAAGAGTTTGATGCATTCCTTGCAAGGTTCTATGAGTTCTTGATGCTCTTCCTGAAAACTCATGCATTTCCTGAAAAGTCTCTTTTTACAAGTTTGTTATCATCAAGACATTTAAAGCACATCAATAGGGTCAATATATTCTATTTATTCTATACCTGCTCCTTTGTTTCCTTTGAGATTAGATTTCCCTGCTCTTGATTCTCATAATATTGTTGTACTACAGGTGATGGTCATTGATTAGGAGATTCATAATTCTATTTTTCAGTATAGGCTCTTTAAAAGCCCTAATGAGGATGGCCTTTATGCTATCTTTTTCTAGACTTATTGGGACATAATAGGAACATTGGTCTTTAACCTTATAAAGGATATGTTCATTGATCCTTGCAAAGTAAACATGATTAAATAGACTCTTGTTATTTTGATTCCTAAGGTGGATGATCCTGAGGTGGTAAAGTAGTTCAGACCTATCAATTTATAATGTAATGTCATCTATAAAGCAATTACCAAAATTATTGCTTCTAGATTGAAATCTTATATGGGCCATTTGATGTCTCCTAATCATTACAATTTTGTTCCTAGTATGCATAGTGCAAATAATATAATTATTGCTTAAGAAGTGATTCACTCCATGAGAATAAAGAAAGGAAAGAAGGGTATGATGGCAATCAAATTTGACTTGGAAAAGATGTATGACAAGTTGGATTGGGGCTTTTGTTATGATATATTTCTGGTTGCTAGCTATTGTTGTTTTAACTAAAACTCGCAAGCGCACGAATTTATTGGAGTGTAGATTTAGTGGTATGCAATGTCGATCCTACGATGATTACCAATTGAGAAAAAATCTAATTCAAATCCAAAATAAGTATTTCTAACTTAATTGTCAGAATGTTTGTTTTGTAAAAAGAGTACTGAATAGCATATGCAAAGAACTAAAATACTAAAATTAAATAGGAATGTATTCAAAGTAAAGAAACATGCTAAGGTTAGTGGATCCACTCTTTATATATCAAATAATAATAATTTTTAACTCTTTTATTACTTAAATGGAATTCTCACATAAATGAGATTCCATTCGGAAGATATGTTACATTAAACGCGTTTGGTTTATAGATGAAGTATATTTGCCTTATTTTTATTGTATTACTAATAATAAATAACTCTTGTAAAATGGATTCAAGTATACATCGTGCCAATCATTATATTGTCTACAATAAATCAAGAATTATTCAAGCATTTATTGTGCCAAAGATTGTCTACAATGTATCAAGAATTGCACTTTACAAAATTAAAAATAAAAAGATATAAAAGAAAAAAATATAACAACAAAGTCTAATGATAATATAAAGTAGGCGGTAAAATCAACTATTAAGAAATAAAATAACAAAAAAAAAATAACTGAGGGGTAAAAAATAAATAACAGAGGGGCGACAAAGCCATTCTCTAAGAAAGAAAATGACAAGAAAATAATAATGGAAGGGCAGAAAATAAATAACAGAGGGGCAATAAAGCCATCCTCTAAGAAAGTAAATAACAATAAAATAAATAATAGAATGGCAGAAAATAAATAACAAAGCCAGCGGTAAAATCAACTATTAAGAAAGTAAATAACAAGAAAATAAATAAGAGAGGTGCAGAAAATAAATAACAGAGGGGCAACAAAGCCATCCTCTAAGAAAGTAAATAACAAGAAAATAAATAAGAGAGTTGTAAAAAATAAATAACAGAGGTGCAACAAAACTATTATATAAGAAAGTAAATAACAAGAAAATAAATAAGAGAGGTGTAGAAAGTAAATAACAGAAGGGCAAATAAATCATTGTCTAAAAAAGTAAATAACAAGAAAATAAATAACAGAAGAGAAACAAAACCATTCTCTAAGAAAGAAAGTAACAAGAAAATAAATAAGAAGATAAATACAACATCAAATATAAACATTGAAATTAAGAGTTAGATAAATTATTATTTTTATACAAAGAGTTTCACCTTTTTATCTTAGCATTAGGAAATTAGTTCTCTATAATCAAGGTAAGAAAGCAAAATGAAAGACAAAGAAGCATGATAAAATTCATGAAAGAAAGTAAAGATACAAAATATATAAAGAGAGAAAAATATTACAAACACTTAGAACTCCAACAAAATTTTTCCAAGTTTACTCTTCAGCCTTTCTCCTCCCTCTTTAGCTCACAAGATGTCTCTATTTATAAACAAAATAAGGGGAGTAGGTGACAAAAATGGTGGGTAGCAAATTGCACTAAAGTTGATAAGTTGTGTTGCATTATGGGCCCCAAAAGGCATCTTGATATTTTCCTTTGATAGCCACCGAATTTGCTGATCCCATCAACATAAAATATGTAGATATTTGCATTATATTTCTACCCATATAAGGTGGAGAAAAATTGGCCATGTACTTTGTCGTTTATGGCCAAAACACTGGAGCAAAGTTAGGTTGGACTACAACAGTAAATGTGATCTCTTCTATCCCAATTTTGTCCTTTTTAGTGTCTGAATTTTTTGACTACTTGAACATTAAAGTTATAGAAAATTATAACTTCTATTCTCCTACCAAATTTTGTATCCATTTAATATGGCCCAAATACTACAATAAGGTTGGGTTGGACGGCAACAGTAAACATGTTATGTTTTAGCTCAATTTTGGCCCTTTGGATGTCTAAATTTGCTGATAACATAAATATTAAAGTTGTATGAAATTATGTCAGCTATTCATCCACCAAATTTTGTACATAATATATACGTATTTTTTGAGATACTACCAAAATACTATAGTAAGATCAAGTTGAAAAGCAAGTATCAAACAAATTTTTAACATTAGGTATTTTGCCTTGAATCTTTATGTTCTAATTCTTTTAAAAATGTGGTCATAAATCAAGATTGAATTTATGCATATATCCATTAGGATGCGTCTCAGAAATAAAAAAGATAATGCTCCTTACTCAGCCATCTTTAATAAATTTATTTTGTTTGCTTGATTTATAGACATCATTTTCAAAGAACCATAATTTACCTTTGATTTCTCCAATTGAGTCCATTTTCTATTCTTCTCTCCATCTATAAAAAATACACAAAACTAAAAAAAAATAAGGGAGATAAATGCTTAATTAAGGAAAAATAATAAAATAAAAATATTTAATTTATGAGTATAAAACTCACTCATCAAATACCCCCAAACTTAATCTTTTGCTTGTTCTCAAGCAAAACATACAAACTTCAAAATTCAAAAGATGAATGAGTGATGAGTTATTTTTGGCTTATAAGAATTCCTCAAGGATTTAAAATATGCAACCAAGGAAAATATCAAAATTCCAAGGTTATGTAGAACTTTAATTCAAATACAACGTATAGTTTACTATTGAATCCCAAGTGTGTGTATGATAATCTTATGACATTGAATTTTTTGCATTTAAATAAATTTATGTAATCAAATATTTAAAACAGATCTCTAAATTTTTGTATTTGAGACTCCATAAGATTATTTTTTATGTCACTCTCCACTAATGTAGGCTAATCCTAACATTTAAGATCATTAGGACTTTCATTAGGCTGGTAATGTGTGACATAGGTTAAAGGTGGATAAATAGATATTAATGAAGATTCAATTCACTCTACAACATAAATGATCATTTAAGTCCTCCCAAATACTTTTGATGTTATCATGTGAATTCTATCTTCAACCTTATTCTCATCCTTACGTTATTTGCTCATACTATATGTATTTTCTTTAAACGTAAACACCCCCAAACTTATTTATTTGGGAAGTTTTAATTTTTTTTGTTTTTGTTTTGTTTTTTTTTTATTTTGTTTTTTGAAACTCCTTCCATCCACCCCTAAACCATAGGTTTTCAAATGATCATTCCTGTGAGTGAAAGGTAAGGGTTAGAAATATTTTTGTTTAAAAATTAGATAATAATATAGGTGTAGAAGAAAAGATAAATATAAGCTCAAAATGGGTTACTAAAGATGGCATAATGTATAGGTTGATCTGAAAGGCTCAAACGATTCTAACAATGTCTAATTCATTTCTTAAATAGAGTAGTCTAGAATTTCGCCTCAAGTGACAATTAAATAAGTTTTAGAATTTTATGAGATCATTAGTCATATTTTAATCACATAAATCTTCTCTAAATAACAATTAGTCAAATATAAAAGATTATGTGCTCATGATATTAGGATTCTCAAGTAAAACATAAATTAAAATAGAGTGTAGGTTCGCACATAGCACTTGGAATTCGTCTATTTTTCAAAGGTTATAAGCATTTTAAACCATTTTAATCATTGGTGTTAGTTTTGCCTAATCCTAAAACATCACTTAGTTTTTTTTTTGAAATCTAGGTGATGGAACCTATACAAAGATAGGAGGCTCGACACCCACGCCCTTTTTTTTATAAAGAACAAATAAAGAACAAATAAAAAAATTGAAAGAAATATTACCTGGAAGTAGATATAGGAAAAGATGAACCTGTAGTAAACTAAACAGAAAATAACAATTTATTCAATCAAATAAAATGTGTTACAGATGAAGATCAAAGTCCAATTTGCACTTTTTACGGTTGTTTGCCATATAATCTATTTTAGTTGTAGCTAGATCAGGAATATGAACATATGTTTGTAATACATCAATCAACTCATCAGTATTTGAAACCGAGATGAGAATCCTTTGTCTTGAGTGTGAGATAAACCTTTGTTCTACAACTTAATAAAGAAAAGACAACAAACCATCAAAAAAATGATTAACATTCAATAGACCTATGGATTTATGGTGGATATTTAATTGTGCTCAAGAGACTATTTGAAAAATTTCATTCATAGTACCAAAACCACTTGGTAAGGCAATGAAAGCATTAGCGTTGCTCATCATTCTAGCAATGCACTCATACATGGAGGCTACCCTAAATTCTTTCCCAATTGTTTTTTCGATGATGTTTGATACATGTAGAGCTATAGGAATAATACTAAGAACTTGGCATCCTCCTACATGTGCAGCTGTAGACACACACCCTATTAACCCACGGCTACTTCCACCATAGATTAAATGAATTCTTTTCCTGGCCAGTACAATACCCAAATTTTGTGCTGCTTTCACATACTCTCCATTTTTTCCAGGATTGGAACCACAAAAGACACAAATATTTCGAAATTGTTGAAATGTGATCCCCTCTATATCTGTACTCACCTTAACTTTGAGTATGAAGGTAAAGATAATAATGTGTGCATTTATAGAACTCAGATAAGGGTATACTTACAGTAGCTATGCAAATAAGATGGTGGCATAATTACATAGCTATGTGAGTAGGCCGGTGGATGATAGCTAAATTGAAGGTGAAAAATTCAAAAATGATGGCACACATGCATATGTACAGTAGTTGTGATTGTGACTCACATCTTCCTCTAGTTTTACGTCTAGTAACGGCTTAAATTCCCTCTATGGGTTGAGGATATGCTTTCCATCCAATTTTTTTATAAATTGGCAAACAGGGTCATTTAACGTCAGATTCCCAAGAATGTATCGTTTCTGTTCTTTTTTAAAATAGGGCCATGAACCAATAATTCTGATATGCACAGATCTACTAGGATACGTCTCAAGAGACGTTGGATGAAACTCATTATCCAATGACTCCTTACTTAAGCCATCCTTAATGATTTTTTTTATCTTCCCGATTTACATGCACCTATTCCAAAGACGACAACGTGTGTTGCAAGTTTCACGTCCATATTTATAGCAGACACCCATTCTTTTAACTCTATACTTTTTAGCAAAATTACTTTTTCCTAGACCTGGCATGTAAGAAATGAAACTATTTGCAGACTCACTTGCTAATTAGACCTTAGCTTCAATTAGCCAATGAACATCAGTAGGTATTCCCATGTTCATCATTAATCTCAATCTTGCAGCCCGTGTTTTATAAATTTTCATCAATGCATTAGGTGAAAGAGAAGGAAAATGATTTTTCAAATTTGAGAGAATGTCTTCCATTCTCAATTCAATTTTTTTTTGAAGAAAGATCAAAAGCAACAAAACCAAGAAAACAATAGCAATTCAAAAGAAGATATTAGTGAGGAAACAAATTAATGCAAACTAAATATAAAAAAAATCTCACCTAAATAGCGTGTGTATCAATTTTTGACAAAGAAAGCAAATTAATCTTGGTAGACAGGATCACGCAGAATTGTCTCCTCTACCTCTAGGTTGCGCAATTCCAAAAATGATTTCAATCTTTGGCTATTGACTTTAAACACATCAATATTTTTGAGATTTTCAATCTCTACTGCACCATGTGAATAAACAGTACGAACAATGAATGGTCTTGACTACTGAGAACGTAATTTTCTTGGAAATAAATGCAAACGAGAGTTATATAGAAGAACTTTTTGACTTACATTAAATGATTTTCTTAAAATATTTTTTTCATGAAAATTTTTCATTCAATCCTTATACAATTTTGCATTTTCATACGTATCATTCCTTATTTCTTCCAGTTCATTGAGTTGAAACTTTTTGTGGGAACCTGCTTTTTCAAGAGCAAAGTTAAATTGTTTGATGGCCCAATAAGCTTTATGTTCTAACTCAACAGGTAAATGACAGGACTTTCCATACACAAGTCGGTAAGGAGACATTCCAATAGGGGTTTTAAAAGCAGTATGATAAGCCCATAAAATATCAGAAAGTTTCAAAGACCAATCTTTTCTACTTAGGTTAATCTTTTTTCCAAAATATTTTTAATTTTTCTATTTGAAATCTTAACTTGACCACTAGTTTGAGGGTAGTATGGGGTAGCAACTTTGTATGTATGGCCTTATTTTCTCATTAACTTCTCAAAATGTTTATTACAAAAATGTTTTCTCCCATAACTAATGATAGCCTGTGGTGTGCCAAACCTCAAAAATATGTTTTTTTTAAAGAATTTTACCACAATCTTGTGATAATTTGTTTTACATCCTCTACCCATTTTGACACATAATTCATAGCAACAAAGATGTATAAATTATCAAAAGAATTAGGAAAATGACCCATGAAATCAACTCTCCACACATCAAATATCTCAATAATAAGAATGAGAGTTAAAAGCTTCATATTCCTCCGTGAAATATTGCTCAATTTTTGACAACGCTCACAAGAACTACAATACAAATCGGCATCTTTGAACAGTGATGGCTAGTAAAAGCCACATTGCAAGACTTTTGCAGCAGTTTTTTTAGCACTAAAATGACCTCCACAAGTATGATCATGACAAAAATAAATAACACTATATTGCTCACTCTCAGAATGATTTGATCAGGACAATACTTAAAAAAGTATGGATCTTCCCAATTTTTTTTTACTTCTGCTAACTTTTTTATCCGATCTTGCTTACTCCAATGCGTAAACATTTGATCTGTGGCAAGATAATTAGCAATGTCAGCAAACCAAGGTAATTAAGAAATAGACATGAGTTGTTCATCTGGAAATGAGTCTTCAATAGGCAAGTTGTTGTCACCCGATTCAATTATCAGCCTAGATAAGTGATCAGCTACAATATTTTCAGATCCTTTCTTATCCCGAATTTCTAAATCAAATTTTTACAACAACAATATCCATCTTATCAAATGCGCTTTAGCATCTTTCTTGAAAAGAAGATACTTAAGTGCAGCATAATCTGAAAAAACTACAATCTTAGATCTTAATAAATAAGATCTAAACTTGTCTAATGCAAATACCACATCTAGTAACTCTTTTTCTGTTGTAGAATAATTCAATTAAGCATCATGAAGAGTTTTACTAGCATAGTATATCACATAAGGAAACTTTTCTAGATGTTGACCCAAAACAGCTCCAATTGCATACTGAGAGGCATTACACATGATTTTAAATAGAAGATTTCAATTGGGTGGTTTAATGATGGGTGCAGAGGTGAGTAGGGTTTGAGCTTCTCAAAAGCTTGAAAACATTCTTCATCAAATATAAAAGGTGCATCTTTGGTAAGCAAATTTCACAAAAGTTTGGAGCTTTTGCTAAAATCTTTGATAAATCTGCGATAAAACCCTGCATGGCCTAAAAAAGAATGTACTTCTTTCACCGTTCGAGGAGGTGGAAGACTGACAATTAATTCAATTTTGACTTTATCTATCTCAATCCCCTGATTTGATACAATATGTCCCAAAAAATTCATTTTTAACCATGAAATGACATTTTTTCCAGTTCAAAACAAGGTTCTTTTCTTTACACCTAACTAAGACCAATTTTAAATGGTGTAGACATTCCTCAAACCTAGACCCATGCACAGAAAAATCATCCATGAATACTTCTAGAAATCGCTTTACCATGTCAGAAAATATGCTTATCATGCAATGCTGAAATGTAGTAGGTGCATTGCACAATCCAAATGGCATTCGACGATAGGCAAAGGTTCCGAAAGGACAAGTAAATGTAGTTTTCTCTTGATCCTCAGGTGCAATGAAAATTTGGTTATAACTTGAATATCCATCAAGAAAACAATAATATGCATGTCCAGTGTAACATCCCTAATTTCGTTTTCTGTATTCAAAGTAACATCCCTAATTTCGTTTCTTTTATTGATAAAGGTACATAAATATTTAATTAAGAAAATAAAATTTATTAGATAATTTTTAGATATCTAAAGAAATATAATCCTTAGAAATTCTTCACCTTACGTGTATACATAGAAATGTTCTAACATTAATAGAATAGGTAAAGAGAGAACCTAAGAGGAAAAATTAGAAATAAATATACTAAAAAAAGTGAAATTCTTGGGTAAGGAAGATAAATTTTTGTGAAGTAAGTAAAGGTATTAAAATTTCAAGAAGATTAGATTAGGGTAATTTTTCCTAATTTAAGAGTTAAAGATACTAAGTTTAGTATCTCCACCCATAAATTGGGCTTTCACCTATGAACACTTCATATAGAGTTTTTTTACTTCACATGAATTTTTAGCAAGCCAATAGGATAGCCCAAGGAAGAAATAAAACATAGACTTGGACTAGGATATAGAAATTGGACCGGTAGCCCGAAAATCATGAAAATATGACTAAGTCCATTATGAAAGGTAGAATTTTAACCAAAGTAAAAAAAAAGGGCAAGAATGAGCCTAAACCCAAGAGGAAAAATAAAAATAAAAATAAAATAAAGTGATGAAATAATGGTGTAATCAAGATTAGGTGACATGGTATTAAGACAAAAATTTAGCAAGTGGTGTGATATCTTACATTCATAATTTTAGCAAGTGGTAAGATAATACATGGCATTAAGACAAAACATCTATATCATACACTCATAATTTTAGCAAGTGGGTAATAATACATAGCATTATGACAAAACATCCATATCCTACCCAAATAATTTTAACTAAGTAAGGAAGATTCAAGGGTTGAAAATTTGCCACCTAAAAATGAGAACCTATCATAATTGATTAAGACAAAAGAAAAATGAAATGAATCCCTAAATCAAAGGGACCTTATCCTTTATCTTAAGAACATATTATCATAATTTTTAAAATACAAATATCTTTTTCCTATGCATATCTTGACTAAGGAAGAGGAAGACAAGAACATGAGTTGTTTGTTTTCCAAAAATTCAACCAAGTGTATCCTAATTGTGATAAGGTAGACCCATGATTATGAAAGATGAATTATTTGATAGTCTATATAAGCAAAACCCACCCTTATAACATTAGAATTTTCGTCCAAGTGAGGGAGAGGAAAAATAGAAGCAAGGTAGAGTGAGGAAAGGAGAGAAAGAAGGGAAGGAAGAAGAAGAAGAAGTCTAGAGGACTAAGTGCTCAAGATAAGTTCAACAATATTTCTTTTTGAAGAAAAGTTTTGAAACTTGTAATATTTATATGGGATTTTGATATTATAATTTTAATGATTGTTCATGGATGTTGCTATATCATGTTACATATTATGTATGTTTGAATACTTAGGCTGGTGTAGATAGTTCTGCATAGGCATAGCTATGGGTGGCAAAATTTTAAGCTTCTATTTTTAAAATTCCTGGAAGAATCAATAAGGAATTGAAAGCATGGAGTCCATATGAGGTAGATATGTTCCGATTAGTAAGCAGTGGTCAGAAAATGGTTAATCAGGGAAGAATATGTTAGGATAGCTTCTGTGTTTTAATTTCTGAGAACATTTTATAGGGAAATAAAATAAATGGTTAACACAAGAATTATAGCTATATGTGTAACGGATTTTTAGTCACTAGAATCACTCAATTTGGAGTCCGTATGAGGCAGATATGGTCTGATAAGTAAGCAGTGGTCAGAAATAGGTTAATCAGGGAAGAATATTTTAGAATAGCTTCGGTGTTTTAATTTCTGAGAACATTTTGTAGAAAATTAAAATACATGATTAACATGAAAATTATATCTATATGTGTCACAGATTTTTAGCCATTGGAATCACTTAATTTGGAATTCTTATGAGGGAGTTATGGATAGATTAGTAGGTAGAGGTCAGAACCTACCCGAGAAAAAATAATATGTACTTTGAGGGAGTAATATCACCATGCTTTCTTAATATTTCGTTCAACTATTCAACATAATAGTTTTAGATAATTGTTTTATATTTAAATTGACACCAAGATCACCTAAATCGGAGTTAAATTTAGGGAGTTATGCTCTGATTAGTAAGAGAAGGTTAGATAGGATGAAAACCTACATCAAGAAAATAAATAAATAAAATTAATATTTAAAAAAGAAGAAGAATCTTATAAATGAAAATAATAAATGACTAGTATATGCCATAGCCATTGCCATTGCATGAACTTCTTAACATCTTAAGTGTGAAATTTTTATATGGAAATATTTTATAAAGTGATATTTGAAATGGTTATGTTCATGGCATGATTACCAATGATTTTTGGTTATTATTGTGAAAAGAAAAGAAATGAGCACGGTCACATGGCAAATCCGTGTGGTGCACCAGTAAGAGACGCCCTACCAACGATTATGATTATGCTAATGAGAAAAGAAAGAGAAAGTGTGCCATGTCGAACGGAGCGAGAAAAGCCCGTACCAGAGAGTAGAAAATATTCACATTGATCGGGGTAGCTTGATATGAGAATAAATTGATAGTCATCATATGATATTCTGTAAATAGTTAATCCTGTCATACATGTCATTACTGTACAATTCTCATGTGCATAGATATAGTGCATTCATATGACCAAAGATATTTGCTGTAGTTTATACAGATGAACATGACGTGATGATCTATATTGATGAGTATTTATTATTGAACTTACTGGGATTTAATTCTCACTATATTTTTATGTCATGTTCAGAAAATTAGTTATGCTGATTTTTCAATGGCTCTGGTTTTTAGTTCACGTTGGATCGAGTTACTTGATGTTGGGCAGATCCCAGAATTAAATAAAATGTTTGTGGTTGAGTTGGCTCAGATCCCGGTGAAGGTGCAACCACCCGCACCTGTATCTCTGAAATTGGTCAACCAGAATAAATAAGATGTAGATATTTATGTGTTTGAGATGTTGTACGTATATTTTGATTAATGACGTGTATGTGAACTCTATATTGTATAATAATAAAAATAAAGTTGTTACATCCATCCAACCTCTCTAGCATTTGGTCTATAAAAGGAAGTGGAAAATGATCTTTCCTTGTTACAATATTCAACTTACGATAGTCAATACAAATACGCCACCCAGTTTGTACTTTAGTAGGAATTAATTTATTTTCCTCATTTTTTACTACAGTAATGCCAAAATTCTTATGAACTACTTGAACATGATTGACCCATGCACTATTAGAAATTGGGTAAATGACACCATCATCAAGAAGTTTAATCATTTCAGCTTTTACAACTTCTTTCATGTTTGGATTCAGACGTCTTTGTGACTCTCTTGAAGTTTTGGCATTGTCCTCCGAATGTATCCTATGCATGTAAATTGATGGATTAATACCTTTAATGTCTGTTATTGTCTACCCTATGGCTTCACTATGCTCACTGAAGACTTTTACGAGTTCAACTTTCTGTTCTCTATCTAGGTCAGATTCTGTGATAACAGGTAAAGTCTCAGAAAGTCCTAGAAACACATATTTTAGAGAATCTAGCAAATGTTTTAACTCTACCTAGGGGGTTTTTCTATGGATGGTAATAGGACAAACCCAGAAGATGTAAGTGTCTCTGTTTTGACTTTCCATTCATTGATATCCATCAATGGAGTAGTCTCTAACATGGAATTTATTTCATTGATCAAACAATCCTCATTTATGTCCATGTTGAAGTGAGCCAAACATTCTTTTAAAGGGTCATCATCAAAAGAACTTAAAAATGAGTCATCAGCTATACTCTCAATCATGTTGATCTCACATAAATCACTAGTGTCCACAGGTTGACGACAGACACTAAAAACATTTAGTTCCACAGTCATATTTCCAAAAAATAGATTCAAAATTTTATTTCGACAATTAATGATCGCATTGGATATTGCTAGAAATGGTCTACCCAAAATGACATGAATTTGTGTCTCTGTATTCTCAACAGGTTCAGTGTCAAGAACAATAAAATCTACTGAAAAGTAGAATTTATCAACCTTAATGAGCACATTCTTTATGACACCTCTAGGAATTTTTATGGACCTATCAGCTAACTGAAGGGTTACTGGTGTAGGTTTCAACTTTTTTAACCCAATTTTTGCATACACATAGTACGACAACAGATTCACACTTGCTCCTAGATCAAGTAAGGCTCAGTTAATCACATGGTCACCTATAACACAAAAAATTGTAGGACAACCAGGATCTTTGTACTTGACAGGAGTTTTTTGCTAAATTGTGGAGCTCACTTGTTCAGTCAAAAATGACTTTTTCGGAACATTGGTTTTCTTTTTCACCGTGCAAAGATCTTTCAATTTTTTTGAATAAGCAGGTATTTGTTTGATAGTGTCAAGAAAAGGGATATTAATGCTTACTTGCTTAAAAACCTCTAAAATATCACTATATTGAGTACCTTTCTTATTTGTCTCAAGTCTTTGTGGGAATAGAACTTTAGGGGCACAAGGAATAGGTTGATTTTTATTCTCACTTGAGTCATTAATTTTTGGTTCATGCTAACTCTATTCTTCAATTTCAGGCATGTGAACTTGATTATCAATTACTTTTCTAGATCTAAGGGTTGTTACAGACTTTACTTCTTCATTAGGATTTGTTGATGATCATACTTCAAATTGACCCTTAGGATTAGAAATATGTTGAATGAGAAATTTTCCTTTCTCTATTTCTCTTACAGCATTGGCTATTTGACCCAATTATGTTTCAAGCTTTGAAATAGATTGAGTATGGGATTTTAAAGCTTGTTAGGTTGATTGCATGAATTGTTGCAGAGTATCTTCCAAAGAAGGTCTTCTTTGTTGTGGTACCCCGAAAGGAGGAGCATATTGAGGAACTAGAGGATATGAATTAGGAGGGGTAAATTGTTGCCCACCTTGATTCATTGAAGGATGCTTTTGCCTCCATGAAAAGTTTAAATGATTCCTCCAATTTAAATTATATGTAGGTGCAAACGGGCTGTCTAATGACTTTTCATGAAATTGAAGAGAATTAACTTACTCAGAGAATGTTTCTTGGTAAGCTGGTATGGATGGACAAGATTGTGTAATGTGAGATGTACCAGAACATAAGGCACATGTCTCTATCCTAGTATTAGTAGAAGGGTTCAAAGTGTGGCTTAAAGTTAAAGCTTCGATCTTTCTAGTCAGGCTAGCTAAAGCAATTCTTACATTTGTGTCATGACTCACTTCATAAATTCCTCTCTTTTTTGTTGTGTTTGAGACTTCTTATCCCTGGGATCTATGTAGTTCCAATGTTGAGAATATTCAAATAAAGATCCTAAGGATTCCCAAGTTTCTCCCTCATTCAGTTGTAAAAATCTCTCACCATGCATGTTTTGGATCATTTGACAGTTTGATGAAGTTAAACCATCATAGAAATATTTAACCAATATCTAAGTTTCAAAACCATGATGATGATATTTCAAAATAAAATCATTAAATCTTTCCTAACATTCAAAAAATTGTTCACCCTCTTTTTGACAAAAATAAAAAATTTATCTTCTAAGGGCATCGGTTTTAGACATGGAAATTTTTTTTGCCAGAAACTTATTTATCAATTGGTTCCAACTAGTAATAGTTCATGTAGGAAGGGAGTTCAACTAGGCCTTAGCTTTATCTTTTAATGAAAATGGAAACATTCTAAGCCTAATTGACTCATCATTGAAATTTTGAAAACGAAATGTTGAACAAATTTCAAGAAATTCCTTCACATGCATATGTGGATCTTCTCTTTTCAAACCATTAAATGATGGTAAAAGTTGAAGTATGTCTAGTTTGAGTTCAAAGTGAGTTGCAGTTGTTTGTGGCAAAACTATGCAAGATAGAGTATTGGCTATGACAGGTGAGAGGTACTCCATAAGAGTTTTTTTATGTATAACTTATTCTTCCATTTTTTATGGTGTCTCAATAAAGTCTAATGTTTCAATTTTAAAATCAATGGGTGATCCTACATTTTTTCTAACCAAACGTTTATCTTTATTACATTTCCAAACATGCATAAACTAAAAGAAAAAATTATAAACAAATATTTCTAATAGCATACAACATAATTACAAAAGAGGATAATTTTACAACTTAATAACATATATATACAATGTTAACTACAAGTAACAAAATGCAAATACAACAAAAAGGAAAAAAAATCACAAAATTATGCAACAAAGAATTTTTTTTTAAGTGTTAGTAATAGTGGATGGTATTCAATTAGTGGATCCTCAAGAAAGTGTGGAGGAGTTTCAATTGTCTCACTTAAAATCTATACTCCTTAGAAATTTTTATCCTTATTGTCAGAATCAACTAATTTTACACACCCAAATTATGACACAAATTTTTAATAATTATTTTTTTTTACAAAAAGAAAATTCTATATTTTCTACGATAAATAAAGTTATTGTTAGTGGAAGAATTATACTTACCTAGATCTAATTAGCTTTTCCATTGGAATCCTTGGCAATGGCGCCAAAAACTTATTGTTTTAACTAAAACTTGCAAGCGCACGAATCTGTTGGAGTATAGATTTAGTGGTATGCAAGATCGATTCCACAAGGATTACCAATTGAGAGAAAATCTAATTCAAATTCAAAATAAATATTTCTAACCTAGTTGCTAGAATGTTTATTTTGTTAGAAGAGTACTGAATAAAGTATGCAAAAAACTAAAATACTGAAATTAAATAGGAATATATTCAAAGTAAAGAAACATGCTAAGATTAGGGGATCCACTCTTGGTACATCAAATAATAATAAAAATAATAGAGGGGCAACAAAGTTATCCTCTAAGAAAGTAAATAACAAGAAAATAAATAATAGAGAGGCGGCATAGCCATCCTCTCAGAAGGAAAATAACAAAAAGTAATAACAGAGGGACAACAAAACCATCCTCTAAAAAAGTAAATAACAAGAAAATAAATAACAAAGAGGCGGTATAGCCGTCCTCTCAAAAGGAAAATACAAGAAAATAAATAACAGAGGGGCAACAAAGCCATCATCTAAGAAAGTAAATAACAAGAAAATAAATAAGAGAGGTGCAAAAAATAAATAACAGAGGGGCAACAAAATCATCATCTAAGAAAGTAAATAACAAGAAAATAAATAATAGAGGGGCAAAAAAACTATTATTTAAGTATATAATAAGAAAATAAATAACAGAGGGGTAACAAAGCCATCCTCTAAGAAAGAAAATAACAAGAAAATACATTAGAAGACAAATAACAGAGGGACAATAAAGACATCCTCTAAGAAAGTAAATAACAAGATAATAAATAAGAGAGGTGTAAAAAATAAATAACAGAGGGGCAACAAATAAATAACGAGGGGCAACAAAACCATCATTTAAGAAAGTAAATAACAAGAAAATAAATAACAGAGGGGCAACAAATAAATAACGAGGGGCAACAAAATCATCATTTAAGAAAGTAAATAACAAGAAAATAAATAATAGAGGGGCAACAAAGCCATCCTTTAAGAAAGAAAATAACAAGAAAATAAATTAGAAGATAAATAATAGAGGGACAACAAAGCCATCCTCTAAGAAAGTAAATAATAAGAAAATAAATAAGAGGTGCAAAAAATAAATAACAGAGGGTATACAAAACTATCCTCTAAGAAAGTAAATAATAAGAAAATAAATAACAGAGGGGCAACAAATAAATAACGAGAGGTAACAAAACCATCATTTAAGAAAGTAAATAATAAGACAATAAATAACAAAGGGGCAATAAAGCCATCATCTAAGAAAGAAAATAACAAGAAAATAAATAAGAAGATAAATACAACATCAAATATAAACATTGAAATTAAGTGTTAGATAAATTATTATTTTCATACCAAGAGTTTCATCATTTCACCTTAACATTAGGAAATTAGTTCTCCATAATCAAGGTAAGAAAGCAAAATGAAAGATGAAGAAGTATGATAAAATTCGTGAAAGAAAGTAAAGATACAAAATGTATAAAGAGAAAAAAATATTATAAACACTTAGAACTCCAACAAAACTTTCCCAAGTTTACTCTTCAGCCTTTCTCCTCCCTTTTTAGCTCATAAGATGTCTCTATTTATAAACAAAACAAGGGGAGTAGGTGACAAAAATGGTGGGTTGCAAATTGCACTAAAGTTGACAAGTTGTGTTGCATTATGTGTCCCAAAAGTCATCGTTTTATATCTCCTTGATAGCCACCAAATCTGCTGATCTCATCAACATAAAAGTTGGAGAAAAATTGGCCATGTATTTTGTGATTTATGGCCAAAACACTGGAGTAAGGTCAAGTTGGACTGTAACAGTAAATGTGATATTGTCTAACCCAATTTTGGCCTTTTTAATGTCCGAATTTGCTAACCAAGATAAAAGTTGTAGAAAGTTATATTTACTATTCACCTACCAAATTTTGTATCCATTAAATATGTATTTTCTATAATATGGCCTAAATACTACAGTAAGGTTGGGCTGGACTGCAACAGTAAACATGTTCTGTTCTAGCACAATTTTTCCTTTTTGGATGTCTGTATTTGCTGATCACATAAACATAAAAGTTGTATGAAATTATGTCCACTATTCATCTACCAAATTTTGTACATAATATATACGTATTTTCTGGGATACGATCAAAATATTGTAATAAGATCAAGTTGAAAAACAAGCAGCAAACAAACTTTTAACATTGGGTGTTCAGCTTTGAATCTTTATGTTTCAATTCTTTTAGAAATGTGGTCATAAATCAAGATTGAATTGATGCATATATCCATTAGGATGCGTCTCAGGAATAAAAAAGATAATGCTCCTTACTCAGCCATCTTTAATGAATTTATTTTGTTTGCTTGATTTATAGACATCATTTCTAAAGAACCACAATTTAGCTTTGATTCCTCCAATTGAGTCTATTTTCTATTTTTTTCTCCATCTATAAAAAATACACAAAATTAAAGAAAAATAAGGAAGATAAATTCTTATTTAAGACAAAAAGATAAGATAAAAATATTTAATTTATCAGTATAAAACTCACTCATCACTAGCTTAATTAGAAATTTGATCAACTTAATTATGTATTGTGTTTCCATATGCTCCATGCAAGTTTTATGGAATGGAGATAGAACTGACAATTTCTCACTTGCTAGGGGCTTGAGGAGGGAGACATTTTGACTTTAAACCAAATCATGCCACTTCTAAGTTTGGATTGAATTTCTCTAATTACTGATTATATTGAATTACTTAACCATCTCTTGTCTATTATTATTTCTAATATTATACATTGTACGAGAAGCTTCTTCTTATTTTAAATAATTACTAAGGGGACCAAGTTGCTTACCTAGTAAGGCCAAAGGAGATGTTATAAGGGATTCCTTCTTATTCTAAGGTTTCTCATAGAAAGGATCCATATAGTGGAAATTAGTACACAATATTACTTGCCAAATGGTTTCGATTCCCCTTCAAGTAATAAAAGAACAAATGCCATAAGAAACTTCTTTTGAGTTAAGTAATTGCTAAAGGGCTCAAGTTGCTAAACTAGTAATGCAAAAGGGATTCTTTTTATTTTATGCTCTCAATTAGTAGTCATATAGGAATTTATCCTTGGGAGAATCATTATATGACATTCCCTATAGAGGGTTCCAGTTCGTTCTCAGGTAATGTCTCGAGGTCACTCCTTGAATTTTCAAGGCATAATTCTTTTGAAAATATAAGCCAGGAGTTTATAATTAAGCAAATAAAAGAATGCAAACACATACTTGCGTTCTTTTTCTTTCTTTTACAAGAAAAATCCCATAAATGGAACCCCTCTTTAGGATACCTACACGTTTTAGGCCATTATGTCAAGGTAATGTTGCCTAATAGCATATTGACCAATCCATAAAATAAAAGTTGGAAAGAAGCATTCTCGCATTTCATCAACTAGCATTTTCATCCTCATGATTTCAAAGGATGCATTTTGTTTTTTAAAATTTTTAAATATCTAACTAAGTAGGATATTTTAGTCTCTTTTGCACAAAGAGTAATCAATTGGAGAAACACGTTCATTCAATTGAGCTCTATGGAAGCACATAATTCAAAGAAAAGTAAAACAAAAAGTGTAGAAGTAATTGAAATAAGGAACAAGCTCAATAGCATGGAAATCTGAATGGGTGAAACGAAGGAGACACTAATAGAACTCTTGAAATCAGAGGATGCTAGTGAGAATTCTAGTAATGCTATATATCCATGCACCAACTTTAAAACTTCATTTTCATCTTTCAAGGATTCAAAATATTTTCCCAAAACAAATTTTGATTTCTTGTGAGATTTTATTTTGCTAAGTCTTTTTTAAAATCATCAACCAAATTATTAAGATTTTCTTGCAGTAAATTATATGATGGAAAATTATCAATAGTAGTTCCAAGATAGATTTCTTTTTCCAAGACTTCTTGCCACCATTCTTTCGAATAAAGGGCACTCAGACTCACATATCTAGATCTTTTACATTTAGAGCATGTGACAATAATCGTGCTTTGATATCTTCTTAAGACTATGAATCATCTTTCTTGTAGAGAGTCAGATCATCTTCTTCAATTTAGATTCCTCCTTTTTTATCATCAAAATTTCTTCTTATTGAGAAAATTTTGAAATTGATTTAAATACTATGCTTTTCTTGTTTGAAATTTCGATTCCTCCTTGACCATCATCTTCTTATTCTTGAGAAAATTTTGCAGTTGATAAATGCTATGCTTTTCTTGTTTGATGGACCATCATATCAGTTTAAGTATGTATTTCATAATCTATATGTAACTCATCATAAGTTAAGGCATTGATGTCATCCCTATTAATGGTGTGTACTTTGGATTATATGCCTTTCATAGACTCCTCAAGATCTTTTTCACATGTTCTCTATTTCTGTGTGTGTGAGAAAGAGGTATAAGGGCTTGTCCAAAAAGAGAGAGAGAGGTATAATGGCCCGTCCAAAAAAAAGAAAGAGGTATAATGGTATTTGGATCAATTTGCATACATGTTGACTCATTTGACTTTTTTATTTTAAATCTAGGCCATCCACATCAAAACTAGAGAATTTATTAAGAAATTTCTTGCAGTTTAACTCCAATAAATCAACATAATTACAATTTGCATGTATAATTGTTCATCTAATCTATGTTGCATACTTTCTACCACTTTGACCTTTTTAAATTTCTTTTTAGGAAACCACTAATTGAATTCTAAAATTCTCTTTTCTCAAGCACAGATTCATCATAAGAGTAGGGTGATTTAATTCAGGAATTGATAAGCATATTCACATTTAACAACATTTTGCTTTTGATTTAATCAAGCTGCATTTCTTTTCCCCCTTTATTTTTTCAGTGAACAAGGGGACAAAGCCTAAAACTAAAGGACAACATGCCTAGAAAAACAAACACCTGCAATATCATTGCGATGCAACTATATCACTAGCAAGAGAAGCTTGAAAAAAGTGGATGCCCAATGGTAACTCCTAAGTGAGACAGGCCAAAGCATAAAAAAATGATTGACTTCTCTAAAATATGACCAACATGTACCTCCAAACTTTGTTAAACAAGGAATAAATTTCATGGAAAAAATAAGAGAAATGATGCAAGCCATCAATAAGGCTATTAATCAAGTCCATCACAGCACTTGAATCAACTTTTAGGAGCACTTTATATGCACCAAGGTCCCAAGACATTTGAAGATCTATGGCAACACCCAAAGCTTAGCATGCAGCGAACTACAAAATCTAAGATTACAAGCAAACCCCTTCATGAAAGAACTTACAGCATCACAAGAGCTCCTTACACCTTGCAAATTCTTCCTTCCTATTGTAACTACCATAAAAAATGAGCATATACCCTTTGTTGACTCTTACTAACTAGTTCGATGGCAACATCGGTTATTTGAACTTCACCTAGGCTGTTACCATTCTTAGTTTAGCCGTTAACATTGCTCTCTTTCTCACCAATAGCACAGGTATCTAAGAATGACCATATTGACCACAGTTAAAATAGATAAGATGCAGCCTTTCGTATTTGATATTATAGATTCTGCCTTTTAGACTAAAACGTGGTAAAATTTTCTTCTTCGATTAATCTCAACACAAATACTAGCAAACTTTCCTCTGGAAGTTAAAGAAGTCATTGAATAAACTTTTACAGTTTTACAAAATTTTCTATCCTTCATAACAACCTAAGGTTATAAAACTCCACTGGGAGACCTAAAACTCTAATCCAAGATGCAATTTTAGTCACTTCATTAGAATCAAAGGGGTCAAAATAAGTTTACCATTTTTGAACCAACAAAATAGTGGTAAGCAATTAGCCATGACCCTCATGACAAACAAACAGAAAATCTTCCTTCACCAAGAAAGAAACCACAAAAAAATCTTTATCAAGATCCAAAATCTGAATAGAGCCCTGAATTTCCAACATACAATCTAGCCTTGCTTCCAAGAATGATAAACCTATCTTCTTCCCTAAAACTTAACAAACAAGGCGTTATACCAAGGTGCACACTATTCCCAATACTGCTCATATGACACAGCAACATTAGGACAATTATTTTCCAGTTAAACAAGTCCACCATCATTAGAATTAGACTGAGAAGAATTTGGCATCTAATCATCCTCACACTCCTTCGACTTCTCCAAAGGAACATCCTCAAGGTCCTAATGATTCACAACAAGCCCTCAGAAGACCCAAACCTATCAACTTTTCTTGTAGGACACTTGCAATGCCACTTTATCAAAAGCTTCCAAAACCTCAACAGCTTCTATACCACTCTCATCCATAATCGCATCTGTACTTCTATCGTCACCTACTACTTTGACCTTCTTATTACTTTGCTCTACTACATCTGATAGAGATAAACCTCATGTAACTACTTCTTAGATTTTTTGTATATATTTAAATATTCAAATATATAGGGTTAGATTAGGTTATATCTATACCTTGTATATATATAACTATATATATATATACACACAATATAACTATTTATATATAAGATTCATGTTTATATTTCTTCACATGGTATCAGAGCACACTCACTTCACAGCAACTCCAATGGCTTCCTCAACTTCCTCATCATCAACTTCCATCGTCAACTTTCTTAACTCTTCTTATCTTATTGCTCATTATCCAGGTATTACACTCATTTCTTTCATTGCTCAGCACATTCCCATCAAACTCAATCATTCCAACTATCATTCCTGGCACTCTCTAGTTGATGCCTTACTCAAAGGGCACGATCTCATGTTTTTTGTTGATGGAACTAAATCTTGTTCGTCCCCAATTATCCTTTCCAATGATAACACTCTTCCTAATCCATAATTTTCCTTTTGGATTCGTCAAGATTAGCTCATTCTATACGCTATCATGTCATCTGTGGAACTAGACATCTTTACTCTTCTTGGCCACCTCACTACATCCAAACAAGCATGGGGTCACCTCCAAACCCTTTTTTCCAATCAATCTCGATCTCGCCTCATGGCCCTTGAACACAAACTTGCAACTGCCACTTGTGGAAATCTCTCTATGATAGCTTATCTTCAATCCCTAAGAAACCTAGTAGATGAAATCTCTCTCATTTCTTAACAAAAATTTGATGATCTAGATTTGGTCATCTATGCACTCAATGGTCTAGACCTTGAGTACAAAGACATCTCTAGTCCTTTATGTGGGTGTGACACATCAATATCCTTCTTAGAACTACGAGACAAGCTTGTGGATTTTGAAAATTAGACCAAAAAGGATGAATCGGTAAGTTTCTTAACCCCACTCACAGCCAACGTCACAAATCATTTAAACCTTCATAGACATAGACCACCATCATCCCAGTTGTCTCACACCAAAGCACCCTATCTTCTAACCCCATCAAACAACCCACCTCTCACTTCACCCGTGTGTCAATTATGTTCTAAAATTGGTCATATTGCATCTCAATGTTTCAAATTTTTTCCTCATCTCCGTTAATCCAAACCACAAGCTCATTACACTACACCTCTCTCTCTTTACACATTTGACACTTCTTCCCCTCCTCTTAATCCTTCCCTATGGCTTCTTGACTTGGGAGCATCATACCATGTCCTAAATGACCCTACTTCTCTTACTCACAAAACAAATTACCTTGGTCACTATTAAATGCTTGTAGGAAATGGTGCAAGTTTGCCTATATCACATCTTGGTTCTACTAAATTCTTTTCACCTTCATCTATTTTTCACCTTCATGATGTTTTCTGTGTTCCTTCAATGAAACACAACTTAATTTCAGTTAATCAATTCTGTGAAAAAAATCATGCTTCTATGGAATTCTCACCATTTTCATTTATTGTGAAGGATTTGACTCCGGGGGTGTCTTCTTCAAGGTCCGAGTAATGGCAACACTTACCCATTTCCACCATCAGTCTTGCTATACACTACCTCCCCTCGTGCTCTTACTGCTTACCATACATCCTCCACTTTTCTTTGGCATCATAGATTGTGTCATCCTCATACTCACATTTGTCATTCTCTTGCTGCAAAGTTTAAATTTCTTATGTCTTCTTCATTTGATTGTGTTTCTTTGTTTATGTAATAAAAGTCACAAGCTACCATTTTCTAACTCTCATGTTTCTTCATCTAGGCCTTTAGATCTTATTTATACTGGTGTATGGGGCCCTACTCCTGTTATTTCCATTAATCAATATAAGTATTACGTTATTTTCATTGATCATTTTATGCATTATACTTAGTTATATCCATTAAAGCAAAAATCCGATGTCCATGATACATTCATACGTTTCGTCATATGGTTGAAAAATATTTTAACTCTTCCATCCATTGCTTTCACACTGATAATGGGGGTGAATTCCTTAAACTCAAAACCAATTTTAATTCAAATGGAATATCCTTCTACACCACTCCTCTGCATACTCTTGAACGTAATGGAATTATAGAATGTAAACATCGCCACATTGTCAAAACTGGCCTTACCCTCCTTCATCATGCGTCCTTATGTACTTCCTTTTGGTCATTTGCTTTTCAAACAACAAGTTACATGATTACCTGATTACCTGCACATATCTTATCTATGTCATCACCTTATCTGCAACTTTTTCGGCAAGAACCCAACTTTCAAAATTTCAAATCCTTTGGTTGTTTATGCTATCCTTGGTTACATCCATACTCCTCTCATAAACTCAACACTAGATCTTCTCCATGCGTTTTCTTAGGATATTCAACTGATCAACATGCATATATTTGTTTGATTTCACTCATTCAAAATTTTTTTGTATACGGGCACGTGAAGTTTGTTGAAACAACTTATCCTTATCATGATTTGTCTTAGTATCAGTCCACCTCTATCTTATCCCCTTCCTCTTTTGAATCCATTCCAATCTCCTATTATCACATTATCTTTTCCAATCCAAATCTTTCCTTTTATGCACCACCACCTTCTAACCACATGTCTCCAACTTCTATCCCTCCTCTCACTCCATCTTCCTTCCCACTAAACATTATCACCTCGCGACCTTTCTCTATCAACTATACTCTTCCACATTCTCCTCTATCTTCACCCTCTTACTCTTCTTCATCTCATCTCAATTCTTCTGAAAACCAAAATGCTTCTCTATCCACTACACCTGTACTCCCTCCCTTATATTCCTCCATTGTTGCCACCCAACCTCCCTTACCTTCTATTCATCACTCTCCCTCACCTAGACAGATTATCACTCATTCCAAAAATAATATATTTAAGACAAAAGTTCCCTTTAATCTTTGCACTACTAAACATCCTCTTTCCTCCAGCATTGAACCTATATCCCATCAACAGGCTTTCTGTAGCCTTGAATGGAAGTTGGCTATGTCTGATGAATTCCATGCCCTCACACGAAATTGCACCTAGATCTTAGTACCACCCCTAGCTCATGCAAATATTGTTGGGTGCAAATAGGTCTTCCGAATTAAACGGCTACCCTCTGGTGAGATTGACTGGTATAAAGCCCGCCTTGTTGCTAACGGGTTCTCACAACGTCCGGGCATTGAATATCGTGACACATTCAACCCCGTCATTGAGCCTCA
The DNA here is from genome assembly GCA_037074535.1 of Gleditsia sinensis. Classification (NCBI taxonomy): domain Eukaryota; kingdom Viridiplantae; phylum Streptophyta; class Magnoliopsida; order Fabales; family Fabaceae; genus Gleditsia; species Gleditsia sinensis. The sequence continues at coordinate 13,654,197 of CM073463.1, read as the reverse complement.
AAGGGTTAAAGCTATCCTCACCATTGCTTTGCATCATCATTGGTCTCTCAAACATATGGACATGAATAATTCTTCTTACAAGGAACCTTAAATGATGAAGTTTATATGTCTCAGCTACCTGGTCATGAAGATCCAACTCATCCCAACTATGTTTGAAAACTACACAAAGTAATATTTGGTCTCAAACAAGCACCTCGTGCTTGGTATCTCGAGCTTGCCAAATTTCTACTTTCATTTGGGTTCAAAAACTCTCTTACTGATGGCTCTCTATTTATTTATAATCATGGTTCTGTGACTGCTTATTTTTTGGTATATGTAAATGATCTTCTGCTTATAGGAAATTATGCCCCCTTATTGTCTCAATTCTATGCATCACATGCAACTTGCTTCTCCCTCAAAGAACTTGGTACTCCTTATTTCTTGGGTGTGGAATTTATCCCTCATCTTGCTGGGTTATTTCTCTCATAACACAAATACATCCGAGATCTTTTAACTAAAATCAACATGTTTGGTGCTAAGTGGGCTTCAACACCAATGTCTTCTTCCATTTCTCTTCAATTAATTGATGGCACTCCATTGGCTGATGCTACAGAATATTGAAGCATCATTAGAGCTCTACAATATCTCTTCATAACAAGACCTGACATTAGCTATTCTGTCAACAAACTCTCCCAGTTCATGCATCATCCAACTACCCTTCATCTTTAAACAATAAAACGAGTTTTAAGGTATCTCAAGGCCACCATTCATTTCGGTCTCTCTCTCACTTATGAGTCTCCTCTACATCTCCATGCTTTCTTAGATACAGACTGGTTGGAAATAAGTATGATCGCACTTCCACCTCGGGTTACATTGTCTTCATGGGCTCAAATGCTGTCTCCTGGTCCTCTAAGAAGCAAAGATCAGTTGCTTGTTCCTCCACAGAAGCTGAGTATCCAGCTATTGCATCAACCACTACAGATATTTCATGGCTGTTAAATATGCTCACTGTACTTAGGCTTTCTCCCTTCTCCATCCTAACCATCTAATGTGATAACATTGGCGTCTCCTATGTGTGTGCCAATCCCAAGTTTGACTCTCGCATGAAACATATAGCACTTGATTATCACTTTGTACATGAGCTTGTTTTGTCCAACCAACTCCGCATTCAACATGTCTCATCTCGATCCCTAGCTGACATACTCACTAAACCACTTCCTTCCACGTTGTTTCATGAACTCAGATCCAAGATTGGTGTTCTTGATGGAACCTCAATCTTGCGGGGCATGATAGAGATAAACCTCATGTGACTACTTCCTAGTTTTTTTGTATAGATTTAAATATTCAAATATCTAGGGTTAGATTAGGTTATATCCATACCTTGTATATAGATATACACAATGTAACTATTCATATAGATTCACGATTATATTTCTTCACAACATCCACTTTCTCCTTTGAAATCTCACCATCTTTAGAGAGAACCAGAGCCATCGTAGTTGTACTTTTTTTTTAATCTATACTTTTTCCTATCTAATTAGCTATGTGATCAGCCGAAATTATTGCACTTTCAAAACAAGCATAGAAAATGTAGTTTGTGTCTTTGGTATTGAGTGCAGCCTTGGAAGCTCCGGAGGTTGCTCAAGACGGAAAGTGCAGGTTAAGCTTCGTTTTTTCCAAGTGCCAGAGAAGGAACATTTATAAAGCTAAGTGTGGTTAACTAAAAGCTCAATTATATCTTTACGAAACATACTGAGGAATTTCTATTTTTTTCTCATCGTACTTTAGAGACATTGATAATTTGAAGTTAGCAAAAACTTTAACTCACTACAGGAAAATTCACATGGGTTCTCAAGAAATTTACGAAGGAAGTAAATATTTATTCATTAGTTCTCATCCATTCGTTTCCCCTGGAAATCCGAAATACAGAAACCAAAAACATAGGATGATAATGTCTTAAAAAAAAACAAAAAACACAAACATATGGGAAAGGAAAAAGGTTCTTACAATGAACAAGTACAATTCAAACAGACCGATCCCAACAAAGGGGGTTACAAATTCTTTCTAAGCAGATGGTGGCCTGTAGGCAATGAAACTGATGCACTGCACTTGGCGACGGTTGTCGAATCCGATGATTCGGATGTGAGCGTAGGGGTATTCCTTCTTGGCCTCCTCAAGCTCCTTCAACACCTGAGCAGAGTCATTGCAGCCAAACATGGGCAGCTTCCACATGGTCCAGTAGCGTCCGTCATAGTATCCTGGTGACCTGTGGTTCTCACGGTAGACAAATGCGTCCTATATACCCACCAACCAGTGAAGCAAGCAGATCAACCATCAAAATCCAGAATTCAGACAAAGGAAACTAAAAAAGAAACCAAAAGGGTATGCGTAAACTGACATTCACTTCGAATTCCAAGCAAGGAATCCACCCCTTCCTTAGAAGGTAATCTACTTCCTTCCCCAAAGCCTCTGTGGACAGTGGGGGCAGGTAGGAAAGAGTCTCGAACTTCTTCAGGCCAAGTGGAGGCCACACCTGTTTTGCACGATGATAAACAGAGTTAGCAACTTGTAAAACATTCTTCACTAGTTTCTGTTATTAAAAATGTAATTACCTTCTATTGAATTTCATTCAGATGTCTTACCTTCATGCATTGTACTCTCCCACCATTGTTTGCAATGGAGGTAATGTCATTGTTGGCCTTTCTGGTCACTGGGAAGCTAGCGGCTGACTTAAGACCGGTGAACGGTGCCACCATGGTGGCTTGTGCAGGAGAGGTACGGTTGATGGTGGTGACAGCGGCGGACGAAATCACGGAGGAGGCCATTTCTTTCTCCTTTTCCTTGGTACTACTTAGGAGTTCCTCTGTAGAGCTGCAAAAGCTTCTGCTCAAACTTGCTATATATAATGGTTTAATTTGGATATTTCTAATCCAATGGCTTGAAATTGAGGGGCTCTGTTTTTGCCGAAACTTGACCGTTGGATAGTGTAAGTGATAACATTGCACGATAATGGCCACACGAGAGTGGAAATTTTTGAATGCTAGCCTTATCATTATGCACCACTATGTCAGTGCCACGTGGAGGAAGGTCCATAATCTTATCTCTTCCAGGGAGAACGTAAATGTGTGATGGCGGTTGATTTATTTCTTGGGTCCTGGAAGGTTAGTCCATATTGGCCTCAGAGAATTTGTGACCATCCCTTCTTCGGAGATATCCTTCGTGGGTTACGTTAATACCCTTTGTCCTTTTGGCTCTGGAAAGGTTTCATGTTAGGACTAATAGTTAACCAGGATTTGGCTCTTTTAGATAGTTAAAGATGAAGTAAAAATTTTCAATTAAAAAAAAAAAACTCAAAAGTAGCCTTTCATCTGACAGCCTCTTATCTCTTTTGTTGGGTAGTTAAAGATGTGCATATGTCTCTTCCTTACCAATTCATAGGCTAACCCTTGCTATGTCACTCAAATTTGCTGTGGCATTCTTTGTATAGTTTTGGTTGGATTTGTTTCAATGTCACAATCGCTCCCATTCCCTTCAATGCATTCCTCAGCCCAAAAAATCTTACCAATCTGCACCAGTAAAAATTAAATTTTAAATAAGCAAAATTTGAACATGGGGAGACAGTGGGGGGAAGAATGATACGGCTCCTTATCATGCTCGGTTTGATAAAACATCCTTATCCAAAGTGCATCGCATGAGATATTGAATTAACGCAGAAGAATCAGACGGTATGGGTTACTGAAGCAGTGACACAAGAACTATTATTTAATCTGACAAGATATGAGAAAACAAAGGGATAAATAAAAGAATTTTTCAGTGGACTTCACAACTGTGATGTTATTTTTTTCTCTATTACAGATGAATATATAAATGATAATTGCACGACTGAGAAGCTGTTTTTCTTGGTAGATTTTGCAGCATTTTCTGTTCAGTCTCTTTCAAGAGGGCATGTGAAATTTCACTTTGTTTCTGCTGAGCTGTAGCTTTACGGCTTCCCTACGTATAAGGATTTTTCTCATTTTTCTAGACCGAAGTAAGAGTCATTCAAACACCCACTCCTTTAAAGAAAATTTGCATGATTTTCTGGTATAAAAGTAAGTGAAATGGTTAGACCCTGTCCTATAAGAAAGGAAGACTAGTAAGCATATGTGAAATATTTTCTTATGGTGGGGATGCATGATTATGAAGAAAATATCTCTCAAGCCCTCTCCTAAAAGGTTGGACACAGCCAGTTCCATTACCTCTCTAACTTTTTCCCTTTTCCAGCAGCTCTTTTCTCAACCTCAAAATTCAATCAAAACCACGCAAGGTTGCCAATGAAACAGCCTCCGTATTGCAAGGCTTTGATTTTTTTCACAGCGGTGATAAGGAAAATTACCTTTTTCTCCTACTGTTTACTACAAATTATGCACCATATTCCTTTTTAGCTGGCTCACTCTTTTTCCTCAAAAACTTTACTCCATTTCAACTTACTGATAATTAAGTGACTGAACGGAGATTCAAAAGATATAAATGCAGAGTACTGAGCCGGTGTCAACAAGATGAGTGCCTCCATAGCTTTTCCATTAAGAATGTTACATAGCGAGGATTCAATGTATTGTTTTCTTTATCCTTTCTTCCTTGCTCACATCCTAAAACTAAATAAGGCCTTCAATCCAAGAAATCACATTCCACAGTGAAGACATCTCAACAACTAAGAGATCCAAATCTGGTATGAATTATAGTCCTTTACTAGAACTTGGATCAACTTAGGTAACATGAAGATGCCAATACTCAAACTGGAAGAACAGATTTATCTAAGAAGAGGGAAAAGCAACTAGAAGGACAAAAACCTACACCTTTCTTGATTCAAACAGCAGCCTATTTTTTCTCAAACTGAGAACCCTTCCTTCCAAGGCATACCAGGTGTAATGTGTTGTATAATTTACCTGGAAAATTCAGATTTTTGAAAAATATAATATCAATGGATTAAAGTTCTGCAGCAATAATTGCCAGCTTTCTAGTGCCTTTGAAGTTAACAGACTAAGATAAAGATGCGTGAAACTGTCTACAAAACTAGCTATAAAGTTTCAAAATCTCTCAAAAGAGCTGCAGCAGTTCTGAGAGAATGAATTTTCTTCATTGCCCTAATAAGTACCAGGTTCTGTAAACTCTTGTAGAAAGTGGTATAGACAGGGTTGGCATCAGCGACAAGCTTCCGATTCTATGGTCTCTTTATGTACTCCAAAGTTGAAGTGTACTCCTGTCACTCAGAAAAACAGTAATCAATAATTGTATCTCCTTCTCCTTAAAGACTATGGATTTGACAGTCACTATTGAAAGATGAATTATGCTGGGTATTTACCAGTTTAACTGACTAATTGCTTATCTAATAGAATTGGCACTAAAATTACTTCAGCCTTTTGAAAGAAAAACAACACAAGAAGGGGTGAATTGGGCTTTTCAACTAGTAAACTCTTTCTTCAAAAAACAAAGGCAAATGAGACAGAAATATCAAAATATGATTTCACCCAGATAAAGCACTTAAGGATGTTGTGAAAACGAAATATAAAATGATAGAGGCCATAAAAACAATAGTAACGATTTTCTGGTTTTTAAAACATAAAGTGAATCAGTTCACTTTGTATGCAGTTAACTCACTTTAAAACAGAATAGCAGAAATTCATAAACAAAAAATCAGAAAAGAAAAAGCTTAAGGAGAAAAGTAATACATAGAGATTTATTTGGTTTGGTAAAAAATGGGCCTATGTCCAATCGACTCCCAAGGGATTTTTCACTATCAAAAATTTATTTTCACCCGATTATAAGAAATGAATAGTTTTCCACGCTCACCACAAATGTCATAGTTTTTCTATACTAACCAAAAATGCTATACAAACTAGTTTTACCGGGCTCACTTATCCATAATAAATTTAGAAAAGAAAACACACAAAGGTGATACAAAAAGCTAAAGACCTAAACAACTTAGCCTTACAAACAGAGCTCACTAAAAATCTCTTAAAAGAGCTAATATACCAGATAATGATCAAGGATGGAGCAGGATATTTTCACACAAAACTATGGAACTTTTTCTCTTATAAGTTATTTTTCTTGAGGCTTCAAATTCTGCTCTTTATATAGGCTTCACATCCTCTTTACCATTGCAGAAATTGCTCCTTTGAATGTGGAATTGATATGACTGAATGTTGTCTTAAATTCAGAAATCTTAAATTTTGCTCAATTGTAGCTGATTCACCGGGTGTAGTCTTCTGACAGATTGTAGCTTTGTTCTCCAATGTTAATGAAACTTTTCCAAACTGAAATTTGACTTTCTAGAAGTTTTCTCTTGACTGTTGGAAGGTCTGAAAGCGGTTTGTTGGTCTTCAAATCCTCATTTAGAAAACCTTCCAGAAGAAGAGCATTTGAATTCCAATCTTACTTGATTTCCTTGCAATATTAAATTTTCAAGATTTGTGGAGATCTTCAATTAGATTTTCAACACTGAAAGTTTTATATGCATGATCCTTTACTTGAAATTTTTTTTTTCTTATTATTCTTTGTTTGATCTGTAACGCCCCTAATTTACGTTACGTAAAATAAACATTTTTTTTTACAATTATTTATTTTTCGCAATAAGATATTTTCCATAAAGATGCACAATTCAATTCTTTATCATTTCTCTCATTTACACGTAATATACAGACCAAGTTTATAAACATTAAAGTACAACAGAAACAAAGATCTTGCCTGTAGCGTTCAGAACACTCTAGGATACAAACACAGTATAATTCAAAGACTATGAGTCTTGGAAGTAACGTAGACTCACCCAGAGAATATATCACCTATCTGCCGAATCAGACTCTGATATTCTTATATGAAAAATGTGAAAATATCGTGTAGTGAGTTTGACAATTCAGTGAGCAAATAATTCCTCCTATGACCTCTTAGGTCAGCATATGGATGTACTTATATTTTAAAATTTGTTACATAGAAAATACAGTTCAGAAGTACATTCATATGGGACCCGTATTTCAAATATTTTCAAATCAAAGGATATTAAAATATTTAAAACCATATGCACCATGGTATGATCATTAAACAAATGTTGTTATGCTCAGCTGTATAAGCTATAGTAAAATATTATGATTTGGAGATAAAATCATCACTTTTAATGCACCTGCCTCACTCGACAATCTGATCAATGCAATGAAAATATTTAATGCACCTGCCTCACTCGGCAATCTGATCAATGCAATGAAAATATAACTTATTTGCTATACGCATAGTGACCCCCTAGTCACAATAAGTGATGAGGGAATGTGAGTACATTACCCAACTGCCTCCTCACATTATCACTGTCACCCGGATGAAAATATGCTATACGCATAGTGATCTTGACCCTAGTCACAATAAGTGATCAGGGAATGTAAGTACATCACCCAACTGCCTCCTCACATTACCACTGTCACCCGGTTGGAGCGGCCCTCCCCTGGCTCACTCAGGCTAATAGGGCGTCCCCTATTTGGTACCGTCACAAGCCATACAACCAGCCGATATTCATCAATACATATAAATACATGTAAAAATATCAAGCAACTCGCCATGAATTTTACGCTTATCATTCAATCTCATTTATAATATGACATGCATCATTTTCACAAGTATATAGCTTTACAAATCAATGCATCGTGCACATAATATTCACTTTATCAAATAATGATAAATACATTTAGAAACACATATTCAATGAGTTTCAAAATACATTTCTAAAATCATACTCTTCTTGAACTATGTGCAAGTTTGTAAGTATAACAGATATTTTAACACATTTCAAAAACTTATAATAGTATAAATAATTTATAAACAGAAACAATAATACATTTATAGTTCAAGAAGAGCATAGGACAAGTCATAGAAAGAATTATCTACTCACCTGGTAAGGGCTCTAGATTGTACAGCTCTAAAATCCTTGTTTTTGGTTCGAATTCGGTAAAACAAACCCAAAAATTGAGTTCGGAAGGTCCAAAGATTTGGAAAATGACTCCGGGAGCTTGGTCATTATTCACCGCCGGAAAATACTATTCATCGCCGAAAATGACTATTCACCGCCGCATAAAAAGTTACCAAATCATCGAAATGAATTCATATCCTAATGTTTATCTAACTTCTAAATCCATCTACGGAGTCAAATTTCTAATTTGAGACCTCTAAGTAAGTTTCAGAACTTACCTTTTACCGAGATTTTTTACTTCAGATCTACGGCGATTCAACGGTTGATTTAAAAAACTGATCATCAAAACTGTAGTATTCTTCGTCCTGAATCTAGTAACACCTTCAGTTTTGAGATTGGAAGCCAACATGCACTCCAAATCTAGAGAAAAAGTTGAAATTTACTATTTACTCACTATTCACTTTCTCCATTTTTTTTTTCGTTTTTTGCCGTCTCCCCCGTTCCTTCTCCCCTTTTATTTATTTTTATTTTTATTATATTTAATAATTATTTAATAAATAAATAAATAGATTTTCTTTTATATAAATTCATATAAATTCCGTTTTTCATCACAAAATAGCTCAAAAATTTCTAAAAATTTCCATTCTCATAAATCTTTAGTTAAACTCTTAAATCATGATTTTTCTTGATAAAAATCGTTATAAAATAAATCTTGAAATGAATATCTTTATTCATATTAAAAGAAAGAATATTTCTAAAAATACTATAAAAATTCATTAGAAGTCAATATAATTATTTTAAGCAAATCAATACTTATTTATTTAAAAATCCACTTATTTTAGCAAAATATAATCATTTTTAAACAAATAAAAATATATTTATTTATAACAAAACATTATTATTTAAAAATAAAAATTATGGGATGTTACACTCTTCCCCCCTTAAGAAATTCGGTCCCCGAATTTCAGCCCATCCTACCACATGTAGGGAATAAAATCAATGCATAATTCGAAGTTACCAACCTTATTACTCAAATAATTAGGGATATGTTTTCTGTAAAACATCTTTAACTTTTTAAATGTCTCTTCACTTGAGTGATTTTGCTATATAACTTAACCATAGGGATTTCTTTTATCCATAAGTTCTTCACTTGTCGATCAACAATAATCATCAACTGTACCCATAGTTAAGCCAAATTTTTGTCCAATTGAATTTTTTTTAAAATTAGGTAACATAAGAAGAATCTAACATGTACTTCTTTCGAAACCTCATTACCTCTTGCATTGATGATTTCTTCAAAAATATGTGGTCACCAACTGATAATTTTTAGTGCTCAACATTCATGATTCCTTTAGACTTTTGGCCTGTATTGAATTATTTGTATTTATTTTCTAATCAATTTCACTTTAGGCAAAATATTCAACATATTGTATATATATATATATATATATATATATACACACACACACATACATATAAGGAACTCTTAAACTATTAAGTATCTCCTTCCTTTATATTCTCAAGCTCGCATGAATATATCTATAGATCGATATTAGAAAACGCACTCATAAAAGAACATATTCACATCCATAGTGGGGTAACTATCTTTTCTTATTCTAGTCTTCTATCAAGTCATCTTTAATTCTCACTTGTCAACATCATCCCATGAATAGCATCATCTGAATCTATCATCTATTTTTATCCTAAAATCTATTAATCAATATGTTAAATATACGTAGCAATAAATCCACCAAACCTTTACAACGTTTATGTACCATTGACACATGTCTAATAATTCCAACTTACCTCATCACAGTAATTCTATACCATCTTATTAACACCATTAAACTCATTGTCAAAAATTTCAATCATTTCTTCTATTATATTTAAAACTACCTCATTCTAACTTATATCAATCTTATTTAATTTATCCAATCTTTTCAAGAAGATCTTTCCCAATAATTACTCGTTTATAAATTCTCAATTTCAACATAATTCACATACTAGATTCGATTTAGCATGGCCTAAACCTTTAAAACAAATATCTTGATCACTTACATTATTTTCGGACATGATTCTCAGAATATTCTCCATATTTTCAAATTAAGAGTTCAAAGATTAATTTAAATCCTACTTCTCATATTTTATTCCTCAAAAACTTTAACACTACTAATTCTCTTGATTATATTCGTCAAAAGACCATAAGATCATCATCCATTCATTCCTTTCAAAATCTTTATTGCTTTAACCTACTAACCAATTGAACACCATAATAACTGAGTTTAAAAAAAAATTTAACCTTCCTTATAATATGGAAAAAGAATCTTACATTTAATACCAAATATTAATGTAGGACAATGCAGCAGAAAATGTAGAATACTTAATAGAGCATGGTGCCAAAATAGGAAGTTAGAAATTTTGACAAAGCATTGAAATAAAATTAAAATCGGTGGCCGTAATTTTTGAAAATCTATAAACAAATCTGGCTGCTATATTGGCTAAAATCGGTGGCCGCAAGGTTTGAATATATGTGCCAAAATCTATTTTAAATCTGTTGGTATTCGGTGAAAAGATAGCACATGGAAAGAAAAAGAAAAAGAATATTTCCGAGCTTATAAAAGTCCGTGAAAATCAAAGAATACGTAGTTAACTGGTAGGATGCAGTTGATTGCTTCAAAATAGATGTAATCAATCAACTGTAAAATAACCAGTCTAAATTAAAATTTCTCAAAATAGCTAGTCGACTTAATAATACGAATAATTGATTGGCAAAAATATTGGAAAAACAAAATAAATCATTTGATTGTCTCTCTTCAACAACTAACTTGTTTGTATTTTCACCTTCTTTTTTCACAATTACGCCTATCACCTACAACTTTCCTACAAGAATCAAGACATCAATGCTGCATCGAAAACAACTAGGAAAAGATAAATTTCTGGTAATATTTTAACCTTATTCTTTTTATATGCCTAATATGAGCGACTATCACAACTACTGTATATATACATGCTTGTCGTCTTTTTTGAAAATTTTACCTTTAATTTAGTTAATATCTACCAATCACTCACATACTGTTCTAATTATTCCCGGCCTATTCACATAGCTATCATAAGTATGTCATTCTCTGAGTTCTATAAATGCACACGTTAATTTCTTTACTTTCATTCTCCAAGTTAAGGTGTGTGCAGCTTTGGAGGGAATCACATTTCGTCAATTTCGAAATATTTGTGTCTTTTGTGGTTTCAGTCCTGGAAAAGATGGAGAGTATGTGAAAGCTGCACAAAACCTGGGTATGGTACTGGCCAGAAGAAAAATTCATTTAGTCTATGGTGGAGGTAACCGTGGATTAATGGGGTGTGTGTCTACAGCTATACATGTAGGAGAATGTCAAGTTCTAGGTATTATTCCTACAGCTCTACTTGCATCTAACATCGTAGGAAAGACAATTGGGGAAGAGTTTAGGGTAGCTTCTATGCATGAGCGCATGGCTAGAATGATGAGCAATGCTGATGCTTTCATTGCCTTACCAACGGGTTTTGGTACATTAGAAGAAATTTTCCAAATAGTTTCTTGGGCACAACTGAATATGCATCACAAACCGATAGGTTTGTTAAATGTTAACCACTTCTTTGATGGTCTGTTGTCTTTCCTTGATCATGCTGTGAAACAAATGTTCATCTCATACTTAGCACGACGAATTCTCATCTCAGCTTCAAATGCTGAGGAGTTGATTGATGCTTTACAAGCATATGTTCATGTACCTGATCCAACTATGGCTCAAATAGAATGGACGGCAGACAACCGCAGGAAGCGCAAATTAGATTTGAATCTTCATCTTTAGATGTAGTAAAACGTAGCTATTATTGTACCACTCTTACTTTCTTAGAGTCTACTTGGATACCATCTTTACCAACCATACTCCCTTAGAGTTGGTAAAACTATCTTTGAATGTTTTTTATGATCCTCTAAACTCTTGAAATATTCTAGTATATTATCAATAAATATAATAACAAATTGATCAAGGGATAACTTAATTACTATTCATTAAATCTATTATTGCAGCTAGGACATTTGTCAAACTAAATGACATCACCAAGAACTCATAATGTCTATAATGAGTCTTAAAAGAAATTTTTTCGTACATCCTCTTCTCTTATCTTCAATTAATGTTACTCATATCTCTAATCAATTTTTGAAAAACATTGAGCACCTTGTAACTGATCAAACAGATAATCTATATGAGGTAATGGGTATTTATTCCACATTGTCACCTTATTCAACTATCTATAATTTATGCATAGTCATAGTGGTCCATCTTTCTTTATCATAATGCTTATACATAATATTATTGAAAACCAAATTGTCCTCGAATTCTTTACATCAACAAAATATATCATTGAAAATATTATCTTCATAGATTCCCTGTTCTTAAATTCAATCCACTCCACAACTTGCCAAATCTATTTATATATATAGATTCCAACTCATCCATCCAAAAAGATATTTAAATCTATTTCCAAAACACTCACTTAATTACAAACTGTTATCATGGAGTTAATAATATCGATCACATCATAACCCACTATCAATATTGTATTAACCATTCATCATATTGTTCCACATAAACAAATCAAACAATCAATTCAAACCTAATTGACATCCGAACACACCATTACCTTTGTGTTTGGATAAAATTTTCTTATTTTTAGCTAATTCTTTTTCTTTCTACCCAAGAGTATTCTCTTTATCATTGTTCATCAACATGAGTTCAAAAGCTAAATTGGTAGTCCACACTCAAGAAACATTGTCTAGGACATACTTATTGGTTCTTAAACATTGCATATGCAACATCCTAAACTTCTAATAAAGTTAGATAAATTTAAGGATGAATAGAAGATACATATGCCAAGTGATTAAGATGCTTAGTTATATGATTATAAGGCAAGCATAAAATAGGTAACATAGTTAATGATGAATCACATAAATAAAAATTGTTAGGATCAAAATGGATAGAGAGAGGACACAAATACATTTTTTGACATTACTAGTAAGGGATTAGTGATAAATTAGGACATATATGAACAAGAATTAAAATGGGTAGTTGATGACAATAAAAACCTTTATAAAAATGTGGTACCAATTTATGGTTAGAAGTAATATGGATAAGATATTTTTGGAGCATAAATTAGAAGAATAGGATATAAATATATCCCTTAGTATGCTACTAATTTAGAATTAGCAACATATTAAGGAAGGAAAAAGCATTATGTGATGCAATATATATATATATATATATATATATATATATATATATATATATATATATATATATATATATATATATATATATATATATATATATATATATATATATGCATGTAATTCCTCTCACCACCACCATGCATATTATAATATATATATTTACACATGCAAGAACAAAAGCTTTACGTGTGTGTGTGTATATATATATATATATATATATATATATATATATATATATATATATATATATATATAGCTTCCCACCTCCACCCTGCATATTATATTATACATTACACATGCAAAGGAGAAGCTCTACGTGTATACATATATAGGTGCATTTCTCTCATTCAAACCATGCATATCATAAGATACACCCATGCATGCACGTGAGGAGTTAAACCCAGAAAAAAAAGGGAACCAGCAGCTTTGGGTGGGGTAAAGATACACATGCACGTAGGAAATGCAAGCTGGAAAACACACCATCCATTGCTCCTAAACCATACAGAAAAATGTCCAACTCTTGCTCCATAAACTAGGTAGCAACACATCCACATGGCAGCAGAAAAACAAGCCATCATGTCTAGCAGAATGCATGCCATGTTTGCTCCATTATACAGCAGAGTTGGCGCCACATGCAAGCAGAGGAAGTGACCCACAAAGCCAGCAAAGTCAGCTCCACATCAAGCAGCAAAAACACACTCACATGGCAGAATATTCACACCCACTTTTGTTCCACAAGGACAAGCAGAAACACACACTTTCTACTGCAGTTTCACGCCAGGAAAACATAGGGTATCTTGCAGCAGTTTGTGTTGGCAGCCTAGGTCCCTTACGTGTAAAACAATAGCCATCCTTTGAGCATATTATACCATAGTTACACATGCATGCAAACCCACGTGGAGAGCAGCAGCAACACCTACTCCCCTGCCCTGCAAAATCCAAGTAGCTCCAGAAACCTTTAGCATCCAGCAACCTGCATCTCTGGTGCAGCAGAAGATGCCTGAATTTTCCTCACGCTAGCAAGGGAAAGGGGGGAGAGAAGAGGTCCAAAACCAGAAGAGGAAGAAGAGAGTGGAAAAACCAGAGAAAAGAATGGAGAGTTTCCTTCCCTCAACATAAGGCAGTGAGAGTGAGAGTTATTGCTGAGGTTTGAAGCCTTCATCAACCCATATTTGGTGTAATAAACATGGCTAAGTTGAAAAGGAAGCCAAGAGGAGAAGGAAGCTGCAAATTGAGAGCCATTGGAGTAGGTTTACATGAGGTAAGTCTGCCTTCTTATAAAAATCCGATTTTGAAATTATTAGGTAAATTTTCGGGTTTGAATGGAGGATTTCTGTATCCAATATGAAAATGTGTTCAACATATAATTGTAGTTCTATGTCTTAGCTTTCCATAGCATTTGGAATCACATAAATCGGACGTAAAATGAGAGAGTTATAGTCCATGGAGTGATGAGAGGTCAAAATCGGGTCTGGAATCTAGACTGGTGAAGAATAGCTTCGGTTTTCGAATTTCTGGGACTAATACATAAGGAATATGAATTCGTGGTTAAAATTAAAGTTGTAGATATATGTCTCACGGTTACATAGCAACTGGAATCACAAAATTTCGAGTCCATATGAGTGAGTTAGGGTCAGATTTGTGAGTAAAGGTCAGAGAGCATAGAAGAGTTAGGTTGAGAAAATAGAAACCTTTTTGCACCCGAAAATATTGGCTTAGTAAATTTAGTAAATGACCTTTACATTCTCTAATTTTTGGTGAGAATAGCCTTCAAATACTCTTAATCAATTCTGGAATGTTTCATGATTTTTGAGAACCTACAACTAGGTCTTTTACAATTAAAAATGTGTTGAGGACAATTTGCTGGACAGCTTAGACTGTCGATGGAAAGACAAAAGTTTGAAGAGGTTAGATGTTGAAATTTTGTATTAAATTTTATGACAAGTTAAAGGAAGCCCAATTAATGATCCTACCAAATTGTAGAAAATTCTGGGCAGATTAAGACACATAATAAAATGTATAAATGTGGTAGTCTGAAAATGAGGCAGGACAGACCATAACCGGGGACAGCCTTAAAACTTGGGTTATTTTATGTGTCAAAAGAATTAGTTTTTATTTGAAATTTTTATGGTGATTATATAACATATCTAGAATTCTTCATATAAAATATCATGAATTTTTAAGTAGTTTTACTAATCCAAAGGGTTGCAAAACAGAACCGAAATGGAACCAAAACTAAATTGTACTGTCCTGAGTATGGAGGTAGTTTTTGGGGTTGAATGGAAGAGTTGAGGGCTAAGAGAATTACGAAATAAAATACACATGTAAAGGTTCCTCCATACAAAATTTTAGAAGTGTTAGAGGACTTTTGTCATATTTAATAGCAACCCCAAATCTCAGCAAAATCATAGTCTTGTTTTGAGGAGCATAAGCTTTTAAACTAGAGATTTATGACTTTAGGTATTAATATGCATGCATTAACTAAGAACTCTTATATGTTTTAGTTTGAGTTGCTGGTAGTAACATTGGCAGCCCTGGAAGGAAGTGATTATGCTGGAAATGAGGTAGATAGCTCTTCCTTAAAACACTATTTATGTTTATGAACTTGAATTTATCAAATTTCACTGATTGCCTGACTTTTACACTATGATCAATGATGGTATAAAGATATGTTATGTATGCATTCTCGGGAATTAAGGGGGTGCACAAAAGGGTGCCAAGTAAGCCCCATTTCCCTCACGATTGGCCAATAATAGGAGATGCATAGCCCTTTGCAGGTATGGCCGTATTGACTGCATTGGGTAAGTGACCATGATGTTATGGGTCCCTAGTGTGACCAAGATGCCGTATGATGAATTTATGGTCAGCGCTTATGTTTCAGTGAAATAATTTGAGATGTTTTAAGGAATTTTTATTATTTTTCTGAAAAATTTGGTAGTTAGCTTTTCCTTAAAACACTCTTTATGTTTATGAACTTGAATTTATGAATTTTCACTGATTACTTGACTTTTACACTATGATGAATGATGGTCTAAAGATATGTTATGTATGCATTCTCGGGAATTAAGGGGGTTCACAAAAGGGTGCCAAGTAAGCCCCATTTTCCTCACAATTGGCCAATAATAGGAGATGCATAGCCCTTTGCAGGTATGGCCGTATTGACTGCATTGGGTAAGTGACCATGATGTTATGGGTCCTTGTGACCAAGATGCCGTATGTATGATGTTTGGTCAGTGCTTATGTTTCAGTGAAATGATTTGAGATGTTTTAAGGAATGGAATGTGCACTATTTTTCTGAAAACTTTGCTAGCTATTGAGATTTTCATCTCACTTTTTATGTCCACATAATCACATTCCAGGTACTCCAGCAAGAGGTGAGCAACAAGGGTTTCAAGGTTGACTCATATGATCATGAATGTATTTTCCTTGGTTGTGCAATATTTGTGTGGAATGGCTTAGTTAAGTGCCAAGTCCCTGTTAGACAACTTATAATATGATGTAATATAAGTTATGGACTGTACCTTTCCATTATGGTAAGAGATCCTTTATGATGTAAGTAATGCATATAATACCTAACTAGTTGCCTATCAGGAAATGAAATTTGAAAATGCTTGGGATAGTATGAAGCTCTTTTACGTTTTCCCAAGAATGATAACAAACAATATAAGTGAATAGGTGAATTTATGAGCTAGGTGGTCATTGCCAAGAATTTATAGATAATAAGGAACATTTTACGACCTAGATTTTTGAGAGCATCACAGCATATCTAAAGAAAAGAGTCAGAAGAAAGAAGAGGACGACACCCTATAAAATTCCACAACAGCACCGTGAGTATAAATATGCCTGCAGTTACATACCCAAACTCAAAGTCCTACTACAGAATTCTTTGCTCTGTTAGCCACAGGGAAACCTAATGCTCTGATACCAATATGTAACGCCCCCAATTTATGTTACGTAAAATAAATTTTTTTTTCTACAATTATTTATTTTCCGCAATCAGATATTTTCCATAAAGATGCACAATTCAATTCTTTATCATTTCTCTCATTTATACGTAATATACAGACCAAGTCTATAAACATTAAAGTACAACAGAAATGAAGATCTTGCCTGTAGCGTTTAGAACACTCTATGATACAAACACAGTATAATTCAAAGACTATGAGTCTTGGAAGCAACGTAGACTCACCCAGAGAATATATCACCTATTTGCCGAATCAGACTCTGATATTTTTATTTGAAAAATGTGAAAATATCGTGTAGTGAGTTTGACAACTCAGTGAGCAAATAATTCCTCCTATGACCTCTTAGGTCAGCATATGGATGTACTTATATTTTAAAATTTGTTACATAGAAAATACAGTTCAGAAGTACATTTATATGGGACCTGTATTTCAAATATTCTCAAATCAAAGGATATTAAAATATCCAAAACCATATGCACCATGGTATGATCATTAAACAAATGTTGTTATGCTCAGCTATATAAGTTATAGTAAAATATTATGATTTGGAGATAAAATCATCATTTTTAATGCAACTGCCTCACTCGGCAATCTGATCAATGCAATGAAAATATAACTCATTTGCTATACACATAGTGACCCCCTAGTCACAATAAGTGATCAGGGAATGTGAGTACATCACCCAACTGCCTCCTCACATTACCACTGTCACCCGGATGAAAATATGCTATACGCATAGTGACCTCGACCCTAGTCACAATAAGTGGTCAAGGAATGTGAGTACATCACCCAACTGCCTCCTCACAATACCACTGTCACCCGGTTGGAGCGGCCCTCCCCCGGCTTACTCAGGCTAATAGGGCGTCCCCTATTCGGTACCGTCACAAGCCATACAACCAGCCGATATTTATCAATACATATAAATACATGTAAAAATATCAAGCAACTCGCCATGAGCTTTACGCTTGTCATTCAATCTCATTTATAATATGACATGCATCATTTTCACAAGTATATAGCTTTACAAATCAATGCATCGTGCACATAATATTCACTTTATCAAATAATGATAAATACATTTAGAAACACATATTCAATGAGTTCCAAAATACATTTCTAAAACCATACTCTTCTTGAACTATGTGCAAGTTTGTAAGTATAACAGATATTTTAACACATTTCAAAAACTTATAATAGTATAAATAATTTATAAACAGAAACAATAATATATTTATAGTTCAAGAAGAGCATGGGGTAAGTCATAGAAAGTTACCAAATCACTATTCACCGCCACATAAAAAGTTACCAAATCACCGAAATGAATTCTTATCCTAATGTTTATCTAACTTCTGAATCCATCTACGAAGTCAGATTTCTAATTTGAGACCTCTAAGTAAGAGTTTCAGAACTTACATTTTACCGAGATTTTCTACTTCAGATCTACGGCGATTCAATGGTTGATTTAAAAAACTATTCGGTCAAAACCCTAGTATTCTTCATCCTGAATCTAATAACACCTTCAGTTTTGAGATTGGAAGCCAACAGGCACTCCAAATCTAGAAAAAAAGTTGAAACTTACTATTCACTCACTTTTCACTCACTATTCACTTTCTCCATTTTTTTTTTCGTTTTCTGCCGTCTCCCCCGTTCCTTCTCCCCTTTTATTTTATTTTTATTTTTATTATAT
Organism: Gleditsia sinensis; assembly: GCA_037074535.1. Taxonomy (NCBI): domain Eukaryota; kingdom Viridiplantae; phylum Streptophyta; class Magnoliopsida; order Fabales; family Fabaceae; genus Gleditsia; species Gleditsia sinensis. The sequence continues at coordinate 13,635,376 of CM073463.1, read as the reverse complement.
TTAATAATTATTTAATAAATAAATAAATAGATTTTCTTTTATATAAATTCATATAAATTCTGTTTTTCATCATAAAATAGCCCAATTTTTTTTAAAAATTTCCATTCTCATAAATCTTTAGTTAAACTCTTAAATCATGATTTTTCTTGATAAAAATCGTTATAAAATAAATCTTGAAATAAATATCTTTATTCATATTAAAAGAAAAAATATTTCTAAAAATACTATAAAAATTCATTAGAAGTCAATATAATTATTTTAAGCAAATCAATACTTATTTACTTAAAAATACACTTATTTTAGCAAAATATAATCAATTTTAAACAAATAAAAATATATTTATTTATAACAAAACATTATTATTTAAAAATAAAAATTATGGGATGTTACATGATCCATTTAATGTATCTCCGTTAATCTAGCAATTATTTAAAAGAACATACAATAAAAGCACAAGGAATATTGATTTGGCATCACATTTGACATAATTTGAAATTCAAATCATTTAGAAAATGTAATGCTAACAATATTTCCAAACTTAGCTTCAAATAAATTTGTTATCACCAGAGCATAATAAAGCTTTCCTTGGAAACCTTGGAGCTAACAACTTTGTCAATATCGAGGACCATTTCCATCTCAAAAGCTTAAGTTTCTCATCTCAAAAATTTAAGTTGTTAAGTGAAGGCCTCATATTAGTTTTATTAATATCTTTAATGTAACATCCCGTAATTTTTAGATATTTTCCTTATAAATTCTTCACCTTACATATATGCATAGAAATGTTCTAATATTAATGGAATAGGTAAAGAAAGAAAACCTAAGAGGAAATATTAGAAATAAATATGTTAAAGAAATGTGAAATTCTTAGGTAAAGAAAGATAAATTTTTGTGAAGTAAGTAAAGGTCTTAAAATTTCAAGAAAATCGGATTAGGGTAATTTTTCTTAATTTAAGAGCAAAAGTTACTAAGTTTAATATCTCCACTCGTAATTGGGCTTTAACCTATAGACACTTCATATAGAGTTTTTCTACTTCACATAAATTTTTAGCAAGCCAAAAGGATAGCCCAAGGAAGAAATAAAACATAGACTTGGACTAGGATATAGAAGTTGGACCGGTAGCCCAAAAATCATGAAAATGTGACCAAGCCCATTATGAAAGGTAGAATTTTAACCAAAGTAAGGAAAATGGGCAAGAATGAGCCCAAACCCAAGAGGAAAAATAAAAATAAAAATAAAATTAAAGTGATGAAATATTGGTGTAATCAAGATTAAGTGACATGGCATTAAGACAAAAATTTAGCAAGTGGTGTGATTCTACATTCATCATTTTGGCAAGTGGCATAATAATACAAGGCTTTAGGACAAAAACATCTATATCCTACATTCATAACTTTAGCAAGTGGGTAATAATACATAGCATTATGACAAAACATCATTATCCTACACAAATAATTTTAGTTAAGTAAGGAAAATTCAAGGGCTAGAAATTTGCCACTTAAAAAGGCAAATCTATCATACTTGATTAAGACAAAAGAAAAAGGAAATGAATCCCTAAATCAAAGGGATCTTGCCCCATATCTTGAGAACATATCCTCATAATTTTCAAAATACAAATCTCCTTTTTCTATGCATATCTTGACTAAGGAAGAGGAAGACAAGAACATAAGTTGTTTGTTTTCCAAAAATTCAACAAAGTGTATCCTAATTGTGATAAGGTAGACCCATGATCATGAAAGGTGAATTATTTGGTGGTCTATATAAGAAAATCCACCCTTACAACATTAGAATTTCGTCCAAGTAAGAGAGAGCAAAAATAGAAGCAAGGTAGTGTGAGGAAAGGAGAGGAAGAAAGGAAGAAAGAGGAAGGAGAAGTCTAGGGGACTAAGTGCTCCAGGTATGTTTAACAATATTTCTTTTTGAAGAAAACTTTTGAAACTTATAATATTTATATGAGATTTTGATCTTAGAACTTTGATGATTGGTCATGGATGTTGCTATATCATGTTACATATTGAGCTTGCATGTGATGTATGTTTGAATACTTAGGTTGGTGTAGATAGTTCTGCATGGGTATGGCTATGGTTGACAGAATTTTAAGCTTCGGTAATTTAATTTCTGGAAACAATCTATAAGGAATTAAAATAAATGGTTAACATAAGAATTAAAAATATATGTGTCACGAATTTTCACCCACTGGAATCATTCCATTTGGAGTCCATATGAGGTAGCTATGGTCTGATTAGTAGTCAAAGGTCAGAAAATGAATCTTCAGGGAAGAATATATTAGGATAGCTTCGGTAATTTAATTTCTGGGAATTATTGGTAGGGAATTAAAATAAATGGTTATTAAAGATATATGTGTCATGAATTTTCACCCACTGGAATCATTCCATTTGGAGTCCATATGAGGTAGCTATAGTTTGATTAGTAGTCAAAGGTCAGAAAATGAATCATCAGGGAAGAATATGTTAGGATAGCTTCGGTAATTTAATTTTTGGGAATTATTGGTAGGAAATTAAAATAAATGGTTAACATAAGAATTAAATATATGTGTGTCATGGATTTTTAGCCACTGGAATCATTCAAGTTGGAGTCCAAATGTGGTAGATATGGTCCGATTAGTAAGCCAAGGTCAGAAAATGGTTCATCAGGGAAGATTATGTTAGGACAGCTTTTGTATTTTAATTTCTGGGAATTATCGGTATAGATTTAAAATAAATAGTTAACATACGAATTATAGATATGTGTGTCATGGATGTTTAGACACTAGAATCATTCAATTTGGAGTCCATATGAGGAATTTATGAGCTGATTAGTAGTCAAAGGTCAGAAAATGGTTCATCAGGGAAGAATATGTTAGGGAAGCTTCTGTATTTTAATTTCTGGGAATTATCTGTATGGAATTAAAATAAATGGTTAACATGAAAGTTATATATCTATGTCTCAGGGAAATATAACCACTGGAATTATGCAATTTGGAGTTCATATGAGGTAGATATGATCCGATTAGTAAGCAGAGGTCAGAAAATGTTTATTCAGGGAAGAGTATGTTATTAATGCTTTAGTTTTTGAATTTCTGGGAATATTCTGTAGGGAATTAAAATAGCGTGCCAACATAACAATTATAGATATATGGCTCATGGATTTTTACCAACTGGAATAACTCAATTTGGAGTTCCAATTTGGGAGATATGGTCTAATTAGTCAGTAAAGGTCAGAACCTATCCGAGAGGAACTATCCTGTACTTTGAGGGAGTAATATCACCTTTGTTTCTTAATTGTTCGCTACAATGTTCAACATAATAGTTCTAGATAATTGTTTTATCTTGAAATAGACACCAAGATCACCTATATCAGAGTTAAATTGAGGGAGTTATGCTCTGATTAGTAAGAGAAGGTTAGATAGGATGAAAGCCTGCATCAAGAAAATAAAGAAATAAAATTAGTATTTAAAAAAGAAGATGAATCTTAATAAATGACTAGTATAGCCATAGCCATTGCCATTGTATGAACTTCTTACCATCTTAAGTGTGAAATTTTGACATGGAAATATTTTATAAAGTGATATTTGAAATGATTATGTTCATGGCATGATTACCAATGATTTATGGTAATAGTTATATTTTGATGAACATACTTGTTTTTGAAAGCATATTTTTGGCTATCATTGTGAAAAGAAAAGAAATGAGCACGGTCACATGGCAATCCGTGTGGTGCACCAGTAGGGGACGCCCTACCAACGGTTATGATCATGATAATGAGAAAAGAAAGAGAAAGTGAGCCATGTCGGACGGAGTGAGAAAAGCCCGTACCGGAGAGTAGAGGATACTCACCCTGACCGGGGTAGCTTGAAATGAGAAAAAGTTGATGGCAATTATATGATATTTTGAAAATAGTTAATCTTGTCATACATATCATTACAGTATGATTCTTATGTGCATAGATATAATGCATTCATGTGACTAAAGATATTTTCTGTAGTTTATACAGCTGAACATGACATGATGAGCTTTACTGATGATAATTTATTGTTGAACTTACTGGGATTTAATTCTCACTATATTTCCATATCATGTTCAGAAAATTATTTATGCAGCTTTTGTTTCTAAGGCTCTGGCTTTTAGTGCACATTGGATCGAATTACTTTATGTTGGGCAGATTTCAAAATCAAATAAGATGTTTGTGGTCGAGTTGGCTCAGGTCCCGGTGAAGGTGCAACCACCCGCACCTGTATCTCCGGAATTGGTCAACCAAAATAAACAAGATGTAAATATCTATGTGTTTGATATGTTATATGTATGTTTTGATTAATGACATGTATGAGAACTCAATATTGTATAATAATAAAGTAAAAAAAAGGGGTTGTTACATTTAACACCCATATGTGTTGCCTGCTCACAGGATTAGTTAAAGAAGGATAAGATATCATATCTACGTTTGAATGCTACGAGATTTAACAATGAATTTAGGCCTTATTAGGTGTATTGTATAGGATAATGTCTAATATACTAGATAGTATTATATAAGTTATCTATCATATTAATTTTGATACTATCATATATTTGTTAAATCAATGTATAACACATAGATAATATAACATAACATTTGTGTTTATTGATATGATAAAGAAACTTCTTATACATAATATGATAGTGATAATAATGGTAGTTGTGGCAACAAAAAAGATTATGGTGGTGACAAGACAACAATAGTAGTTATGGCGTGGCCGTAGTAGTAACAATGACAACAATAACAATACTACTATAGCAGCGGAGGCAGCTAAGACAACAATATTACAACTATAATGGTGGTGTTAGTGACAGTAATGACAACAATAGTTATGGCAAGGTAGTAGTAGTGTTGAGGATATTATGTTAAATTGACAAATAAACATAAAAATAATTGTTATTATTAAAAAATTTATGCAAAATTCCTTATCAAGGCTTGTCCTTTCCCCCTTGGATATATGGTGTTATACGATGATAACCATATAAAAAGTCATAATTATATAAGTTTATGCAATCCCTTGTGTGCACTAAACAACGTATACAACTGGATTGTATTAACTTAAACTATCCTATCTAAGTCTTATAAGGTGCACCAAATGGGACATTAATTCCTATATATGGAGAATAACATTTACAGGGGACTACAAGAGTGGATTAGAAAATTAGGACAAGAAATAACTTATGGAAAAGCCTAAAGCAACTAGAGGTCACTAAATGAAAGTTGAAACTATGAATGGGGCTTTCTTATGGAATTGAAATAACTTTATTGGTCTGAATGGGAAGAGGTTAATGATAAATCTAGTAAACATGGGAATATTGTAAAGAATAAGATAGGCAAGAATGTTAGTAAGAGAGAGAACTATGAGAAAATTGATTTAGTAGAAGTTATCTTCTTCTTTTAACGTGTTTAAAGACACGATTTTGATGGGAAACTTGCTTGGAGAGATGAATGGATGGATTTTGCTCATCAAAATGAAGGACCAATGATGTAGGGCAGTAAGAACAATAAAGAAAGATCATAAGATTTCTTTAAGTAATTGATAAATATGAATTTAATTTTGTTTAAATGTAAGTGTATATTGTCGTTGTCAAGTTATAAAATTTGCGTATAGATGAGTGTAGAGTATCAATTCCACAAAGATTATTCATTTAAACTAATTCATATTTTAATTGAATAATTCAAATTAAACTTGTTAAGAAAAAATTAAAATTAGAAAAAGTAAAAGTAAATTAGAGACAATTAATTGGTTGAAATTTTAGGGATTTCGATTTCACCATAATAAATTTACTTATATATCTCTTTAACCTATAAATTATAATCTTAATTGCCAATTAAAAAATCCTAAATTATCTACTAACCTCTTCTGAGGTCTAATATAGATACATTTAAAGAGTGTGTTTGACAAGTCAAATAAACTAACTTATAGTTTATTTGACTAGTTTATAAGCTCGTTTGATTAAATTAAAAGTGTTTGGTAAATAAAATTATTTGAGTAATTTAAATTAGGTGAAAGCTTATAATCTATACGCTACTTCAAGTAGCGTATAGCTTATAAGCTTTCAGCTAACTTTTAAGTTCTAAGTAACTTATAAGCTATTTTTGCCAAATATAGCCAAAAGTTAATCTACTATGTTTCCATGTAAATTCAAACAATCAAAGATTCATTAAATTTTACAATTTTCAATTAAAGACTACATAAACTATGCAAATATATCCCTATCTCACATCCAATATATAGTTAAGTATAAAATTAAACTATAGTCATAATATTGTTGTCACCACCACTATAGTAGTATTGTTGTTGTTGTCATTGTTAAGAGCAATATAGAAAACTTAATTTAAGAAACATAATTCATTGATTAGACAATCCACAGGTTCATAATTAGGTTACATCGTAGCGTTAGAATTCAAACTAGTTAATTGAAAACTTAAAAACAAATAAGATAGAAGAAGAAAACTCAGATAGAGATGGAACTCTAATTGCTGCCAAGAGAGAGCCTAAACTTTTCTCTTCCTCTTTCAATTCGTAGCCTAAGGGTCCTTTTAAAGTTGTATTAGATCTTTCAATCTAATTCAAACTCTATTTTTAAAAGAAAAATTATTGTCCGAGCATTGCAATGCTAAGGTCTTAGGTCACGGCATTCTTTTACGTTATGGTTTTGTGACAATAGGATTTCACCATTGCGATGCTAACATTTTTATTCAGCTTTCTAGTAATTCTTACTCCTTTTTCTTTAATTTCTCCAAATATGATCAATTCTTCAACTTCTTTTCACCTACAAAAATGAACACATAATCAAACACAACTCTAACATAATTTTTCTAAAGATCAACAAAAATCTAAGCTAAAATTATCTAAATTATGAATATAAATTCCACTCATCAAATACCTCCAAACTTAACTTCTTTTTTTTGTCTTCCAATAAAACAATAAAATTTTTTTTTTATTAAACCTAAAAATTCAAAATCATGCATCGAGTACCAAGTTGTTTAGACTTACTAAACTTGCCTGAGAAATTTTAAAGAATAGACTCAAGAAAAACTTCAAAAATTATAATCTTGTATAAACTTAACCCAAATACAATTTATATTTCACCATTTTGAATCCTAATTTTGTGTGTATAACTTTGTGACACTTAACCTTTTGCTCTCAGATGAATTTATGCAACCTAAAACTCTAAGTGTAGATCTCTAGTTATTTGAAATTTAGGAACCCTATAAACTTACTTTGCACGTTACTCTCCACAATTAGGATCAATAGGGCTTCCTTAAAGTTATAATATGACTTGGGTTTTAATAGTAGGATAAAAGATATCAAACTAGGCTTAATTCATCTAATCGCACACATGATCATTCTATGTTCTATCTTTCAACTTCTCTAATCCAATAGGGTTTTTTCCCCCAAACTTAGTTTCTTTTTCTTTTCTCAAAATTTTCTCCTTTTCTTCTCATGCACGTATTTCTTTTCACTTTCTTTTGCAACTATTTTTCTCTTTTAACTTCCTTCTTTTTCTAAGTCCATACTTAGTCCTTTAACCCTTTAACAATACAACTCTTAATATAATTTTCAATAATAATAATAATGTATATGAGTGAAAATGGTAAAAATATAAGAATATATTTATTTTTTTGACTCAATTAATAATATAGGTACCAAAGAAAATGTTCAATTATGCTCAAAATAAGGAAACTAATGATATAATAATTCATGAATTGGCTTAAAAGTTTCAAACTATCCAAAAATTTCCTAATTCATTTGCTAAATAAGGTGTAGCTGGAATTTTGTCTCAAACAACAATTAAATAAATTCTAGAGTCCTATAAGATCATATATATAATATCTTAATCACATAAACTTTCTCTAAATGTTCAGTTAGTCAAATGCTCAACATTTTGGTGTTCAAAATTTTTCAAGATTCTCAAGAAAAGTATAAATTTTAATAAAAATTAAATTTGCATGTACATATAAATTTTATCTATTTTTTCAAAAGCAATAAAATTTTAAAACCAATTAAATCATTGACTTTTAGTGTTGTCTACTCTAACAAGTCATTCAAAACATAGATTTGAAACACGCAATCACACAAATCACACATGTTTGAACACAATAAATTGTGCATACATTGAGGAGAATCTGAATATTTAGTACAAAACTCAATCATTCATTCATTCATAAATTCCACCCTTAAATTTAAGTTTTACATTGTCCTCAATGTAAAAAGAAGAAGAATTAAGTATATAGGACTTCCCTTAATATTTGACCCATAGTCTGCAAGGTATAGTGGCCAATTCCCCTTTTGTCTACTTATTGTGATGGCATCATGATTTTGAAAGTGTAGCATCATAACACTGGTAATTTTAGAAATTTGGGGCTCAAAGTAGGGCACCTAGGCTGGCATTGTGACACTTAGTTTATTGGAATTTCTAACTCTCTCTCTTTTCAAGGCCGAGTTGCCTCCATGTAAGCATTTTAACAGTCAAAATTTTCAATCTTCAAAAATTAAGGTCACCAAGGGGAATAAGTGCAGCTTGCTCCTTATAAAGCTTTGCACTTTCATAAGCAAATATACATAATGAATATTTTCATGTGTTGCTTCATAAATAGAGGAATATTACCTTATGCTTGTTACAACGTTTTCTCTATTTTTACTGTTGGTATTGTTATAGAAAATTTAGAATCTAGCTTGGCTTTACTATGCTCATCTTTCCCTTCAACTTTGATTAGTGATGCTTCATGTACTGATGCTCCTAAAGTCAATAGATAGTGAAGAGATTATTCATTAGCTGTAGGTAAATCTCTTCCATAGCCTGCTAAATTAATGAAATTAAATGCTTGAAATAAGATAATGATGCCTCACTCTAAGTGATTTGTAGGTGTGTTTTCATTTGCTGGTTTTTCATAAAAGGTTTTTTAAAGTTTGCAAAAAAATTTCAAACACATTCCCTCTTCCACACTTCAGTGCAAAATTTAGAAACAACTAATGCATCCCCCTCTTGAGTGTGAACCATTCCTCGCACATAGTTTTAGGATAGTTCTGTGATCCTAAAGGATAAAAGGTCTCCACATTGCCCCTACCTTAAAGGTGAAGATCCTACCCTACAAGCCTAATCCTACAAGAGTATGAACTATCACACAAAGTAAACTTATAAGAATAGGTAACAACCTAAGCAATGTCTTCATAGTAACATCCAGCGGCTCAAGGCCACATAGGAACATTAAATAACTTAGGGTGCTTTCAAGCCCAGGTATAAAATCCATCTTGTACATGAGGTATATAATGTAACAATGTAATGTGTGAGGAAGTATTCATACATGTTTTCCTATCAATTACCCAACCCTCACTTACTAGGAAGATAAAAAAGACAAAACATATAACACAAACATAATTCATCTCCTAAGGTTTGAGTATGCATGTTATCTACCTTACGCAAATTATGCAATTAATCAGTCATAAAAAATTTCTAAGCATGTGAATTAGCAAAAAGTAAAACTATACAAATATGTTATCTATCCTAAGCATGCGAGGAAAACAACATAAAAGAGGTAATTTAACATATAAGAAATGCCATATTATTTTGCACAATTATCTTAATCAGGCTTGACTCTTGAACTATCCCTAATAGAGTGGCCAAACTACCACACCCCTACTTTTAAGGGCACATGCAACACATACTTTATGGATAGATCTTTACTATAATAGGTATAATACAAGTGTTCACTTTAGAAACAGATACAGATAGGTTCTCTCATGTAAACACAATATACATAAAAAGTTTATAAATATCAGAGTAACAACAGAAGTAAGGATGCTACTTATGGTGTTCAGAGCATACTCTAGAGTACAAGTACAAAAATCTACGAGCCCTGAAAACAAAGTAAGCTCACTCAGAGATTATGTTGTCTAGCTGATCAACTATTTGAAGGGGAATGACTAAACTCTGTATTCTTATATGATTAATGTGAAACTATTGTGTAGTGAGTTTGACAACTTAGTAAGCAGATAATACCTCCTATGACTTTCTAGGTCAACGTATGAATGTACTCATATATTAAAATTTATCGCATAGAAAATTACAGTTCAAAAGTACATCCATATGAGACCCGTATTTCAAATATTCTCAATTCAAAGCACATTCAGATATCCAAAATCATATACAATATGGTATGATCATTATTCAAATATTGTTATATATCAAAATATATCTGATGAAAATATTAGAAGGATCCCATATCAAAACCACTATATTAGAGTTCAAGCTATTTCGTATTTTGGTGGTGTAGAATTTGCCTAAATTTAGCATCTCAAATAAGGTTTGCCCTACCACCATTCAAGAGGACACGTGAAAGGACTCTAATATGGGCATTTCCCCAACACACAGCAAGAGAGGGCAAATCACATATCATATAGTCGATATCTCGCCCAAATAGGAGGTATGCCGCTCTCCTTCATATATCATATCTCGTGTGTTAGCCATCACACAAAGCTAACACCACCCTTGCTAGCTGAGGTGTCAAGGTGCACCAGGGCTAATATCACTTGTTGTTAGCAAACAGTGTTTCCAATAGGATTCTTCCACAGAAATCATATTTTCACATATGCCATATCATTTAAAACAAAGGTTTTAGTATAATACAAAATTTTCAGTCTCAATATAATTCCTCTGTCAGAAACTTCCCAATAAGAGTTATTGTCACGCCCCTAATTTTAAGGCACCTGAAACACATACTTTTCAAACATTTATTTTTCATAACATGTATAATACACTCCTTTACAAATAGGTGTTTCTAAGTATACACAATATACAGATTAAGTCTATAACATCAAAGTACAGTAGAAGTAGGGATCCTGCCTGTGGCATTCAGAGCATACTCTAGAGTACAAGTACAATATAACCAAAAATCTACGAGCCTTGAAAAACAAAATAGGCTCACCAGTGATTAGGTCGCCTAGCTGATCACCTATCGGAAGGGAAAAGACCAAACTCTATACTTTTATCTAAAAAAATGTAAGTATCGTGTAGTGAGTTTGACAACTCAGTGAGCAGATAATACCTCCTATGACTTCTTAGGTCAACATATGGATGTACTCATATATATATATATATATATAAATATAAATTTATCATATAGAGAATTTCAATTCAGAGGTACATCCATATGGGACCTGCATTTCAAATATTCTTAATTGATACTACATTTAGATATTTGAAATCATATATGATACAGTATGATTGTTAGTCAAATATTGATATGCATCAAAAAATTTCTCATGAAAACATTAGGAGAATCCCATATCAGAACTACCATATCAGAGTTCAAGCCCTTCCGTACTTTGGTGGTGTAAGATTTGCCTAAACTCAGCATCTCAGCTAAGGTTTGCCCTACCACCATTCAAGAGGACACGCAAAGAGACTCTAATATGGGCAATTTCCTAAGCACACAGCAAGGGAGGGCAAATCACATATCATATAAACGGCATCTCGCCTAGATAGGAGGCATCCCGCTCTCTTTCACATACATATTCTGTGTGTTGGCCGTCACACGAGGCTAGCACCACCCCTGCTAACTAAGGTATCAAGGTGCATTAGGGTTAACATCACATGCTATTAGCAAACAATGCTTCCAATAGAATTCCTCTACATAAATCATATTTATACATGTGACATATTGTTCAAAATAGATGTTTTAGTATAAATTCAGAATTTTCAGTCCCAGTACAATTCCTCTGGTAGAAACTTTCCAATTAGGATAATCACATATACATGCCCGTTTCCAAGGAAATCTTATAGCTTTATATATCAGTGCCACATGTACAACATATTTCCTTTATCATATAATGAGAACTACATTTAAAATTACATATTCAATGAGTTAAAAATTCTATTTTCAAAACCATACTCTTCTTAAACTATATACCAGATTGTAAACAATTCAGATAATTTAATCCATTTAAAAGACATATAAAAGTATAAATAACTTGTAAACATAGTTAATTATACATTTAAAGTTCAAGAAAAGCATAGGGTTGGTCATAGAAAGAATTATTTACTCACAGAGTACGGTTTCAGATTGAACAGCCCCAAAATATAATTTTTCAATTCAAATTTGATTAAATAGACCTCAAAAATGAGTCCGAAAGGTCCAAAAACTTAGGAAATGACTCCAAAATTGTAAAATTTAGCCTCCGAGAGTTTGGTCAACATTGGTCAACTGATTGGACTTTTCACGGTCAGATTTACTATTCACCGTAGGAAATTACTATTCATACCGACCGGATTTACTGTTCACAACGCACAAAAAAGTTGTTAGATGGATGAAAAATTTTATATCCTAAGGTTTATCTATCTCTTGATTCCATCTACGGTGTCGGATTTTCAATTTAAAGTCTCTAAATAAGAGTTTCAGAGTTTATCTTTTTCTAAAATTTTATACTTCTAATTTGTAGCGATTCTATAGCTGATTTAAACAATTATTCGGTTAAATTCGTAGTACTCTTCGTCTTGAATCCAGTGTTACCCTTAATTTGAGATCAGAGGCATGTAAACACTCTAGATTTAGAGAGAAAACATGGAGAAGAGAAAAATACTATTCATACTATTAATCGATTATGGGATTTCACAGATTCCTCTTCATGCTTCATTTCCTCCCTTTCCTTTATTTTTTATAAATATTATTTAATTATTGAATAGTTAAAATTTATTATTATTTTTTTATATACATAATAATATCATTTTTCATCCGAAAGTATCTCAAAATTTTTTAAAAAATTTAAATTCTTGCAAAACTTTAGTTGAACTCTTAAATGATGACTTTTCTTGATAAAAATTTCAATAAAAAAAGGCACAATATAAAATATCTTCATGTATATTAAAAAATAGAAATTTATAAAAATAAAACAAAAATTTATTTAAGACCAAATATAATTATTTTAAGTAAAACAAAAAATCATTTTAATTAAAAGCGTATTTGCTTTTAGCAAAACATAACCATTTAAAAATAAAAATATATTTGTTTATAGCAAAAAATTATTATTTAAAAATTATGAGATATTACATTCTTCCTCCTTTAAGAAATTCAGTCCTCGAATTTCAACTCATCCTACCACAAATAGGTAGTGAAGTCAAGGCATAAATTACAGTTATTAACCTTATTACTCAAGTAATTGGGGATATCTCTTTTATTTATCATCTTTACTTTCTAAGGAGTCTCTTTACTTGAGTGATTTTTCCATATAACCTTAACCATAGAAATTTCTTTCAGCCATAAGTTCTTTACTTATTAATCAACAATAATCATCGGTTTTTCCTCATAATTAAGCCAAGTTCTTATTTAATTGAATTTCTTGAAATCCGATAACATGAGAAGAATCTGATAGGTACTTCCTTAGCATTAATGCAAGAAAGATTGTACTAACATCAATTAATCCTGATGGCAAATCTAGGCGATATATACTATGCATACTTTGTTCAAGATTTCAAAAGAGCCTATATACTAGAGCTTAACTTTTTTCTTCTTTATAAACCTCATTACATCTTGCATGGGTGAGTCCTTTAAGAATATTTGGTCACCAATTGATAATTTCTAATGCTTAATATCATGGTCTTTATAATCTTTTGACCTGTATTGAGTTGCTTGTTTTTTTTCTAATCAATTTCACTTTATCAACGACATCTTACAATAAGTCTGACCCCACTAAATCATTTAACAAAAAGTTTGTAACACCTTTTACATAAGGTTGTAAGTCATCTAATATCACTTTATTATAGGCAAATCCTGCTAAGGGATCTCCCACCAAACTCGAAGACATATGCTTGAAGCATGCTTTCTAAACTAGCATCATCAATTTAGGTTAATCATATTTTATCTATTGTATATTATTCTAAATTAGATTTCAAAAGTTTAACTTTACTCAACTCACTCACTTATTAAGAGACCTATGATGTTTCATGTAAAACCTCAAATGGTGTCATTTGTATATTGGTATGATAACTACTGATATGAGCAAGTTCAACTAAAGACAAATAATTTCTCTCAACTTTCACCAAAATTATATAAAGATACATGAAGCATAACTTCTAATGCATAAACACATCATTTAGATTTTCTATCAGATATACTATAATCTAGCTAAAATCCTAAAGTTTCATGAATAGCTCTCTTGAAACAATATATTCAATTTTTACTTGCTGACACACCAAACAATGAAAAAAATATCACTTATATCTTATTTTTACCATTATACTAGTACAGTTCTTTCAAATCTTAGTATATCCCATCAATAATTCAAAATCTATACCTTTTTTTCTAAAATCTCCTTTCTTAACAATTATTCACACGTGAATTTTCAATCTCAACATAATTCACATCCTAGATACTAAACTCAACTTAGCATGGTTAAACCCTTAATACAAATATCTTGATCATTTACATTATTTTCGGACATGATTCTCAAAATATTCTCCATATTTCCAAATTAAGAGTTTCAAAGATTAATTTAAATCCTACTTCCCATATTTTATTTCTCAAGAACTTTAACACCACTAATTCTCTTGATTACATTAGTCAAAGCACCATAAGGCCATCATCCGTCTATTTTTTTCAAATTTTTCATTACTTTAACCTATTAACCACTTGGACACCATAATAACTGAGTTTCAAAGAAAAGAAATTAACCCTTATTGTAATAAGCAAAAGAACCTTACATCTAATGCCAAACATTAATGAAGAGTGACGCAGCAGAAAAAGAGAAATACATAATAGAGCATGGTGCCAAAATAGAAATTCAAAAGTTTGGACAAAACATTAAAAGAAAATTAAAATCGGTGGCCGTAATTCTTGAAAAATTGTAAACATAACTTAGCTTCTATTTCAAAAAAAATTGGTGGCTGCAAGTTTTGAATATATGTGCCAAAATCTAATTCAAAGCTACTGTTATTCAGTGGCAGAATAGCACATGGAAAAGAATTATTTCTGAGCTTATAAAAGTTTATGAAAAACAAAGAGCACATAGTTAACTGGTAGGATGTAGTTGATTGCTTCAAAACAGATGTAATCAATCAACTGTAAAATAACTAGTCTAAATTAAAAATTTCCAAAATAGCTAGTCGACTTAATAATACTGATAGTCGACTAATAAGAACATTGGGAAAACAAGATAAATTATTTGATTGTCTTTTTTCAACAATTAACTGGTTTGCATTTTCACTTTTTTTTTTCAATGACGCCTATCACTTACAACTTTCCCTACAAAAATCAAAATATCAATGATTCATCAAGGAAAAGAAAATTCCTAGTGATACCTTAATCTTATTCTCTTTATATGCTTAATATGGGTCACAGTCAAAACTATTGTACATATGCATGCGTGCCATTATTTTTGAAATTCACCTTTAATTTAGCTGATATCCACCAATCATTCACATAGTTGTTCTAATTATACCTAGCTTATTGTCATAGCTATCATAAGTATGCCCTGTTCTAAGTTCTATAAATGCACACGTTAGTATCTTTACCTTCATACTCAAAGTTAGGGTGAGTGCAGTTATGGAGGAAACTGCATGCCGTTAGTTTTGAAATATTTGTGTCTTTTGTGATTCTAGTCATGGAAAAGATGGAGAGTATATGAAGACAGCACAAAATCTGGGTAAGGTGTTGGCCAGGAGAAAAATTCATTTAGTCTATGGTGGAGGTAATTGTGGGTTAATGAGGTGCGTGTCTATAGCTGCACATGTAGGAGGATGTCAAGTTCTAGGTATTATTCCCATAGCTCTAACCGCATCCAATACCACAGGGAAGACAATTGGAAAAGAATTTAGGGTAACTTCCATCCATGAGTGTACGATTAGAATGATGAGCAATACTGATGCCTTCATTTCCTTACCAGGAGGTTTTAGTATTTTAAAACAAATTTTTCAAGTAGTCTCCTGGGCATAACTGAATATCCATCACAAACCGATAGGTTTGTTAAATGTTAACCATTTCTTTGATGGACTGTTTGACCATCTTGCTAGTCACTGGTCAAACAGATCATCTATATGAGGTAATGGGTATTTATTCTACATTGTCACCTTATTCATCTGTCTATAATCTATGCACAATCGCAGTGATTCATCTTTCTCTTTCATAAATATTACTAGAGCACTCCATGAAAAAGTACTAAGGCAAATAAATCTCTTATCTAACAAACATTGCAATTAATTCTTCAATTCCTTGAGTTTAATCGATACCATTCTATATGGGGTACAGACACTAGTTGGTTCTTGGAAATAAATCAATACCAAATTATATTTTATCATTCTAGGGGTAATCCTGGCAATTCCTCTAGGAATACATCAAGAAATTTTCTAACCACTGGAACTTGATTTATACTGGTATACAACATCTTTTACCATTGCCAGATATCTTTGACAACCTTTTGTAATAACTTATGAGCTACTAAAACAGAGATTAGATTATTCGGTACTTCACTACAATCACCTCGTATCATGAAAGGAGATTCTTCGAGAATATTGAATTTAATTACCTTAAGATGACATTCTAAAATGGCATGACATGATGCCAATCAATCCATTTCCAATATCACATCAAATTCTACCATATCTAGACATTTGGGTAAAATAGATATTATATTAAAAAATGATCATATTTGGCATTTGTCTTAATTCTTTAAATTCTCTGGGACACCTATCCCTTTCACTTTAAGGCAATAATTGACCCATAAATACCTTTTAGGATGTCACAATATTCAATCAACTTTATACTAGAAAATTTAACAACTTGGAATTGAAAATAAATTGAAACCCTATAAAATCTCTCAATAGCACTTGAAATATAAATATATCCAGCTCATATCCATACTAAAAGTCCTACTAACGAATCTTTTGCTCCAACAGCCACAGGGAAACTTAATGCTCTTATACCAACTTGTCACGCCCTTAATTTTAGGGCACGTGAAACACATACTTTTCAAACATTTATTTTCCATAACATGTATAAAACACTCCTTTACAGATAGGTATTTCCATGTATATACAATATATAGACCAAGCCTATAACATCAAAATACAACAAAAGCATGGATTCTACCTGTGACGTTCAGAGCATACTCTAGAGTACAAGTACAATATAACCAAAAATCTACAAGCCTTGGAAACAAAATAGGCTCACCAGTGATTAGGTCGCCTGGCTGATAACCTATCTGTAGGAAAAAGACTAAACTCTATACTTTTATCTGAAAAAAATATAAGTATCGTGTAGTGAGTTTGACAACTCAGTGAGCAGATAATATGTCATATGGCCTCTTAGGTCAACATATGGATGTACTCATATATATATATATATATATATATATATATATATATATATATATATATATATATATATAAATTTATCACAGAGAATTTCAGTTTATAGGTACATCTATATGGGATCCAGATTTCAAATATTCTCAATTCAAACTACATTCAGATATCTGAAACTATATGTGATACAATATGATCGTTAATAAAATATTTATATGCATTAAAAAATTTCTCATGAAAACATTAGGAGGATTCCATTAGAATCACCACATTAGAGTTCAAGCCCTTCTGTACTTTAGTGGTATAGGATTTGCCTAAACTCAGCATCTCAGCTAAAGTTTGCCCTACCACCATTCAAGAGGACACGCGAAGGGACTCTAATATGGGCAATTTTCCAAGCACACAACAAGGGAAGGCAAATCACATATCATATAGTCGGCATCTCACCCAGATAGAAGGCATCCTACTCTCCTTCACATATCATATCCCTTGTGTTTGTCGTCGCACGAGGCTAGCACCACCTCTGTTAGCTGAGGTATCAAGGTGCATCAGGGCTAACATCATCTGCTGTTAGTAAACAGTGTTTCCAATAAGATTCCTCCACAGAAATCATTATTTACACACATGCCATATTGTTCAAAACAGAGGTTTCAATATAGATTCAAAATTTTATGTCTCAGTACAATTCCTTTTTCAGAAACTTCCCAATCAGGATAATCACATATACATACCCGTTTCCAAGGCAATCTTATAGCTTTACATATCAATGATACATGCACAACATATTTCCTTTACCATATAATGAGAAATACATTTAAAATCACATATTCAATGAGTTCAAAAATTCATTTTTAAAATCATACTCTTCTTGAACTATCAAATTGTAAACAATTCAGATAATTTAATCTATTTCAGAGACATATAAAAGTATAAATAACTTGTAAAAATAATCAATTATACATTTAAAGTTCAAGAAGAGCATATGGTAAGTCATAGAAAGAATTATCTACTCACAGGGTAAGGCTCCATGTTGAACAGCCCCAAAATACAATTTTTCAATTCAAATTTGATTAAATAGACTTCAAAAATGAGTCCGGAGGGTCCAAAAACTTAGGAAATGACTCCAGAATTGCGAAATTCGGCATTTGGGAGCTTGGTCAACAATGGTCAACCGATGGGGGTACTGTTCACGGTCGGATCTATTATTTACTGTCAGAAATCACTATTCATCCCGGACAGATTTACTGTTCAAAACGCACAAAAATTTGTCAGATGGCTGAAAATTTCATATCCTAAAGTTTATTTATCTCCTGAATCCATCTACAGTGTCAGATTTTTAATTTAAAGTCTATAAATAGGAGTTTCAAAGTTTACCTTTTTCTAAGATTTTCTTCTTTCAATTTGCAGCGATTCTGCAGCTAATTTAAAAAATTGTTCAGTCAAAATCGTAGTATTTTTCATTTTAAATCCTGTGGTACCCTTAGTTTTGAGATCATAGGCCTATAGACACTCTAGATCTAGAGAAAAAATATGAAAGAGGAAAAAATATTATTCATACTATTTATTGGTTACGAGATTTCGCAGATTTCTCTTCAGCTTCATCTTCATCTTCATCTTCCTCCCTTTTTCCTTCTTTTTTTAAATATTATTTAATTAATGAATAGTTAAAATTTATTATTATTATTATTTTTATATACATAATAATATTATTTTTCATCCTAAAGTATCCAAAAAATTTCTAAATAATTATATTCTTGCAAAACTTTAGTTGAACTCTTAAATCATGACTTTTCTTGATAAAACTTTTAATAAAACAAATCATAATATAAAATATCTTCATGTATATTAAAAAATAAAACAAAAATTTATTTAGGGACAAATATAATTATTTTAAGCAAAATAAAAAATCATTTTAATTAAAAGCATATTTGCTTTTAGCAAAACATAATCATTTAAAAATAAAAATATATTTATTTATAGAAAAACATTATTATTTAAAAATTAAAGGATATTACAGTTATCACATATACATACCCTTTTTCAAGGCAATCTTATAGCTTTACATATCAATGCCACATGCATAATATATTCTTTTTACTATATGATGAGAAATTCATTTAAAATCACATATTCAATGAGTTTAAAAATTCATTTCAAAACCATGCTCTTCTTGAACTATATACCAGATTGTAAATAAATCAGGTAATTTAATATATTTCAAAGATATATAAATGTATAAATAACTTGTAAACATAACCAATTATAAATTTAAAGCTCAAGAAGAGAACAGGGTAAGTCATAGAAAAAATTATCTATTCACAGGGTAAGGCTCCAGGTTGAACAGTCCCAAAATATACTTTCAATTCAAATTTGATCAAATAGACTTTAAAAACGAGTAAGAAGAGTCTAAAAATCTAAAAAATGATGCCAAAATGGCAAAATTTAGCCTCTAGGAGCTTGGTCAACACTGATGAATAGTAAATTGCAAAAATTGTCAGATAACTAAAAAGTTTCATATCATAAAGTTTATCTATCCCTTGAATTTATCTACAATATCAGATTTTCAATTTGAGGACTCTAGATAGGAGTTTTAGAACTTATATTTTTCTAAGATTTTTTAATTTCGATTTGTTGCGATTCTGCGATCGATGTGAAAAATTGATTGGCCAATATCATAGTACTCTTCGTCCTGAATCCATTGATACCTTTAATTTTAAGATCGTAGGTTCGAAGGTACTCTAGATTTAGAGAGAAAAAAAAGATGAGAAGTAGGTACTATTCACGTACCTCGTTAAGGAAAGAATTTTTTTTTTCTTTTTCTTTATATTGATGGAGGGACCATTATGCAAAAATTCAATTTTTCAAGGAGGTCATTGTAAATTTCATTATTTACATTTTGATCCCTAAACTTTTAGAAAATTAAAATTTAACCCCAAAAATATTAATAAATTTTCATTTTCATCCTTAAAACCTTTCAATTACATCCCCACTTCTTTATTTCTTTTATTAATCCATGTATAAATGAAAATTATTAAATTTTAGGGTTGTTACATTCTTCCCCCCTGAAGAAATTCAGTCTCCAAATTTCAAACCATCCTTTCACAAGTAGGAAATGAAGTTAAGGCATAAATTATAGTTATTAACCTTACTACTCAAACAATTGGTGATCTTTTTTTTTGTATATCATCTTTATCTAAGGGGTCTCTGCACTTGAGTGATTTTGCCATATAACCTTAACCATAGGGATTTTCTTCAACCATAAGTTCTTCACTTATCGATCAACAATAGACATCGATTTTTACTCATAATTAAGCCAAATTCTTGTCCAACTTAATTTCTTGGAATTAGATGACATGATAAGAATCTGATAGTACTTCCTTAACTTTGATGCAAGAAAGATTGTATCAATATCACTTAATCCTGATGGCAAGGTTAGGCAATATATTACTATGGCTACTTTGTTCAAAATTTCAAAAGATCATATATACTGAATCTTAACTTTTTCTTTCTTTCCAAACCTCACTACCTCTTTCATGGGTGAGTCGTTCAAAAATATTTGGTCACCAACTAATAATTTCTACTACTTAACATTCATGGTTCTTATAGACTTTTGGCCTATATTGAGTTGCTTGTATTCTTTTCCTAATCAATTTTACTTTACTAATGGCATCTTTCAATAAGTCTAACACCACTGAATCATTTAACATAAAGTTTGTAATACCTCTTACATAAGGCTTTAAGTCATCCAATATCACTTTATTATAGGCAAATTTTGTTAAGGGATCTCCCACCAAACTCGAAGACATATGTTTGAAGCATGCTCTCCAAACTAGCATCATCAACTTAGGTTAGTCATATTCTATCTATTGCATGTTATTCCAAACTAGATTTCAAAAGCTTAACTTTACTCAATTCACTCGCCTATTAGGAGACCTACGATATTTCATGTAAAACCTCAAACAATGTCATTTGTATATTGTTGTTGTTTTAATTAAAACTCGCAAGTGCATAAATCTATTCGAGTATAGATTTAGTGGTATACAAGGTCGATCCCATAGAGATTGCCAATTGAGAGAAAACTCTAATTTAGATCCAATATAAATAATTCTAACCTAGTTCCCAATGTCTTGTTTTGTGAGAGGAATATTGAACAAAATATGCAAAGAACTAATATACTGAAATTAAATGAAGATGTATTCAAAGTAAAGAAGCATGCTAAGGTTAAGGGATTCATTATTGGTATATCGAATAAAAATAAATTTTACTCTTTTATTACTCAATTAGAATCCTTACATGAATAAGGTTTCAATAGGAAGATATGTTAATTTAAGCTCACATTTGTTTATACATGAGTTATATTTACCTCCTTTTTATTGTATTACTAATATATAAAACATTCTTATAAAATGGATTCAAGCTTACATTGTGCCAATCATTATCTTGTCTGCAATAAATCAAGATTGATTCAAGCATTTATTGTGCCAAAGATTGTCTACAATATATCAAAATTCACATCTTACAAGATTAAATTATGCAGAAAATGAGAAAGGACGAAAATGAATTAACATAACAAAATAAAATGAAATAAAATAGGTGGCAAAGACAACCAATAATAAAATAAAATAAAGTAGGTGGCAAAGCCAACTATGAACAATAAAAATAAGAAGTAGAAGGCAAAGTCAGCCGTTAAACAAGAAGAAGAAATAGGTGGCTCAGCCAGCCAATAAAACATAACATAAGAAAAGGAGGAGGTAAATACAACATCAAATATAAACATTAAAATTAAGAGTTAAATGAACTATTATTCTCATACCAAGAGTTTCACCCTTTCACCTTAGCATTAGGAGATTAGTTCTCCATAATCAAGGCAAGAAAGCAAAATGAAAGATGAAGAAACATGATAATATTATGAAAGAAAATGAAAATACAAAATGTCTAAAGAGAGAAAAACATTACAAGTACGTAGAATTCTAACAAAACTTTCCCAAGCTCCCTAACTTACTCCTCAAGCCTTCTATTTATAGATACAATTAGGTGTGATAGGTGTGATAATTGTCAAAATTGTTAGGTAGAAAGTTGTACAAAGTTGACAATTTGGATTCCAACATGTGCACCGAAATTGAACTTTGACTATCTTCTTGAAATCCGTAGAATAAACTGACTCCATCAACATAAAAGTTGTATAAAATTTCATTATCTTTCTTTCAAGACAAATTGTGGACAAATTGGATACGTAATTTGTGACTTATGGTCAAAATACTAGAGCAAAGTCGGGCTGGACTGCAGCAATAGACAAATTCTTTTCTAGCCCACTTTTGGCCCTTTTAATATCCAAATTGTCTGACTACTTGAACATAAAAGTTGTACCTAATTGTGTCATATACCCTCCTACTAAATTTCATACATATTGGATATGTAGTTTCTGAGATACGATCCAAATACTGCAACAAGGTTAGGCTGGACTGCAAACAGCAAACATATTCTCAACATTGGGTGCTTTGCCTTGAATCTTTATGTTTTAGTTCTTTTGGAAATATGATCATAAATCAAGAATAAATTTGTGCATATATCCATTAGGATGCATGTCAAGATTCAATATGATAATGCTCTTTACTTAGCCATCTTTAATGAATTTGTTTTATCTGCTTTATTTATAGATATCATTCCCAAAGAACCACAATTTAGCTCTGATTCCTCCAATTAAGTCCATTTTCTATTCTTCTCTCCATCTATAAGAAATACACAAAATTAAAGACAAGTAAGGGAGATATATGCTTAATTATGACAGAAAGATAAGATAAAAATATTTAATTTATGAGTATAAAACTCACTCATCAAATATTGGCCTGATAATTATTAATATAGGCAAATTCAACTAAGAAAAAATCCTTTCTCCCAACTTTCCCTAAAATTATATAGAGATACCTGAACCATAACTTCTAATTCAAAACTACTGTTATTCGGTGAAAGAATAGCACATGGAAAAGAAGCATTTCTGAACTTATAAAAGTTTGTGAAGAACAAAGAGCACGTAGTTAACTGGTAGGATACAATTGGTTTCTTCAAAACAGATGTAATCAGTCAACTGTAAAATAACCAGTCCAAATTAAAAATTTCTAAAATAACTAGTCGACTTAATAATACTGATAGTCAACTAGTAAGAACATTGAGAAAACAAGATAAATAATTTGATTGTCTCTTTTCAACAATTAACTGGTTTGTATTTTCACTCTTTTTTTTTACAAAGACGCCTATTACTTACAACTTTCCTACAAAAATCAAAACATCAATGCTTCATCAATGACTACAAGGAAGAAGAAAATTTCTGGTGATACCTTAATCTTATTTTCTTTATATGCTTAATATGGGTCACAATCACAACTACTATACATATGCATAAGTGCTATTATTTTTTAAATTTACCTTTAATTTAACTGATATCCACCAGTCACTCACATAGTTGTTCTAATAATGCCCGACCTATTCGTATAGCTATTATAAGTATGCCCTTCTTTGAGTTCTAAAAAAGCATACATTAGTATCTTTACCTTCATACTCAAAGTTATGGTGAGTGCAGTTATGGAGGGAACCGTATTCCTTCAGTTTTAAAATATTTTTATCTTTTGTGGTTCTAGTCTTTGAAAAAATGGAGAGTGTGTGAAAGCAGCACAAAATCTAGGTATGGTGCTGGCCAGGAGAAAAATTTATTTAGTCTATGGTGGAGGTAACCATGGGTTAATGGGGTGCGTGTCTACAGCTGTACATGTAGGAAAATATCAAGTTCTAAGTATTATTCCTACATCTCTAACTGCATCCAACATCATAGGGAAGACAATTGGGAAATAATTTAGGGTAGCTTCCATGCATGAGCGCATGGCTAGAATGATGAGTAATGCTGATGCCTTCATTGCCTTACCAAGTGGTTTTCGTACTTTAACGGATATTTTTCAAATAGTCTTTTGGGCACAACTGAATGTGCATTACAAACCAATAGATTTGTTAAATGTTAATAATTTCTTTGATGGTTTGTTGTCTTTTCTTGATCAAGCTGTGGAATAAAAGTTTATCTCACACTCAGCACGACGAATTCTCATCTCGACTTTTAATGTTGATGAGTTGATTGATGCTTTACAAGTGTTTGTTCATGTACTTGATCCAATTACAGCTCAAATAGATTGGATGGCAAACAACCGCAGGAAGTGAAAATTGGACTTGGATCTTTATCTGTAACTGTAGTAAGACATGGCAATTATTGTACCGCTTCTACTTTCTTAAGATCTAATTGAATACCATCCTTACTAACCACATGCCCTTAGGAAGTAACACTACTAAGTCAGAATTCGTATTTTGAAAACTTAGAATATAGCTTATACTCCCTTAGAGTTTGTAATACTATCATCAAATGTTGCTTATGATCCTCTGAACTCTTGAAATATATTAGTATATCTTCAATAAATACAATAACAATTTGATCGAAGAATGGCTTAATTACTATTCATTAAATCTATTAATGCAGTTGGGGCATTTGTGAATCTAAATGTCATCACTAAGAATTTTTAGTGCCCATACTAAGTCTTAAAAGTAATTTTTTAGAATATCATCTTCCCTTATCCTCAATTGATAATATCCAACTCTCAAATCAACGTTTGAAAAATATTGAGCACCCTGTAGTTAGTCAAACAAAACATTTATATGAGGTAATGGATACTTATTACGTACTATCACCTTATTCAATTGTCTATAATCAATACACAGCCATAGCGATCTATCTTTTTTTTTCACAAATAAGACTAGAGCACCTTAAGGAGAATACTAGGGCGTATAAATCTCTTATTTAACAAGTCTTGTAACAATTTTTTTTAGTTCTTTAAGTTTAGTTGATATCATTCTATCTAGGGATATAGATACTAGTTGGATTCCAAGAAGTAAATAAATATCAAATTATATTTCTCGTTTTGAGAGTAATCTAGGCAATTCTTCTGGAAATACATCAAGAAATTCCTTAACCACTGCAACCTGATCTACATTGGTATATTTTATATTAATATCTCTCACCATTGCTAAATATCCTTGGCACCCCTTTTTTTCTTTTTTCTTTTTAATAACTTATAGGCTGCTAAAGCTGAAATTAACTTACTGGGTACATGCTTCCACTGATTATTCACTACTTGCAACTCTTTTATTAATCTGTTATGCTATTGATGACATCTTCATACTGTATCAACTAGAACACACTTCAAAACACTTAAATAAGGTCAACCCATTTTGACTTTATTCTTTAACATGCTTATACAATGTCTTAACAACCAATCATGAAAAGCTTATGTCTATCCAAGAGTCCTTCGCATGAATTACCCATTATCAATCCCTCAGATTTTCCAATTTCTATAGGCAAACCTTCCTTTTTCATAATGCTTGTACATAATATTATTGAAAACTAAACTGTCTTCAAATCCTTTATATCAACAAAATCTATCATTGAAAAGCATTATCTTCATAGATTCCCTACTCTCAAATTCAATTTACCCCACAGCTTGTAAATTCCAATTATATGTACAAGTTTCAACTCATACATCAAAAAGAGATTTACAACCATTTCCAAAACACACACACTTTATTACAAACCATTATCTTGGAGTTAACAAACTCGATCACATCATAACCCACTATTAATATTGTATTAGCCATTCGTCATATTGTTTCACATAAGCAAATCAAACAACCAATTCCAATCTTCTTGACATCCAAACTAGCCATTACCTTTATGTTCGAATGGAATCTTCTTATTTTCAGCTAATTCTTTTTTTTGCACTCGAAAGGGTTTTCTTTATCATTGTTCATCAAAACAAGTTCAAAAGCTAAACTAGTAGTCCACACTCAAGAGGCACCATCTATGACATACGCATCGATACTTACACATCGCATACCTAAGGATAAGATTCAGAAGGAATAAAAGGATGACACCCTATAGAATTCTACAACAGCACTGTGAGTATAAACATGTTTGCGGTTATATACCTATACTCAAAGTTCTACTACATAATTCTTACTCCGATAGCCACAGGGAAACCTATTGCTCTGATACCAACTTGTCACGCCCTTACTTTTAAGGGCATGTAAAACACATACTTTACGGACAGATCTTTACTATAATATGTATAATATAAGCGTTCATTATAGAAACAGATACAGATAGGTTCTCTCATGTAAACATAATATACAGACTAAGTTTATAAATATCAGAGTAACAACAGAAGCAAGGATCCTACCTATAGTGTTCAGAGCATACTCTAGAGTACAAGTACAATATAACAAAAAATCTATGAACCTTGAAAACAAAGTAAGCTCACCTAGAGATTATGTTGTCTAGTTGATCAACTATCTGAAGAGGAATGACCAAACTCTGTATTCTTATATGAAAAATGTAAAAATATCGTGTAGTGAGTTTGACAGCTCAGTGAGCATATAATACCTCTTATAACCTCTTAGGTCAACATATGGATGTACTCATATCTTAAAATTTACCACATAAAAAATTACAGTTCAAAAGTATATTCATATGGGATCCACATTTCAAATATTCTCAATTCAAATCACATTCAGATATCCAAAATCATATGTAATACGGTATGATTATTATTTAAATATTATTATGCATCAAAATATTTCTCATAAAAACATTAAGATGATCCCATATTAGAACTACCATATTAGAGTTCAAGCTATTCCGTACTTTAATGGTGTAGGATTTGCCTAAACTCAGTATCTCAGCTAAGGTTTGCCCTATCATCATTCAGGAGGACACGTAAAGGGACTCTAATATGGGTATTTCTCAACCACACAGCAAGGGAGGGAAAATCACATATCATATAATCGGCATCTCACCCAAATAGGAGGAATACCGCTCTCATTCACATATCATATCTCGTGTGTTAGCTGTCACATGAGGCTAACAACACCGCTGCTACATGAGGTGTCAAGATGCACTAGGGGTAACATTACCTGCTGTTAGCAAATAGTGTTTCCAATAGGATTCCTCTACAGAAATCATATTTGCACATATGCCATATTATTCAAAACAGAGGTTTTAGTATAATACAAAATTTGTAGTCTCAATATAATTTTTCTGTCAAGAACTTCCCAATCGGTTATCACATATACATGCAATTTTCCAAGGCAATCTTATATCTTTACATATCAATACTACGTGCACAATATATTTCATTTACCATATGATGTGAAATACATTTAAAATCACATATTCAATGAGTTCAAAAATTCACCTTCAAAACCATACTTTTTTTGAACTATATGTCATATTGTAAACAAATCAGATAATTTAATCCATTTCAGAGACATAAAAAGGTATAAATAATTTGTAAACAAAACTAATTATACATTTAAAATTCAAGAAGAGCATAGAGTAAGTAATAGAAATAATTATCTACTCACAGGTTAATGTTTCAGGTTGAACATCCCTAAAATACACTTTTTCAATCCAAATTTGATCAAATAAACCTCAAAAAGAGTTCAGAGGATCTAAAAACCTAGGAAATGACTCCAGAATCGTAAAATTTGGCATTTGGGAGCTTAGTCAATATTGGTCAACTAATAGTTACTATTAACGGTCATAATTACTATTCACTGTTGGAATTACTACTCATGCCGACCTGATTTACTGTTCACGATGCACAAAAAGTTGTCAGATGTCTGAAAAGTTTCATATCCTAAGGTTTATCTATCTCTTGAAACCATCTACGGTGTCAGATTTTCAATTTGAATACTCTAGATAGGAGTTTTAGAACTTATCTTTTTATAAGATTTTCTACTTTCGATCTGTAGTGATTCTGTGGCCGATTTGAAAAATTGTTTGGCCAATGTCGTGGTACTCTTCATCCTGAATCCATTAATACCTTTAGTTTTGAGATCGAAGACTCGAAGGTACTCTAGATCTGGAGGAAAAAAATGGAGGAGAAATAGATACTATTCACGTGCCTCGTTATGGGAAGAATTTTTTTTATATTGATGAAGGGAACATTATGCAAAAATTCAATTTTTTAGGGAGGTCTTTGTAAATTTCATTATTTATATTTTGACCCCTAAACTTTTAGAAAATTCCAATTTAACCCCAAAAATATTAATAAATTTTCATTTTCATCTTTAAAACCTTTCAATTACATCCTCACTCCTTTATTTCTTTTATTAATCTATGCATAAATGAAAATTGTTAAATTTTAGAGTTGTTACACAAACTGTTACACCTATCTTGCGAAGGAAACATGCAATATGGATGCAAAACTTAAAAAGGAAAAGAATTTTCATAAAAAAATTGAAAACCCTTTTCCAATACAGTCACCACCAAAATTTATTTGAAATTGGTACATTTTGGAAATATGTTTGAAAGCATGGTTTATAAACTAAGTGGGGTTCAAGAGTTAATTGCGCATAAAGGTGTTAAGCATCCCATAGCACCTGTTACTAAGAATGGTTACCCTAAGAGAATTGTGCAAAATATTTTATGGCCTTAATTATATTTAATTTACTCTTTCCAAAGACATGCATAGCTAGAATATGGAAAAAAAAGAAAGAGAGAGAAAAAAGAAAGTTATTTACAATGGTGGACTTGACCTAGGAAGGAACCTAGGGCCTATGTATTCAGTAAATGGATCAAAGTCCCACGTAATTCATAAGGTAGAAAAGCGTGAGGTGAGTTAGTTTGAGTTTAAATTATTTTTGGTGAAAGAAAAAGGTTTAGGTGGCTATAGCAACCTAAAAAGAATTCTAAGTGAGTTTGATTAGTTTTATTTGAAAAATCGTTACCTCTCTTAACCTTATCTTTCATTTTTATTTTGATTTTATTTATATTTTTTAAAAATAATTTCTATCTTTTTAAATTTTGAACAAAAGATATCTTCTATTTTTTGGATTTTTGAAAAAAAATATCAACTTTTTTGGTCTTTTCAAATATTTTTGAATTCTAAAAAGCACAATGGGCCATTGAAACCCAATTTTTATTACTGCGACCCACCAAAGATAGTACCTACGATGGGCTCAAGATCCACACATAACTCATCAATCGACACTTTATGTGCCTACGGTAAGCTCGAGGCCCACACACACCAATTCTAATAAAACAAATAAAATAAAAATATGCATATATTGGTGTGTGTCTTGCGTTCAACAAATAACTCCAGACAAGCGCTAAAGGTTTAATCTAATAGCATTAATAAGATTTAGAGAAATTGGTAAAGTTACACAATACAAACACAAGCGGTTTTATTTAATTTAGTTAAGGGGTCTTCCTAAGTTTTAACAATTCCTGACATAACAAATTATTAACCCTAGTTGTTTCATAAATTAGAGGGATCAAATAATTCCAAATTTGATATCTAACTTAATAATAGATTGAATCAATCAACAAAATAGTGGGCCTCCTAATAATTAAATGAAACAATCATAAGATTATGAAAGAATAATTAATACTCAATTATAAATTGATCAATTGAAAATAATTTCAAATCTCACAATAAGTAAAACTTGAGGTTTCAAAATTTGAACTCCTAAACCATAAACCATCAACTTCAAAAACCCCAACAATAAACTTTAAAACTCAAAATTTCAAAACACTAAACCCTAAACCCCAAATTTCAAATTTCAAATATTAAAACCATAAACCTCTAAACCTCAAACTCCAAACCTTCAAACTTTAAAACCTGAACTCCAAATCCAAAAACTTGAAAACTTAAAAATTTTAAACCCTAAAATCAAAAAACACCAAACTCCAAACCTTAAACACTAAAACCCTAAACTATCAAAATCCAAATCATAAAACCCGAACACCAAAACTCCAAAAACCAAACTCCAAATCCCAAACACCAAAACCCTACAACATTAAACACCCAAACTTGAAACCCCAAACCAAAAAAGCCAAAATACCAAACCTTGAATCCCAAACACCAAAACATTAAACCCACAAACCATAAAACTCAAACTCTAAACTATAAAATTTTAAACCTCAAACCCCAAACCCTAAATCTTAAATTTGAAAACTCTAAATCTTAAATTTCAAATCTCAAAACTTCAAACCTTATACATATTAGAGTTTAGCATTTTATTATATAGGGTTAATGATTTAGGGTTTAGTGTTTATGGTTTAGGGTTTAGGGTTGAATGCTTTGGGGTTTGGATTTTTTAAGGTTAAGGTTTTAGAGTTGAGAGTTTTGAAGATTAGGGTTTAGGGTTTTAGAGTTTAGTTTGTATTTTAAGGTTTAGGGTTTTAGTGTCTTGATGTTTGGAGATTCGAATTGGGATTTGAGGGTTTGAGGTTTGGACTTTAGTATTTAGAGTTTAGGATTTGAAGTTTATAGTTTGTAAGTTGAGGTTTAGAGTTTAGAGTTTAGGGTTTTTGGGGTTTAAGTTTGGGGTTTTGGGGTGAGGTTTTGGGTTTGGGGTTTAGGGATCTAGATTTTTATTTTTGAGGTTTGAGGCTTAGGGTTTAGAGTTTGGGTTTTGGAGTTTGAATTTTGAGGTCTTAATGTTTGGAGTTTTAAATTTTGAAATATAGAGTGTAGGAGTTAAGTATTTTAGAGTTTGGAGTGGGGTTTAAAGATTTAAAGTTTGAGGTTTTAGAGTTTGGGGTGTTGGTGTTTGGAGTCTAGAGTTTTAAGATTTTGGTATTTGAGATTTTGAGTTTTAACATTTAAGGTTTGGGATTTATGGTTTCGGATTTGAAGTTTTATTATTTAGGTTTTAGAATTTAGGGTATCAAGATTTTAAAGTTTTAGGGTTTTAGATTTAGATTTAAAAATTTAAGATTTAGGATTTTAGACGTTTGGATTTATAGTTTAAGGGTTTAAATTT
Organism: Gleditsia sinensis; assembly: GCA_037074535.1. Lineage (NCBI taxonomy): Eukaryota > Viridiplantae > Streptophyta > Magnoliopsida > Fabales > Fabaceae > Gleditsia > Gleditsia sinensis. The sequence goes on along the minus strand of CM073463.1, from coordinate 13,604,206 downwards.
TATGATTTTAGGCTTTTGAATTTAGAGTTTAGGAGTATTTCTTTTTCTTCTTCTTTTTTCCATTTAAATTATGAATTAGAATATAAATGATGTCTTTTTTAAAAGTTAATGGATTTTAAGAAAATTATTTTTCGTTAAAGCCTAAGGGATCAAAATGAAATTAAAAGATAAATTTGAGAAGCAAAAAGAAATTTAGTCAAGATTGTTAGTAAGAAAAAATAAGGAGATGTGTATTTATGTTATTTTACATATTATTTGCAGTAGATTTATAGAATACATGGATATTGTAATAATTATTAGATTAGAAAAGATATTACAATTGGTAATATAGATGAGGATAAGTAAGTGTTAATTTTCCTAAAAAATTTGAAAAAAGAAAAAAAAAGGAATACAAGAATCTGTTACACTATAATTAGAAAAAGACTAAATGCACAACGTTTGCTTATATCTATGTGCACCGTTTCACTAAGAGAGTTGGAAAGACTAGGACACAAGGTGGGTTAGTCGTTAGGTTGGTTAGCTTTTCGGGTAAGAAGGAGTTTAAGATTAGAAGGGGGGATTGATCCATAGCAAGCTAATTTTTCATTCTTTTGTAATTTGAATTTTCCATCTTAGAATCATTTAGCAATAAGAGGAGATTTATGTGGCAGAATTTCTCTTAGTTTACTCTTTTGAAATATAGTGTTTCAATTGGTATAAGAGCAGTGGAGATCAGAGTTATGGGGGAGAAAGTCATAGTTAAGGACATTAAGTAGAAGACGGCAAAGTTGAAAAAGCAATTAGATAGAGTATATGACAAGCTTGACGGTGTAGTTGAAGGAATGAAAGCTATACAATAGAGTGACGATGAATTGCAAGACAATGTGCAACGAATTCTATCTGTTGGTTTTTTAAAATTGAAAACAGCAAAAATTAAAAATATAAGAATTGAGAAGAGGAAAATTGGAGGAAGACATACACACTTTTTTATTCATAGCTTGATATTTATATAAAGATCAAGATAACTTTCATCTAATTGATTGATACAACTAATTAAAAATTTAAATAAAATAGATAATGATGATCCTATCTAAATGAAAATTTAAAAATAACAGATAATACTAATCCTAACTAAATAAAGATTATAATAATGCTAACTAATTAAATAAATATTTTTGTAACGATTTCTATTTTTAAAGTTTTGAACTAAAATGCCATCTCCAACACTCCTCCTTGGCATTTTTGTGAAAAACACCAATATTTTCTTTCTGAATTTCAAATCTTTCCTTAGATAATGCCTTTGTAAGCAAATCTGCATGTTGATCTTTTGATGCACATGGAACTAGGATCACCTCATTAGATTGTTGACCTTCTTGAATAAAATTGTACTTCTCCTGCATTGCTATTCTCCAAGTTGAGGAATTTTCTGCCTTAGAAAAATTATTGGGTTTTGAAACAACAAGATTGCATTGGTATATATCTTGCAAGGGTCTTATAACATTGACTATTTCATCATCAAAGGCATCATCATCTTTCACAACTTTAGCATCATTCCATTCTATAATAAAACTTTTATTTTCCATCTTTATACATAATATTTCACTGCCATGAGCATAAAAAATAGTGCAATTATTTGCTTTGAATTTAAGAGAATATCCCTTCTCCAACATTTTTCCAACACTTAGCAAATTATGACTAAGTTTAGGCACATATAACACATCTGTAATAAGTTTGATACCTGTAAAGGTCTCTATCTCCACTGTGCCTTTTCCTTTCACATCCATAAGGTCTCCATTTCCAATTTTCACTTTTGATTTAAAACTTTTGTCAAGGTATTTAAATACTTCAGCATCAAATGACATGTGGTTTGTGCATCCACTATCAATAAGCCAAGTGTGATTAATATTCATATTGTGAAAACATGTAGCAACAAAAAGTTCCTCCTCTTGAGTTTCTAACTCCGCTGCTTGTACTTGTTAAGGTTGATAGTCTTTATTTCTTTGCTTGCATACTTTTGCAACGTGGCCTGTTTGCTTGCAATTTCCACACACAGCATCAGGTCTCCACCAACAATATTTCTCTAGATGTGTAGTCTTTTTACTGTACCTGCAAGATGAGTATTTTTTCTTACCATTATTATCTTCGCTCTTGTCTTTATTTTCTTGTTGATTTTGTGCACGAAAGGCACCCTCCATGAATTTTTCTTGCCTCAATGCTCTTCTCTGCTCTTGTGCTTCAAGAGCACTCATTAATTCAGCAAGTGAAATTTGTGAGAGATCCTTAGATTCTTCTAAGGAGGAAATCTTAGATTCAAATCTCTCTAGAAGAGTCACAAGAACTTTTTCAACAATTCTTTTTTCAGGAAATTCTTCACCAAGTAATCTGATTTTATTAACAATTGAAGATATTTTATCATAATATTTGGTGATAGTTTCATCTTCTTGCATGTGTAGGGACTCAAATTCCCTCTTCAGGTTCAACACTTGCATTTGTCTAGTTCTATCACTTCCTTGATACTCCAATTTTAGCTTGTCCCAAGCCTCTTTAGCAGTCTTGCAAGTAATAATTCTAGGAAACACTGAATCAGAAACTAAATTCTAAATAAGAATTTTAGCTTTGTACCTTTTTGTCCTTTCTTCGTTGTGAGCTTTAATTTGAGCTATTGTAAGATCTGTAGGAAGTGGAGCTATAGGTTGGTCTTCATCTACAACTTCCCACAAATCATATGCTTCCAAATATGTTTGCATCTTTACTGACCATATTTGATAATTTTCACCAGTAAAGACTTGAGGAGTTATCAAGGATATATTGTTGGTTGCCATTTGATGTGTTTTTTTTCAAAGATAATTCACTAGTTTTCTCTCAAACTCAAATCCCGTAAGACCAACTAAGGCTCTGATACCACTTGTTGGTTTTTTAAAATTGAAAACAACAAAAATTAAAAATATAAGAATTGAGAAGAGGAAAATTGGAGGAAGGCATGCACACTTTTTTATTCATAGCTTGATATTTATACAAAGATCAAGATAACTTTCATCTAATGGATTGATACAACTAATTGAAAATTTAAATAAAATAGATAATGCTGATCCTATCTAAATGAAAATTTAAAAATAACAGATAATACTAATCCTAACTAAATAAAGATTATGATAATGCTAACTAATTAAATAAATATTTTTGTAACGATTTCTATTTTTCAAGTTTTGAACTAAAATGCCATCTCCAACACTATCCTTTATGGGTGATTTCTTGAATCAGAGACAATCGACTTTAGAAGAAATACCGAAAGAAGATAAAGCCAAGTCAAGATTTAATTATGTGCATGAAGCAGCAAAATTATCTTTTCCTACCTTTGACGGAAGCGAATATCGAGTTTGGAGAGATAAATGCAAACAATTCTTTATACTAGAAGATATGGTCGAAAGCTAGAGATTGAAGCTGTTACTACTATCCATGGAGGTAAAGGCCTTTGCATGGAAAAAGCATTTATTGCACTCTATCGAAGTAAGTACTTCAAATTGGAAAGTATTCTTAGAAGCCGTAGTTGCTAGATTTGACACCAGTTGTTTTGAAGATCCTATATTAGAATTAGTAAATTTGAAACAGACGGGTGGTTTGCTTGATAATTACATGGCAAAGTTTGATGAATTAATTGCAAGAATAGTCGTAGATGAACAAAAACCCTCATTTGTTTTTTTTTTGGGGGTTTGAAGGGACCATTAGAAAAAGGTCTACGATTATAACAGCCAAAAACTATTAATGATGCTATAGATATGGCTAGGATTTAAGATGAACTTTTGTTAGAATTAAGCCTACAACCATATCACGTAGCCCAGGGAAGACCTCAGCATAGTGCCAACAGTTCATATGCTCCTTCTTCAATTCCCTATAGTAAACTCTCAAATCCAAAAAAACCTTCAAAATGCCAATAATTTTTTTACCCCTTAAAATAAGACTTCTACAAGGTATAGTTCTTCAAGAAAGACTAAGGTATAATTTTATGGTTCGGCTTATCATCCACAAACGGAAGGTCAAATTAAGTTCCTAAATAAAACCTTAGAATGCTACTTGTGTTGCACCGTGGGAGAGAAACTGTTCAAACGGCCATATTACCTTTCTTTAGCTGAATTGTGGTACAACATGACTCATTAGTCAACTATAGGAATGACGCCTTTTAAAGCTTTATATAGTTATGTTTCTACTTGTTGTACTCCTTATATGGTGGGGCAATATGTGGTGGAGGCTGTCAATGTTGTGCGAAACTCTAGAGAAAGTATCCCTGATCTTCACCAAGCGAATTTGCAAAAGGCTCAAAACCGCATGAAATTCAAGCAGATAAGCGTAGATCATAAAGGGAATTCCAACTTGGTGACTTGGTTTATCTAAAACTATAGCCCTATTGTCAGTCTTCTATTCCCAACAGGCATTTCCACAAATTAGCATCCTTGTATTATGGGCCATATGAGGTACTAGAAAGAATTGTGGGGTAGCGTACAAACATAAGCTTCCTGAGCGCTCAAAACTTCATAATGTTTTCCCTGTTTCTATGCTTAAAAAACATCATCATGGATCCAAGCCAACATCCATTACTCTACCTCCCTTGGATGACAAAGGTCTCATGTCGTTGGTGCCTATGAAAATATTGGATAGAAGGCTTCAAAATAAGAAGGGAGAAGCCATCTTTGAACTATTAGTTCGTGGCTGCATACCAATCCAGAAGACACCACCTGGATCTCTTTCTAGCAGCTACAGCAACAGTTTCCTCACTTCGTGGCTAAGAATCATTCCTGAGGTTCCTTGAGGTCAAGGAACTAGTTATGGGGGGAAATTTGTTACACTATAATTAGAAAAAGACTAAACGCACAGCTTTTACTCGTATCTCTATGTAATGGCACACACCATTTCACTAAGAGGGTTGGAAAGACTAGGACATGTGGCAGGCATTACAAACATTAGCCGTTAGGTTAGTTACTTTTTATGGTAAGAAGGAGGTCAAGATCAAAAAGGGGGATTGATCCATAGCAAGCTGATTTTTCATTCTATTGTAATTTGGACTTTTCATATTGGAATCCTTTAGCAATAAGAGGAGATTTCTGTTGCAGAATTTCTCTTAGTTTTCTCTTTTGAAATATAGAGTTTCAGAATAAATCATTTAAAGTCACATTCACAAAAATAAGGCTTGTTTTCATTATTATGACATTTTCTGTTAACTACATTTAAAAAAAGAATTTATCATCGTCTAATCCAAAATTGTTGTTTATACGAACAAAAACTATAATATGGACTTGAAGCAGAACAAACCACAGATTAACCCATTTTTAAATTGTTTATCACGTATTGAGGAGTCCATATAAAGACGCCCTTTTCAACTGTAAATTTGTACAGGCTAAATTTGGGTATATCTTCTTTGTCTTGTTCAAAATATAGATCAACCTTATTCATTAATTAATTGGTCCTTTTGACAATATTAGTTGTACTTTTATTTTCGTTCAAACATCAAATATATCTAAAATTATGTTCAAGATATATATATTTAATATATATAGATATTCTATATGGCTAAAGACATACAAGGTATTTATTTTAAGGACATCAAATTAAAAGACATAAATATACTTTTTGTTCTTTTAATATTGTAAATTAAATAATTTATTTAATTCAAAATGAAGCAATGTAACCATTTTATTTTCAAAAAGCTGCACTTAAAATTTTAATTTGCAATTTTGTTATTATATCATATCTAATAAGCTTAAATCAAGAGTGTTTTAATTAGAGAAAAATGATGTGGGAGAGCAGTACCACTTAATAGAAAGTGATTTTGACAACTGATGTGTCATTCAAATAGTTTACTTTGTTTGAGAAAACAAAATTTACATCGATATTTTAACATCTACGTCAAACTTTTTTTGTTAAAGTAACGATAAAACTGTAAACAAAAAATTTAATTATAACTTTAAAAAAAAAATAGAATGATAACATTGCTTCATTCCGAAACCAAATTAAAACATTTATAATAACATAGTAACAAAAGTGTATTTAAGTCAAAATGAAAGTTCACATATTTAATTAAATTCATTAATAATTATAAAATACTAATTTTTTTTTTCAATAACTTTCAATTCTTACAATAAATCAATCTTAAATATTAGTATCTATACTGCATATAGTATAAATGGGTTCCATTTCAGGATTCAAACATTTAAAGACCCGTTTGGTTGAATTGAATAAATTTCAGTAGAATAAAAAAATAAAAAAATAAATAAATAAATAAATAAATACTATTACTTTATTTGGTATGCGATGAAAAGATTTAGGTAATATGATATTTTATTATTTTATTAATAGAAATTGAAAGAATAAAAAGATAAGATAAATAAAATGATTAAATTAATTTTAATATAAAATAATTAAATTAATTTTTTAAAATAAAAAAATTTTAAAAAAATAAATTTCTTTTAAAAAAAATTCTTACAAATTAATTTTTACAAAATATAATTAAATTAATTTTTTTAATAATTAAATTAAATTATTTTAATAAAAAAATATAAAATTAACATTAATTCACAATTAAATCTTGAATTCTATCCATTATAAAAAGAAGTCACTTTTTTATCATACGATAAAATAAAATATTCTATAAAATATTCTATTCTATCAAATTAAATAATAAAATTTTTTTTTTATTTTTTTTTTATTTCATCAAACTAAACGTGTCTTAAAAGACTTGAAAATGAGTGTTAAATTCACTGTACATTCACCATGGTCTGAAGATAGAGTTAATTTTTCTTTATTGCCTATTATCATTCTTAAACAAATGAAAAAGAGTATATTTTATTTGATTTTTTTTAAAATTTTGTAAAAATTATATTCATCTTTTTTAATTTAAAAATATTTTTTTATTTATAAAATTATCATTAAAACTTATTTTTTATAATTTCTTTTAAAAAATTATAAATATTAATATAAATTATTAAAAAGTTATAAATATAAATTTTATAAATTTTAAATTATTTTTTGAGTTTGAGATTAAAGAAGTATTGATATAATTTTTATGAATTTAAAAAAATGTAATTTATTCAATAATAATAAAAAAAGACCAGAAAACCTAGAGGTAGCAGCTAGTATGACCACACAAATCCTATTTATTTCCGAGCGGCCCATAGGACTGAACCCAAAACCAGAAACCAGTGATAGGTTTTCTCAAAACCATGATTAGAAATTAATTCATTAAAATAATGGAAGAAAACCGTAGAGAAAAAGAGTTCCCAAAAACCAGGAGCTAAAGGGGAAAGGTGACGATTGGATTCGAACGAAATTGGCAAATAAAAATTAAGTAGACTATATTATAATTTTATTATTAAGGCCGCCAGTCCAACACTTGAACCTTCCCGCTTTGCATGAGCAGCAAATTTTCCTCTGCATTCCACTCTTTCTCCACCTGTCTAATTTTCTCCCACCTAAATTGCTTTTCAATTTCGTATTTTTTCTTATTGATAATTTTATTAAAAAAACTCAAACTGGAGCTTAATTTTGTAATATATAATGTATCTTAAGAATTTTTAGTATTTAAAATATAAGAAAAAACGAAATAATATATATATATATAGACACACACTAATATGATTTGAAAAAAAATTTGACTGTGCAATCACATTTTTTAGATTAAAATTTTTTTTGAAGCATTAAAATTATTTTCTTACAAATATAATTTTACGAATTCAAACACTGTATATTATCAATATTTTAATATATTTTGAAATTTTTTATTCTCTTTTAATATGAAAATTTTTAAAAATAATTTATAAATAATAAATAATTTCTAATGAAATTTTTTTATTCTCTTTTAATTTTTATATTTTTGGTGACTAATAATAGCATGTGCCTGGCAAGCCATTAGTATTTTTAAAATGGTGGTGTTAGGTGAATTCTCAACCCTCTTATTTTTATATAATTTTAAAAATATATAAATATGTCAAAAATATAATTTATTAAAAATTATGTTTTAAATATTCATATATTTTGATAAATTAACTTAATTTATAAATTTTTAAAAATCTAAAACTTTTTTTTTCTTAATTTAACATTAGAGATGATTGAATTTTACCAGATAACTTTACCTTAAATAAATTTCAAGACACTATAAAAGTTTTTCCTCAAAATTTAATAAATGAATGACTACGGTGAAATTATCCAAGCATATTATGTTGTTTAGTGACCTCTTTAATTTCTACAATTATTCTTTTGTTTTCTTCCTAGCTATTATATTAAAGCATAATTTTTTAAATACATATTTTCTTTTATAAGTTAATATTGATTTTAATAAAAAGAAGGCATAAAATAAACATATAATTAGGATTAAATTACATATTAATCCATGTAGTTTAGTATAAAATAAGTTTATTCTATGTGGTTTAAGAGTCATTTCACCCCTTTATAGTTAATTATTTAATCACTTGCCCATTCTTAGATATTTGTATCTAACTTTTAAGAGTATAAAAAGAATGAACAATTTTATTGTTTAAAGTATATTTCATTTATATTTTAGACAACTTTATGGTATTTTAATTGAAATTATTTTTAGGATCAAGATAACATACAAAATTTGCATTTGTTAACTTAACCTAATATTAGTTTCACAATAAAATTGTACAAATTATAAGTGAAATAGATTATTGTACAATAAAGTTATTTATTATTTTAACATTCATATGACTATTTATATTAAAATTTAAATAATAAAAATATCAGATAGTGCCTAAATAATTGTATAATAAATTGTAAAAAAGTTAAATGATAAGCTTTAAAACATGGGACAAACTAATTTTGGACAAAATCACAAGAAAGTAAACTATAATTTACCTTATAATTAATTGAATCAATATAAGTTTTAAGACACAAGTCTCACAAGCTTTTTTATTTCTTTCTAAAATTGATATTGTTGATGCTAATTTTCTTAAAAAAATAAAAGAATTTTTTTTGTACTAAAATTGAGAGTTTTTTTTTTTGGTAACTATCAAGAGTATTCCTCCACTTAATTAAATGAAAGACTAATCTCTTTCAGATCAAAAGCACGATGAATAAAACATTTTTCAAGTTAACATATACAAAAATTAAACTTTTTTCATTTTTTTGAGGTTCAAAGAACTACTATCACTATAACCAAACAATGTTGGGGATAAAAAAATTTTGAATGATTGGTTTTTTTTTTCAATTTTTTTCTTCCTTATTTCATGTTTATGGAAGAAATTTTGGCAGACGAATAAAATTTTATAGAAAAAAATTATACTTTTCTCAAATTGTTTCTTATAATTTGATGTGCGTGCGTGCGTGTGTGTGTGTGTGTGTGTATAACAATTATGGGAACATGATATTTGAGAATGTATCATTATTAATGGAAAATTTTAATACAGAGTATATTTTGAGCTCTCTCATAAATATATGTTAAATACATAAACTTCTCTTTATTTTAAAGATATATATAAACCTTGGTTGTACTTTAAAAAAATACCACTACTAGTCTTTTTCTTTAAATAATTTTTAATTGAGACATTAGAAGGCTTTATTTTTCTTTGGGTAACAAACGGAAAGACAGAATAAAGAAATGAACTAACTCCAAGTGGACATTGTTTCTACTCTATTAGCAAAGAGATCATCAAACCCATCGATATTAGTAGGGGGGATTACCACTACGAATAACCAGTGGACATATTAGGACCCAACTAAGCTAGAGAATTTGCACATTGATTTCCTTCTCTAGCAACATGAGAGATTTTGAAGAAGAGATCTAATATCTGAAATTAAAGCTCCCAAGGGATGAGAGGAAATATCAATCTCCTCAATGAATCTGATTGTTTCTAAGGAGCCTGTTTGTAAGATAGCCTTAAACTCGCCAAACTACATGACACTGGGTCTGTCTTCACCATAATAAGAGTTTATCCATTTGAGGTTATTTCTATAGGAGAAATATAATCATGTATATTAAACAATTGAATAGTTATAGAGTGTATATATATACAAGTTATTGATGTAACCTAGTCTAACTCTAAATATTTGAATATTTGAATTAAATACAAAAAATTAGGAAGTAGTTACATGAGGTTTATCTCTATCACGCCTCCTCAAGATTGAGGTTCCATCAAGAACATTAATCTTAAATATGAGTTCGTGAAACAATGAGGAAGAAAGCGGTTTAGTGAGAATATCAGTAAGTTGGGACCAAGAGAAGACATGTTGAATGTGGAGTTACTTAGACAAGACACGTTCACGTACAAAGTGATAATCAAGTGCTATGTGTTTCATACGAGAATTAAACAATGGGTTTGCACACACATAAGTGATGCCGATGTTTTCATAATAAATGGTTAGAATGGAGGATGGAGAGAGCCTAAGTTTAGTGAGAAGATTTAACAGCCAAGAAACTTATGTAGTAGTTGATGATATAGCTCGGTACTTAGTTTCTGTGGAGGAGTGTGCAACTGACCTTTGCTTCCTGGAGGACTAAAAGACGACATTTGAGCCCATAAATACCATGAAACTAGAGGTAGAGTTGCGATCATCCCTATTTCTAGCCCAATCTGCATCTAAAAAGGCATATAGATGCAAAGGAGACTCTAGAGTAAGAGAGAGACTGAAATGAATGGTGGCCTTTAGATATCGTAGAACACATTTTACTGCTTGAAGATGAAGGGAAGTTAAATGATGCATGAATTGGGAGAATTTTTTGACAGAGTATCCAATGTCAGGTTGGGTTATGGAGAGATATTGGAGAGCTCTAATGATAGCCAGTAGTGAACTATCAACTACTTAAAGAGAAAAAGAGGAAGACATTGGTGTTGAAGCACCCTTAGAACCAGACATGTTGGTTTTGGTTAAAAGATCCATGATGTATTTGTGTTAAGAGAGAAACAACCTAGCTTGATTAGAGATACATTTTATGCCCAAGAAATAAGAGGGAGCACTAAGGTTTATTAGTGAAAAACGAGTAGTAAGAGAGTCACAGATCTGAGACAAGAAGCGGTCATTATTTATTGTAAGCAAAAGATCATCTACATACACTAAAAAGTAAGCAGTGACATGACCATGATTATAAATAAATAGAGAACCATTAGTAAGGGAGTTTTTGAACCCAAAGGAAAGAAGAAATTTGGAAAGCTCAAGGTACCAAGCACGAGGTGCTTACTTGATACCATAAATTGCTTTATGAAGTTTGCAAACATAAGTGGGATGAATAGGATCTTCATGATCAGGTGGCTGGGACATATAAACCTCATCTTGTAAGGTTCCTCGTAAGAAAACATTATTCACATCCATATGTTTTAGAGGGTAGTTATGATGCAAAGCAATGGTGAGGATGGCTTTAATAGTTTAAAGCTTAACTATAAGACTAAATATGTCACGATAATCAATACCTGTGAGCTTTATAATAGTCAATCTCACTAGAGGGTAGGCGTTTAATTTGAAAGACCTACTTGCACCAAATGATATTTGCATGACCTGGAAAAGGCACCAAGGTCCATGTACGATTATGTATGAGAGCCTGAAATTCATCTGACATGCCCAACGTCCATTCTAGACTACGAAGAGCATGTTTATGAGATGTAGGTTTAATTCTGAAAGGGAAGGGATACTTAGTGGTGCAAGGATTAAAGGGGACTTTTGGCTTAAAAATATTATTTTTAGAGTGAGTGATAATTTGTCAAGGAGAAGGGGAGGAAGAAATATATGACAAGGGAGGTTTAGTGACATCAATAGAGAGACTTGAACGAGGGGAAACAAATGTAGGGGATGGGGAAGTGGATATGGCCACAAAAAGACTGGGCCGAGATGAAGAAGGAGATGATGGTTAAGATAGAGGAAAATGCATAATAGTAGGGTTGATAGAAAGAGGCCGTGAGAAAATAATGTTTTGTGAAGAGGAAGAAGGAGTAAGAGGTTGAGCAGAAGTAGGAGACATATGGATAAAAAAGGATGGTGCAAGATAAGAAGGATTTGAATTTGAAAAAAATAACATGATAGTAATATATTAGGATGGAATCAAGGGAGGAAGGGGATGAGGTAGAGTTGGACCAAAATTAGGATAAATCATGATAAAGATAAGTTGTTTCAACAAACTTCATATGCATAGAAACAAAAAAATTTGAATGAGTAAAATTAAAACAAATATATGCATCTTGATAATGTTGAATATCCTAAGAAAAAACATGGAAATGACTTAGGGTTAAGTTTATAAGATGAGTATGGATGTAACTAAAGATAGCATAAATAGCCAAAAGTTTTAAATTTTGAAAATTAGGTTCTTAACTAAAAAGTTGCACATAAAGGGATGATATATATAAGATAGGAGTATGTAAGGGCGCATGATGATGAAGTGCAAGTCCAGTTTCGACGATGTGGCAATGCTTGCATTCCACAATGCCATTGCATTCAGGAGTATGCAAAGGAGTATCATAAAAAGATATTCCATTTGAATTAAAATAAATTCTGAGTTTAAGGAATTCACCCCCATCATCAAAGTGAAAACAACATATAGGTGAATTAAAATATTTTTCAACAATATTGCGAAAGCGTATGAATATATCATGAATGTTAGATTTTTTAAAAAAAAGATATAACCAAGTATAATGTGTAAAGTGATAAATGAAAAAACATAGTACTTTATTTTTATCACTTGAAACAATAGAAGCAGAACCCCATACATCAGCATAAATGAGATCTAAGGGCTTAGATGAAGAAACATGAGAACTAAAAAAATAGAAGTTTGTGACTTTTATTACAAGAACAAGAAATGCAGTCAAATAAAGGAGACACAGGAAAATTAAACTTCACAGTGAGATGATGAAGAATGCGAATGTGGGGATGACCCAATCTATGATGCCAGAGAAGAATGGAGGACACATGGTGAGCAGCAAGAGCCTGAGGAGAAGGAGAGTGTACGAGACTGATGGCAGAAATGGGTAGGTGTTGCCATTACTTGAACCTCGAAGGAGGCACACCCTCGTAGTCAGATCCTTCACAGTAAATGAAGATGGTGAAAACTCAATAAAAGCATGATTGGTTTTACATAATTGATTAACAAAAATTAAGTTGTGTTTCATTGAAGGAACACAGAAAACATCATGAAGATGAAAAATAGATGAAGGAGAAAATAATTGAGTACAACCAAGATGTTGAATAGACAAACCTGCACCATTCCCTACAAGTATCTGGTCGTGACCAAGGTAATATGTTTTGTGGGTAAGAGAAGTGGAGTCATTTGTGACATTGTGAGATGCTTTAAGGTTAAGAAGCCATGGGGAAGGATTAAGAGGGGGAGAAGTGTCATATGTGTAACAAGAAAGAGGTGTAGCGTAATTAGCTTATGGTCTGGATTGACGGAGATAAGAAAAAAATTTGAAACTTTGAGGAGCAACATGACAAGTTTTATAGCCAAATTGACACACAGGTGGAGAGGGAAGATGAGTGTTTGATGAGGTTGGAAGAAGAGGTACTTTAGAGTGAGAAAAATAAGGTGATGGTGATCAACGATAGTGAGGATTGGATCGATTTGTAATGTTGGCTGTGAGTGAGGTTGAGAAATTTATCAGTTCATCCTTTTTAGTGTAGTTTTCAAAATCAACAAACTTGTCTCGTAGTTTTAAGAAGGAAATTGGTGTGTCACGTACACGTAATAGACAAGAGATGTCCTTGAACTCAGGACCCAAACCATTGAGTGCATAGATGATCAAATCTAAATCGTCTACCTTTTTGTTGAGAAATGAAAGATATTTCGTTCGCCAGGTTTTTTAGGTATTGAAGATAAGCAGTTACAGAGAGGGTGCCACGATTTGCAGTTGCAAGTTTGTGTTTGAGGGCCATGAAGAGAGATTGGGATTGATTGGTAAAAAGAGTTTGAAGGTGATCCCATGCTTGCTTAGACATAGTGGGGTGACCAAGGAGAGTAAAGATATCTGATTCCAAATAAGACATGATAGCATAAAGAACGAGCTGATTTTGACGAATCCAAAAGAAAAATTTGGATTAGGGAGAGTGATGTCATTAGAAAGGATATATAGTAGGAGAAGGAAAAGATTTAGTTCTATCATTAAAGGACATGAGATTGTGCCCTTTGAGGAGAGCATCAACCAAAGAGTGCCAAGAATGATAATTGAATTGATTGAGTTTGATGGGATGTACTAGGCAGTAAAGGAAATAAGTGTAATACCAAGATGATGAGCAACAAGAAAAAATAAGTTAAGAGAATTAATGTTGGGGGTTGATTATGAGGAATTTGAAGAAGCCATAGAAGTTGTTGTGAAAAGATATGGCTCTGATACCATATAGGAGAAATATAATCATGTATATTAAACAATTGAATAGTTATAGTGTGTGTGTGTGTATATATATAGACACACATACAAATTATTGATATAACCTAGTCTAACTCTAGATATTTGAATTTTTGAATTAAATACAAAAAATTAGGAAGTAATTACATGAGGTTTATTTCTATAAATTTCAATGTTCAAAAATTTATTCTTTTTACTATCTGTTGAACATTAATATATAAAACAATTTAACGTAAGGTCAAATACTTAAGAATAATGAAACCAATTAAAAACTATGTAAATCTACTTATTTTATTCAAGAACAAACACTGAATTTGAATAGAAAACAAGACTAAATAACTCTTTTAATGGAGAGAGTCATCAGAAATTCATGTTGTAATTCTTGAGGGAGTGAGGCAATAGAAGTGGGCTTGATGTTAGGATTATTACATCCATTCAGCATATTGTATCTTTGTGACATCTGCTAAAAACGAAATTCTTGATCCTTTTTCTTCATAGAGCAACATCTGATTTCAAAGTACTCTTGTTTTGCTTGTTTGTCAATAAAGTTGTAGTCTCCAATGAAATTTGATAAATGAAACTGAAAATTTTACTACATGGCCTTGCCATTTTCAAGTCAATCCATGCTCTGAATTCATGAAGTTTGGTTCTCTAGTCAGTCAGAGGAGTGCCATCAAAAGTGAACGATGGGCCTAAAGTAGGCTTATCGAACTGCTCATTATTGGTGGAGTTGGAAGGATCATCAACCATAAGTGCCTCATCATACATCTCAGTAGTCTCCTCTAACATATTATTGAAGATTGAAATTTGTAAATTATTTATTTATTATAAAATTTTTTTACTAAAAATATCACAAATTTTTTTAAAAAATTATAGTTTAAAATTTGATATTTGACGTTTAAAATTTAAAATTAGATTTAAAGTTTGAATTTTGTAAGTTATTTATTTACTATAGAAATTTTTATTAGAAATATTATAATTTTTTGAAAAATATTATTATTTAGAGTTTAAAATTTATAAATTATTTAATTATTAATCAAAATTTATTAAAAATATTATATTTTTAAAAAGATAATTTAGTTGAAAGTTTAAAGTTTGAAGTTAAAAATTTAAAGTTAGGAGTCTGTAAATTAATTATCTATCATAGAAATTTTTTTATTAAAAATATTAACTTTTTAAAAATTATTGTTTGTATTTAAAATTAGAATTAGAAATTGATATTTGATATCTGTAAATTATTTATTACAATTTTTTTTTTAAAAATATTATAATTAAAAAAGAACACTACGCCCAAAGTATAGGGCGAAGTGCTGGCAGTAATCTACCGGCAACGCCACGTACTCAGGGCGTTTTTTATTTTTTATCGTTAAAAAAGTACACTGCTGCCACTTGGCAGGAATGTATGAATGAAAAAAAAAGTGTACTACGTAAAAAATAATTTTTCATTTCAAAATTTAGAATAAATTTTTGTTTTTGTTTTTATTTTTGGTATTATTTTAGTACAAAACCCTAGTATTCATCCTATTCAAGGTTTGGCATGGTAGGTAGAGACATGAGAATAGAATGCGCCCACTGTTTTTCAGGCTGAATTGGGAATACAGTTTACATAATTAGTAAACAAGGAGCTAGTGGAAATTGTGATCCAATTTGAATTTAGATTCCTTTCGTTTGCTTCCTTAGCTACGTAGCCACCTTCTTATCTTTCATCTTTTGTATATAATAATATGTTATTTATAATGTTTATCTTTTGAGCTATTCAACCATCTTTCTTGGTTGTTCTCTTTTCACAATCAGAAGTAAGACTACAATTGTTCCTTGTGACCCTGTCCCTTTAAAAAAGTAGATTGTTATTTTTTCAAATTTCATAATAAAGTGATCAATTTTCAAAATTACATAGTTTTGTAATTCTTTTTCCACACGTCACTTGCCCAACTTAGTTTTAATTTCAGAATTTGTTTAAGTATATGAATTAATTTTTTAAAATATTAAACTCGTTAAACTTAATCTCTAAAAAAAAATTAAGTATAATGAATTTGATATTTTAAGAGATTAAAAAATGATTAAATTGAAATGAGTTGATATAGTTTTAGAAATTAAATAGTGTATTTAAAAGAAGTTAAGAATTAAAGTGAAACAAGTCTAAGTCTAATAATTAAATTATTATTTTACTCTTGAAAAAACAACGAAACCTAGTTTGCCAACAAAAGATAAGTGCATTTTTGTAATGTTAAAATTCATAAGATTCTTTCAAAGATCAAACGAGCCCATACAGAATAGTTTTATAAAATTGCATGAATATCATCATATTCATTAAAGTTTTATGTAATTTTATGCAAAACTTGATCTCTCGAGAGTTGAAGTTCTTTCTTTTTGTTTTTGGCCTAAGAGTTGAAGTTCTTTCACCATTCAAAATTTTAACTTATAATCCAACCAATGAATTATTAAGTAGAAAATCTCAAGAAATCTAAAAAGAATTGTGGTTTCTTATTTGAGGGAAATTTAATTTGTTAGTAAGAGGTGGGATACCCTAATTTCTGTTCAAGGTCTCCAAGCTGATGTGTTTTAGTTTGTAAAGCCATTAACTTTCCAAAATCTGTGAACTTACTAAGAGAAAAATCTCAAGGGTAGATACTCTGGGAACAACGACTTCAAAGTTTTGGATAAAAAAAAGTGCATTCTTGATTCTTCTCTTTATTCTCTTTCATCTTTTACTATTCTATGCACTACAAGAAATTACAGTTTTAGTGACGACCCTCAAAGTCATCACTAAAAAGTACATTTTTGTGGTGACCATGGATTTTGCCATTGAAACCAACACTTAGTGGCTAAGGTTGCCTTTTCATGGCGACTCTATAAGGTTGCCACTAAAAAGTGAGGAAATTCAACACATAAAATACATGTTCAGTGACGACCTAAGTGGGTCGCCATTGAACGGTGAAGAGATTCAAAAGTATAGCTAGGAAAAACACTTTCAGCGGTGACCCAAGAAGGTTGCCACTAAAAGTGTCAGTTTAATAAGCCTTCCCCTGCGCTGTGCATTTTTTTTAGCTTTCTCACTAACACTTTTCCCCCAAAATTTCTTCCCTCCTTTGGCTTTCCCTCTCGGCCTATTTTTCCTTCTCTCTCAAACTTTTTCCCTAAAAGTCCTTCCCTCACTACAAGAAAAACTAAATTTTGTGACGACTAAAGTGGTCACAAAAAGTCATCACGAAAGACATTTTGTGACCACTTTTAGTCTCACAACCTCGTTGCAAATTCAACCGTTGCAAAAGGTTTTTCACGACGACTTTTAATAGTCGTTACTGAAAGTTTACTATCAGTGACCACAAAAGTTGTCCCTAAAAACTTTAAAAATGGTCACTAAAAGCTTTAAAGTCATCACAAAATGAGTTTATTAAGTTAATGATATCATTTTCAGTGATGACTTTAGTCGTCACTAAATGTACTTTTAGTGACGATATTTGAAAGTCGTCACTGAAAATAAATGTTTTAGTGACTATTGTCGTCACAAAAAAAAAGATTTAGTGAGAACTATTTCAAGTCGTCATAAAAAGTGTCTTAAAAGAATGGCTTTAGTGATGATTGTTTTCGTCACAAAAAAAAGATTCAGTGATGACTATTTCAAGTCGTCACAAAAAGTGTCTTAAAAGAATGGTTTTAGTGATGACTTCCAGTAACAACTTCTTGTGGTCGTTACTAAATATGTATTATATGGGATGGTTTCAATGGCGAATATAGTCATCACAAAATCTGTTTTCAGTGACAACTTTAAAAAGACGTCACTGAAAGTATCGAACAGAGAAGAATCAGTGACGACTGACGACTAAAGTTGTCATTGAATCTCTTCTATTTTTTTTTTGCGTTTATTTTTTCATGTGCAGTTGAAAAAAAAAAATAATGAACAAAAAAGAAGAATCAAAGGAAATAATAAAAAGATATATAGAATATACCAAATATTTTTTTGTAAACAATTACAAAATGTCACTTAGCTAAAAATATTACACATAACCAAATATCGATAAATTAAAACAATTAATTCAGTGGTTCATTTGGGGATGCTGGAGCTACATTAGTTGTAGATCTTGGTATAGCACTACCCGTTGGAGCTATTAGAATTTGTCCCTGTTACACAACAGCAAATTAATACTCAAAAGTAACAAAATAAAAGAAAATTAAACAAGAACAATGATAATGTGTGTATATATATATATTTATGCAATTCAATTATTTCAACATTCAAAATCAAATTATTTCAAAAAAGGTAGAATGCTACTGTCTCATTCTCTTTATATTATATTATATTAATAGTGTTTATATAATATTGAATTGTAGCTTTTGATATAATATTTTTTTGCTTGATTGAGAGTGCATTATTTCTTTTTTTTTTTTGTTTATTATATGATTTTTTTGTTTGTTAAGAAGTGTAAGACTAACTTTTCTTCTTTGTTTCATTTATCTTTATTTTTTTATATTGCTTATCTCTATACTTAAATGTAATATTTTTTTATCATGATTTTACGAAAGTATGCCTAAAATGAAAAAAAAAAACAATATTGAAGGAGTTATTTTCTATAAAGTTTGTTAGTTTTGCTTTACTTGGAGAATTTGTTTCCTTTCAACGTTACTTGAAAGCACAAGGTGCATGTCACTGTTAATAGCCAACTACCAACTACAATACCACCAACAGTGAATACGATTCACCTAAACATAAATGGGGCTTTCTGTTTTCGGGGATTATAAATCATGATTCATCATAATTTAGGAAATGGACTTAGCTCAAATTTTTGTATCTCCAATCATGATTCAATTCCCAATAGATAAGTCTTAAAAATGCTGCTGCCTTATTCTTATTTCACTATAATTTTTCCTTCCTTATCACTGAAGTGAAATTAAACCAATTTGAAGATGCCATAGTGGTAATCATACACACAATCATAATAAGGTCATGTCCAATTTTTCCATTAAATTCCAAAAAATAATCTCTAGTTATGTTTACAGCAGAAAGAAGCATCTCTGATTTATGATTATTGCATCATAGTTTTTTCTTGTACTTTTTTCTACACTTAAGTTCATAAAACAGAACATGTTACTAAAGTTCACAAAACAGAGGAGAAAAAACTCTTAATTTCGCCACATCAAGTAAGATTTTCAAATTGTCTAATTTGGTTCTTAAACTCAAGTACAAGTTATTGTCTAGTACATTCAGTTTTTGCATGCTCATTATTATCATTTGTAAGTTGGACTATCATAAAGCTCCTGGTTGACATTCCAACTTTCAAATCAACAGAACAACTGTGTTAAAACAAGATGTCATTGAGAATCATGAATTTCTGAACATGATTTAGTTCGATAAAATGGAGATATCAATATGAAAAATGCAATTCATTTATATCTAACATCATGCTCTGTCACTGGCTGAGGGGAGGGGACAGGGTGAAGACCAGCAAAACAATTCCATAAGAAGAAGATTCTCTATTCTCTCTATCATTATAGTATAGACTAGCAAAACAATTCCATAAAAAGAAAGAGGATAACATGATATCATAAGATTTAAAATTTGAATGTTTGCTCAGATTGACAAAAGTCCTAGATTTAATTTTCAGCAAAAATAATATTAAATCATTTATCCAATAATTTCATATATTGAACACTGACATGTTTTTCTCCAATATTTATTATACTTCTTCATATACTCCTTATCTCTTACCATTTCTAACTATTAAATTGATTTGGTTAAACTAATCTTCATATGAACAGAGATCAAGAACCACGTTCTAGCCCTTTGAGAAACAAACCCATGCCCCACAGAAAATTAATAGCCATTTCATCATCTATACAATAGGCATTCTTATATTTTCACTTTATAGGTTGTAAAGGAATAAAATCCTATTTTGACATCTTTATTCATCAAGTTGTGATCAATATAAAAGTATGAACATATGGAATTACTTGCTGTAGAGATGCGATTAAAGAAGCCATTTGTGCCTGCAACCTTTCTTCAAATTGTTCTTGCAACGTTGTATGCTTCCTTTCTTCTTGTAATTTCATCTCTTCATCCACCTCTCCGCGTAGTTCTACAACTACTTCTTCACGTATTTTCCTCTTTTGTTCTTGAAGATGTTGGAGAGTGATTTGGACAATTCTCTTGGAAAGAGGTCTCACGCCGTATCCTTTGCCACGAACATACCCCATCCTTTGACCCAAAACTTGGGTCAAGATCTCTTCGTTGCTCAAACTTGGAGCTTCTTCCTGTGACTGCTTTGTTAACATCTCTTGTAGTTGGCCCTACATTTAAATTGAGTATGCAGTTAGAATAAGAAAAAAAAAATTAAAAGTTAGAAAAATTAACAAAATTAAAATATACATGAACTTCTTGGGACTTTGCATCTGACTAAATCAACTTTCTGTCTTTAGTCTTATAGGTATGTTGTATTTTCCATATTTTATCAATCGGTGCTTTCTATCCAGTTTTAACATTTCTCTATGAAAAAATATCATGAATAATCAACGGTTGAATGGGAACATGCATAGTAAATAGATTTATGACAATATATAATTTTAAGATCTCACCGTTGATTCCTCAACTCCAGCAAACGACCGCGAACCACACATATATTTTGTTTTTAGCTTGGCCCTATTTTGTGCATTTGTTGAACTTTTTCCTTGCAATGAACCCAATAGTCAATGTCCTAAGCACAATTCATATCAAAAGACTAAGTAAGCTATTACTTAATACCTTAAAGTCTTCTGAGCCAAAATAACTGACCACGTGCTTCCATTCATCATCATTGACTGCTGGAGTTGTGTGTGCTAGTCTTTCTTCATCACTTTTATACTTGGTGTAGAAGCTATGCAAGTGACTTCTTCAAGTTTTCTACGACCTTTGTGCGATGGCTACAATTAATGCATCAAATCGGCTTTCCATACTTGCACCAATCTCAAATTTTTCCTACAACAATTAACCCAAAGATGTCAAATTCAAAAATTGAAAGATGGATATATAAGTATGATTATGCTAGTTATAACCTTCGCTTTCAACAAGATCTAGTTTCCACATTGTTCCCAAATTTTAGTCCAATCTCTCTCCTTTAAGGGACAAGTGCATCGTGTGATATGTCCAATGTAGTTAACGAGCTCTCTTAATCCTGCTCCCACAGCTCGAAGGATATCATCGGGGATCTCAATTTAAACTTTTTGTCCATTTTTCTGTCTTTGAGTCTACTGAAATACATTTGTATGATCCCCTAACATTCTTTGCTATACTTCAATAAGCTGTGAATCAAATGATAATAAGTTATTAATCACATAGTAAACCTCAAATAACAAGTGTGAAGTTTTTAAGTTGATTACCTGCATTACTAATTGGACGTCGAGAAGTTGGTGTGGTAGGTTGTGCTTGGCTCTCTTCATGGTGCGGTTGCATGCATAACTATGGAGTTCGTACATTAGGAGTAGCCTGTGCAGCACCTCTAGACCCACGAAATCCTCGTCCACCTCTTCCTCTTCCTACTATCTTTAAATCAACCTATTGCAACTTATAAACTACATTGTCAATATAAGTGATTCGGTGATAAAATGCAAAGAATTTGATCTAAAACTTTGGGTGACATGGAAATATTACTTTGGATCATTAATTCAAGCTACAAAACCAAAGAACAATTACAACTCAAGTGCCAGCTAAGTGTATATAATAACAATAATATACATTCACAATAGTCAAGCAGTATATTCACACTTTATATTCTATGGCATTTCACATAGAGTCTTCAGATAAAAATTCTCTTTTATCGCTTGTCTCATTCATAGTAACATCTTCATCATCATCATTGACAAAAGCAACTTCTCTGGCACTTCTCTCTTGACTTTGATGACTAACACTTTGAGGTTACACGTCATCCCGAAATAATATCACTGCAATGTCATCCTAGTCCTCACTATGAATAACCTCATTATGTTCAACCTCCTCTTGTTGGTATGCATCTTCAACACATAATTCCTCACCCTCATCGTCTTTCTGCGACATGCTAAAAAGGTCACGGGGATTTGTTTTCACAACAACTAGCCATTCTCTATCGACAACATCATTTAAATATAATACTTGTTTTGTTTGCGATGCAATGACAAATGGCTCATTCGTATTCAATGAAGAACGAGTATTCACGCTTGTGTATCCATATTTGTCGACTTTATATCCTCATCCCAAATGAGCAACGTCCCATCAGTGACATTTGAAGAGGTATATTTTTCTATCCCCCACATAAAAAAACTCATAAATATCTTCGAGAATGCCATAATATTCCTTCTCAGAATCTAAATCATCTCTTTTCACAAGAACCCCACTATTTTGAGTTTTTCTTTGGGATTTACGATCTCTTGTATGAAATCTAAATCCATTTACTAGAATTGATGTATACCTGTATACTACTCTTTGGGGACCAATGGCTAAACTTACCAATTCATCGTCTCCCTGCCAATGTGAACCTGACTTCGTAACCTATTGAAAAGTAACAACACTCAGAGAATATGACATGTCTAATAAGATAATGACTGGCCTAATTTGAATTATACTTACTTGGCGATTAAACTATTTAGAAAACTCTTTCACATGCCTCGAATCAACATTTGATGTTTGTGTACTTGTTTGAAGCTCCAATTTGTGCTCTCTACGCATTATATCATTTCGAATATTACAATTCAACCTACTAATAATTTAATTACTAACAAACTATAATTGACTTACTCTATGAATGGCCAAATCTCTTCATAATTTTGTAGCACATATAGACAAGCTTGATCAAATTCCTTGTTAGATAATAAAATTGATTTGGCTGCACCACTTGGTTGTCCACTTTGAGTAAATATTGACATCCCACATGCTGCCATGTTTGTATCATCATTTCTTGGCACTTTATTAAAATTTGTTGGAATATTGCTAAAATATCTTGATCAGAAAGTGAGGCTTTCATCTGCTAGATAACCTTCAGCAATTGAGCCTCCAGGACGAGCTTTGTTGTGAACATATGATTTTAATGTATGTAGATACCTAAAAAAGTGAGTTAAAATTAATATGGTGCCTAATATCAAAAACAACTCAAACTTAGGTAAAAATCAAATAATGTTACCTTTTAATTGGATACATCCATCAGTACTGAACAAGCCTAGCTATCTTTGCTTCTTGGGCCAAGTGTACTGACAAGTGAACTATGATGTCAAAGAATGCCGGAGGAAAAATAGTCTCTAGTTTACATAATGTACTGGCAATTTTGTTTTCAATATAATCCAAGTCCTTCATGGTTAAACACTTTGAGCGCAGAATCTTAAAAAATTGTGCCAAATCTATTATGGGATCACTCACCTCCTTGGGCAACAATCCACGAATTGCGATTGGAAATAGTTCTTGCAACAATATGTGATGATCGTGACATTTCAATCTAAATATTTTTTTCTCTGATACATTGACACATCTTGAAATATTTGAAGAAAATGCATCGGGAACCTTTATGTTAGCCAAAAAATTACAAACTTTTAACTTATCTTATGGCAACAAGACATAACTCGCTACTGGTAGCAAAATGTTGTTCACATCATTAATAGAATGCAAACTTGGGCTAATCCCCAAGCCCATCAAATCATATCAACTCTTCACTATATCCTTTGTCTTTCCAGCCATATCCATTACTGTGGATCCAATGTTGTCCGACACATTTCTCTCAATGTGCATAACATCAAGATTATGTCACAGTAAAAGTTTTTTCCAATAAGGAAATTAAAAAAAAATGCTTTTCTTCTTCCCATTATAAGCAACACTCGATTGGTCACGCATTCACTTGTTTCATTTTCCAAATGTCATACTCGACAAGAGTTGTAGTTGTTCAAGTGCTTCTTCACCAGTCAAATATGTAGGGGCGACATTATTTTCCACTTTACCATCAAATGACCACTTATTCCGATGCCATGGATGATTGGCTGGCAAGAAACGACTATGTCCCATATAACATAATTTGCTTCTCAACAATGTAGAGTGTGTATGTTTGTGGCAACAAGGACATGCTAATTTTCCTTTTGTTGACCACCTTGAAAGATTACCATATGCAGAAAAATCATTTATTGTCCACATAATAGTAGCTAGCATAATGAAATTTGACTTTGAATGAGCATCATATGTCTCTACCCTTAACTCCCACAATTCTTTTAGCTCTTCAACCATTGGTTTCAAATATACGTCTATATAATCTCCTGGAGACTTAGGACCTGGGATAAGAAACGTCATCATGAAGTATGGTTGTTTCATGCATTTCCAAGGAGTCAAGTTATAAGGTACAAGGATAACTGGCCAGATATTATGGTTGGTACTCATATTTCTATAAAGTTAGAAGCCATCACTTGCTAAACCCATCCTTACATTTCTAGGGTCAACTAAAAAATCAAGGTATTGCTCATCAAATTATTTCCAAGCAATAGAGTCAGCTGGGTGCTTGAGCACACTATCATCCACACATTCCTCCTTGTGCCACCTCATATCTTTAGCTGTGTGTCCTGCCATGTACAATCTTTGCAACCTAGGCTTTATTGGAAAAAAGCGAAAGACTTTGTGTGCTTCTTTTTTTCCACCATGTCCATTTGGTTTCCTTCTGGACAACTTGCATTTAGGGCATGATTGTGCATTGGCATATTCTTTTTTATATAGAATGCAATCATTCTCACATGCGTCAATTTTAATATAGTCTAAACCCAAGTCTTGAACAAACTTCTTGGCTTTATAGTAGGAATTCAGTACTTGGGCTCCATCTGGCAACACTTCCTTAAATAAATCCAACAACATGTCCATGGACTTATCACTCCAATGATTAAGGCACTTTAGATTAAGTAACCTAACAATGAATGACAACTCTGACACCTTATCACAATTTGGATAAAGACTTGTTTCGACATCTTCCAGTAATTGGTCAAACTTCTTTGCATGCACAGTTGGCTCTTCACTGTTTTCAATGTTAGTATTCAACTCCTCTGTATTCACAACTCCATATGCATCATATATCATCCCATCCATATCGTCCTCCTCAACAATATTGCCTTTGTTAGGGGGATTTGAAGCCATCCGTACAACTTCTTCATGAAGATCTCAGACCTTGTAAGACTCTAAAAAATCATTCTTCAATAAATCAAACCGTACTTCACGACTCACTTTGAACACCACATTTCTACATTTTTTGCACGGACACCTAATTCTGCTTCTTATCCTTAATTCACCGTATGCCCACTCAAGAAAATGATCCACCCCTTGGATGTATATGGGATCAGCTCTATTCCCAACATTCAACCAACTTTTGTCCATAATATTGCCTATAAAATTGATTGGAGTGAATATGAGCAATTAGAGAAAAGAAAGCAATATATTTAAGCGAGATAAAGTGTATGTCTATTACTAGAATGGAATGGGATCACGTTGACAAAAGTAGTACAATTAAGATCGTGGTGGAATAAAATGATTATTAGAGTCAACATACTTGGACAATATCCTGGGAGGCAGATAAGGAATCCACAATGGGAGGCAGACAATATCCTAAGCAGGTTGTCATTCCAACTAGTATTTAGTCCTTAAAATGCAAGTAACCCGTTGCTTTCCAACATCCAACAAAGATGAATGTCTCTCTTGGGGTCTAACCACATCCTTCTCTAATGCTTCTGCTTATGAATTAGCAAGAAAAGTTTTTAATGACCCGAATTGAGGTCACAAACTTAGTCTGGATTTGGAAAATACAAGCACACCCCAGTACAGAAGTAGACAAAGAAAGTAATAGGTGACACACTAAAAAATAGTACTTCCAATTAAATAATGAACTTAAAGAATCAGGAATATGAACTTGTAGCTTGAAAGCAGAGCTGAATTATCAATAACCATAATCTATGTTAGGATGATTGATGTATCAAACAGAGAACTAAAAAAATGAACAAGAATGGAAAAAACCAACAAATTACATAAATATTAAGCTAAATTTCTCAAGCAATAATTGATTGTATAACAGTTTAAATGAAATCAAAATAGAATACACAATAATAGAGACAAAGAAACGTAATTTCAGCAAACCAACATGATAAGGAAGAATAAGAGAGAACATGATAATTTTTTCTGTTTTAGCCCAATATATGGCCTACATCTAGTCTCCTTGGATTTAGAAGAGTTTTCTTTTTCTTAATAAACACAAATGCTTGTTTTTCAACTTACTCACAAGTAACAATTACAAGAAAGTTTATTATGCATATAGAAAGTCCCTAATGTTAACTTACTGTTCAAATTTAAACAAAATTTTTATATATGCAATATCCTGGGAGGCGGATAAGGAATTTACAATGGGAATAATTCTTTGCTATCTATCTCAGAACATATGCAAATAAACTTATTTATTATGTTTGAAACACAAAAAGACTGCAAAAAGGAAAAGGCAAAACAAATTTCCAATTCAAAAGTTTTAATTCTGCTCATTTTAGGAAAAACTTTCACTCTAGTCAGCTCATTGGTTTATATGCTTTATAATAATCAAGTCAGTTTTAATAACTAAGAGTACAAGTGAAATTCACATATTCTGATTCAACTTTTGGCTCCTTTTATTCAAAGTTAATAAACACTGCTATGGGGCTGGTGGATTGTTAATGGAAAGATAAGGGGGAAAGGATATGGCTATGGGGGTTTGCAGCTAATTTTGATTATCATTTTATTATAGCAACTGAACTGTGGGACTATTTTGTTGGTTGTTAATGGTCTAAAATCTTTGATTTAACAAGAGTGAAATGGTAGTATACTCTGCCACAATCCAGTCATAACATAGACCAAAGTGAGGACATTTCAAATATGGAGATGGAATTTACAAGATAGAAGATAATGTCTTCTGGGAGAAATAATGATAGAAAGAAAATTAATGATGTGAACAAATGTGATTTGTATATCTTGAAGACCTATATTTTATTTTAGGATAAGTTTTAAAGATTTAAAAGGAGTGTTAAAGGATTATCTCTTAATATGATCCTATGTATCTCTTTAGATTTTCCTCTAGTTTAATTTTGAAGATAGGGGATTTATTTATCTTTAAATTGCTTTGTAACATTGTTATTTGTAGGAGTTTATCTTGCAGTTATTTTCTATTTTTAGAGTATTATAATTTAAGGAAAGGTATGTCGAGATGGAGTGTACTCATCTTCAACCTCTAACTATTTTTTCAAAATGACTTAAATACTCCCCCCTCCAAATTTTTTTTGAAGCCTTGCGTGTTATTAGGTAAAGAGGATGGTTTTGTCCAATACAAATTGAGGGACAAGGGTTTTAACTGTAAACCTTCATGAGGTGAGGAGTTTATGATTCTCGATATGAGTGTGTGTGCATAAAGAATTGTAAAAAGTGTTCTCTCTTTTACTGTAATATGTGTACCTATATGAAGCTTAATGATCCAGAATCATTAAAGAACTGTTATTGGGTCAACTATTTTGCTTAAACCCACCTCGTTCAAGCAGTCTTTAGTTGGTTTGATCATAATTGTCTCATTCGTATTAAACCAGCGTAATAGCTAGTTTGCAGTTGAACCAAGCCAGTATGCTCCAGATTTCAAAACTATTCGGTGAACTCAAAAATCTAAAATGGACAAGAAATTGTATTATGGTCATGTGTAGAAGCGAATGTGTATAAAATGCCATAAAGGCCCCAGGGGCATTCTTTCCTAGTAATGGTACCCCTCTGTCCATAGGTACCACCATTATTCCCAGCACCTCCACTGTTGGAAATCAAGAAGAAGGAGATGTACCATTACTAAGCAAAGTTTATTAGAAGAAAAAATTTATTTTCCTATTACCAAGTCAACTTAGTGACTTTAAATTATTTAAACTGATCAGTGATCACCATTCAAGTTACTTAAAATAAGATAATTTTAGCATCTCCAAAGAAAGAAAAAGAAATGACAGAGAGGGAGAGGGGGAAACGGTAGCATTAGACCCACAACCATCCATAGTTGGTGGATTTGGAGAAGGGTTTGAATGAAGACATAAAGAGCTTTTGTGTTAATAAAAGCAGGAATTAGTAAAACTAAAAGCTAATTTCCACTTGTCCTTTAGAAAACCAACGGAAAAGAAAAAAAAATCTGAATTGACATATGACTTTTATGCTGACTCATCCTTCATTCACTACCCCAAAAGAAAAAAAATACAATAAGCTCTTCCAGCTAATAGCACTACAAATTGTAAGATCTGAATTTCTATACAACAGAAAGATAACAATTTGGCCAACTAATCATCATAAAAAAGAAGAAAAGGAGGAACGACAGTTCACAGCATGAAGGTAGAAGGTTCCATGGCAACATGAAAATGCTATTTAAAAAGGATAGTCTTAGTAAAACATTCAAAAAACTACAATAACTTATGTTTCCAAAACAATATATCTGACAAAAAATTTCAATCCCTCCTTTAAAAAAAAAAGACCTTGGACAGCATTCATTATTTCAAAGGGAGACAAAGCATACAAGGTCAAGTGCCAAACTAGAGAGCAATACATTTATAATAGATTATGAAGATTAAACAACAACTTAACCTACAAAACTGAATATAATGATGTTATTATATCCATCAAATTTCTTACCATAACAAATTTCTTACAAGGTAATGAGTATAATGATGTTATTATATCCATCAAAGTAATGAGTATAAAATGCAAGAACTTTAAAGATTCCAAAGTAAGATAAAAAAACAAGAAACATTCACAAACAGGAGCAACCAAACAAAATGGAATAGAATAAATCAGCACTTACATGGTTTTTAAACTGAATATGTTCCCAAGATTTTCAGGTAGCGTTCCATTAATATTTTCAGGTAGAGTTTGAATGAGAGAGGTGCCAATTTGCTTAATTGACAAACCTTAACCATTCCCCATATAAATCTACACCTACCCTCATAAAGGCATCATTAATTTTTTAATTTCCAATGACAAAAGTGATATGTGAGGTAGCACTAGAATTAGGAAACTAGTGTTGTTTAATGGATGAGGAAGTAGTAGCTATCATTTGGAGTGTAACCTTAAACCAAATGAGCAGAATATCCGCTGAAGTTGTTATTATGATTTATATGAAGATAAGGTGGATAATTTTGATTATAATGAAAACACCGAAGTACCATATGCCCAAATTTACCATAGATTTAACAATGTGGCTTCTTGTTAAAATTTATGCCAAAACCTCTGCCTCTACTTCTTTAACTAAACTAACATCTACCATAAGCTTCATTCTAATTACCATTGCTTTCTCTACAAAAGCCATTGTGGCTTCTATCAGAATTTCTAGAAAACGTTCCTTTGTTGTTCCAATTTCCAGCATAATCTCTACTATTTGAATTGTTCATGTTGATGTGTGCCAAATGAATTTGTGGGACTATAGAATTTATCTTACATTTTTCTTTCTCTATCCTCTCTTCTTAGGCCATTAAAAGGAACCAAGTGTGACAAAGGTAAAAATCCACTATTCTCACTAGAAAGAGCCTCAAAAGTTTCTTTTGTCTTCTCACAGTCACTAACCTATTCCCCTCATTGCCTCTAAAGAATCAAATATCTTATTGATTTGTATCATGAATTCACTAATCAAATTATTACCTTTCTTTAACAGTCCTCAATTGTCACTGATGTTATCTCAACTTTTCTTGTGTCTATGCAGAAATAATGCCTCTAACTTATTCTATACTTGAAACCTTGACCTATTGCCCTCTATTCTTATAAGAATGCCTTTGACCATGGATGATAGAAGCCAACTCATCAAGAGCCTATCTTACCTTAACCAATCTACATAGTTAGGATTACCATTCTATAGAACTACGTCTTTGTAAGACTTGTTTGATCTACTCAAATTATAACTTCCTACTAAGTCACTTAACATAACATGCATGAAACTTATTTAAAGGAAAATAAAAAGATCACTAGCAGCAATATATTCAATTCACAGGGGCACAATCAACAATAACTTCAGTTCACAGTCATAAGCTTGATTCAATTGAATTACATAAATAAACTTGAAAAAAAGGATGTTCGCTCGAAAGAATGAGTGAATATGACTTACAGGATGGGTCAAGAAGAAGCAGAGAAAGAAAACCTCTTTATCTTCGTAAACATAACACAATGTTGAGGGGTTGTGGACCTGTTGGTGAATGCATCCCAACACGGAAGCTGCTTGAATACATAAAACAGAGAAAAACCCTCAGTTTACACCAGCATAGCAAAAAACTTCTCAATCTTCACACATTTGGTCTTACCTTCAATTCTGAAATAAAACCCTTAAACGCATAATTTCTAAGCTCAATCAAAAGCAAACAGCAAAAATAAGAGGAATTAGATGGGAGAACCTCAAATACAATCTCTCTGACGATGCTATGCCGAACTAGTTGGCACTGGATTTTTCTTGGGTGATTAATGTGACAATGAAACAGAGAGAAGGAAATCGCAGGCTATAGAAAGATAGAGAGAAGGAATTTTCACGGGCAATGGCGTCAAGGATTTTAGGGCTTTTCACGAGGAGAGGGATTTTCATGAGGAGAGGTATTTTCACGGGTAAAAAGACAGAGGGAAGGAAAAAAGAAAGTGGGCGTATTTTTCACGAGACAAAATTTACCAGGCTTCTCATTTTTTCCTCCTTCTCACTTTCAGTGATGACCACGTCGTCACTGAAAATGACCTTTTTGTGACGACCAAAAAGGTCGTCATTGAAACATCCCTTTTAGTGATGACTATACTAAAAACGTCACTAAAAGTGTATGTTTTTGTGACGACTCATAAAAGTCATCACTAAAAATTACTGAAACTTAACATTTCAGTGACGACCTCTGTTGGTTGTCACTGAAAGTACTTTTCAGTGACGACTTTTAAAGTCGTCACAAAAACTTGGTCACTAAATATCATATTTCTTGTAGTGCCTCTTCTGGCTTTTTGTGATGCCCTCGAAATCTAGGTCGTAGAATGTTCCTTATTATTTATAAATTTTTGGCAATGTCTAACTAGCCCATAATTTTACCTATTCACTTATATTGTTTGTTATCATTCTTGGGAAAACATAAAAGTGCTTCATACTATCCCAAGCATTTTCAAATTTCATTTCCTAATAGGCAACTAGCTAGGTATGATGTGCATTACTTACATCATAAAAGATCTCATGCCATAATGGAAAGGGGTATAGTCCATAACTTATATTACATCATATTATAAGTTGTCTAACAGGGACTTGGCACTTAACTAAGCTATTCCTCACAAATATTGCACAACCAAGGAAAATACATTCATGATCATATGAGTCAACCTTGAAACCCTTGTTGCTCACCTCTTGCTGGAGTACCTGGAATGTGATTACGTGGACATAAAAAGTGAGATGAAAATCTCAATAGCTAGCAAAGTTTTCAGAAAAATAGTGCACATTCCATTCCTTAAAACATCTCAAATTATTTCACTGAAACATAAGCACTGACCATACATTCATCATACGGCATCTTGGTCACAAGGACCCATAACATCATGGTCACTTACCCAATGCAGTCAATACGGCAATACCTGCAAAGGGCTATGCATCTCCTATTATTGGCCAATCGTGAGGGAAATGGGGCTTACTTGACACCCTTTTGTGCACCCCCTTAATTCCCAAGAATGCATACATAACATATCTTTAGACCATCATTCATCATAGCATATAAGTCAGGCAATCAGTGAAAATTCATAATTTCAAGTTCATAAGCATAAAGAGTGTTTTAAGGAAAGGCTAGCTACCAAATTTTTCAGAAAAATAATAAACATTCTTTAAAACATCTCAAATTATTTCATTGAAACATAAGCACTGACCATAAATTCATCATACGGCATCTTGGTCACACTAGGGACCCATAACATCATGGTCACTTACCCAATGCAGTCAATACGGCCATACCTACAAAGGGCTATGCATCTCCTATTATTGGCCAATCGTGAGGGAAATGGGGCTTACTTGGCACCCTTTTGTGCACCCCCTTAATTCCCGAGAATGCATACATAACATATCTTTAGATCATCATTCATCATAGTGTAAAAGTCAGGCAACCAGTGAAATTTGATAAATTCAAGTTCATAAACATAAAGAGTGTTTTAAAGAAGAGCTAGCTACCTCAATTCCAGCACAATCACTTCCTTTCCAAGGCTGCCAAGGTTACTACCAGCAACTCAAACTAAAACATATAAGAGTTCTTAGTTAATGCATGCATATTAATACCTAAAGTCATAAATCTCTAGTTTAAAAGCTTCTGCTTCTCAAAACAAGACTATGATTTTACTGAGATTTGGGGTTGCTATTAAATATGACAAAATTCCTCTAAAAATTCTAAACTTTTGTATGGAGGAACCTTTACATGTTTATTTTATGTCTTAATTCTCTCATCCCTCAACTCTTCCATTCATCCCAAAAACTACCTCCATACTCAGGACAGTACAATTTAGTTTCAGTTTCATTTCTATTCTGTTTCACATCCATTTGGATTAGTAAAACTACTTAAAAATTCATGATATGTTATATTAAGCATCCTAGAAATGTTATATAATCACCATAAAAATTTCAAATAAAAACTAATTCTTTTGACCCCTCAAATAACCCGAGTTTTAAGGCTGTCCCCGGTTATGGCCTGTTCTGCCTCATTTTCATACTACTAAATTTCTACATTTTATTATGTGTCTTAACCTACCCATAATTTTCTAAAATTTGGTAGGAACATTAATTGGGATTCCTTTAACATTTCATAAAATTTAAATACAAAATTTCAACATCTAACCCCTTCAAACTTTTGTCTTTCCATCGACAGTCTAAACTGTCCAGAAAATTATCCTCAACACCTTTTAATTGTAAAAGACCTAGTTGTAGGTTCTCCAAAATCATGAAACATTCCATAATTGATGAAGAATATTTGAAGACTATTCTCACCAAAAATTATAGAATTTACAGGTCATTTACTAAATTTACTAAGCCAATATTTTTGGGTGCAAAAATGTTTCTATTTTCTCAACCTAACTCTTCTATGCTATATGACCTTTACTCACTAATCAGACCTTAACGCACTCATATGGACTCGAAATTTTGTGATTCCAGTGGCTATGTGACCGTGAGAAATATATCTACAACTTTTATTTTAACCACGACTTCATATTCCTTATGTATTATTCCCAGAAATTTGAAAACCGAAGCTATTCTTCACCAGCCTAGATTCCATATCCGATTCTGACCTCTCTTTACTCCATGGACTATAACTCTCTCATTTTACGTCCGATTGATGTGATTCAAAATGCTATGGAAAACTAAACATAATTCTACAACTTCTATGTTGAACACATTTTCATATTCTCGATAGAGAGTCCTACATGCAGGCCCGAAAATTGACCTAATAAACTCAAAATTGAATTTTTGTAAGAAGCTAAACTTACCTTATGTAGACCTACTCCTATGGCTCTCAATTTGCAGCTTCCTTCTCCTCTTGGTTTCCTTTGCAACTTAGCCACGTTTCTTGCACTAAATATGGGTTGATGAAGGCTTCAAACCTCAACAATAGATCTCACTCTCACTGCCTTATGGTCTGGGAAGACAACTCTCTCTCTTTTTCCTGGTTTTCTTCACTCTCTCCCCCTTCCTTCCTCTTCTTCTTCAGTTTTTGGAACTCTTCTCTCCCTCCTTTCCCTTGCTAACGTGAGGCAAGACCAAGCATTTCTACTGCTACCAAAGGTTACTGGAGTTCCTGAACTTTGCAGGGCAGGGGAGCTAGTTTTTTTTTGCTGCCTCCACGTGGGTTTGCATGCATTCAAATGTGCTCAAAGGGTGGCCATTGTTTGCCACGTTAGAGGGAACAAGGCTGCCAAGAACAAACTGCTGCAAGGTGCTCTGTTTTCTTGGCGTGAAGCTGCTGCAAGTGTGTGTTTCTGCTTGTCCTTGTGGAGCAAAAGTGGATGTGAAGATTCTGCCATGTGAGTGTGTTTTTGCTGCTTGATGTGGAGCTGATATTGCTGGCTTTGTGGGTCACTTCCTCTGCTTGCATGTGGCGCCAACTCTGCTGTATAATGGAGCAAACATGGCATGCATTCTGCTGGACATGGTGGCTTGTTTTTCTGCTGCCATGTGGATGTGTTGCTGCCTAGTTTATGGAGCAAGAGTTGGACGTTTTTCTGCATGGTTTAGGAGCAATGGATGGTGTGTTTTCCAGCTTGCATTTCCTACGTGCATGTGTGTCTTTACCCCACCCAAAGCTGCTGGTTCCCTTTTTTTTTCTGGGTTTAACTCCTCACGTGCATGCATGGGTGTATATTATGATATGCATGGTTTGAATGAGAGAAATGCACCTATATATGTATACACGTAGAGCTTCTCCTTTGCATGTGTAAATGTATAATATAATATGCATGGTGGAGGTGAGAAGCTATATATATATATATATATATATATATATATATATATATATATATATATATATATATATATATATATATATATATATATATATATATATATATACACACACGTAAAGCTTTTGTTCTTGCATGTGTAAATATATATATAATAATGTGTATGGTGGAGGTGGAGGAACTGTATATATATATACACGTAAAGCTTTTTTTCTTGCATGTGTAAATATATATATTATAATATGCATGGTGGTGGTGAGAGGAATTACATGCATATATATATATATATATATATATATATATATATATATATATATATATATATATATATATATATATATATATATATATATATATATATATATATATATATATATATATATATATATATATATAATGCATCACATAATGCTTCTTCCTTCCTTATTATGTTGCTAATCCTAAATTAGTAGCATACTAAGGGATATATTTATATCCTTTTCCTCTAATTTATGCTCCAAAAATATCTTATCCATATTACTTCTAACCATAAATTGGTACCACATTTTTATAAATATTTTTATTGTCATCAACTACCCATTTTAATTCTTGTTCATATATGTCCTAATTTATCACTAATCCTAGAATAGTAATGTCAAAAAAATGTATTTGTGTCCTCTCTCCATCCATTTTGATCCTAACAATTTTTATTTATGTGATTCATCATTAACTATGTTACCTATTTTATGCTTGCCTTATAATCATATAACTAAGCATCTTAATCACTTGGCATATGTATCTTCTATTCATCCTTAAATTTATCTAACTTTATTAAAAGCTTAGGATGTTACACTTTTCACGCGCTTTGCATAGTTTTCCCTTTCCTTCACACTTTCCTCCCAAATTTCATTTCCTCCTATGGCCACATTTTCGCATCTTTGTTAAGGCTTTTCCCCAAACCCTTTCCCTTTCAGCTGGATCCTTAGGTAACCACTACCCAACAACAAGACAAGTTAAATATTGACATTAGTTTGTCATCTGTAGGGGAGAATCTTGGTGCAGTAAAGCTTCAAGCCTAGGGTTGAGAACTTCTGCAGCAGAAAAAGCAAAAAGGAGTTTCATAGACATGCTCTGTTTCTCTTCTTTCTTCTCTGCAAAAACCCACCACCAGCCACGTGTAAGCACTCATCTAGCAACATCCTAAAGACAAATCTTTGTAGTAAGCATGTTTTATTCTTTTTTTTTTGTATAGTATTGCTATACAATAAGCAAGATAGAATATATCTTCAAACAGTTTAAGTTTTGAGCATTTCTCAGAGAATTTTACACTTTAATTTGGACCAAAGAGTGGGAAAATCAGCCACTTAAATTTTTTTAGACCATTATTTATAAGAATATTGAATTTGGCTTCGGTATTTCTATTTCTTCAACTTCTTTCAATGGTAATAGCAAAACGAAAAAAATAATGGCTCTTTCTTTTACTTTTTACATGCTTGCTAAAAATTATATACAGTTATATTGTGATATATGTTAGGATTTATATCCCTATGAATAAACATCTTTATGACTGCAAAGGGTATTAGGTCTTAATAGCATATTGTCAGATTGTTCCCTCTAAGAGACTAAATTAGGAGTTAATTTTATTTGTCTGGACCCACTAGATGTGCATGATTAATCTAAAAGAAAATTAAAATATAATATACAGGTTTTGAATAGGGCTCTTGAAACTTAAAAGCATGACCATGTCATGTCATAAAGCAATTTTCAATCTTGTAATTGAAAATCAACCCCAAGTGCTTTTCATAATAAATTATGTGAAGGTGAGATCAATTGATTTTTTCCCTAGATGTTATTCAATCTAGAGATTGCTTTAATGAAACTAAGCATATATGTCAACAATGAAAATGATTTTAGGAAGTGACAAAGAACATAGTGCCATCATTTCAATGACATCTTAATCTATATAACTTGATGCTTCTAAAATGAGTGCACAATCTACATACTTAAAAAACTCCAAAACCATTATTACAGTAAACCACAAAATACAGGGCACAATAGATAAATATTGTGAGATGAGAAACCTACTAAATGATGTAATCTGAGTTGGAGACATAGAGAGAAGAGAGGAGTGATGATTGGTCTATTTTAAGATCAGTGGAATTATTTTTACTTATATTTAGGGAAGCAAGGGTAGCGGTTTCTAGGTGGATATTACATGTGGTTTGATGCCATATTGAGAAAATAGGGAGAGAAAAAGATAACAAAAAAAGTAAGGAATACAGAAATATATTGTTGCTAGACTTAATGATAGTTTTTGTATAACACTGACCCTTAAACCTTTATTTATACGAATAATATGATTGCATGATGGTTATGTAATTAAATAATATATGGGATATATATATACAACTTTTAATTTGTAGCCTCTTATGATTGATAATGACATTGAACTTATCTCTCTGTTTGATCAATCCTATGGCTATGGCATGTAAGTTAATTATTGACACTCCAAAAATATTTGGATTAATGTATTTCTATATCAAACTCATTGTTTTTCCAAAGTTGTTAAGATACTTTCTCTTCCTTTAGAAACAAGTGGAAGCCTAAACTCCAGTCAAGGAATTTAAGACGGTAGAAATATGACGTTACATTTGTGAATGTGTAAATTCTACATAAGGGAAGAGATCTTCCCTATGTACCTAGTGGGATTCAGAAACTTTCTACTTCAACTACACATCAAGGGTTTCCAATTGGGAATTGTTAGAGATCTAAATTAAAGCAAGAGTGTTAAAGGATTAGGAGTCTATTATTATTTAGGATTTTTGGAGTTTATTGTTGTCTAGGAGTCATAGTTATCTCTTCGGTTAATCTCTAGTTTTATTCTAAAGATAGGAAAGTTATTATCTCTCAATTGCATTGTAATTTATCTATATCTCTTGGAGTTTATCTTATAGTTAAACTCCTTTTTAGAATGTTCTTAATAAAGGAATGATGTGCCTATTTGTTTTCTTCAGCCCCTAATCATACCTTTTCTTTAACCCTAGATTTCAACAAAAATCTTCTCTAGCTAGAAAATGTTAAAAGACCCACTCCCCAATTAGATGTTTTGAATTTGAATGCATGGATGGCATACAATGGTAGATCCAAAGATTTTAGTTAGCAAGGACAAGACGTACATATAAAAATCATTATTTAATTATTTTAAAACTTATTATTATATTTATATAAAGTAATAATAATAAATAATAAAAAATAAAAGGATTTTTTAACCTTGATAAAATTATATTTAAATAATTTTTAAAGCTATAAAACAAAATATTCATATTCTTTCTCCTAAGATTCTATTCGTGGAAACTAGAAAACTCTAATATGTAATGAAATTATTAGGTAAGTGAGATCAATTCTTAATGGATAATGGAGCTAATATTAATAAATTAACTTTCTCTCTCTATAGCCATTTTAGAGAAGTCTATAGGATATTTTCTAATTTCTACCCACACACTTTATTGTCTAATTAATGGCAAAAATTTTAAGGTTAGTGGGGACTTTCCCCTTACAGTCTATAATTTGGTTCTGATCTTGATGGCAAGGAACTTTGAAGCATTGACACTTTAAGAAATGGATTGTGTCCATATGATACTTGTATTAGACACCAAACTGAATGTAGCACTCAGACAGCTCTATCCATACCCTTTGATTTAAAAAAAATTAAATCTTAATATCTAGAACTTCTTAGATTCTCTTAAAACATGTTAAGGCATAACCCTTATTATCCTTCCTCTCCACCATTCCTATTTCCTAAACCAAAGTTCCCTAGGCCCAACCCACATTTCATATTCCCATTGCCATAGCATTTTGTTGTATGGAAGTTACGCGATGAATATGAAGGAAAGACAATGGGGTATTCTTATCATGTCAAAATTGATATTGTAATCAATCAATTTCCATTTTAATATTAGATTCAAAAAGCCTTCTTCCTAGTTTATGTATAGATGTAAAGAGATAATTGTTGCAGCTTCTAATCATAGTGGAAGAAACTTATAGTTTGCCAAAAAAGACTTAAAAGATTAAGGCCATTAGATTATTTCAGTAGAGCTTTCATGTATTCATTATGTTATTATCATTTTATTTGATCATTTGATAGCTATTTGTTAGAATTTAGTGTAGTTTTGATAATGATTGAAGTTGAAAGTCAGAATTGTGTGCAGTTTTGATAGCTATTTATTTTCTATTGTCTTTTATCTTATAATGCACTCATATAAAAGGATGTCAACTCAAAGTCTGCATATTCATGCTTTCAATATAAGGTTCAGATATCTTTTTGTATTCTTTTATCATTTTTTTGTTGGCTTTCTTATCCTTTCTTCAACTTATTCTTTTGATTGAATATTATGAAAGAAATACTGCTATATTTAAATATCTCCCACTTAATGTTACACTATAAGAGATGGCAATCATGTAGAAAGATGGGAAAAAAGTGAAATGATTGTATCAGAATTTATTTCTCTATGATAAGCAAAAAAATGACATCACACCTATTAATGCAATTAATATTACTAATTATGTTCTTTGTGGGTTTTGTAAACACATTTCTATTATGGCGGGTCACATATATTTTTTATCATCAACTTAACATATTAATTGGTTGCAAAGTCTTCCTTTGGCTACATTCCTAACTACTATTCAAGTGGAATTCATAGATATTGTACCAAATAGCCAAGATGTTTACTCTTTTGTTGCTTTATGATTTTCTTGGCATTATTCTATCTTAAATTTTGTTAGACACAATATATTCTCGTAGGCACACCTTCTTGGCTACTTGTTTCTATGATAGTAAAAGGAAATATTGTTATTTATATGGTTCACACTTTTTTATTTTTAAGAATGATGCTGGTTACTTAAAATGTGCCTATTTAGTTAATAAGAATGAATTCTTGTTTGGCTTGGATGATGGAAGAATTTATAGTAATTAGAATGCAGGTCACTTAAAGAGTTGTTAAAAAGCATTGATAGAAGCATATGATTCTTGCCTTTCTTATTTTTAAAAGAATTGTTGCTATTATTTCATATTTAATCAAGTGGATGACTACCTTATTATGATTTAGCCCTGTAGACCACTAAAAGAATGCAAGCCACATAGTAATTAGAATTGGTTAGAATAGAGTGCAAGTCACTTTATTTGGCAAGTTTTGTCACGAGTAGTCAAACAATATATACATATACATGTACATACATACATACATACATACATATAATAGCCCTTACTAGTATTTTTCAAAGATAACCTCATAAGCAACAAAATGTTTGTTGCTTATTTTCACAAGCTAGACTTTATACCAATTGAGGGAAGCTCTGATTGTTAATTTTGCCTAAATACATCTTAAAAATTATTCAACACGATCTCATTTCATTCTCATACATTTGGCAACACAATATCATTTCTCATTCATTTGGCAACATGCTCTCATTTCATTCAAGCACTATCCATACACTTTATTTTGCTCATGTAAAAAATACAGAATTGGTTGAAGATTTTGAATAAAGCATATCCAATATACATAAAAGGGGTAGATGATTTCTTGAGTGGGCATATAGTCAACCAAGAGTAGGCAAAAAAATTAGGTGTCCATGTAAAAAATGCAAAAACACAGTGTTTAAGCTTAGACATGAAGTACGATTCGATCAATTGAAGAATGATTTTTGGCAGTCTTATGAGATTTGGGATCTTAATTGAGAAGTTGTATGGACAACTTCATATCCCCTTCATAAAGGCAATAATTGGTTAGAAGACAGAGGTGAAGAGGATGACATAACTGGGATTATTCATGATGCATATGGAGTTGTGAACACAGAGACTATGAATACTAATGGAGAAAATAGTGAAGTTCTAAATTTACATGCAAAGATGTTTTACCAATTATTGGAAGATGTTTAAACAAATTTATATCTAAATTGTGACAAAATGTCAAAGTTATCATTCATCGTTAGACTCCTGAATTTAAAGTGTCTTAATCATTGGAGCAATAAGTTTGTGGACATGTTGTTAGATTTATTTAAAGAAGCACTTCTAGAGGGGGTCCAAGTACTTAATTTCTACTAAGAAGCTAAGAAGGTTGTTTAAGACCTTGGGTTAGACTATACAAAAATAGAATGACTGCATTCTATATAGAAAAGAACATGTCAATGTATAATCATTCCCTAAGTGGAAGTTTTCTAGATGGAAATCAAATGGGAAAAAAGGCAAGAAAGAAGCACACAAAGTGTTGTGATATTTTTCGATGAAACCTAGGTTGCAAAGACTATTTATGGCAAGACACATTGCTAAAAATATGAGGTGGCACAAGAAGAAACATGTTGATGATAGTGTGTTAAAGCCCCCAACTGACTCCATGGCTTGGAAATCCTTTAACAAGCATCATCCTAATTTCTCAATTGATCCTAGAAATGTTAGGATGGGTTTAGCAAGTGACGGCTTCCAATCATATGAAAACATAAGGTCCAACCATAGTATTTGGCCAGTTGTTCTTGTACCATATAACTTGACCCCGTGAAAATGCATGAAAAAACCATACTTTATGATGGCATTTCTAATTCCATGCCCTAAGTATCCAGGTTATGATATAAATGTCTATTTAGAACTAATGATTAGGAAGTTAAAAGAATTATGGGAGGTAAGGGCATAAACATATAATGTTTATTCACAATCAAACTTTAGTATGCAAACTGTTATCATGTGGACAATAAATAATGTTTTCGTATATGGCAATATTTTCAGGTGGTCAACCAAAGGGAAGTTGGCATGTTCTTGTTGCCATAAACATGCCCATGCTATATCTCTAAGAAGTAAATTATGTTACATGGGCCATCGTCGCTTCTTGTCAGCCAAAAATCATTGGCATCGGAATATAAGAGTATTTAATGGTAAAGTAGAAAATAATGCTACACCTATATATTTTACTGGTGAAGAAGCGCTTTAACAACTAGAATCTTTACTGAATGTGACATTTGGAAAGGGTCAAAGCAAATATGCGACCAATCTTGTGTTGCCTATAATTGGAAGAAGAAAAGCATTTTTTCTAGCTACCTTAATGGAAATCACTTTTGTTGCAGCATAATCTCGATGTCATGTACATTGAAAGAAATATATTAGACAACATTGTATCCACAGTGATGGATATAGTTGGGAAGACAAAGGACACCGTGAAGAGTCGGTATGATTTGGTTGACTTAGGAATCAGGCAGATTTGCATCCTATTAATGATGGGAATAATAATTTGCTATCAACAGTATGTTATATGCTATCACCACAAGAAAAGTTAAAAATTTATAACTTTTTATCCCAGTTAAAGGTTCTCAATACATTCTCGTCAAATATTTCAAGGTGTGTCAATGTGGCAGAAAAAAAGATATTTGGTCTGAAGTGTCATGACCATCACATATCATTGCAAGAATTATTT
This sequence comes from Gleditsia sinensis, assembly GCA_037074535.1. Lineage (NCBI taxonomy): Eukaryota > Viridiplantae > Streptophyta > Magnoliopsida > Fabales > Fabaceae > Gleditsia > Gleditsia sinensis. The sequence goes on along the minus strand of CM073463.1, from coordinate 13,562,048 downwards.
CCAGTTGCAATTTGTGGAGTGTTTCCTAAGGAAGTGAGTGATCCTATAATAGAGTTGGCACAATTTTTCAAAATCCTATGCTCAAAGTGTTTAACCATAGAAGACTTGGATTCCATTGAAAAGCATATTGCCATCACCTTATGCAAATTAAAGACTATATTCCCTTCAGCATTATTTGATGTTATGGTTCACCTACCAATCCACTTGGTAAGAGAGGCAAAATTACTGGGCATGTTCAATATCGATTGATGTATTGAATTGAGAGGTAACATGATCATATTCATACTTAATATATTAAATTCTATTTGCTATTAAAAAATGATGCATTAATTTTAAATTGCATGTGTAGATATTTACGTACACTAAAATCATATCTTCGCAATAAAGACCTTCTTGAAGGCTTTATCACTAAAAGCTATTTAGTATATGAAATCATCACATTCTGCTCAAGATATTTGAGCAATGTCCCAACAAGGCTTAATAAAGCCCTAACAAATAATGATGGAAACATGACGGCTCATGGGATTTCATTTTTTGATCAAGGGGTCAACCAAGAAGTGCCGCCAAATCACTTAGTCTATCTAATGAAGAGTTTGATCAAGATCATCTATAGTGCTATAGAATTGTGGAAAAGTTTGGATCTTCATAAAGTAAGTATATGATAGTTTTCTAGCAATTAAATTATTATTAACTAAACTTGCATCGATAGAATGTCATAATTTTGAAAAGACCATAAAAAGGAGCTTGAGACACAGATGTAAAACGTTGATTCGAGGCACGTAGTAGAGTTTTCTCAATGGTTTAATGACCAAGTAAGTGTCTACTAATTATGAATAAAGCAAATTATATTATAAGTTATTTCATAACCAATTAATGGTGTTAACCTCTAACAAGTTATGAAATCAGGGTCACAATGGCAAGGAAATGATGAGCTAATTAGCTTATCCCTTGGTCTTGAAAGAGTGGTATATAGATATTCAACAATTCTGATTAATTGATATAGATTTAATACGAAAAGCTGTGAATCTCAAAGAAAGACCCAAAATAGTAGAGTTCTTGTATAGAGAAATGACTCAGATACTGAGAAGTAATACTATAGTGTTATTGAGGATATCTGTGAGTTGTGTTATGTGAGGGATAGGAAAACACACTTATTTAAATGTCATTGGTGGGATGTTGCTCATTTGGGAATATGATACAAAATTGACAAATATAGATATACAAGCATCAATACTCGTTGTTAATTGAATACAAATGAGCCATTTGTCTTGGCATATCAAATATAGCAAGTCTTCTACTGGATGACATCGCCAATAAAGATTGGCTTGTTGTTGTCAAAACACATCTTCGTAACCTTTTCAACGTGACACATGAGGATAGTGAGGGTGAATCATTGTTTGTTGAAGATGCTTACCAACAAGAGGAAGTGAAACATACTTTGTTCTTTAATAATGAGGTTCAAAATGATATTAATATGGTATTGTGTAGGGATGATGTTCAACCTCAACGTGTTAACCATCATAGTAAGGAGAGAAGTGCTAGAAAAGTTAATTTCATCAATAACGATGAAGAAGACATGACCATGAACCAAAAAAGTGAAGAAGTGAATTTTTTATCTGTAGATTCTATGTGAAATGATAAAGTATAAATAATTAATCGGTATAATTTAATTTAATGTAAGTACAATGCTTGATAATTGGTAGGTATAATAATTTAATTTAATGTTCATACAATGCTTGATTTAATTTAATGTGCCACAGTTCATGTTTTATTTATAGCTAAATTATGCATGTATTGTGGCAAAACAAACAAGAAAGGATATTATTATATATAAACTTATGTATTAGAACAAAGCAAACAATAAAACATACATGTGCTTCTAAGTCATTTGCTAAAGTTGAAGAATTAACAATGAGAGTTTACAAGTAGCTATTATTATATATAAACTTGTGTGCATGGTTTCCTGAAAGATGAAATGTTTTATTGTGGATAAATCCTGAAACGGGAGAGAAGACATTGATTAACTAGATTTGGGAGCTACAACATAGGTGTAAGGGTAAAGATGGAGAGGTTATATGGTCTAATGCAAAATCTCAAGAAATTCATGTCTAAATTTTTTTCTACAACCTCACTCTAAATTTTTTTTCTCCTTAAATACATAGGGCTAACTGCAAGAGATTGTGGCTAAGTAGTCTCAGGAAGATAATCCCAGTCTGAGCAATAACGAGATCTTAACCCAAGCTCTAGGTCAAAGGACAGGGTATTTTCACAACAAAGGATATGGAATTAGACCTCCCACCAAGATACCCACTAATTGAATGACTTCCCAACACCTTCATAAGCATAAGAAGAAAATACGTGAAGAGGTTAGTGCAGAATTATTGATGGGATGAGGTTACGAGAAGAAGCAATACAGAAGGAGGTAGGATTATGAGAAGAGAGAATGAAAGTAACGTTGCAAGAGACTTTACATGCACAGTTACAAAACACAATTAAAGGAAAGACTACAGTCGCAGATGGCTTCTCTAATCGCATATCTCCAACAAGTATTTTTCTTAATCATGCTAGGAATATATATGGATCTAGTGCTTAAGCTTAAGACTTTGATATTGTTATTGCTATTAAATTGTTTGCAAGTTACTATATATTTTGATGCATTGTGTAGTGTTTAAATGACAAACTATAGGGGCTTTAGAGATTGATATAATTTATAGTTTTATTGTGTAAGAAAGGTTGCTTAATAATACAAAATTTGGATAATTTTATTTTTGGTAATTATTTGCTTCCCAATACATTTCAAGCCTTTTAGCTATTTATTTTCTCCTTTCCACATGTGTTGCAAAATAGGCCACACAGTTTAAACCATGTGTATGTTGTAAGTTCTAGAGTCTGGCATAAACAGTAAGTTTTCTAGAGTCTATCTCATTAAATGATTTCATATTCATTGTCAAATTAAATTGCAAGGAATTAATTATTGTAATCATTTTAGTATAAAAAATTTTAGAAAATAGATTTTGTCAATTAAAAAATGAATCAATATAACAAATTATGCTTAAGTTACCACACATATAAATATAAGCAAGAAACTCAAGCTACATAGTTTTTGTTTGCATCTTTCCCATAATGTACTCTTAACATGAATTTTCTTTATTTTTCATTTTTCTTGGTTTATTAATATTGGATTTGATAAGTTCCATGGTTTAATTTCTCATGGGTTGCTTTGGAATGCTCCCTTTCTTGGACAAAAAACATGTTTATATATGCTTCAATTATTTATGTATTTATTAATACATTCTTTTCCTGAACAAAACAATACAAGCAAATGACAAGTGAACACCCTTTGTCCACAAATAAAGAAAGATAATGTTGATCTTCTGTACACAATGAACACATTAAGTTAAACAATCCAAGTTTTTGTTTGCTTTGTTATAATTGTAATGTCTTTTCATTCATTTCTCTGTCTCTGAGTTTAGAACCTGGAGTATAGACATAATAAATATATTTTGTAAAAGTATTCAAGAGGTCTGTCACGCCCCAATTTAATAGAACGCGAATAACACAACTAACAGATAACATTACTCTTATTTATTCGCATACGACTTCACAATATCACATATCATGAAAATATCATACGTTTATAAGTTTTCAATATAGCTAATTATATATGCCAAAACTACACTTAACAATATTACAGCAAAAGCTGAGATCCTGCTTGTGGCATTCAGAGCATACCCTAGATTACAATGACAAAATATTTTAAACATTTTGAACCTTGGAAGCAAAGTAGGCTCAACCAGAGAATATGACACCTAGCTGATCACGTAGCAGCAGGACCAAATTCTGTATCTTTATCTGAAAAAAAAATGTAAGCATCGTGTAGTGAGTATGACAACTCAGTGAACAGATAACACCTTCTATAACCTCTCAGATCAACATATAGATGTACTCATATATTAAAATTTATCACATCAAAAATTACAGTTCAGAAGTACATCCATATGAGACCTGCATTTTCAAATATTCTCAGTTTAAATCAAATTCAGATATCTATATCCATATATGATACATTATGATCATTATTCAAACATTGATATGCATTAAAAACATTTCTTATAAAAATATTAGGAGGATCCCATATCAGAACTACCATATCAAAGTTCAATCCCTTTCGTACTTGTTGGTATAAAATTTGCCTATACTTAACATCTCAGCTAAGGTTTGCCCTACCACTATTCAAGAGGTCACGTGAAGGGACTCTAATATGGGCAATTCCCCACGCATAAAGCAAGGGAAGGCAAATCACATCTCATATAACTAGCATCTCGCCCAAATAGGAGGCATCCTACTCTCCATTATATATCATATACAGTGTGTTGGCCCTCACACAAGGCTAGCACCACCCTTGCTAGTTGAGATATCAAGGTGTATTAGGGCTAACATCACCTGTTGTAAGCAAACAGTGTTTCTAATAGGATTCCTCCACTAAATTATCATATGCACATATTCCATATCATTCAAAACAGAGTTTTCAGTATAATACATAATTTCAGTCTCAATACAGCTCATCTGTTATAAATTACTCAATTAGGGTTTATCACATATACATGCCCTTTCTTGAGGCAATCATATAGCTTATAAATCAATGCCATGTGCATAAATATTTATTTAATGAGAAATACATGTAGTATCCAATATACTATGAGTTTTGAAATCAATTTTCAAAACTACACTCTTCTTAAACAATATTTCAGATTGTAAACAATTCAAATAATTTAATCCATTTCAGAAACATATAAAAGTGTAAATATCTTATAAACATACTCAATTACACATTTAAAGATCAAGAAGAGTATAGGTCAAATCTTAGAAAGAATCATCTACTCAAAGAGTTAGGGTACCACGTTAGACAACCCCACAATACACGATTTTGGTCCAAATTTGAAAAAATAGACCCCAAAAATGAGTTTGGAAGGTCCAAAAACCTTGACATGACTCCGAATTTACGAAATTTGACCTCCGGTAGCTCGGTCAATGCAAGTAAACGCAACAGGGGCTAGATGTCACGCGCTGCATGCGCCACTAAGGAGGCTGTGAATGGACATCACTCATCGAGAGAGATGCGACGCGTGGGGGCACGTGCAAGGGAGGATGATCCTAAAATTTGAGATCTTAAGGGTTTGGCACCTTCTAGATTAATCTACGGTGTTAGTTTTTGTATTTGAGAATAACAAATAGGAGTTTCGGAGATTACATTTTTAAATGATTTTTTCCTCCATTTTTCGACCATTCTCCGGCCAATTTTTCCATAAACCAATTGGATGGATTTGTAGAACTCTTTGTCGTCAGTCTGTTGGAGGTGGTGGTGTCGAAATCTGAGGTCTGGAAGCAGTGGAATCTTTGAGAGAAGTTTTAGGGTTTCGAGAGAGAAAATTTGGAGGAGAGAGAGAGAGAGGAAATTCTGGATTTTGCAGTTCCTTGTGTGGTTGGGGTCCTTAAAATATCCCAAGGGACCTTTCTGCAAAAATTCAATTTTAGAGGGAGGTCCTTGCAAATTTTTCTTATTTACATTTTGACCCCTAAACTTTTAAGAAATTGCATTTTGGCCACAAAACGTAAATTCTCATATTTTCTTTGTAATTCTTTAATCCATGTCATAAATAAACATATTTTCAACGGTTCTTATATCCATTTTCAAAATCCTCTCTTTTATTCAATTTTTTTAAAATTTAGAATTCTCTTTAATTTTTAAGGCTATTACATTCTTCCCTCCTTAAAGAAATTCGGTTCCCGAATTTTATCACCATAGTTGCATATAAACACTAACCTCATTGTTCAAAAAAATGTGGGTATTTGGCAGGTATATCATACTCTCTTTTCCAAGTAGCCTCCTCAAAAAAGTGATTTTTCCATATCACTTTCACTGTAGGTATTTCTTTTGAACGCAACTTCTTTACTTGTCTGTCTACTATCACTACTAGTTGTTCCTCATAAGTTAAATCTTCCCGTAACTGAATCTGTGGATACTGTATAACATGTGTAGGATCTGGTAAATACTTCCATTGCAAAAACACATAAAAAACTAGATGGATATTACCCAATTCAGGGGGTAAAGCCAAATGATAAGTTACTGAGCTGATCTTATCAAGAATTTCAAATGGTCCTATGTACCGGGGGCTTAACTTTCCTTTTTTCTCAAATCTTACTACTCCTTTCATAGGAGATATTTTCAAAAAAAACATGTTCACCTATGGCAAATTCCAATGGTCGACATTTATTATCAACATAGGCTTTATGTCTACTCTGAGCTGCTAATAACCTTTCCTTAATTAATTTTACCTTGACCAATGTATCTTGTACCATATCAGGCTCTAAAATCTTAGCTTTACCCATCTCAAATCATCCAATCAGAGAATGGTAACATCTACCATATAATGACTCAAAAGGAGCCATTTTTATATTGGCTTAATAGCTATTCTTATAAGCAAATTCAACTAGAGGCAAAATTCTTTTCCAACTACCTTAAAAATCTAGCACACATGCCTGTAGCATGTCCTCTAATATTTGGATGGTTCGCTCAGACTGTCCATCTGTTTGAGGATGGAATGCAGTACTAAGATTTAACTTTGTGCCCAAAGCTTCTTGAAAAGCTATCCAAAAATGAGCTGTGAACTGTGATCCTCGATCAGAAATAATTGATATTGACACTCCATGAAGTCTCATTATTTCATTCAAATATAAATTTGCATACTGAGCTACATTGTATATGGTTTTCACTAGTAGGAAATGTATTAATTTAGTCAACCTATCAATGATCATCCATATTGAATCAAACCCTTTTGGTGTTCGCGGTAGCCCGTAACAAAATTCATAGTTATTCTATCTGCTAATGTAATCCTGCAGACCTTTGATGTTCTACTTTTACCTGCTGGCAAGTTAAGCATCGAGAAACATAATCAACTATATCTTTCTTCATACCTTCCCACCAATAAATTTCTTTTAGATCCTTATACATTTTAGTTATTCTGGGATGAATGGTATATATGGATCTATGGCCTTTCTCTAAAATTTCTTTCTTAAGTTCTTCTTTATTAGGTACACATAACCGCTTGTTCAATCTCAGAATTCTTTTAGAGTCTACAGTAAATTCAACTTCACCACCATTTTTCACCTCTTTAATTTTCTTGCATAAATAGGCATTCTTTTTCTGTGCCTTTTTCACCTAATCAACCAAAGATGATTGAAACTGTATATGGGCCAATAGTATCCCAGGCTCCTTTACTTTAAATGCTACCCCATGAATTTCTAATTTATACATTTATTTAACTAATGGCCTCCTTACCACTGTGATATGAGCCAAACTACCATAGACTTTTTACTTAATGCATCAGCCACAACATTGGCCTTATCTAGATAGTATAGTATTGTGCAGTCATAATCTTTAAGTAATTCCATCCATTGTCTTTGTCTCAAGTTAAGATCTTTTTGTTGGAAAATATATTTGAGACTTTATGATCTGTATAAATTTTGCATGTCTCACCATACAGATAATGCTTCCAAATTTTGAGAGCAAAAACTACTGCTACCATTTTCAAGTCATGAGTCAGATAGTTTTGCTCATGTGGTTTAAGCTGCCTAGATGCGTATGCAATAACTAGACCATGTTGCATCAACACACACCATAATCCAATTCTCGATGCATCACAATATACCGTATATCCTTTGGTACCTGAAGGAATAGCCAGTACTAGCGCTGTAGTCAAACATTCTTTGAGTTTCTAGAAACTTCTTTCACATTCATCTGACTAGTCAAATTTTATTTCCTTTCTTGTCAACCTCGTCAAAGGAGCAGCTATTTTTGAAAAATATTTAACGAATCTGCGGTATTAGCCTGCTAAACCAAGAAAACTACAAATTTCTGTAATTGTCGTAGGGCGTGGCCATTGTTGCACTGCTTCTACCTTTTTAGGATCAATTTGAATACCATCCTTGGTAACCACATGTCCTAAGAAGGTAATACTACTAAGTCAAAATTCACATTTTGAAAACTTGGCATATAGCTGGTGTTCTCTTAGGGTTTGCAAAGCTATTCTTAAATGTTGCTCATGCTCCTTTGAACTCTTTGAATATACCAGGATATCATCCATAAATACAATAATAAATTGATCCAGGAAAGGTTTAAATACTCTATTCATCAAATCCATGAATGCAGTTGGAGTATTTGTTAAATCAAATGGCATTACTAAGAACTTATAGTGCCCATATCGAGTCTTAAAAGCAGTTTTCGGAATATCCTCCTTCTTTATTCTCAATTGATGATACCCAGATCTCAAATCAATTTTTAAAAAACATTGGGCACCCTGTAACTGATCAAATAAATTATCTATATGGGGTACTGGATACTTATTACGTATTGTCACCTTATTCAACTGTCTGTAATCAATACACAGCCGTAGCGATCCATCTTTCTTTTTCACAAATAAGACCGGAGCACCCCAAGGAGAAGTACTAGGGCATATAAATCCCTTGTCTAACAAATCTTGTAATTAATTTTTCAATTCCTTGAGTTCAGTCAGTGCCATTCTATACGGGTGTATAGACACTGGTTGAGTTCCAGGAAGTAAATCAATACTGAACTCAATTTTTCGTTCTAGGGGTAACCCTAGCAACTCATCAGGAAACACATCAAAAAATTCCCTAACCACTAGAACCTGCTCTACCTTGGTGTACTTCATATCAATATCTTTGACTACTCTAAAATACCTTTGGCATCCTTTAATTTTGTAACAGCTTATAAGTTGTTAAAGCTGAGTTCAAGTTACTAAGCACTTCACTACGATCTCCTTGTATCAAGAAAGAAGATTCTCTAGGAATATTAAACTTAATCACTTTAAGGTAACAGTTTAGAATGGTATGGCATGATGACAACCAATCCATTCCCAGTATCACATCAAAGTCTACCATATCTAAAACTATCAAATCTACAAGAGTCTCCTTATCTTCTATCGAAATCTCACATGATTTATACACATCATTTACTAATAAAAATTCTCCCATTGAAGTAGCAACCATGAAAGAACAATGTAAACTAATAGGATCTCTATCCAATTTCTTAGCAAAGTAAGGTGATATATAAGAATGAGTAGAAGTAGGATGGAACATGACATATGCTTTATGGGAACATATTGATAATGTACCTGTCATAACTGCATTTAAGATCTAAGCATCCTGTCGTGTCAAGGCAAAAACCTGAGCTTGTTCTCAGCCTTGACTTTCTGATCCTCTACTAGTACCACCACTACTTGCTTGAACTGAAGCTGCTTTATTTGGTCGTACTGGTACAGATGCAAGGAGTGAAGCTGGTTGTACTGATGCTTGACTAAAATTTTGTAATTGAGGACAATTCCTCATCTGATGACCCATTCATCCACACTTAAAACATGCACCAGTTTCTCTGCGACACTATCCAGTATAAGGCTTGCCACAAATGGTACATGATGGAATTGATCTTAAATCATGTTGGTTAACAGGTCTCATATCTCTTTGATTCATTCGTTGCTTATTGATATTTACTGATGTCTGATTAGAGCTACCAGATCCTATTTGAGTAAAATACTATGGATTTTGAAATCTTGATCCTCTGACATTAGGATTATAACTTGTTTGAACATTACTATCTCGCTCTCTTTTTCTTCTCCTTAGACCTTCTATGTTTGCTTGCACTCGTGTTTCCATCATTCTAGCACAATCCCCAACTGCTGAATAAGTTGAAAAATGATTTATTTGAGGACCCACAAGTTTAAACAATGGACGTATCATTCCCGAAACAAATCTCTTAATTCTATCTTTTTCAGTAAAAACCAGATATGGTGCATATCTAGACAACCGAGTAAAATGGATGTCATATTTTGAAACTGTCATGTTCAGTGTTTGTCTTAATTCCTCAAATTCTCTGGCCCTTTTATCCCTTTCACTTATTGGCAGAAAACGATTTATAAATACTTCCTTAAATTCATCCCACTCCATTGGTGGTAAACTAATTGCTCTTCCCAGTACCTGTGTCTCAAACCAAACTTAAGCCACATCTGATAGTTGAAAAAATACTAGTTCAACAGATCTTTTACTATAACACCCCAAAGCTTTGAGAACTCATTCTACAGCATCAATGAATATCTATGAGTCTTCCTGAACATCTTACCCAGAAAAAGTTAGGGATTTCAACTTAAAAAATTACAGTAATGACACCTCAATCCCAGTACACTTGTCTTCTTGCTTAGCTGTTCTTCCCAATTCTTGTGCTTTAGGAGCATTTTCTGGTGGATGGCCATCACTTCTTCCCTGTTCTACTATAAATCTAGCCATTGTCTCTAAACTCCTATGTATGCCAGTAATCATATCAGCTGTTCTATCATGTGGCTCCTGAGGGGGTTCTACTCTCTCCTCAGGAACTCTATTAGATACATGGGCATGTTCATCTTGTCTCGGGGTTCTCATACCTCATGCACGCCCTCGGCCTCTGCCTTTTTCTCTAGGTTGGCCTTTACTATGGCTTCTTTGTATTGGAATTGTAGATTGTGCAGACTCTTTTGTAGAGGGTACACGATCTACAACTTCTCTAGTAACCCCTCTAGTTCTTGGCGGCATCATCGACTATACAGAGCAAAATAACTTTTTAAGATACCAGAATGTTTAATCAAACCTTATACTAAGAACTTTAACAAACTTGGAATGGAAAGGAAGTTAATATCCTATAGAATCTCTCAGCAGCACCTGAAGTATAAATATGTTTAGCTCATATCCATACTAAAGGTCCTAATTAAGAATCCTTTGCTCTGATACCAACTTGTCATGCCACAATTTAATGAAACACAAATAACACAACTAACAGATAACATTACTCTTATTAATTTGCATATGACTTCACAATATCACATATCAGGAAAATATCATATGTTTACAAGTTTCCAGTATAGCTAATTATACATACAAAAACTACACTTAACAATATTACAGCAGAAGCTGGGATACTGTCTGTGGCGTTCAGAGTATACCCTAGATTATAATGACAAAATATTTTAAACATTTCGAGCCTTGGAAGCAACGTAGGCTCACCCAAAGAATATGATACCTAGCTGATCACGTAGCAGCAGGACCAAACTCTGTATCTTTATCTGAAAAGAAAATATAAGCATCATATAGTGAGTTTGACAACTCAGTGAGCAGATAACACCTCCTATGACCTCTCAGATCAATATATGATTGTACTCATATATTAAAATTTATCACATTGGAAATTACAGTTCAAAAATACATCCATATGGGACCCGAATTTTCAAATATTCTCAGTTCAAATCACATTCAGATATCTGTATCCATATATGATACATTATGATCATTATTCAAACATTGATATGCATTAAAAATATTTCTTATAAAAGTATTAGGAGGATCCCATATTAGAACCACCATATCAGAGTTCAATCCCTTCCGTACTTTGTTAGTGTAGAATTTGCCTATACTTAGCATCTCAGCTAAGGTTTGCCCTACCACCATTCAAGAGGTCAGGCAAAGAGACTCTAATATGGAAAGCAAGGGAATGTAAATCACATCTCATATAACTGGCATCTCACTCAGACAGGAGGCATCCTGCTCTCCATCACATGTCATATCCTGTGTGTTGGCCCTCACACGAGACTAGCACCGCCCTTATTAGCTGAGGTATTAAGGTGCACTAAGGCTAACATTACCTACTGTTAGCAAACAATGTTTCCAATAAGATTCCTTCACTAAATTATCAAATGCACATATTTCTTATCATTCAAAACAGAGCTTTCAGTATAATACAGAATCTCAATCTCAATATAGCTCATCTGTTCTAAATTATCCAATCAGGGTTTATTACATATACATGTCTTTTCTCGAAGCAATCATATAGCTTATAAATCAATGCCACGTGCATAAATATTCATTTAATGAGAAATACATGTAGTATCAAAGATACCATGAGTTTAGAAATCCATTTTCAAAACTACACTCTTCTTCAACTATATTTCAGATTGTAAACAATTCAGATAATTTAATCTATTTCAAAAACATATAAAAGTGTAAATATCTTATAAATATACTCAATTACACATTTAAAGATCAAGAAGAATATAGGGCAAGTCATAAAAAGAATCATCTACACATAAAGTTAGGGTACCACATTGGACAACCCTACAATTCACGTTTTTTTGTCTAAATTTGGCAAAATAGACCCCAAAAATGAGTTTGGAAGATCCAAAAATCTTGAAAATGACTTCGGATTTGTAAAATTTGGCCTTCGGAAGTTCGGTCAACGCAAGTTAATGCAACATGAGCTGGATGTCATGCGCTGCACGTGCCACCAGGGAGGTTGCGCATGGGCGTCACTTGCCGAGAGAGATGCGACGCGTGGGGGCGCATGCACTAGAAGATGTTCCTGAAATTTGAGATCCTAAGGTTTCAGCACCTTCTAGATTAATCTACCGTGTTAGTTTTTGCGTTTGAGAACCACAAATAGGAGTTTCAGAGATTATTTTTTTAGGTGATTTTTACCTCCATTTTCTAGCCAATCTCTAGCCAATTTTCTAAAAACCAATAGGATGAATTTGTAGAACTCTTCGTCTTGAGTCTGTTGGTGGTGGTGGTGTCAAAATTCGAGGTCTGGAAGCGGTAGAATCTTAGAGAGAAGTTTTAAGGTTTAAGGGGAGAAAATTTGGAGGAGAGAAAGATAGAGGAAATTTTGGATTTTGTAGTTCCTTGTGTGGCTAAGGCCCTTAAAATATCCTGGAGGACCTTTCTGCAAAAATTCAATTTTAGAAGGAGGTCCTTACAAATTTTCCTTATTTACATTTTGACCCCTAAACTTTTAAGAAATTACATTTTGTTCCCAAAACGTAAATTCTCATATTTTCTTTGTAATTCTTTAATCCATGTCATAAATAAACATATTTTCAACAATTCTTATCTCTATTTTCAAAATCCTTTCTTTTATTCAAAATTTTCTTTAATTTAGAATTCTCTTTAATTTTTAAGGCTATTACAAGGTCCTTTAGAAATTGTGCTTTTGCTCTGACTAAAAGTAAGTTTTTTTATAAGGTTCATTCAATTTTTTTATTAAACGTAGTACATTTTTTTAGGAAGTTATAGCATTGACAATACTATTTTAGTTTATGTATAAAAAATAAAGAAAAATGTATGATGAAATTAGACCAATTTTTTAACTTTTAAGTGAGATATGTATTTCATAATTGTTCAATATAAAGAACACAAATACAAAATTGGGGATTGGTTAATTATTGGACTCCATTTCCCACCTACCCTCTTGAATTTAATAATTGATGGGATCTTAAACTTTCTATTCTACTTGATGTTGGACATGGTTATCTGTATCGGATTTATCTTCGATGAACTTTCACGTGATAGTAACTCCATGTGGTGATAATTCAAGCACCATTTGGAAAGGATAAATAATATTCTTTCAAACTTATCTACCTGTTATTATCTTTTTATTTGGTTGCTCACTAACGCTATCATTAACTTCGAATATTTGACATTGAAAATCTTGTTTTCTTTCTCTGTCTTGATAATGGAATTCTAAAATTTTGTAGTTGTTCACATCTAAAGCGTTTGACTTGGCATTTAATTGTATTGTTTTGTTCTAGATAAAATCAATAAAATGTATTACAAAAATATAATCAATTTGGTCTGTGAGGTTGCCATAGTGATATTGAGTAAACTAAATGATAGTAATGACAATAAGTAGGTTAGGGAAATTTTATTTGATTTCTTTGAGATTAATATGATAAGAAAATTTGTTTTCTTAAAAAATATTGTAAACACGTAGCTTGGTATACACATTATTACAGTCACATGCAATTGATTATTATTAATGAGTAAAGCCTAATTTATAACCACCTTTTAGAAAATAATTGTAAACTCTACTTGAATTTTTATAAAAGGGTATGCATGTTTAATTGCTCCTCTACTTGCTAGTGGATCATAGACTTCTTGTCATTCATAGAGCAGAGAAACTGATTTTGGATATATTATTATTCTTTGTCCAATAAGTGAAATCCTAAAATTTTGACTAACCAAAACCTACACCTATGTAACACATTGAATAATATCTACCAATTTAACTTCTTGCCTATTCAGTAATGTTGTCTTCCAATTCTTTTCTTTTCATGATATGATGGTACAAATCATGTATTTTTGGCTATAATATTCTTGACTATTGCATAATGTTGTCTTCCAATTGTGTTTGGCTATAGAAAGTTTCTTACATGATATTGTTTTGTTTGCATTATTTTTCAAGCTATATTAATTTGTTACACTAGATTAAATAGTGACAACTTCAAACAACACTCTTGAGTAGTGTTGCCCCAAGCATTGCAACTAATATGACAAGTATTGCAGCACCAACATTGTTAAATGAAGCACCGAGTTGATTGTTTTTGTCAATATTTGGTATACTGCTTTTTTACTAATTGACATAATGTTAGTGTACACTATTTGCTACATTTGATATTATGTTAATATTATTATTTTATCAATTATTTTATTTATCTTTATTTTTAAAAAAATTTTAATCATTGACAACAACAAAAATGATAAATTTAACAAAAAAAGCAAGGGTTTCAGTGGCGACTTGGTCGCCACTAAAGGACATTGAGCTAGATTTAGTGGTGACTAGGTCGCCACTCAATGTACATACAATAGCGACCTCGTTAGGTCACCACTAAATCTCTTTGGATGAAAAATGAATATTGAAAAAGTTTGTGGATACCTTATTGCCATTGAAAATACTTTTAGTGGCAACTTACAATCGTTACCAAAAGTATTTACCTCTTTAATAGCGACTTACAGTGGCCACTAAAAGTAATTATAAGTGGCGATTGTATAAAGTCGCCACCAAAATTTTCTCTCATTTTGTGGTGACTAGTGCATTTTATATGGCGATACTTATTAGTTTCGATGGCGAGTTTCAACGACAAAGTTATTAGCAATGACGTGGTTGCGACTAAAAGTCGCTACTAAAAAACTTTAGCTGTGACTTTTGTACTTTCGGCGGTGACTTTAGTTGCTATTGAAAGCTTTTTTTTGTAGTGATGGTTTTTTTTTAAGTTTATATCTAGCTTATATTAGCATGAGGCGCACTCTATATTTGGTCTATTTGATTTTTCAGTTTTTATTTTAATTAAAAACTTAAAACAATCATAAAAATATGTTTATTTACTATTTTTTATTTTTAAAAATAATTTTTGAATTTTTGAAAATTATGAAAACATCAAAAAGACGCTTTCAAAAGTTTTAGTATTGTAGCATACTATATCAGTAGTATTTACAATTATTCTAAACTCATGATAATATGTATGAACAATATTTTACTATTTATATAATTAAAAAATAGTAAAAATAAAATTAAAGTGAAAGCACAATTATATCACTTAAAAAATGGTGAAAATGAAAAAAAATGAAAATTCAAACCGTAAATATATTTTAAAAAATGTGAAAAATAAACAATAAAAACAAAAATATTTTAACAAACTAAATGCACCAACATTATATTTACTAGCATTTAGCAATATATTTCAACAGTAAGATTTGGTTTAAATATGTAAAAACTACATATCTTTAAAAAAGGAGGAATGAGGTTTCATAATTATAATTAATGAGATAAGTTGAACTATTTAATATTGGACAATTTGGTTTTACCTTGTTAGCAAGGAATTCACAAACGACTCTATCCAAATTAACATTAAGAGTAATAGTATATTAACATGAACTTAACAATGTTCAAGTTAAACTCTATATTAAATAAAAAATTTGAAAACAAATCCAAAAAATATTTTGACTTAATTATCACTTATGGTTTATTCAAAAGTTATCACTAACATTTCTTATTTGATATTGTAGTTAGGTAGTATCCAAGATAGCTTAGTCGCATCTCAACTAATTCACATTTCCAGCTATCCATAAAAAAACAAGCCATTTACACTTGAATTGGAGATTAACAACAACAAAAGTTTGTGGTCTGCTCCTAAAAAACTAGTGTAGCTACTACAAGAAATTGGCTTTTCTGTGGCAACCTTTCAGTGGCGACTTCTTTGAGTCGTCACTTAAAAAAATTTTTAGAGGCGACTTTACTAAGTCGCCACTAAAAAATACACTTTTAGTGTCGACTTTACTATGTCGCCACTAAAAAGCTAACCTTTTAGTGGTGACTTCACTGTGTCACCACTAAAAGATCCACTTTTAGTGGCGACCATAGGTCGCCACTGAAAGTTAAAACTTCACTTTTTTACACATTTGACCAAATTATATTTTTAATAAAAATAAACTTTAGTTATAAGAAAAAAAAGTGTTAAATATTAATTGATAAAATAAATTTAAATTTGTTTAATACAAGTTGATTTTTAGTTAAATATAAAATTGATAAAATAAAATTTTAAAAATCAAATTAAAAATGTATATATATTTGAAAAATTAAAACATTTATTTACTTAAAAGTAAATGGTAAATGTTTTTTGTTATTGTTATTAAAATAAATTAAAGAAAAATGTAAAAAAAATTCAAAATTCAAAATACACCAATAAGTCTAAAAATTAAATATGGTTTAATTAATTATCACAACTATTCTATATCTAAATAAAATTATCCAAAAGAAAAATAAAATAAGCTATTAAGAAATTTTAAAAATAAAATTAATATATATATATATATATATATATATTTAATAAGTAAAATAACAAAAAAAATTAAAATAAAGGCCTACCCATCTTTCTTTCTTTTTTTAGATATAAGCCCTCACTTGGACAAACTTTAACCCCTCCCGCACTTGGCCCCTCACTTAGACGTAGGCCAAGGCGGCCTAAAACAACAGATACACTTAACCCCTCTCGGATACACTTAATCCCTCTTGGATACACACAGGAGAGATATTTTGCAGCTCAACCTAACCCACACACGTGAACCATTTCCTATTCCTCAATCCTGCGAAGAAGCTCCCAGAAATTCATTTTCCCGCGAACAAAACCCTTTCCCCCAAAGTTTTCATCACCAAAAATACCACCTATTGAAGAATCTCAGATCAACATTATGCAAATCAACCCCACCCCACACAGTGAACCCTTCCTTATTGCTCAACCCTGCGAAGAAGGCCTCTGAATTTCATTTCCCCTAAATATCATTTCCCGCGAAGAAGGCACCTGAATATTTCATTTCCCTGTTGCTCAACCCTGCAAAGAAAGCCCCTGAATATCATTGCTCAATCGTGCGAATAAACCACAATGGTCATAAGTCAATAGTACCATCCTCTGCAACAAAACACAGAGGATAAAGCTTTGGGGTGAACTAAATCTTCCTACAGATTACTCTGCTGTGGGCTCGTCTCTGTCAATCCTCCAACGCCGTGTCTGCTTCCAAGAGTGTGTATCTTCATCGCAGGTTGGTTTTTGAATGTGGGTTGACTCTACCTGTGATGGATAGTGTCCAATGTATGTCCTGTATTTGTATGACTATGAATACGAATCAAAGAATCATTTCAGACAAACCCATGAATCAAAAAACGACAAAAGCCATAATCATTCGAAGTTGGGGGGAGTCTTAAGCTATGATTATCATTGATTTAAACACAAATACTTATTCAATTTTAAAATGGTAGAGAAGCATACTGAAATTCTTAATGATGCACCTTGTATATTATAGGATGTTTATTGAGTCTACAAAGGTGGATTTCAAAATTTACTATCCATGAGGTGGCTTATAGTATAGTTCCATTTTTGGTCCAACTACATAGGGTTCCTTTGAAGTTCTTCTCTATTGTAACGCTGGGAAAATAAGATCAAAGATTGTTGAAGTGCAAAGTGTTGAAAATCCCATAGTGGATAATGTTATTTTAAGAAGGTTCCAAGGTTAGAGTTTTAGTGACCAAAAAAGAGCCTTTGCCTACTAGTTTTTGGATTCCAACGAAAAAGCTCTCTAAAACTTGGGTTATGGTAAAGCATGAGAAACTCCAAGATATTGCTATTAATGTGGACGGCTAGGACATGAAAAAAGTGTTTACAAAAGTGAAAGGCCTCTGGTGTCCTAGAACCCAAAATACCCACAGTACAAACTAAGTATTCCGGGTTGACCAGTTTTTTGGTCAACCAAGCTTCTGTACAACCTTGTTGAAGGTTAAAACAATGAGTGAGGATTTTGATTTAACATTTGTTCTTTGGCAAAAAAGTTCATAAGGGCTCAAATATGTTCAATCCGTTATAGCCAAATACAATTTTCTTCAAGACATTCCCAATACTCTCCTTTTAGATCTTTATAAGGATTGTTTTGAGATGGATGGAAAAGGAAAAAAAATATTCTACCACTACTAGAAAAGCTCCCCATAAACCTCTAACATTTGTGAAAAATGACATGCGACCAATTGAGCTGTTAGGTTTAAGGAAGGAGATATATTTACATATCTACTTTAGGTATATCATTCTAATCCAATTATCCAACAGCAACCTTTGATGTATTTGATGATAAAGAGGTTAACTAAAATGGATAAATAAGTTGTACATATTTTTGATGTTTTTTATAAATTTTTTGTTTGCGAAGGTCCTCTTTAACGTAGAAACTTTCAAGCCATATTAGATGTTGCCTAAAGAGAATCCTTGCTTGCAACTTTTTGGATAAAGCATATGACTTCACTGTCCCATGAGCTATTTAATACTTCTATTTTTTTATGAATTATTTGGACAAATATGACATAAGTATTGAATGGATAATTAGTATAAAGTGGCTATTAAATGTGAATGAAAAAAAAATCTTTTTTATTTCTTTTGGAATAAACTTGAAAGTGGTAAATATTTTGCATAGTTATCATTCTTAAAGATGGGGAAGGGAAAGGGAAAGAAGAAGCAAGCACTTTGTACTATAGTAAATATGGTGATCGGAATGAAGGATTAAGAGTTTCATAGAAAGCTTGAAGATTAAGATGAAGAAGCTAATAAAGAGGACGATAGCCAAATTACTTGGAAGGTGTTTAGCATGACTACACTTTTGATCACTCTAGCAGAACGCATAAGATAATAGTTTTAGGGGTGGTGGTGGGGTATACTTCTTTAATGAGGACATATAGGAGGTGAGAAAGGTGAGGGCAAGCTCCTGGTGTTAGTCTTAGGGCAGGTTATCAGTTCATAAAAAGGCACTGTGAATAGGTTATTGGGATTGGTCAAAGGATTAATATTTGTACTATTTAGTGGTGAAAGAATTCATGTGAATCCTAACATCTTCCCTAAAGAAAAAGTTTGTACATTAATGGCTGAGTCTGGAAGGCAGTAGAACATTACAGAAGTAAGGGCTTGTTTTGATTGAGAAATCACTTTGTAAATACTTTCTATTCCCCTCAGCCATTCTTTAGGTGAAGACTCAATGGCATGGTCGTTCACAATGAATGGGTTATATTTGGTTAAGTCAGGCTACCAAGTGGCTACAATTGAAAGTATAGATATAGTTTATGGGAATCACATTTCTTCTTCCTTGGTGGTAGTGGATTCGAAGTTGTGTAAAGTGATTTGGAAGGCAAAGGTGCCGTCGAACATTGGTTTTTGTCATATTCATTATCATACCTCTTAGTTGTTATTTTTATTATTATGAAGTATGCACAAGTGACATAATACAATACAGATGCACTACAAAATATATAGTGTTTAAGTGCTACTTAAAGAGTCATTTTGTGATACAAGTATGTAGGACAATACTGGTCTGTGTTTTTAGGTATGGGTTACTAATTGGTCAAATTGGGTTGTGTTGGTTTTCTTTGCATTATTGTTTCTATGTTTTTGGTGGGGTTCTTAGCAGTTATTTGTTTGTGTAGCTGTCTGCTTCTAAAGATTTACACAAAGCTGAGCAAAAAAATAAAAAATAATGTTCATCAGGGACCATTTTTGCCTACTAATATTCTTTGGGAAAATTAATGAAAAAAGAATTTTGAGTTAAGCTGAAACCTGCTAGTCATTGACATCACATTAACACATGCGATCCTTCCCTAATGGCTGTGACTTGTGAAATTAGCTCCAAACATATTATTAATGAAGTCCTTCTAACATATATGGTATCATGGCACTATGCAGAACAATGTGTATTCCAAATTCCTAGGCAAAGTTTTCTTTATGTATACTGGGACTCTTATGTAACATGAAAAATGTTGTATGCCATAAATGAAATCCTGAAATGGAAAATTTGAAACATACGCTTGTGTGTTTATTAAAAGGAAAAGTAGTTTTTTTGAAGGAGAGGTTAGTATTCCATTATAGAAGGGGGTTTAGAGGTGTCCTACTATATTATGAGCTAATTTTGTAAATGGACATGTTTGAAGGTGGGAGATTTTTTCAATATTTCAGTAGACAAATGGCTTCAGCTTTTAACTTAGTCTTGATTAGATTGGAAAGGAACAAGTTTTTAACTTCATCCATTCATATTTCCTATATTTGCAATAGTCTTTGTACTTTAGCAATGTTTTTTATTCTTTGTCTAAACAAAGTGTTTGATGATATAGCATTCAAATTAAGATACTCTGAAAAATTAGATTACATCCTTATAGTTACGGTATCCAGATACACCCAAAATTCTTTTTTATTAACAGAAAATTTCAGCAGGAGTGCTGCTTGAGCATTGGCCCAAAAAAAATAGAAAAAAGAAAAGAAGAGAGTGCTGCTTTGAGCATCTGTAGTATTCTCACCAAATTTTTTGTGTCATAGGGCATATAATTTCTAAATGTATTTCTCTATTTTAAATGTAAACAAAATAGAGAGCATGCAATCCACACTTTTAATTTTTAGCTTTCTTACTTTTAGCCTTTTCGTTTTGAATTATTTATCCCTACTCCAAGCCTTTTAATCTTCAATTTATTGTCTTAGTATGAACTGAATCATTTTTGGAAGCATTATCTTAAAATTTCATTTCTCTTTACCAGATATTTTGCTTCATTTTTTGCGAATTATTGTCTTAGTTAAGGCCATATGCACTTTAAATATGGAATCTTCTATTTTTTATGCCTTTATTTTGCATTATATTATGTCATCGTGTTCTATTTGCCTCGTCAAAGAAATTTCTTAGGAGCTAAATTATGAACTCACAAGGTAGTAAGTTTTTTTTTTAGCATTGGGCGTATTGATCCTAGGCTATATGCTTTAGGAGTGGGAAGGTGAGATATGGAAAATTGAAAACATCATTCACTTAAAACTATAAAACCATCAAAACATTTACTTGAAAACATTTATCAAACCATTTTCACTTAAAAATATAAACATACAAATAACATAACGAAAACCTTTTCTTTCCTACAAACGCTTGGCATTCGATCAACACTAGTGTTTTAAAAAAATTTCTTATGAACCATATCCCAATACATAAATTATAGGACAGCCCTATATATGGGAATGACAACTTTTCTTTTCTTTATTAGCTTTAGAAGATGCCTCTTTTGTTGAGGCTGCAGCTCATCGTATATTTAAAAGCCATCCATGGAAGCTCATTCATGTACAAACTCAAGGAAATTGAAATTTGTTCATGCTATATTCAAAGTTACATTAAGAATTCATTTATGCTCTCTTGATGTAACATGTTCTTTTTGGAACTTTTGTCAATGTGTGCTCAATTCTACTACTTATGTCAACATGATCCCATTATATTATGGCAACATCCATACACTTTATCTTGTCTTAATACATTATTTACTCTCTTTTTCAATTGTTCACTCACTCCAATGAATTATGTAGGAAACATTATGGACAAAAGTTGGCTGAATATTGAAAATAGAGCTGATTCAAGGTATATACAAGGGGTGGATAATTTCCTTCATTGGGCATATAGTAAGTTAAGGGCAGGTAGCAAACTCAAGCGCCCATGCAAAAAATGCAGAAACACATTATTCAAAGTGAGACACGAAGTACGGTTTGACTTATTACAAAATGGTTTTTGGAAGTCTTACAATATTTGGGATCTTCATGGAGAAGCTTTAGGAGGAACTTCATATCTATGTTGAAGAGGATGACATAACTGGAATGATACAAGATGCATATGGAGTTACTAACATAAAGGATATGAATAGTTGTGTAGAGAATAGGGAAGAGCTAAGTTTACAAGCAAAGAAGTTTTACCAACTTCTCGAAGATGCTGAAACAAGTCTATATCTAAATTGTGAAAAGATGTCAAAGTTGTCATTTATTGTTAGGCTACTTAATCTGAAGTGTCTTAATCACTAGAGTGATAAATCTGTAGACATGTTGTTGGACTTATTTAAAGAAGTATGACCAGAGGGGCCTAAGTACCAAGTTCTTATTATGAAGCCAAAAGAGTTATTCAAGATTTAGGGTTAGACTACCAAAAGATAGATGCATGTATAAACGACTGCATTCTATACAGAAAAGAATTTGCTAATGCACAATCGTGCCCTCGGTGTAAGTTGTTGAGATGGAAATTAAATGGGAAGAAAGTCAAGAAAGAAGCACACAAAGTGTTGCGATATTTTCTAATAAAGCCTAGATTGCAAAGATTGTACATGGCAAGACACACTGCTAAAGATATGAGGTGGCATAAAGAGGAACATGTTGTTGACGGTGTGTTAAGGCATTCAGCTGACTCCATTGCTTGGAAATCCTTTGATGAGGAACATCCCGAATTCTCATTTGATCCTAGAAATGCTAGGATAGGTTTAGCAAGCGATAGCTTCCAACCATATGGAAACATGAGTGCTAACCATAGTATCTGACTAGTTGTTCTTATACCCTACAACTTGGCTCCTTGGAAATGTATGAAACAATCATACTTCATGATGACACTTCTCATTTATCCTATGGAAAACATGTCTATAGATGGCATTTCTTTCGCCTCTAATCGGAACCCTACCCCAAGGTCAAATGGATATGCATCCTCAAGTCTCAATATTGAAGTACCCCCTCATCAGTCAGATGAATCAGGCACTCTACATTCATCAAGTGCTGGATCCTTCAGGTCAGAGTTCTAGCACAGTGAGAAGGGATTAGAGTCAAATGGGGATATCTTCTCATGGTAGAGTGTTATTACCATTAGTTATTTAAAATGCCAGATGAAGTCAGAGGGGAGATAGAGTCTTATTTTGTGAATTTTGATCCAGTTGTGAAAAAGGATAACAAAAACTTTCTAAACTCAATGACAATACAACAGATTATATTTATACTGTTTTAATTGTATATGAAGTTTTTCAACAATATTATGATTGATTTACTTTCTAAAATTGAATCAGATGTTTTATTGTATCTTTATTTTCAACCTCGATGGACATATATAGTTTATTGTTTTTTTTGGGTAAGGTGAGAAATGGCATAGTGGGATTGAGTGGATATATTATTCACTCTTTTATATTCTGACTGCTTTTCTAGCTTAAATTTGACAGCATTATGATTTTGATATGGGTTTCATTTCAATATTGGACTTTTTTAACCACTATTATTTTTTATAAAAATGTAAGAATCAACAAGTTGGCATCATAGAAAGAAATCCTATAGTAAGTTAATCTAGAGTAAAATCGGTTGGTTTTAATTTGGAATTGAATACCCTTTGCATGACATAACTTTCTGTCAGCTTTTTATTATTTAAAATATTTTTAAATAATTTTTTTAAAAAAAATTTAAATAAGGGTTTTAGTGGGGACTTGCAGTCGCCACTATATGCGATTGATGAAAAATAATTGCTACGCTAGATAAAAATATTTTTGAATACCTTTTCAGTGGCAATTTATGAACGTCGCCACCAAAAAACCCTTTAGTGGTGACAAAAGTCACCACAATATCTAACTTATTAACGACATATGGTGGCGACCTTATGAATGTCGCCGCCAAAAAACCCTTTAGTGGCGACAAAAGTCACCACCATATATACTTCTCAGGCACATATGGTGGCGACCTTATGAACGTCGCCGCCAAAGAAGGTCTTTAGTGGCAACATAAGTCGCCACCATATCTCATTCACAATGATCTATAGTGGCAACTTTATGAACGTCGCCACCAGAAATGTATTTAGTGGCGACATAAGTCGCCACCATAGATCCTTGTCAAGTAGGAATTGGTGGTGATGTTTGAAAAGTCGCCACCAAATGCTGATTTGGTGGCGACCTGTATCGCCACCATAGATCCTCTCTAGTGGCGACTAAATAGTGTCACCGCTGAAAGTTGTTTTTTGGTGGCAATTATTTCATGTTTGTGGCAATTTTTTGTGTTTTAGTGGCGATATTTCTCGCCACGAATGTATGAAATTTAGTGACCACCCTATTTAGTCGCCACTGAAACCCTTTAGTGTCACTTGTATAGGCGACGACTTAGTGGCGACCGAAAATCGCCACTAAAGACCTTCAGTGGCAACTTTGGACGATTTAGTGGCGACTTTTGTTGCCACTGAAACCTATTTTTCTTGTAGTGAGCTAAGGATTTGAATATATGAGATTGTGCATGATAATACTTATATTGAGTTCATTAATTCCAACAAACCCTACTCACCATACAAAGAGGCCTAATTCCCCAAGTTCGGCTATATCTCAACCTTCTATACATCCATCCAAGCGTCTCCATCTTGGCCTCTAGCTACAACTAGGTACAATAAGTTTGGAGGGTGGCTGCCACCCTCTTTTCTTTTATTTTCTACTTAAAATTAGATATTGAATATATATTTTCTTTATGGAAGTTTTTTCTCTTCCTTTAGGGAAGCTTTCTCCTTCCATTAAGAAAGTTTCTTCCTTTCTTTAAGAAAAGTTGTTTAAAGGGAATTTTTTCCTTTATTGCTAGAGGAGATACACTACTTGTCAAAATTTTAGAAGATGTACAACTTACTCTCTAGATCTACAATATTTCAACATGGGAAGAAAAATTAAATGTAGAAATCTTAATTTTTCAGAGAAGATTAAGAACTGTGTAGCCTCTTTTTGAAGAGTTTCTTTGTCTTTCTATTGGATATCTAGCAAGTTGTAGTTTGATTAAGATTGTTGTAATTTTTCTATAATATTTAATTAATAGTAGTTAGGAGGTGTGTTTCCTCTTAATTTGAGATTTCTATATTCTTCAGAAGTGCCAACTTGATTTATATTGTATTTTCTTATTATGCCTTGTTAAAATTTCTGTAAATTTCAGACTTTTGTGTCTATTTATTAAATATAATAATCTGTTGATCTGTCAAAAATATTTGCACCATCCAACATGAAATAACTCTTTGACTAAACTATGTCAATATAACAAACCCTGATCTCTTTGCTGTGAAGCTCGAATAAGTGACTTAACTATTTATAGCTATCATTAGTTAGCATATGAAATTTCTAAAACTTTAATATAAATTAGTATATTGTTGATCGTCCTGCGGTCGTAGTAGAAATTAAACCATGTTCCATGATTTCTTCCTATTGAAAGCACATTTTTCTCTCTCTTCGTCTCTTAATCTCTCTTTTCGTTTTTGTAGTTTCTTCTTTAAAATGAAAACAATGAAGGAAAGCAATGTCATAAGCATGAAGGGGGAGAGTAGAAAGTTGACAAAAATGTTATGAAAAAAAAATCTGAGTGATGAATATGACAGATCTGAGCAACTTGATGTTGAATATGATATGATATTACTTTCATATACTTTGTCATCAAAACAACTCACAAGAGTATTTTCATCAAAATAATAATATTTTTATATAAATATTTCGTAACATAGTAATTTCAATCAAAATGGCATAATTTTTTAACAAACATTCTATTTCGTTTCAATAACTCCATTTTATTTCGGTAACTTTGAAAACAGAAATATTTTGGTTATTTCAATATAAAAGAAATGAAATTTAGTTCACTGCATACCATTAGCCTCTTCGACCTGAAGATGCATTAATATTATTATAATAAAATTATTTGGAATATATTATAATTTATTATTTAAATGTTTATATTATAATTATTTAAAGATTTAAGTTTTTATTACAAAGATATGAGCTTTGAGTTATAATAATAAAAATATAAATATTGACAAAACTCGTATTAAGTATTGATGTGTATGGGCCAAAATATTTATTTATAAATTTAAATTTGAATAACATTAATATATATTTATTAAATTCGTGAAATTAAATTATTGGCTAAGGACACTAATCGATATTTGATATAAAATATAATAATAGTTTCAAATTCTTCATTATTTTGGTAATTCATTTTTAATTTCTTTTAGTGTCAAAAAAATTATAGTGCACATCTCATCATCTCTTATAAATTATGACGCGATTTCTTATAATTGTTTAATATCATAAATAGTTTATATGTACTATATATATATATATAGACACGCGCTTAAATTTTACATATTCCTCCCACAAATTCTTTCTAACTTTTATTCAGATGCATGTAATTAATCTTTAATTCCATATAAATAATGAAAAATAATTTTATACAAAATAATTATTATTCATGAATAATTATAATATTATCTCAAGGTTTTATATGTTCACGTTAACTTTTGAAAATTATTACCAAACATGATATCAATCAATTTTGTTTTTAAAAGTGGTTATAGTAAAATTTATTCCAAACATTTTATAGACTATTTAAACAACAATTTTTTCACAGCACTTATAACAAAGGAGCTTTTAAAAAGCCACGTTCCCAAAATGGACCCTTAATATTAGGCAATATCCAAGAACACCCCAAACGGTATTTACGAAAAATGTAAGCAAACATAATATACGAAGACTTTCCCACACCCATATCTGTTTCGTCAAAGCAAATCATGAACTTTTTTACAAAATATTTTTCTAATACAACCTTCAAACTCTTAGAGATTACCTGAGGCTAATAATGAAAATGAAATGCTCCCAATGTCGGCTTCAAATCTAATGCTTCCTTCACAGCTTATGATAGTGTAGTCACTCTAATTAATGGCCAAGGTATATTAGACGCTTCTTGTGTGCCTGTGTCTCGGTCAATAATCACATACACTTCCATAAGATATCTTTCCAATCTGTGCTGTTCTCCCAAAATTATCTATAATTATCTATAAAAAAAAAATTATAACTGCTAAGACACTACATTATATTGTGTACAATGATAGATTTGCTATAGCTTGTATATATGGAGTCTAAAACACCAATCCTGAATCATAAATAACAGTAACTTACCTTCAGTTATCATTAATTTAGAAACTTCAATGTATTCATGTGTTCAAATTAGGATGAGTTTTTTTCTCTTTATTCTCTAGATTGTAACTCCCCATATAAAAAATAGAAATTATTCAATAGATTAGAAAATAAATTCAGCTCTTTTATATATCTTTGAATTGATAATTATTCAACTATCATATATAGTCATCCTTTAACCCTACATTGACTCGTTATATCTATATTGAGCTTTAGATTATTCTAATAGAAAAGCTTTAGTAATTATAAATACCAAGGTTACTCATATTGCTCACAGAGGAGCCATCTAAGTAAGTTAATACAAGTTATTTGTACCCATCTCAAGTCACTATGGTGTAGACAAGGACAAGAGCACTCTAAGGTAAGTATTTGTTTATTTAGTCATTTATGAAAATTTATTAGTTAAAATGGCTTAGTTGGTTTAGAATAAAGGCAACTTCATGTTAACAGATTGATATAATTACTAAATTAAGATAGTATATAGGCTAAACTATATGCCATTGTTACTTGCATGAACTAAATATTAGTATCTCTGGAAAGCTTATTTTATATTAACTATGATGATTCATCCCCTAATCAAGGGTACGTGTAAGTGTTTCTTGTTGCCACTAGTTCTTTGGCTTACTCCTTATCATAGTCGTAATGGAGGTTTCAGGTCAAGTATTATAAAGTATTACCTTGTCTCTCACTAAGTATCTGCCATCAGTAAAGTAATTTAAAAGGGATTTTTTTGGGGTAAAGTTACTAAAGCGCCCTTAGCTTATCATTTCGTATAAATACTTCAGTTTTAGTTCATTTATTACACTTCATCATTTACATAGTACTAAATTCCTATAGAAATTTACTTAGATCTCAACCTCCATTAAAAGCTTCTTTCAAAGTTTTTAGTTCATTAAATACATATAAAAGTTTAGCACAAAGTTCATGCAAGTGATAGTTCTTTGCCTTTGAGTTTGGAGGCTTCCTTTTAAGCAAGGAAAGAACCAGTGACGTGACTATTTCACCTCTAAAAGTCACTTTAGTAGAGACTGAGGTGAACTAGTCAATTTAGATCTTTTCTTGTCTTGCTATCTTGATTTAGTGCTTTGTTCTTCTTAATCAAGCCCTTCATCTAATTAATCTCCATACTTTTCTTTGGACCTTCAGCTAGAACCGCCAAAAACAAGGTTAACCTGGTAGCAAGGGGAGTTCCTCTCCAAGATATTTCTTGTCCTCTTTGCCATGCAGATGGGGAGAGGTGTTTCATATCTTGGTCTCGTGCCCTCATGCCCAAGCTGCATGGGCATTATCTCCTTTAAACTCAAAGGCCACAAGTTTCATACAGTCTTCCTTCCATGAACGGTGGAAGGCTATGGTGCAATAGGTAGCTTCTATTCGTCATTCAGATGGGCTCGTGGAGCATGTAGCCTTCCTCGTATGGACATTATGGAAATCAAAAAATGATATGCTGTTTAATAATAGAGAATGAAGCCTGCCTCAAACAGTAAAGCTGCGACCATGAAGAACGAACATTGGAACACCGCAGAAGTTTTATCAAGCTTGTAACCTTGTTTTTGCTATGGTTTTTTTACCATTTTCTCTGATCTTCGGTCTTAGTTGTGTCTAAGAAAGTGTGAGTATTTAGTTCAATGGCAATAAATTAAAATTTATATAATTAAAAAATTAAAAATATTTAATTCAGTTAAATTTTATTTATTTAAATAAATAGATGATAATCTTTTAATTTTTTATTTGTATAAATTTCAGTTTACTATTGATGAGTCAAATATCTAATCATAGGAAAAATTGTTTTCTTTGGGTATGTAAACCCAGCATGTTGTAAAAAAAATTAGGCATTCAAATGCATATCTAAGATAGTAAAAGCCACGTATTGATTCTCTACAAAATCTGAGAATTAAATATAGAATCTAATTAAATAAATGTGTTCTTTGGGTATGTAAACCCATCGCATGTTGTAAAGAAACTTCTTTGTTTTCATTTTAAAATGAAAGTATCTTTCTCTGTAAAAAAAAAAGTTAGGCATTCAAATGAATATCTAAGATAGTAAAAGCCATATATTGATTCTATACAAACTCTGAGAATTAAATATAGAATCTAATTAAATAAATACTAAGAAATGGAAATAACCAACTAGTAATTTAGGAGGAAGTATTGGATCCCTGAGCTAAGTCCATGATAATTATGATACTCCATTTGCACTGTATTCTCTGCTGAGGTGGTTAAGTTATGGTTAGCCTAGTTGTATTTAGTTACCCAAGTGGCTCTGTTAGTTTCAGCTTAGTTATAACGTAGCGTCTTCTATATGTATCCAAGCAGTTGTAATCATTTTTACGTGAAATAAAGATTGCTCAGTTTTCCAACTTTTCTTAGCTAACGTTGTTCTCTGAATTCAATCCATGGTTTCATTTTCTCATAAGATTTCTGTCAAACTGAGCGAAACAAATTTTCTTCTCTGAAAGCAATAGGCTTTAGCAGCAATATATGGACATGATCTCGAGAAATATATCTCAGGACCAAAGGCAATTCCAACAAAGTTTTCCAATGATGGAGATGAACATATCGGAAAAGTTAGTGAAAATTTTATTAAATGGAGGAAATATGATCAACTTCTGTTGTGCTGGATACTTTCTTCGATAACCGAGAACATGCTCACTCGAGTCGTCAGATGAAATTATACCTATCAAGTATGGAATTGTCTACATTCATTTTTTGTGTCTCAAACTCATGCAAAGGTGCATAAACTTCAACTCAAATCTATTAGAAAAGAAGGTATGACAATGAATTCCTACCTATTGAAAATAAAAAGTGCGATTGATGAGTTAGCTGTTGTTGGTTTTCCATTGACTACCAGTGAGCATTTAAAAGCTATTTTTGAAGGACTATCAACCAAATATAATGGTTGTTATATTGGTTTCTACTAGACTGGATCCTCATTCAATCTGTGACATTGAGTCTTTACTTCTTGCTCAAGAAACAAGAATTGAAAAGCACCTAAAACTAGTAGAGTCAGTATTCGTTAATCTAGTTCAGCAGAAAAACAGTCAAAATAGCAGAGGAGGTTCCAATTCTTGTTCTTTTACTAATTTTCGAGGCAATCAGCAGTTTAATACAAATCCTAGAGGCCGTGGATACTTTCAAGGAAGGAATAGAGGCAGAGGAAGATTTGGTAACTCACCTAGGCCTTCTATTGTTTGTTAGCTATGCAACAAACAGGGACACTCAGTGTAGAATTGTTATTATCATTTTGATCACTTCTTTCAAGGTTTCAATAACAGTTCAAGCTCAAACTCTCAAAGACAACCTTTCAAGCCTTCAGGCCAGATATCTGCAATGCTCACTTCTCTAGAAATAGTGCAAGATGAACGGTGATATCCATATTCTAGAGCTACAAATCATGTAACTCCAGACAGTAACAATCTTATGCAGAAAACTGAGTATCGTGGACATGATAAAGTTCATGTGGCAAACGAAGCAGGTTTGTTCATAAAACATATAGGCACATCTTTTTTCCAGACGCAGAACAATAATTCAAGACTAACTCTTAAACATTTGTTACATATACCTACAATAACAAAGAATTTGTTGAGTGTGTCTCGATTTGCACAAGACAATCAAGTATATTTTGAATTTCACCCTCAATCTTATTATGTCAAGGCTCAGGGTACTAAGGAGACACTTTTGGAGGGGAGAATTAAAGGTGGTTTATGTTTTTGAAGATTGTAAGCTGGCTCATCTATAGCATAGGACTAATAATCAATCAGCAAAGTTACAGAAGAAGCAGAAGCAATTATTTTCTAGTAATAAAATGCGCAATGAAAGAACACTATTCCCAGGAGTTAGTTATGATGTACTCTCAAAATTTTCATTATGGCACAAACGATTGGGTCATCCATCTCATAAGGTTGTACAAATGGTGCTAAAAGATTGTAATGAGAATATTGAAAATAAAAATACTATGGATTTTTGTTTAGGTTGTTGCATGGGAAAAGCTCACAAAACTCCTTTCTATTCTTCCTCTATAATATACACTGAGCCACTGCAATTGGTATATTCTAATTTGTGGGGTCTAGCACCTATAAAATCCTCTGGAAGTCACAACTACTATATATCCTTTATTAATGCTTACAGCAAATATACATGGATAGCTTTTTTCGGTTTAAGTCTGAAACTCTCGAAGCTTTTCTAAAGTTTAAAATTATGGTAGAATTGTAATATGGATACAAACTGCAATGTCTTCAATCTGATGGTGGAGGAGAATACAAGGCTTTCTCCTATGTTCTTCAACAACACGATATCTTATATCAATTTAACTGTCCATACATTCATGAACAAAATGGATCTTCTGAATGAAAACACAGACACATCACGAAAATTGGACTTACCTTACTAGCTGATGCATCATTACCATTAAAGTATTGGTCTGAAGCTTTTATCACAATTGTCTATCTTATTAACAAGCTGCCTACTCAAGTGTTGAAAGACAAGACTCCTCATGAATCACTACTTGGTACTAAGCCAGATTACTCACACTAAGGGTCTTTGGGTGTGCCTGCTTCCCTTTGCTAAGACACTATTCCTATCACAAGTTTGACTTCAGGTCAGTTGAATGCGTGTTCCTTGGATATAGTATGACTCACAAAGGTTACAAGTGTATAAATTCAAATGACAAAATCTACATATGCAGAGATGTCATTTTTAATGACTAAATTTCCCTACAAAGACTTTGTTGTTGCACCTACAAAATGTGTTAAAACTCTCGTACTTGTTTCGGTTCAACCACCTCTCATAGTACCACAAAAAATTCATCAGTCTTTTGTGATAGAACCTGGTATTCATAACTCTACTTCTGTTACCGATATAAAGAGTAATCATCATATTCCCACAGTTTTTGTTGAAAATTCGAGTATATCACCTACAGTCTCTGCATCTCCACCTGTCTCTATATCTCGACCTCTGAAAGTCAAAAATAATAATACTTCTCCATCAAACACCTTGGCGCTAACTCACCCTATGACTACAAGAGCCAAAGCAGGGATTTTTAAACTAAAAGTTCTAATGGTTCACAATGAGCCACATTCAATCTCCTAAGCCTTGGTAATCCCTGAATGAAGGAATGCAATGATAGAGGAATATTTAGCCTTAATTAAAAATCAGACATGGGAATTGGTTAAACTGCCAACAAACAAAACTCAAATTGGATGTAAATGGGTGTTTAAGATTAAGAAGAATGCAGATGGCTCACTTCTGAAGTATAAGGAAAGGTTAGTTGCCAAAGAGTTCCACCAACAAGAAGGCTTTGACTATTCAGAAACCTTTAGCCCTGTAGTTAAACCTACTACCATCCAAATTATACTCAATCTTGCATTGTCTAGGCACTGAAGCATACATCAGTTAGATGTAAAATAATGCTTTCTTGAATGGGGTACTACAGGAGGAAGTTTACATGCAACAACCCCTTGGTTTTGAACATCCAGATGGTAGCTTGGTGTGCAAGTTAAAGAAAGCCTTATATGGCCTTAAACAAGCCCCGAAAGCATGGTTTGATAAGCTCACCACAACGTTATACAAGCTCAGTTTCTCCTCAAGCAGGTGTGACTATTCACTGTTTATCAAGGTGACTCCACTACATACAACTTACATTTTGGTTTACGTGGATGACATTCTTGCCACTAGTTGCTCTACATGTTACATTAGTACCTTAATTCAAACGCTCAATAAAGAATTTTCCCTTAAAGACCTTGGTTTGCTAAATTATATTTTGGGCATTGAAATAAAAAGCTTGAATGATGGTTCTTTACATCTATCTCAAAGTAAATATATCAAGGAACTTTTGATTAAAGCAAAAATGGCTTCTGCTAGAAGTCTTCCCACTCCTATGGCTGTTGGTGTAAAATTGGCTGCAGATAATAGTAACTTATTTGATGATCCTCAACTATTTTAGTCAGTGGTAGGGGCACTACAATATGCCATGATCACTCAACCAGAGCTGTCTTTCAGCGTAAATAAGGTGTTCCCATTCATGCATCGACCTCTTGAGTCTTATTGAAGGGTAATCAAGCTAATTCTTAGGTATCTGGGCAGCACCTTATCGTTTGGTTTACATCTACAGAAATTAAATACTCTTGAGTTAGTAGGATACTCTGATGCTGATATAAATGATCAAAGGTTAGTATCTGGTTCTTGTGTGTTCTTAGGAAAGAACCTAGTTTCTTGGAGCTCTAAGAAGCAAAGTGTGGTCTCAAGGTCTAGCACTAAATCTGAGCATTGAAGCTTAGCTAATACAATCTCTGAATTAATATGGATCAACTCCCTACTGCAAGAACTACAAGTCAAATTGCCTAATGCTCCAATTGTCATGTGTGATAATCTCAGTACAATTCTCATGACAACCAATCCGATACTTCACGCACGAACTAAACACATAAAGTTTGATTTATTCTTTGTCAGTGAAAAGGTCTAGCAAAGGAAGATTATTGTGAGGCATATTTCTTCTCGACTTCAACCAACAGATCTTCTAACTAAGCCTCTCCCGAGTAGCAGGTTTTGTTCTCTTCAAGATCAGTTGAGCATAAAATAGTTGTCTGGTGATCAAGTGAAGGACTGTGATGAAGACAGGGATATAGAGTTATAGAGAAGTGATATTGAAGAGGGTTTAGAAATAGAAGACTTTAGTTTAAGAGAAGGTATTTGATCATTGAGTTAAGTCCATGATAATTATGATACTCCATTTACACTTTATTCTCTATTGAGGTGGTTAAGTTATAGTTAGCCTAACTGTATTTAGTTAGCCAAGTGACTTTGTTAGTTTTAGCTTAATTATAGTGTAGCGCCTTCTATATATATTCAACTAATTGTAATTATTTTTATGTGAAATAAAAATTACTCAGCTTCCATACTTCTCTTATCTAAGGTGTTCTCTGAATTTGTTTAGGAAAGAGTACGAAAGTAATTATTGTAGGTGCATATAAAATACCGAAGCAAGTAAGCTGCCAGGTACAACGTTGAGCTTTAGCTACCAAAAAAGGTTCCTGGTCTTATACCATAAGCCATTGGTTATTATTACTTTATTGGAACTGAAAAAAATAAAAGGAAAGGAAATATGGGAACGCCAACCTCATGCAAACCATTGGCTGATAGTTATTTCTGTTTTTCAACGCCGCCCATAGTCCCAAGGACAAACCCGGAAACCGGTCTTCGGTTTTCTTCCTTAAACACCATTTCCCGAAAACCAGGAGCATTTCCATTTTATTTTATTTTGGGTTTATTTTTATTTTTCTTTCTTACTTAATCATTCCCATTTTGCAATACGTGGCGATGCGACCAGACTCTGACACCTGAACGTGCTTGCCACGCGCCTCATTCTTCACTCCTTAATCTGTACCTATTTGCATACGGGACTTTTCTTTTAATGAGTAATTTTATAAAGAATTTTTTTAAGAGATTAAATTTTTTATAATTAAATATATTTTGATTAAATTATTTTGAAGAATAATAATATTTGATAAAAATTGAAATAATTAATTATTAAAACTTTGTTATTATAAAATTATTTTTCATAAAATTTAAATTATTAAATTTATAATTATTAGTAATTACTAGATACTTTAATTTACGTTTAGAGGTATATTAATTTACATTATTGATAAAAAATAGAAAATAGTATAAATTCTTATGATTTCATTAGATAATACTAAACAAATTTGTCGTAAAATAAAGTATACATAAGTACATAGCTAAAGGTGGTCAAAACCAATGTTAAACTAAAATAAATCAAACCAAAATGATAAAAATTAAAATTGATCAAAGTTTTTACAAAAAAAAATTGATTTAAAATTTATGAAAATCAGTTTAGTTTATTTTTTTAAAATAAAAATCAAGTGATTTGATTTAATTTTCCACTAAAGAACGAAGTAATCAAATAAATAGAATTTGCTTAATTCCACCTTAAAAGCAATTTTACAAGGGGAGTACTACCAAATCGTTTATAGAACATTCAAAACTTTTTTAGCTAACTAATATGTGATACATCATTTTTAACTACTTTAGATTACAATCCTTGTTTAGGCGATACAAAATTTTGTACATATATATATTCACTGATCAATTGAAAGTAAGTTTCGATGTCAAACAAGTAAAATTCGTTTAAATTTATCTCAAAATCTAATTTATAAAAAGAGATCGAACTTATTTATATAACTCAATTTTTTTTTTATTGATTGATGTAAGACATATTAATAATTAAATATTTTTTGTTATATATATTTTTCATAATTTATAATTTATATATATATATATATATATATATTATAGTTTTTTATTTATTAAATACTAACTTTTAGATTAAATATTTAAAATTTTACAAATATTAGTATATAAAATTTAGAGAAATTATATATATATATATATATATATATATATATATATATATATATATATATATATATATATATATATATATATTGGTAAAGATTATTTTTAATTAATTAAAATTAAAAGTGATTTAAAAGTGAATTTGAAAATGAAAAATTGATTAAATCAAGTTCAACTAAATAGTTTTTTATTTTAATATATCAATTAATTCAATTCAATTTGATTTAGTTCAACAACCAGTTCAAACTAACACAAATCATAGTCCTGTATCACATGTGCACCCATGGTATTTGTCTACCTTGCCCACCCATCCACATTCACTGTCTCTTCGTAGTTCCTATTACAGTTTGACTCTTCTCCGGTTTACCTCTTGAATGGATCCCCTGATTTAGGAGTCCGTGAAAGGGCAATCTTGGACCCGAAAAATCCCCTATATGATATGAGACTGGCTTTGTTGGTTCTCCCACGTCAGCGTGTGGCTTCTCTTGATTAGTAGTTAAATCCACGCGCTACAATTGAGAGTGACTTTTGTTCTCAAAATAAGACACATCAGCGTTAAAGTGGTTCAAACTTCGAACCCCAGACTCCTCAAATGTGGAAACCATTGTGTTTCTTATAAAACAATCTGGAAAAACAGCTGCGTCCCCAGTACATAAATCCAGCGGCTCGAATCACATCCAACAAATATATAGCTTCCAAAATCTCGTACACAACCCCACACAATCAAAATCAAAATCTTCTCTACTATATCTCCGTCTTTTACTAAATACGATCCCCTTCCATTCTGAAATTGGGTTTTCGGAATTCCAAAAAGATATATCAAAAAATGCGGATGAGCTGCAATGGATGCCGGGTTCTAAGGAAAGGTTGCAGTGAGAATTGTAGTATTAGACCCTGTTTGCAGTGGATCAAAAGCCCAGAGTCTCAAGCCAATGCTACTGTGTTTCTTGCCAAGTTCTATGGCCGTGCTGGCCTCATGAACCTTATCAACGCTGGCCCTGAACATCTTCGTCCAGGTTTGTTTCCCACTGTGTTTTTTTTTTCCCTTCTTCTCCCATTTTCTCGCATTTTCTTTCCCGGAAGCCAATCAAGAAGTTCATTGCCATGTTTGGGTTTGTTTTGTTGCAGCCATTTTTCGTTCTTTGCTGTACGAAGCATGCGGGCGGATATTGAATCCGATTTATGGTTCCGTGGGTCTGTTATGGTCCGGAAGCTGGCAGCTCTGTCAGGTCGCCGTGGAAGCGGTGTTGAAGGGCGTGCCGATCACTCCGATCAACTCCGAAGCCGCCGTGAGTAGACTGGGCCCACCGCTGAAGGCTTATGACATACGCCACGTGTCCAAGGACGAGAACTCGACCCATACACACGATGCTCAACGTGTCAAGACTCGGTCGCGGTTCAAGCGGTCTGTTGTCAAGACAAAGAAAGCTCGCCAGGGGGGCGGTTTGGGGTCCGTTGAACCGGAAGAACCGCGCAATGGTAACCACATGATTGATGGGCGGACCATGTGTTGTGCCGCCGAAGAGGTGCTGAAGCGGTCGGCGAGTCACGAATCGTCGCTGAGTCACCAGTCTGAGGCCCCGAACATGGCGGAGGGCGAGAGCAAAGAGAGCGAGAGTATAATTTCCATGGAGATTCCCGAGACTTCGATCCTCTTTCGAGACGAACCAGAATCGACGGCGAAACGCACTGACCGAGCCGACCAGAGTGCCAATGTGGCACTAGAGCTAACTCTCGGTTTTCAGCCGGCTTCACCTGCACAGCATGTGGTGCCGGTGAAGAAGAGAAGGTTGGAAATGAAGGACTGCGATGGCTTGGCTGAGAACAGC
The DNA here is from genome assembly GCA_037074535.1 of Gleditsia sinensis. NCBI lineage: Eukaryota > Viridiplantae > Streptophyta > Magnoliopsida > Fabales > Fabaceae > Gleditsia > Gleditsia sinensis. The sequence continues at coordinate 13,524,662 of CM073463.1, read as the reverse complement.
TGGTGCAAGATGAAGCTGGGGCTTGAATACCCGGCGTGATGGGGGCTCAAGTTTCAGTCTTGACTTTTGACTTAATTGGCTCTCAGAGTCTCAGCTTTTTATTTTTATAACTCTGGGGTTAACCCTTTTTGGAAATGAAGTGATGTACAAAGATGCTTGTTACCATGGTTCTTGGTAAATATAGAGCTAAAGGTGCATGTGAAAATTTTAAAGTATTACCACAGGGAAAGAAAAAAAATAAAAATCTTCAGCAAATAAGGTATCATTTTTTGTATGTGTCAATTTGCATGAAAGACAGATAGATAGTAATAATTTGATCACGGCGGGATGGCATCTCTGATTTCTATATATTTTTAAGGAAGTATTAGGATCGAGGATGCATTTTTACATAAAATATTGTTGTAATTTTGTTTTTACACTAAAATTATGTAGCTAGCTTCGTAAGAATCTGTTCACATACATACAAATATGAAATTTTTAAAATTAATTGGTAATTTATTGAAAATTTTGGATTTGAATTTTCTAAAGGTTTTAGAAAAAAATGTGGAATGATGTATGACTTATTTATTTATTAAATATTAATTTTATTAATATATATTTTTAAATCCCAAATTTTCATATGTTTCTAAAGATTTTGAAAATAAAAGGTATAAATAATTTTTTTTTATCTCTCTATTATTATAAATATTTAATTTTGTCTTTTTAGTTTAAAATAAAATAATGTTACTCTTTCATTTAAAAAAAACATAATTGAATTTTTTTTATTCACACTTTTTTAAACAAAAAAATGCTAACGACAATATCAAATCATTAATGCGATCTATTATTATTTTTTAGACAAATTATTTATATTATATCTTAACAATTGAAATAATATTTTATTCCTAATACTTCTTCTCGAAATCATTTTCTCAATTAATAATACGTTCAAATAGTCTAAATTTAAAAAAAGGCTACATAGGTGGTTTAACATCCACACTAAGATTTTAATTTAGTTAAAAAACAAAAACAAAATTATGAACAAAGGATTTAATCGTAATTTTAAAAAAATATATAAATTTAATATCGATTCATTTTGAAGTAGAGATCAAATTAAAATTTACAATGCCAAAACAGTTAAAAGTATATTTAAACCAAAATAAAATATTCACTAATTAAGTGACTAGGCTTTCCGGGCCTAATATTGAGATGTTAAATTAGTATCACTAGATTGAAATTTGGAATATGTGATAGATGATTTAAAAAAAATTATTTATTTTATTATTTAATATTAATGTAATTATTTTTGAAATTTATCATATTATAATTAATTATATTAGGACAACTTTAGGTTCAATTAGTAGATATTATTTAGGTGTTTGAATTTAAAAAATTGTTAACTCTTTATTTTATTTTACTAGGATTAACGCTATGGTGTTTAAATTAAAACTCGTAAATGTATAAATTTATTAGAGTATAAATTTAGTAGTATGCGAAGTCGATCCTATAAAAATTATTAATTGAGAGAAAATTTAATTTAGACCAAAAATAAATATTTTTAACTTAATTGTCAGAATATTTGTTCTATGAGAAGAGTACTGAATAGAATATATAAAGAACTTAAATATTGAAATTAAATATGAATATATTCAAAATAAAAAAAAACATGCTAAGATTAGGGGATCCTCTCTTGGTATATCAAATAAAAATAAATTTTAACTCTTTTATTATTTAAATATAATCCTCATATAAAAGAGGTTCAATTCGGAAGATATATTACATTAAATTCGCTTTAATTTATAGATGAATGTGTTTGCTTTCTTTTTATTGTATTACTAATAATAAATAACTCTTGTAAAATATATTCAAGTATACAATATGCCAATAATTATATTGTATACAATAAATCAAGAACGATTTAAGCATTTATTGTGTCAAAAATTATCTACAATGTATCAAGATTTACATTTTATAAAATTAAAAATGAAAATATGTAAAAGGAAGAAAAATATAACAACAAATAGATGACATAGTCAATAATAATAATATAAAGTAGATGGTAAAACTAGCCATTAAAAAAGAAAATAACAAAAAAATAAATAATAAAGAGATAACAAAGTCATCTTCTAAAAAAGAAAATAATAAGAAAATAAATAATATAAAGAAAAAAAAAAATCAATAACAGAGGAACGACAAAAGCATTATCTAAGAAAGAAAATAATAAGAAAATAAATAATAAAGTGGCAACAAAGTCATCATTTAAGAAAAAAAAAACAACAAAAAAAGCAATAGAAGGGCAGAAAATAAATAATAGATGCGCGACAAAACCATCCTCTAAGAAAGAAAATAACAAGAAAATAAATAACAGAGGGGCAACAAAGCCATCATATAAGAAAGTAAATAACAAGAAAATAAATAATAGAGAGGCGGCATAGTTGTCCCCTTAGAAGGAAAATAACAAAAAAATGATAACAAAAAAATAACAACAGAGGGGCGACAAAGCCATCCTCTAAGAAAAAAAAATAACAATAAAATAATAACAGAGAGGCAGAAAATAAATAACAGAAGGGCAACAAAGCCATCTTCTAAGAAAAAAAATAAATAACAGAGGGGCAATAAAACTATTTTCTAAGAAAGAAAATAACAAGAAAATAAATAAGAAGATAAATATAACATCAAATATAAATATTGAAATTAAGAGTTAAATAAATTATTATTTTCATACCAAGAGTTTCATCCTTTTACCTTAGTATTAGGAGATTAGTTCTCCATAATCAAGATAAGAAAGTAAAATGAAATATGAAGAAGCATGATAAAATTTATGAAAGAAAGTAATGATACAAAATGTCTAAAGAGAGAAATATTACAAACACTTAGAACTCCAACAAAACTTTCTCAAACTCACTTTCCAGCCTCTCTCTTCTTTCTCTAACTCACAAGATGCCTCTATTTAAAGAAAAAATAAGGGGAGTAGGTGACAAAGATGATTGGTAGCAAATTGCACTAAAGTTGACAAGTTATATTACATTATGTGCACCAAAAATTATCGTGAGATATCTCCTTAATATCCACCGAATCTGCTGATCCTATCAACATAAACGTTGTAGATATTTTCATTATCTTTCCATCCATATAAGGTGGTGAAAAATTGGCGATATATTTTGTGATTTATGGCCAACACACTAGAGCAAGGCGAGACTGAACTACAATAGCAACCGTGATCTATTTTAACCTAATTTTAGCCTTTTTAATGTCCGAATTTCTTACAACTTGAACATGAAAGTTGTAACAAATTGTATTTGATATTCACCTACCAAATTTTGTATCTATTGAATATGTATTTTTTGAAATAGGGCTTAAACAGTAAGGTTAAGTTAAAAAGCAAGCAGCAAACAAATTTTTAACATTGGATGTTATACTTTGAATCTTTATGTTTCAATTCTTTTAGAAATGTAGTCATAAATCAAGATTAAATTTATGCATATATCCATTAAGATGCTTCTTAGGAGTCAAAAAAATAATACTCCTTACTCAGCCATCCTCAATGAATTTATTTTATCTACTTGATTTATAGATATCATTTCTAAAGAACCACAATTTAGTTTTGATTCTTTTAATTAAGTCCATTTTCTATTCTTCTCTTCATCTATAAAAAATACACAAAACTAAAGACAAATAAGGAAAATAAATGCTTAATTAAGGCAAAAAATAAGATAAAAATATTTAATTTATGAGTATAAAACTCACTTATCAAATATTCTCAAACTTAATCTTTTGCTTATCCTCATGCAAAACACACAAAATTTAAAATTTAAAAGATAAGTGAGTGATGAGTTGTTTTTGTCTTACTAAGCATTTTTCAATGATTTAAAATGTGCAACCAAGAAAAATATCAAAATTTCAAAGTTATGTAGAACTTTAATTCAAATGCAACGTATAGTTTACTATTGAATCCCAAGTGTGTATGTGATAATCTTATGACATTGGACTTTTTGCATTCAAATAAATTTATGTAATCAAATATTTAAAACAAATATCCAGAATTTTGTATTTGAGACTTCATAAGCTTATTTTTCATGTCATTCTCTGCTAATGTAGACTAATCATAACATTTAAGATCATTAGGACTTTTATTAGGCTTGTAATGTGTGACATAGGCTAAAGGTGGATAAAAAGATATTAATGAAGACTCAATTCACTCTACAACATAAATGATCATTTAAGTCCTTCCAAATATTTTTGATGTTATCATATGAATTCTATCTCCAACTTTATTCTCATCCTTACGTTAATACTATATATGTTTTCTTTAAACGTAAACACCCCCAAATTTATTTATTTAGGAAGTTCTATTTTTTTCTCTTTTTTTTGTTTTTTTTTTTTTTGAAACTCTTTCCATCCACCCCTAAACCATAGGTTTTCAAATGATCATTCCTGTGAGTGAAAGATAAGGGTTAGAAATATTTTTGTTTAAAAACTAGATAATAATATAAGTGGACTAAAAAAGATAAATATAGGCTCTAAATGGGTTACTAGAGATGTCATAATGTATAGGTTGGTCTGAAAGGCTCAAACGATTCCAACAATGTCTAATTCATTTCTTAAATGGAGAATAGTCTAAGATTTTGCCTCAAGTGACAATCAAACAAGTTCAAGAATTTTATGAGATTACTAGTTATATTTGAATCATATAAACTTTATCTAAATAACAATTAGTCAAATGTAAAAGATTATGTGCTCATGATATTAGGATTCTTAAATAAAACATAAGTCACAATAGAGTGTAGGTTCGTACATAACACTCAGAACTCGTTTATTTTTCAAAGGTTATAAGCATTTTAAACCATTTTTATCATTGGTGTTAGTTTTGCCTAATCCCAAAGCATCACTTATTGTTTTTTTTTTAAATCTAATTGCTGGAACCTATACAGAGATAGGAGGCTCGGTACCCACGCCTTTTTTTTATGAAGAACAAACAAAAAACAAACAACAAAAATTGAAAGAGATATTACTTGGAAAGAGATCTAGGAAAAGATGAACCTGCAGTAAATTAAACAGAAAATAAAATTTATTCAATCAAATAAAAGGTGTTATAGATGAAGATCCAAGTTCAATTTGTACTTTCTGCGGTTGTCTTCCGTCCAATCTATTTGAGTTGTAGCTAGATCAAGAACATGAATATATGTTTGTAATGCATCAATCAACTCATTAGCATTTGAAGTTGAAATGAAAATCCGTCGTGCTGAGTGTGAAATAAACCTTTGTTCTACAACTTGATTAAAAAAAGACAACAAACCATCAAAGAAATGGTTAACATTCAACAAACCTATGGGTTTATGGTGGATATTCAGTTGTGCCTAGGAGACTATTTGAAAATTTTCTTCCAGAGTATCAAAACCACTTGGTAAGACAATGAAAGCATCAGCGTTACTCATCATTTTAGTAATGCACTCATGCATGGAGACTACCCTAAATTCTTCCACAATTGTTTTTTCAATGATGTTTGATACAATTAGAACTGTAGGAATAATACCAAGAACTTGACATTCTCCTACATGTGCAGCTGCAGACACACACTCCATTAACCCATGGCTACCTCTTTCATAGACTAAATGAATTTTTCTCCTGGCTAGTACAATACCCAAAGTTGTGCTGCTTTCACATACTCTCTCCATTTTTTTCTAAGATTGGAACCACGAAAGACACAAATATTTCGAAATTGACGAAATGCGATTCCCTCCATATTTGCACTCACCTTAACTTTGAGTATAAAGGTAAAGATAATAATGTGAGTATTTATAAAACTAATATAAGGGCATACTTACAGTAACTATGCGAATAAGACGGCAGCATATTTACAATAGCCATGTAAGTAGGCTGGTGGATGACAGCTAAATTAAAGGTGAAAAATTTAAAAATAATGGCATGCATACGTATAGTAGTTATGATTATGGCTCACATTTTTCTCTGGTTTTACGTCCAGTAACATCTTAAATGCCCTCTATGGGTCGAGGATATACTTCCCATCCAATTTTCTTATAAATTGACAAACAGGGTCTTTTAATGTTAGATTCCCAAGACTGTATCTTTTCTGTTCTTTTTTAAAATGAGGCCATAAACCAACAATTTCGATATGCACAGATCCACTAGGATACGTCTAAAGAGACGTTGGACGAAAGTCATCGTCCAATGACTCCTTACTCAAACCATCCTTAATGAATTTTATTTTATCTTATTGATATATATGAACTCATCCCAAAAAATGGCAACGTGTGTTGCAAGTTTCACGTCCATATTTGTAGTAAACACTAATTCTTTTAGCTCTACGCTTTTTAGCAAAATTGCTTTTTCCTAGACCAGGCATGTAAGAAATGAAACTATTTTCAGACTCACCTGCTAATCGTACCTTAGCTTTAATTAGCCATCGGACATCAGTAGATATTCCTATGTTCATAATTAACCATAATCTTTCAGCCCATGCTTTATAAAGTTTCATTAATGCATTGGATGGAAGAGAAGGAAAATGATTTTTTAAATTTGAAAGTATGTCTTATATTCTCAATTCAAATTTTCTTTTTAAAAAAGATCAAAAGCAACAAAACCAAGAAAACAATAGCAGTTCAAAAGAAGATATTAATGAGGGAACAATTCTGGTAGACAAGATCACACAAAAGTGTCTCCTCTACCTTTGGGTTGTGTAATTCTAAAAATGATTTCAATTTTTAGCCATTGACTTTAAACACATCACTATGTTTGGGATTTTCAATTTCTACTGTAACATGTGGATAAATAGTACAAACAATGAATGGATTTGACCATCGAGAACGTAGTTTTCCTAGATCTAATTAACTTTTCTATTGGAATCCCTAGCAATGACACCAAAAAATTATTGTTTTAATTAAAACTTGCAAGCGTACGAATCTATTGGAGTATAGATTTAGTGGTATGCGAGGTCGATTATACAAGGTTTGCCAATTAAGAAAAAATTTAATTTAGACCCAAAATAAATATTTTTAACCTAGTTGCCAGAAAGTTTGTTTTGTGAGAAGAGTACTTAACAGAGTATGCAAAGAACTAAAATACTAAAATTAAATATAAATGTATTCAAAGTAAAGAAACATATTAAAGTTAGGGAATCTACTCTTGGTATATCAAATAAAAATAAAATTTAACTCTTTTATTATTCAAATAGAATCCTCATATAAATGAGGTTCCATTCAGAAGATATATTACATTAAACTCGCTTTAGTTTACAGATGAAATGTGTTTACCTTCTTTTTATTGTATTACTAATAATAAATAACTCTTGTAAAATGAATTCAAGTATACACTGTGCCAATCATTTTATTGTCTACAATAAATCAAGAATGATTCAAGCATTTATTGTGCCAAAGATTGTCTACAATGTATCAAGATTCGCACTTTACAAAATCAAAAAAGAAAATATATAGATAAGAGAGTCAATAATAATAATATAAAGTAGGCGGTAAAATTAGCCATTAAGAAAGAAAACAACAAGAAAATAAATAATAGAGGGGCAACAAGGCTATATCCTCTAAGAAAAAAAATAAATAACAAAATGGAAAAAAAAATAAAGGGGCGAAAAAACCATCCTCTAAAAAAAATAACAAATAAATAAATAACAGAGTAAAGTTATTCTCTAAGAAAGTAAATAATAAGAAAATAAATAACAGAGAGGCGACATAACCGTCCCCACAAAAGAAAAATAACAAGAAAATAACAATAGAAGGACGACAAAGCCATCCTTTAAGAAAGAAAATAACAACAAATAATAATATAAAGACAGAAAATAAATAACAGAGGGGTGACAAATCCATCCTTTAAGAAAAAAAATAAGAAAATAAATAACAGAAGGACAACAAAGCCATCCACTAAGAAAAAAAAGAAAAACAAATAACATAAGGGCAAAAAATAAATAACAAAGGGACGACAAAGCCATCGTTTAAGAAAACAAATAACAAGAAAATAAATAATAGAAGGGCAACAAAGCCATCCTTTAAGAAATAAGATAACAAGAAAATAAATAATAGATGGACATTAAAGCCATCCTTCAAGAAAGAAAATAAATAACAAAGGGGCAATAAAGTTATCCTATAAGAAAGTAAATAACAAGAAAATAAATAACAGAGAGGCAAAAAAATTTTAACTAGGAAAAAACCTTTGCGATAACATTTTGCGACCGAAAAAAAGGAGACGCTGATATGCTGGTGGCAAACATATTAGTGACCGATAGAAGTGTGGTGACAAAATTTACGATAGAATTGTGGTCACAAATCTGTCGCCTAATAAGCCCTTTAAACTCGCAGTTAAAATTTTGAAGCTGAATTTTGCGACCGATGTTGGAGAGGCAAAATCTGCCATCGAATATATCAATTGCAAAAGAGTATAATTTCATGAACAAATTTTGAGAAATGGTGACAATATTTTGCGATCGATTATATCAGCCGCTGAGCGGTGGTTACAAAGTAGTTAAATTTCCTATTTTATGATTATTTTTTTAACATTCTCCCGTTTCAATTGCAAAAACAATACAAATATAATCTAGTACATAATCAAGAATCCAGCAAATCAATCTCTATGGTATGAATATAACAATTCAATTAATCATAAAAACAAGTTATAAAATCAAAATTTAATAACGTTTATAAAAGTTAACTAAAAATTCCAAAAACTATTTTGGCATATTTCAAAATGAACATATACAATGCTATATCTAAAGTCTACCTTAAGATTATCTTAAGATAGATCATAAGTAGCATCTGCGTCATAGTCATGTTCAGGAGGAGTTGGCTGGGCATCATGTGATGGATCAGACTACTGATTATAAACTGAAAGGTCAGAAGGCTAGTGATCTGGTGCAGAAGTGGCACTTGGAAGAGTAGAAACTTCAAGGTGCTGAAATAAGAAACGTGTTGGCTTCTCAGTTTTGTGTAGACGATCGATGATATAATTAATAATAGCATCCTTTCCCATGAGCTCCATGGAAAGGGCAACAACCCTGGCCCTTAATTGGACTAACTCTACACTATCAGATGCCTGTGAAGATGATTGTTGTTGTTTTAATTAAAACTCACAAGCGCACGAATCTATTGGAGTATAGATTTAGTGGTTTGTAAGGCCGATCCCAAGAGGATAGCCAATTGAGAGAAAATCTAATTCAGATCCAAAATAAATATTTCTAACTTAACTGCCAGAATATTTGTTTTGTGAGAAAAGTACTGAACAGAGTATGCAAAGAACTAAAATACTGAAACTAAATATGAATGTATTCAAAGTAAAGAAACATGCTAAGGTTAGGGGATCCACTCTTGGTACATTAAATAATAATAAATTTTAACTCTTTTATTATTCAAATAGAATTCTCACATAAATAAGGTTACATTAAACGCGCTTTGGTTTACAGATGAAATGTATTTTGTAACAACTCCATTTAAGTATCAATTTTGTTTTTTTAAAATACCATGAAGTTATTACCTCATTACAACTTAACTCAATATAACATTTATTTAATTTATACAATACAGAGTTCACATACATGTCATTAATCAAAACATACGTACAACATATCAAATACATAAAAATCTACATCTTATTTATTCTAAGCCAACTCGATCACAAATATTTTATTTACTTCTGGGATCTGCCCAACATAAAGTACTCGATCCAACGTGCACTAAAAGTCAGAGCTATAGAAAAATCTGCATAACTAATTTTCTGAACATGATATGGAAATATAGTGAGAATTAAATTTCAGTAAGTTCAACAATAAATCATCATCAATATAGCTCATCACGTCATGTTCAGCTGTGTAAACTACAGAAAATATCTTTGGTCACATGAATACATTATATCTATGCACATAAGAATCATACAGTAATGATATGTATGACAAGATTAACTATTTTTAGAATATCATATGATGGCCATCAACTTATTCTCATTTCAAACTACCCCGGTCAGGGTGAGTATCCTCTACTCTCCGGTACGGGCTTTTCTCGCTCTGTCCAACATGGCACACTTTCTCTTTTTTTTCTCATAATCATAATTATAACCATTGGTAGGGCGTCCCCTACTGGTGCACCACACGGATTTCCATGTGACCGTGCTCATTTCTTTTCTTTTCACAATGATAGCCAAAAATATGCTTTCAATAACAAGTATGTTCATCAAAATATAATTATTACCATAAATCATTGGTAATCATGCCATGAACATAACCATTTCAAATATCACTTTATAAAATATTTCCATGTTAGAATTTTACACTTAAGATGGTAAGAAGTTCATACAATGGCAATGGCTATGGTATATACTAGTCATTTATAATATTCGTCTTCTTTTTTAAATATTAATTTTATTTCTCTATTTTCTTGATGCAGGTTTTCATCATATCTAACCTTCTCTTACTAATAAAAGTATAACTTCCTCATTTGAACTCTGATGTAGGTGATCTTGGTGTTAATTTCAAGATAAAACAATTATCTAAAACTATTATGTTGAACAATATAGCGAAATATTAAGAAATCAAGGTGATATTACTCCCTCAATGTACAGGTTATTTCTTCTCGGATAGGTTCTGACCTCTACCTACTAATCGGACCATATCTACCTCATATGGACTCCAACTTGAGTGATTCCAGTGGCTTAAAATCCGTGACACAAATATCTATAATTCATATGTTAACCATTTATTTTAATTCCATACAGATAATTCCAAGAAATTAAAATACAGAAACTATCCTAACATATTCTTCCCTGATAAACCATTTTCTGACCTTTGACTACTAATTAGCTCATATCTTCCTCATATGGACTCCAAATTGAATGATTCCAGTGGCTAAAAATCTGTAACACACATAGATATAATTCTTATGTTAACCATTTATTTTATTTCCATACAGATAATTCTCAGAAATTAAAATACAGAAGACATCCTAACATATTCTTCCCTGATGAACCATTTTCTGATATTTAACTACTAATTAGCTCATATCTTCCTCATATGGACTTCAAATTGAATGATTCCAGTGGCTAAAAATCTGTGACACACATAGCGATAATTCTTATGTTAACCATATATTTTAATTCCATACAGATAATTCTCAGAAATTAAAATACAGAAGCTATCCTAACATATTCTTCCCTGATGAACCATTTTCTGACCTTTGACTACTAATTGGACTATATCGACCTCATATGGACTCCAAATTGAATGATTCCAGTGGCTAAAAATCTGTGACACACATAGCGATAATTCTTATGTTAACCATATATTTTAATTCCGTACAGATAATTCTCAGAAATTAAAATACAGAAGCTATCCTAACATATTCTTCCCTGATGAACCATTTTCAGACCTTTGCTTACTAATCAGATCATATCTACCTCATATGGACTCCAAAGTGAATGATTCCAGTGGCTAAAACTCCGTGACACATATATCGTTAATTATTATGTTAACCATTTATTTTAATTCTCTACAGATAATTCTCAGAAATTAAAACATAGAAGCTATCCTAACATATTTTTCCCTGATGAACCATTTTCTGACCTTTGATTACTAATCGGACCATATCTACCTCATATGGACTCCAAATTGAATGATTCAAGTAGCTAAAAATCTGTGACACATATGTATTTAATTATTATGTTAACAATTTATTTTAATTCCCTATAGATAATTCCCAGAGAGTAAAACACAGAAGCTAAAAAGTTTGCCACCTATAGCCATACCTATGCAGAACTTTCTATACCAGTCTAAGTATTCAAACATACATCACATGCAAGATCAATATGTAACATGATATAGCAACATCATGACCAATCATCAAAGTTCTAAGATCAAAATCTCATATAAATATTATAAGTTTCAAAAGTTTTCTTCAAAAAGAAATATTGTTAAACTTACCTGGAGCACTTAGTTCCCTAGACTTCTCCTTCCTCTTTCTTCCTTTCTTCCTCTCCTTTCCTCACTCTACCTTGCTTCTATTTTTCCTCTCCCTCACTTGGACAAAATTATAATGTTGTAAGGGTGGGTTTTCTTATATAGACCACCAAATAATTCAACTTTCATGATCATGGGTCTACCTTATCACAATTAGATTACACTTGGTTGAATTTTTGGAAAACAAACAATTTATGTTCTTGTCTTTCTCTTCCTTAGTCAAGATATGCATAGGAAAATGAGATTTTTATTTTAAAAATTATGATAATATGTTCTTAAGATATGGGACAAGGTCCCTTTGATTTAGGGATTCATTTCCATTTTCTTTTGTCTTAAACAAGTATGATATGTTTGCCTTTTTAGGTGGAAAATTTCTAGCCATTGAATCTCAATTATTTGGTTGATATTATTTATGTAGGATAGGAATGTTTTGTCCTAATGCCATGTATTATCATACCACTTGCTAAAATTATGAGTGTAGGATATAGATGTTTTTGTCCTAAAGCCTTGTATTATCATGCCACTTGCCAAAATTATGAATGTAGAATCACACCACTTGCTAAATTTTTGTCTTAATGCCATGTAACCTAATCTTTATTATTATTACATTATTATATCATCACTTAATTTATTTCATTTTATTTTTCCTCTTGAATTTGGACTTATTCCTACCCATTTTCTTTGCTTTGGATAAAATTCTACCTTTCTTGGAGGGTTTGGTCACATTTTCATAATTTTTGGGCCATTGGTCCAATTACTATATCCTAGTCCAAGTCTATGTTTTATTTCTTGCTTAGGTTATCCAATGGGTTTGCTAGAAACTTATGTGAAGTGGAAAAACTCTATATGAAGTGTCCATAGGTAAAAGCCCAATGTATGGGTAAAGATTTTAAACTTAGTAACTCTAGTTCTTGAATTAGGAAAAATTACCCTAATCCAATGTTCTTGAAATTTTATGACCTTTACTTGTTTCTAAAAATTTATCTTCCTTATCCAAGAATTTTGCATCTCTTTAATATGTTATTTCTAATTGTTTTTCCTATTAGGTTTTCCCTCTTTATTTGTTCTCTTAATATTAGAAACATTTTCTATGCATATACATAAGGTAAATAATTTCTAAAGATTATATTTCCTTAGATATCTAAAATATTGTCAAATAAATTTTATTTTCTTAATTAAATATTTATGTACTTTTATCAATAAAAGAAACAAAATTAGGGATGTTACATTTCTCTCCCCCTAAAAGAAATTTTGTCCTCAAAATTTCAGAAATTACCCAATAAGAACAATTGCGGATATTTCTTCCTCGTGACTTCTTCCAGCTCTCAAGTTGCTTCTTCCAGAGTCAAACCTTCCCATAACACCTTAACAAGGGGAATGGTTTTATTTCTCAGTTGCTTCACGTTAGTGTCCAATATGGATGCAGGTACTAGCTGGTATGTCATGTTCTCTTTTATTTGGATTGGTTCATCCTGTATTACATGTGATGAATCTGGAAGATACTTTCGCAGCTGTGATACGTGGAAAACATTATGCAGTTTGGACAAATTAGGTGGGAGAGCAACTTGATATGCTGATGTCCCTACTTTCTTCAGAATTTGGTAGGGTCCCAAAAATCGTGGACTTAACTTTCTTGTTTTGAGAGACCTACCAACTCCAGTAGTCAGGCAAAGTTTCAGAAATACATGGTCTCCTTCCTCAAACTCTAGAGGTCTATGTCTCTTATCGTAGTAACTCTTTTGCCGACTCTGAGCTGTAAGTATTTTGTCTCGTATCATCTTGATTTGTTCAGTGGTTTGTTGAATTAGATCAGGACCCAACAAGTTCTTTTCTCCTACCTCAAACCAACATAGTGGAGATCGGCACTTCCTACCATATAAAGCTTCGTAGGGGGCCATCTTAATACTGGAGTGATAACTATTATTATAAGCAAACTCTACTAAAGGTAGGTACTTATCCCATCCTTTACCTTGCTCTATTACACAGGCCCTTAACATGTCTTCTAGAGTTTGAATAGTCCGTTCAGTCTGCTTGTCAGTCTGAGGATGGTAGGCAGTACTGAATCGCAACTGAGTACCAAAAGCTTCCTGCAACGCTTTTCAAAACCTCGACGTGAACCTCAGATCTCTATCAGAAACAATAGTTAAGGGAATCTCATGCAGTCTAACTATTTCCTGGACTTACAGTTGGGCCAATTTCTCCAGTGAAAAGTTAATTTTTATGGGCAGAAAGTGAGCAGATTTGGTTAATCTGTCAACTATTACCCAGATAGAGTCATGTCCCACTGAAGGCTTAAGTAAACCCATAACAAAGTCCATCGAGATACTGTCCCATTTCCATTTAGGGATCTCAAGAGGTTGTAGAAATTCCGCTGGCTTTTGATGCTCCACCTTCACCTTTTGACAAATTAGACATTTTGCCATGAACTCCGCAATATCCTTTTTCATCCCTGGCCACCAATACATCATCTTTAAGTCCTGGTACATTTTAGTGCATCTAGGATGGACAGTATATTTACTCTGATGTGCTTCTTGTAGGATTTTAGTCCTCAACTCTCGTTCTTGAGGGACACAAATCCTTCCTTGATACATGATTGCTCCATCTTCCATGACAGAAAAATTTCCTTGATCTTTATGATCCTGTAAGTATTGGTTGTGAACTTGAGCCTCTTTGATCTAGGCTCTAAGGTCACACCCTATACTTAAACCATTAATGGTTAGCTTCTTTGAGGAAAAAGTAGTGTCCAGCTTCAAATTTCGAAACTCCTCTAGCATTTGCATCTCATACAACATCATCTGGCCCATGTGTAGAGATTTTCGACTTAAGGCATTAGCTACAACATTCGCCTTTCCTGGATGATACTTTATCTCAAACTTGTAGTCATTGAGAAATTCCAACCATCTTCGTTACCTTATATTTAAATCTTTTTGATCAAAGAGATATTTAAGACTCTTGTGATCGCAATATACTTCAAAGGTTGCTCCGTATAAGTAATGTCGCCAAATCTTTAAAGCAAACACCACCGCCGCCAATTCAAGATCATGGGTTGGATAGTTTCCTTTGTGGGGTCTTAGTTGTCTAGAGGCGTAAGCAACTATTCTCTTGTCTTGCATTAGCACACACCCTAGTCCTTTCTTTGAAGCATCACTATACACTTCAAAATGTCCTGTGGGGTCTGGAATAATTAAAACTGGAGGAGTGATCAGTCTTGTCTTAAGCTCCTGAAAACTAGCTTCACATTGATCAGTCCATTTGAAAGGACTTCCCTTCCTGGTCAATTTAGTCAATGGCAAGGCTATACGAGAGAAGTTTTGTATAAACCTCCTATAGTATCCTGCCAAACCCAAAAAACTTCTGACTTCCGTAACCGTCTTTGGTTTCTCCCACTGAATCATTGCTTCCGTCTTGCTAGGATCTACGGCTACCCCTCTATTAGAGATGACATGTTTGAGAAAATTCACATCTGACAGCCAAAATTCACACTTCTCCAATTTGACATATAACTTTTTCTCTTTCAGCACTTGTAGCACGATTCGGAGATGTTGTTCATGTTCTTTCTCACTCTTAGAGTATATCAAGATGTCATCAATGAACACTACAACAAATTGATCTAGGTAGGGTCGAAAAATGCGATTCATGTAATCCATGAAAATTGCAGGTGCATTCGTCAACCCGAAGGGTATTACCAGAAACTCGTAGTGCCCATACCTAGTCCTGAAGGCAGTTTTTGGTACGTCCTCCTCCTTCATCCTATTCTGATGATATCCTGACCTCAAGTCAATTTTAGAAAAGATGGAGGCTCCCTTTAATTAATCCAATAAGTCATCTATTATAGGGTGAGGGTACTTGTTTTTGATAGTCACCTTATTCAGCTATCTGTAATCTATGCATAGTCTCAAGCTCCCGTCTTTCTTCTTAACAAACAATACATGAGCTCCCCAAGGTGATACACTCGGTCTAATGAATTGCTTGTCTAATAGTTCTTCCAACTGCTTCTTGAGTTCCTGTAGTTCCTTCAAGGCCATTCGATATGGTGCAATAGAGATAGGCCCTGTCCTAGGTAGGAGATCAATAGAGAACTCTATCTCTCTATTGGGAGGTAAGCCTGTAATATCTGATGGAAATACTTCAGGAAACTCGTTGGCTATTGGGATTTCATCAAGCTTCGATTCGACTTCTAGGTTTGATAAATACAAGAGAATGTATCCAAGTACTCCATTCTTCAACTCCCTATTAACTTGATTGGCATTTAGCATCAATAACTGGACCTCCTCTTTTGGAGTAGGAGGTAGAAATTCAACGGTTTTGTTACAACAATTCAACAAGACTCAATTTCTAGACATTCAGTCTAACCCTAGAATGACCTCAGTACCTCTTAAAGGTAAACAGACGAGGTCTACAGAAAAAGTTTTCTCCTAGATGGTGACTTGACAGTCTTTACATACAGAGGAAGTTAATACCTTTCCCCCTGTAGGGGTTACTACGGATAGCTCATAGGGAGTTTCAGAAATAGGAAACTGAAACTTCCTAATACATTCTTATGATATAAATGAATGACTAGCACCAGAGTTAAATAACACCATAAGAGCAAATCCATAGATATAGCATGTACCTTGAATCATTTCAGAAGATTGAGCAATCTCTTGGCCGCTCAGGGTGAAAACCCTTCCTTTCACCTGAGGCGTCTATTCTAGCTGCTTCCCTACATTCTGTGGGTAGTTTCTCACAAAATGTCCTTTCTGTCTGCAATTGAAGCAGACATCTTGTCCCATGTAGCATGGCCGGTTACCATGCATGCGTCCGCACTTAGCGTACTTGACTGGGGCGAGGTCTTGTTGAAAAGGTCTAGGACCCGCAGTTAATGTCCTCTTTCCAGCTCCATATTCACTTCTTCTCATGTTCTTTCCAGGGTTGGGAAAATTTTTCTTCCTCTTCCATAAGTTTCACCTTTGCTTCTCGTCCTCTACTGCCCTTAAACTCTTTTTCAGGAGTCTACATTTATTTATCAGAAGTACAAACTCCCTGATCTCCATAGCTATAACAGCATTCTTTATCTCCGGGTTTAGTCCCGCTTCAAACTTAACCGCCTTCCATGCTTCATCTGGGTTATATCGCAGATAAGAGGAGAACTTAGATAGCTTCTCGAACCTTGCGATATATTGGTCCACGGTCATGCTGCCTTGCCTGAGTTGAAGGAATTCGATCTCTTTCTCTGCTCGTACAGTACTTGGAAAGTACTTTTCAAAAAAAATGTCCTTGAACACTTACCAGGTGATATGTCTTCCCTGATGAGCTAAAAGTTCTCTAGCTCCACGCCACCAGTATTCTGCTTCATCCTTTAACATATATGCAGCAAAAATAACTTGCTGCTCTTCAGTACAGCCCATCACTTCAAAAATTTTCTCTAATTCCCTTATCCACCTTTCGGCTACCATTGGGTCATAGCCACCTTAGAAACAAGGTGGTCTAGTCCTCAAGAACTCGGATATGCCATTATCTTTTCCAGCCATCCGGTTGTTGGCACCATTCTCACCATTTGTGTTATTAGCATTCTGGAGATATTGTAAAATTTAGTTGGTGGTCATGACTTGGTCTCGAATTGCCGTGGCCAGGTTGTGCAAGGTTTCCTTTGCATTGGTTACTGGATTCCTCCTTGGTGGTGCCATTTCCTATTGTGGAAAAACAAAGTTATGCTATTATTGAGGTGATCAAGCCCAATAGTTAGTTCAAAAATATTTAATAGCAGTCATAACACCATCTCGGCATATAGATAGGAAACACTAGTAATTTCTTACCTATATGAATCATTGATCCCCTACATAGCACAACCACAACATACTCAAGATACTATAAGATCGATTCAGATAACCATCCACCCACTGGCCATCTAGGATCGACCTCCTCTGATACCAATTATGTAACAACTCCATTTAAGTATCAATTTTTTTTTAAAATACCATGAAGTTATTACCTCGTTACAACTTAACTCAATATAACATTTATTTAATTTATACAATACAGAGTTCACATACATGTCATTAATCAAAACATACGTACAACATATCAAACACATAAAAATCTACATCTTATTTATTCTGGTTGACTAATTCCGGAGATACAGGTGCGGGTGGTTGCACTTTCACCGGGATCTAAGCCAACTCGACCACAAACATTTTATTTGCTTCTGGGATCTGCCCAACATAAAGTACTCGATCCAATGTGCACTAAAAGCCAGAGCTATAGAAAAGTCTGCATAAATAATTTTCTAAACATGATATGTAAATATAGTAAGAATTAAATCCCAGTAAGTTCAACAATAAATCATCATCAATATAGCTTATCACATCATGTTCAACTGTGTAAACTATAGAAAATATCTTTGGTCACATGAATGC
Organism: Gleditsia sinensis; assembly: GCA_037074535.1. Taxonomy (NCBI): domain Eukaryota; kingdom Viridiplantae; phylum Streptophyta; class Magnoliopsida; order Fabales; family Fabaceae; genus Gleditsia; species Gleditsia sinensis. Next base: position 13,506,323 of record CM073463.1, on the reverse strand, counting down.
ATTATATCTATGCACATAAGAATCATATAGTAATGATATGTATGACAGGATTAACTATTTTTAGAATATCATATGGTGGCCATCAACTTATTCTCATTTCAAGCTACCCCGGTCAGGGTGAGTATCCTCTACTCTCTGGTACGGGCTTTTCTCGCTCCGTCTGACATGGCACACTTTCTCTTTCTTTTCTCATAATCATAATTATAACTTATGGTAGGACGTCCCCTACTGGTGCACCACACGGATTGCCATGTGACCGTGCTCATTTCTTTTCTTTTCACAATGATAGCCAAAAATATGCTTTCAATAACAAGTATGTTCATCAAAATATAACTATTACCATAAATCATTGGTAATCATGCTATGAACATAACTATTTCAAATATCACTTTATAAAATATTTCCATGTCAGAATTTTACACTTAAGATGGTAAGAAGTTCATACAATGGCAATGGCTATGGCATATACTAGTCATTTATAAGATTCGTCTTCTTTTTTAAATATTAATTTTATTTCTCCATTTTCTTGATGCAGGTTTTCATCATATCTAACCTTCTCTTACTAATCAGAACATAACTCCCTCATTTGAACTCCGATGTAGGTGATCTTGGTGTCAATTTCAAGATAAAACAATTATCTAAAACTATTATGTTGAACATTATAGCAAGTGGTATGATAATACATGGCATTAAGGCTAAAATTTAGCAAGTGGTGTGATTCTACATTCATATTTTTGCCAAATGGCATGATAATACAAGGCTTTAGGACAAAAACATCTATATCCTACACTCATAATTCTAGCAAGTGGTATGATAATACATGGCATTAGGACAAAACATTCCTATCCCACACAAATAATATCAACCAAATAATGGAGATTCAAGGGCTAGAAATTTGCCACCTAAAAAGGCAAACCTATCATACTTGTTTAAGACAAAAGAAAATTGAAATGAATCCCTAAATCAAAGGGACCATGTCCCTTATCTTAAGAACATATCATCATAATTTTTAAAATACAAATCTCCTTTTCCTATGCATATCTTGACTATGGAAGAGGAAGACAAGAACATAAGTTGTTTGTTTTCCAAAAATTCAACAAAGTGTATCCTAATTGTGATAAGGTAGACCCATGATCATGAAAGGTGAATTATTTGATGGTCTATATAAGAAAACCCACCCTTACAACATTATAATTTCGTCCAAGTGAGTGAGAGGAAAAATAGAAGCAAGGTAGAGTGAGGAAAGGAGAGGAAGAAAGGAAGAAAGAGGAAGGAGAAGTCTAGGGGACTAAGTGCTCCAGGTAAGTTTAACAATATTTCTTTTTGAAGAAAACTTTTGAAACTTATAATATTTATATGAGATTTTGATCTTAGAACTTTGATGATTGGTCATGATGTTGCTATATCATGTTACATATTGATCTTGCATGTGATGTATGTTTGAATACTTAGACTGGTATAGAAAGTTCTGCATAGGTATGGCTATGGGTGGCAAACTTTTTAGCTTCTGTGTTTTAATTTCTAGGAATTATCTATAGGAAATAAAAATAAATTGTTAACATAAGAATTAAATATATATGTGTCACGGATTTTTAGCCACTGGAATCATTCAATTTGGAGTCCATATGAGGTAGATATGGTCCGATTAGTAATCAAAGGTCAGAAAATGGTTCATCAGGGAAAAATATGTTAGGATAGCTTATGTGTTTTAATTTCTGGGAATTATCTGTAGGGAATTAAAATAAATGGTTAACATAATAATTAAATATATATGTGTCACGGACTTTTAGCCACTAGAATCATTCACTTTGGAGTCCATATGAGGTTGATATGGTCCGATTAGTAAGCAAAGGTCAGAAAATGGTTCATCAGGGAAGAATATGTTAGGATAGCTTCTGTGTTTTAATTTATGGGAATTATCTGTAGGGAATTAAAATAAATGGTTAACATAGGAATTAAATATATATGTGTTACAGATTTTTAACCACTGTAATCATTCAATTTGGAGTCCATATGAGGTAGATATGGTCCGATTAGTAGTCAAATGTCAGAAAATGGTTCATCAGGGAAGAATATGTTAGGATAGCTTCTGTATTTTAATTTTTGGGAATTATCTGTATGGAATTAAAATAAATGGTTAACATAAGAATTATAACTATGTATGTCTCTGAATTTTAGCGACTGGAAGCATTCAATTTGGAGTCCATATAAGGAAGATATGAGCTAATTAATAGTCAAAGGTCAAAAAATGGTTCATCAAGGAAGAATATGTTAGGATAGCTTCTGTATTTTAATATTTGGGAATTATCTGTATGGAATTAAAATAAATGGTTAACATAAGAATTATAGATATGTGTGTCACAGATTTTTAGCCACTGGAATCATTCAATTTGGAGCCCATATGAGGAAGATATGATCTAATTAGTAGTCAAAAGTCAGAAAATGGTTCATCAGGGAAAAATATGTTAGGATAGCTTCTGTATTTTAGTTTCTGGGAATTATCTGTATAAAATTAAAATAAATGGTTAACATAAGAATTATATATATGTGTTAATTAAATATTTATGTACTTTTATCAATAAAAGAAACGAAATTAGGGATGTTACATATTTACCTTCTTTTTATTGTATTACTAATAATAAACAAATTTTATAAAATGGATTCAAGTATCAATTGTGCCAATCATTATATTATCTACAATAAATCAAGAATGATTTAAACATTTATTGTGCCAAAGATTGTCTACAATGTACCAAGATTCACACTTTACAAAATTTAAAATAAAAAGATGTAAAAGGAAGAAAAACATAACAACAGAGTCAATAATAATAATATAAAGTAGTCAGTAAAATTAGCCATTAAGAAATAAAGTAACAAGAAAATAAATAATAGAGGGGCAACAAACCAATCCTTTAAGGAAGAAAATAAATAACAAAAGTGAAGAAAATAAATAATAGAGGGGTAACAAAGCCATCCTCTGAGAAAGAAAATAATAGGAAAATAAATAATAAAAGGACAAAAAATAAATAACATTGGGGCAACAAAGCCATCATCTAAAAAAGTAAATAACAGAGAGGCAATATAACCATCATCTCAGAAGGTAAATAACAAGAAAATAATAATAGAGAAAATAAATAACAGATGGACAACAAAGCCATCCTCTAAAAAAGTAAATAACAAGAAAATAAATAATAAAATGGCATAAAATAAATAACAGAGGGGTAACAAAGCCATTATCTAAAAAAGTAAATAACAAGAAAATAAATAACAGAGAGGCGGCATAGCTGTCCTCTCAAAAGGAAAATAACAAGAAAATAATAACAGAGAAAATAAATAACAGAGGGGCAACAAAGCCATCATCTAAGAAAATAAATAATAGAAGGGAAGAAAATAAATAACATAGGGGTAACAAAACCATCATCTAAGAAAGTAAATAGCAAGAAAGAGAGGTAGAAAATAAATAACAGAGGGACAACAAAGCCTTCCTTTAAGAAAGTAAATAACAAGAAAATAAATAAGAAGATAAATAAAACATCGAGTATAAACATTAAAATTAAGAGTTAAATAAATTATTATTTTTATACCAAGAGTTTCACCCTTTCACCTTATTATTAGGAGATTTGTTCTCCATAATCAAGGTAAAAAAGTAAATTGAAATATGAAGAAGCATGATAAAATTTTTGAAAGAAAGTAAAGATACAAAATGTATAAAGAGAGAAAAATATTACAAACACTTAGAACTCTAACAAAACTTTCCCAAGCTCACTCTTCAGCCTTTCTTCCCTCCGTCTAGTTCACAATATGTCTCTACTTATAGACAAAACAAGGGGAGTAGGTGACAAAAATGGTGGGTAGCAAATTGCACTAAAGTTGACAAGTTGTGTTGTATTATGTGCCCCGAAATTCATCATTATATATTTCCTTGATAGCCACCTAATATACTGATCCCATCAACATAAACATTGTAGATATTTTCATTATAGTTTGAACCATATAAGGTGGAGAAAATTTGGCCACGTATTTTGTGATTTATGGCCAAAATACTGGAGAAAAATCAGGCTAGACTACAACAGTAAACATGATCTCTTCTAGCCCAATTTTTGCCCTTTTAATGTCTGAATTTACTGACCACTTGAACATGAAAGTTGTATCAAATTATATATGATATTTACCTACCAAATATGGTATCCATTGAATGTGTATTTTCTGAAATATGGCCCAAATACTACAGTAAGGTTGGGCTGAACTACAACAATAAACATGTTTTGTTCTAAATCAATTTTTACCCTTTGAATGTCTGAATTTGCTAATCACATAAACATGAAAGTTGTATAAAATTATGTCAGATACTCATCTTCCAGATTTCGTACATAATATATACGTATTTTCTGATATACGACCAAAATATTATAGTAAGATTAAATTGAAAAGCAAACATCAAACAAATTTTTAACATTGGGTGTTCTGCATTCAATCTTTATGTTTCAATTCTTTTAAAAATGTGGTCATAAGTCAAGATTGAATTGATGCATATATCCATTAGGATGCGTCTCAAGAGACAAAAAGATAATGCTCCTAACTCAGCCATCCTTAATAAATTTATTTTATTTGTTTGATTTATAGACATCATTTTTAAAGAATCACAATTCAGCTTTGATTCATCCAATTGAGTCTATTTTTTATTCTTCTCTCCATCTATAAAAAATACACAAAACTAAAGACAAATAAGGGAGATAAATGCTTAATTAAGGCAAAAAGAGAAGATAAGAATATTTAATTTATGAGTATAAAACTCACTCATCAATGATCTAGGTGTAGACGAGAACAACATAGGGCCTAGCTTGCCCATCCCGAAGACGTTGCCCTTCCATCCCTAACCTCCCACAACATCCAGGTAGAGAGCATTATCAGATGCTAACGAGCACTCTCCTTGACTCTCTGTGGACTGAGCCCGACACTGGTGATACTCAGTCTGCACATTTAAAATTAAAAGAGTTAATAACGAGTTAAACATAAAAAGATATATGATTAACCTAAAATATTAAGAATTATATACTTACAGCAACATGTTGAGCCTTATAACAAGACCATTATGCATCCTTTGCTCCATGATCTCGAAAGCAGTGGGCTTTCTGTGCAGGTCATCTTTCTACAACAAACTTATTACTAACTTCTGACTAAAATGTTAATACATTCAAATAAAGTAACATGACAAATTTAAATCAAACAAAATTTCCATAAAGTCATACCAATCTCTTTTTATGCTTAGCTGCAGAGAATGACCCACCAGTGTATGATGAAGAACCTACATCCACTAACCGACTCTGCTTGTCTTTGCTACTCTTCTCTTTCCACTAGGGACTCCTCCATTTTTGATCTAACTGCTCCCTAACAGATGGATGTACCCAGTGTGTTTTTCCTTTTCCTGATCTAAGCTTCTTCATAAGATTTTTCAGTCATTTTTGACCCTTATGGTAAAACATCCTCCTAACCATACGGTCATGAGCAAGAAACCATCTATACATTTTCTGCAAATAAAAAAACTAGTTAGTTCAACAGTTATAAAATACCCTTGCATAATAAAAAAACATAGTAAAAGAAATAAACTTACACGAAATTTAGCAAACCATACAGTCTTTTCACACTCAGGAACCTCACTCCAGCATGTCCAAGGTCCAGTGAAGTGAGACTTAATAGCATCAGCAATGATATCCGATGGTCCTCTAGTAATGTCAAATCTTATTTAAAAAAGAATGCAAATTAGCATAAATCCCTAAATTAATCATAAAAATAACATGTTAATAACCGTAGTTTACTTACTCAAAATGGACATATCTAGGAGTAATCAAAGTCCTCTCATCCTCTGGTTCATGAGGCTGTGTGGATGAAGGTACTTGAGAACCCAATGCGATAGGAAAAGGCTGTGTAAATGAAGATGGTCCTGATGATCCATGAACGAATAGGGTGAATGGAGTGGAATCATCCTTAGTGGGAGTGGAAAGAGTCACTTTACCATGTTCTCTCTCATGGGCTTTAGTGGCCTAACTACATCCTCGACTTGTGTTAACCATCTGTAAAAAAAAAAATTCGTATACCAAAATAACAATAATTATAACTTATTTCATTAATACAATAAAGGCATTACAATATATTATAATTTAACCTAAAATAATCAACAAATGTTTTTGAATCACTAAATTCACCCTCACTCTCTGAATAAGCATAAATATCTTCACTTGACATATCTACTTCTCCTTGGTTAACCATGTCTCTATCAACTTCCTCTACATCACCATCTCCATCTACAAGTGAATCTTCATATACATCTCTGACAACTTGCATCAATGGAAGATTTTGAATTTCATCTTATTACGAAGCATCCCTTTCAATTTGTTGAGCACCAGGAGCATTTATTGTACTATGTGCCTTTATTTTAATAACACATAACCAACCATTAGGACCTTCTGGGTACGTTGTATAATACACTTGTTCAGCTTGTTGTGCAAGTATAAAAGGATCGTATGCCAGGTTGTATCTTCTCGATTGTTTAACTTCAACAAGCCCATATTGGTGATGTACCTTTGTCCCTTGATTAGGAGTATTGTCAAACCACTAACACTTAAAAAGCATAACCTTTTTGATAGGCCAACCAATGAAACTTACTTTAAGAATATTTGTCAATATCCCATAGAAGTCATCTTCTATTTGTTCATTAGTGCCTCATACACATACACCATAATTTAAAGCTTGTTTGCCATCGCTATGGTTAAGAGTATGAAACCTATACCCATTGATTATATATACTAGCCATGATTCAACCTTCCTAAGTGGACCCTAAACTAAACCTTGTAAAATATGATCTTGAATATTGTTTATTGGGTTTTCCACCTAGTTGAAAAAAAATGTTATCTTATATAACATATGAGACAAGAAAAAATTCATAGTTATGTAAGACACTCACATATCCTTTAAACCACATATAAAAATTGGAACCAATTTTAGAGTTAATTTAAGATTATAAGATATTTGGAACAAGCTCCTTCAAAAAGTTAGTGTACATCTTATAAAATATAATATAAATGTATTGTGAAGTTGACTTTGAATACAATAGTAAGTGCACAATGATTTACATGTGTAAATTTTAAATTTCCACTTACTCTAAGTAAGGCTGAACCTCTTTACAGTTATTAAGAATGTATGAAATGACAGCTCTTGTGTCACGATCATCAAGGAAGATAGACCGGGATTTTTCACTACCACGTCCAAGATAGTTGAAAATTGACATTGGTGTGCGAGAGGAAGAACATTGACCTCCATCATTACGTGACAATTTAGTCCTTCTTGAACATACATCCGATGGATAGTAGTAAGAAGCAAATGTAGACATTTCCTCCACTAAATATACTTCACATATAGACCCCTCCACCCGAGCTTTATTTTTGATTTTTTCTTTTAAAGTTCGCAAAAACATAAACAATAATAAAATATTTCATTCAATAATAAAAATCAAATCTCAGTTACATAAATTAAATTTCTTAGGCAAAGGGACACACCTTTCAAAAGGATATATCCATCGATATTGAATTGGACCTCCAATATGAGCTTCATAAGGCAAATGGATAAGAAGATGCTCCATTGAATCGAAGAATCTTGGAGGAAATATTTTTTCAAGCTTGCACAATGCATATTTTCCTCCATTCTCCTCAAGTGCAACCTTTAACGTCGTAGAGGTCAAATTCCTAAAAAATAAGCTAAGCCCAATAAGTGGATTCCAAATAGGCCTCGGTAATGTGTCAAAGGCAATGGGTAACAAGTGTTGCATGAACACATGGAAATCATGACTTTTCATACCATGCAACTTTTCCTCTTTCATATCCACACACCTAGCCAAATTGGATGCATATCCATCTGGTAACTTTAAACCTTTTACCCACTCACAAATTACTAACCATTGTGATTTACTTAAAGTTTATTTTGCTTTTGGCTTTACATACTTATCATGGCTAATCTTTTGCATCTCAATCTACTTACGTCTACAAATTTCACCCATATCAAGTCTGACTTGATATGTATCTTTTGTCTTACCTTTTATGTCAACTATTGTATTAAATATGTTCATAAACACATTTCTTTATGTGTGCATCACATCTATATTGTGGGACAAAATTTGTGTTTTCCAATATTGTAAACTCTAAAATATGCTTTGTTTTGTCCAATTATGATCCCTATTACTCCAGGTAGATGTATTCCTTGAGATTCTTGGATGATAGGTATTGCTTTAACCATATCCCATATCTTTTATCTACTGAACCATTTCAAAATGGGAGAGTGTTCCTCACAACGCTTCTTGAATGAATTTTTATTCTTCCTGTAAGGATGATTGAGTGGAAGAAACTGACGGTGACAATCAAAGAATGATACCTTACGATTGTGCTTAAGGTAAAATGCTTTCGACTGATTCATATAAATTAGGCAAGTAAGCTTTCCTATAGTTGACCAACCAAATAACATTCCATAAGTAGGGAAGTCATTAATAGTCCACATCAATGTTTCCTTCATCACAAAATTTTGGTTTAATGACATATCATAAGTTACAATGCCTTCATTACACAATATCTTCAAATCATCTATAAGAAGCTCCATATACACATCTATCTTTCTCTTAAGGTTCGATGGAACTGAAATTATGATTGGAAAAAATATAAATTCTCTCTTCATACACATCTATGGAGGATGATTATATGGAGTTAAAATGATAGGCCAACAAGAATATATTTTACCAAATTACCCATGTGGATTAAATCCATCTGCGCATAGCCCCAATCTCACACTGTGAGGGTCTTGTGCAAATTCTGGATACAGTCTATCAAAATATTTCAATGCCTCTCCATCGAAGGGATGATACAAGACACCATCCGCTTTCTGGTTCTTATTGTGCCATCTCATATGACCAGTAGTGGACATTGATGAATAAAACCTTTGAAGTCTTGGAACAATAGGAAAATACCATATTCGGCATTTAGGGATCTATTTTGAGTTGCCCCTTCAAGAAGTTTGTTTATATCATTTTTCCTCACAAAATTTGCAATGTGTAATTTTCTTATTATTTTTGTAAAATAACATGCAACCTTTAAGACAACAATCAATTTTGATGCATCCTATCCCAAGCTGTGAGACATTCTTCTTTACATAATAAAGGTTATCTGGCATACGATATTCATTTGGTAATGCATTGCTGATACGCTCAACCATTCGATTAAAACAACCTTAAGACATATTATAGTTTGACTTCAAACTTATAGCCCACAAAGACACTGACAACTCTGACTAAGTCTCGCATCCCTCCCACAACGGTGCTTGTGAAGAAGCTAACGTGTCATAAAATCTCTGAACAATTGGATTCAGATCCTCCTCCACATTTTTAGTCATAGCTTCACCTAATTCTAATTGAGCACCAATTTTAGGTCTGACTGCATCCATGATCATTTACTAATAAATATTGTATTTTTCCATCCGTCCATCTTCACTGTAGTACGAGCTTCCACCAATAATTAGCATGATCTGTGGGGATGTTTCTTTATGGGCTATCCACCAATAATATTTTGGCATGAATCCCTTACTAAACAAATGCAGTTTAACATCATTCACAGACTTTTACGACTGACACTTGCACTTTACACAAGGGCACCTAATCAAAACGGATGTTTCATTTCCAGTTTCAATGGTAACAAATCGAATAAACTCAACTACTCCATCCACAAACTCATCCAATATTCCTGACTTCTTCTCATTTAACCTATTGTACATCCACCTTTGATTTATTGGAATTTACATATTGATAACCAATTATAGAAGATGCATACCAAAAAGATAGTGAAGCTATAAATTTGTAGAATATTTAATAAGTCTAAGAAGTTTGATGGTCAAGAAAATAAAATAAAATACATTACGTTGCTAAAAAAAATAGTACACTTCTAATAAGTAGATAAAACTCTCAATCTGAAAATATTTCTTCTTCAAGTGGATAAGACTTTTGAAGGCAGAATGTGCGCACATCTTTTTCTCTTGATTTCTCATTATTTTCTTTAATGGCTAAATGTACAATATATGAAAGGACTAATTACAACCAGCTAAATTATATCCTCCTAATTAGTCCTAACATCACCAGAGTACTTAGAAGAAATAATATGCATGTGGACAAGTGAACCCATGTGAACCAATGACCTTTAGGACCTTTACACCCGCATGACATGGAACCAAAATATACCCCACTCAAGAACCAATGACCTTTAAAAAGTAAATTAATTAATTGATAATGCTGTTGAGTTGTTGAAGTGAAGGCTAAACCCAATTGGTTTTAAAGTTTGTAGGCCAAATATTTGGTCTTGATTAAATTCATAGGCCAAATATTAAACTTAGGATTAAGCCCATTAAATTGACGCAAGTACACCCGCTAGCCAACATAGCCCACAAACACACATCTAAACCTGAAGAAAATAATAGAAATCATACCTGATAGACATCACTATCGCTAGCAAGGAAACTGCTTTCAACTTATTGAAGTTGGGAGTTTGTGAAAGCAAAAGCTGTATACATATAAAGAAGACAGTATAATATGTTCCTCTAATATCACTTATGCTTGGAATTAGGAGATCAAAGAATTTCTTCAGCAACATCCCACCAGTGACAGAATACACAATGCTTGTACCCACTAGAATCCAAGTTTCTTACCAAATGCATCCTCTCCCAATTGAAAGTACCTATCAAACCTTTTCTTCGAAACCCACGTGAACCCACTTGAACCAATTATCCTTCATTCTATATAAACAAACCCCTTCTTAACAATTCTATACCTGCATTTCCAACTCTAACTCTAACCATAGTTCTATCAGTTCAATAAGATTCACAAAGAACACTTGTTAGGTTCAATTCATTCTAACTAACCTGGATCTTAGTTTTGTAATTAGGATCTGATCTTTACATACCCATTACCTATGGATACTTCTTGTGCTATGCAATCTATTCTAGTTAACCCTGTGACTAGCATTTCCAGTAGGTCCAGGGTGAACCAGAGGCTTAGGATTCTTGGGTTCATGCTATGCCAGAGAAGGAATGGTGGTTCCTTGAGGGTGCGGTCCATGGTTGAGGAAGAGGCAAAAAAGCAAGTGCAAGGAGAAGCAATATTGTGCATTCTCTACCAAAGTTCATTGGGAACATAGGGAGAATGTCACTAGGTTCCATAGCTCCAAAGCTAAAGGAAAGCCATAAGTATCATTCAAGGAAAGAAAAGCAACCTACCTGCAGCAGTGGAACGTTGACGGCGACAACCACTTCTGGCATCGTCGATGAGAGCAATCCAGCCCTACCAACTAAACAAAGGTGCTGCGATGTTGGCGGAGAAAGGAGGAACACAGTATCAATTGTAGTTTCACCGGCGAGGAAACTAGGATGGGTGAACGAATATGGGTGGAGGAATAGAGAAAAACCGAAGAGAAGTCGCGCAGAGGGAAATGGGAGAAGAACTTAGGTTCCGTTTGGTAGATGGCAACAGAGAGAATGAGAATAGAAATTGAGAATGGAATAGAAAGGAATGGATTCAAATGGAATGGAATGGAATGGAATGTTGTGATTAAAATTGCGTTTGGCAGGTCAATGGAATGAAATGGAATAAAAATTGTCAAAAAGACAAAAATACCCTTGAAAAATAAAATTATTATAGTAATATTATTTTAACTTAAAAAATTATTTTAAATATTATAAATAAAAATAAAATAAATTATTATTAATATAAAATTTTGAATTAAATTTTGTTAAACAATATTTAAAATTTTAATTTAAATATATATATATATATATTTTTTTTTTTTAATTATAGAAAATTTTATAAATAAATAAAATAATGAAGGGTATTTCAGTCTTTTTGCTTTCCATTCCATCACACTGTTCACTTTCCACCTGTTTTCGGAGGTAATGCTGATTACCTTGGAGGAGGTAATCAGCATTCCGTGGGACCCACAATTTTCACCACTTCTAGCTACCAAACCAAGGAATGGAATGCCCATTCCATTCCATTCTATTCCCATGCCCTTATTTCCATCTACCAAACGGGACCTTAGGGCTTAGGGATTTATAATGTTTTGCGACCGATATTTAAAGTTTACGACCAAAAGTATCAATACCATCCGTAATCCTTCAAATTGTCACTTTTTTGCCACCATTTTGCAACCGATTAATTTTTCCACTTCCATAACGGTCGCCATATCGGTCTAAAAAATAGTGAATTTACATTCAAGTAGAAGCAATCGCAAACAGTCTCTGTTCGGTGGCAATTAGAGACCGATTATATTTAGTCGTTGTTTTCAGTCATAAATTACCTTTTTTGTAGTGTAGGATTTAAATTTCAATATTTTTAAAGTTTAAAATTTCTAATTTTAGCTTCTTATATATATGGTTTTCAGAGAATTAAGTAGTTATCCATTATTATTAATAAATTAATATAAACATTATTTATTTAGTTAAAAAAATTCTCTAATTTGTTTTCTTATTAGTCTGCATCAATGTCTAATTTTATTATTTGTTTTTGTCTTATTTGTTGCTCAATAAAGATGAGAACCTTTGCTTTTATACTTTAAATATGTTATACTATTGAATTAATTTTATTAATTATAAATTATGGATTAAAATTAATTAATTATTAATGTATTAATAGACTTAAGTTAAGTTATTGGTGCTAAGCTCAAAACAAATTGAATCCTGATTAATTGTGAGTAATCTATTATAGGTTAGATTACACACAAACTTATTGGGTAGGGGACTTAACATGTAGCCCCTTAATGGTTAATTGGTTTCCTATTATAATACTGACTTGAGATAGAATGACTTTTGGGTATAAATAATCATTATTTGCGATATGAAAAGACTAACCCTAAAGATTGAAATACAAAACTTCTTTTCTCGTCTGACTCTTTCTTGAACTCTCTGAGTTTTTTGTGCATTCTAAGGGGCAAAGCAATTTGTATCTCTCTTCTCATCTTTATCTACTATATGTATAATAGACACTAATGGATCATCATCAGATATGCATTCATCTCCAAATATGTATTATGAATACTATTATCAAATGGTATCAAAGCAATGCTAACAATATTGTATTCTAAATTAATTTGTCATATGAAATTAATTGTAAAGTATAAATAATTTTTTCCAAGAATCCCTACTTTTTTTGAAATCAAGAACTCTTGAAATTTGTGATTTTCAATTTTGACATCAAATTGCAATATTTGCTTCAATTGTTGGTTCATGTACGAAATCTAAATATTATTACATGTTATGCTTATGGAAATTTGTATGAATGGCTTCTATTTTGCAAAAAAGTTTGACATTGCATTATATTAGGGTTATGAATTTTTATGAAATTAGGATCTCTTGACTCATTATTTTGTGCAATTGGTTTAGGGTTATATTTCTAAATGCACCCTGCAACGTTTTTCAATGGTTCAATCATTTTAAAATATCCCCATATGATAAATCAAAATTTGTTCTTGAGAAGGAAATTTGAATCCTTTTTGGGTATTTTTTGGCCTTTTTTGACTTGGATTTATGCATGATTCTTGGACATAGAAATTTTGAGGAGGATTTTGTGGTGTCAAACGATGTAAAAATCTAATTTTTTAAGCTCTTATGTGGGCAATAATGTCATATTTCTGCCTTTATTGAAGAAGGAAAAGCAAGGTTGACGACAACCTTGCTTTGCCATGCCCACACACACTCTGGCACATGTAGGCACAAGTAGGACAAACAGTGGGTCTTTTGACCCACTATTTCTTTCCATTGCTTCTAGTTTTCATGCCAGACTTTGTGAATATTTGTCTAGAAATTTTTTAGGCTTGTAAATATTTATTTGAAATATTGTAAAGTTTATGTGGCTTAACAAATTATATTATATTTTTAGAATTTTCATGTGAAAAAATGTGTGAGTAAAGTACATATTATTATCTACAATACATATGGTTCACTCTCCCTATATGTATTATTTATATGTCAAACAAATTCATAAATATTAATAGTGTTTGTTTTTGACAAGTTTGTGCTCAGAATTGTGCCGTATGGGTTTATTCAATTTTCACACATTTTTGGCACCTAGAATTTAACCACTCACTATCGTGAACATAGTTATAAGTGAATATTATTTTAGCAACACTATAAAATTTTTATATTTATTATGTATACACCTTATAAGTGTGACATTATTAATGTAATTTATTTTTTTAGCCACATTGGATAGGCTGACAACATATTTTAATATATCAACATGTCTTGTATGCGATCAGTACATATATGTTGAGTATATTTTTGTGTGGAGAATCTAATAAGCTGAATTTTTATGATACACATTGTAATCTGAGACCCTTAGGCAGGATTATGATAAAAGTTTTGATTCTATAATTGTATGAACTGAGTTTTATTGGAAAATATTATTTATAATTATGTTGTGTACGTATAATTAACATTTTCCAATTTTTTCTCAATTTTTGTATACTAGCAACTATCTGTGGTAAAAACTCTTCGTGGGACTAATTTTGACAACTAAAGGGAGTCCCTGGATTTATACCTAGCTGTATCAAGAGAGGATTTGGCTCTTAAAGAATCCAAACCAGAGGATCTTTCCGATGGATTTAGTGTTGTTGATAAAACCTATCACAAATAGTAGCATGAGTCCAATATAATTTGTTTGGCAGTAAACAAATTTACAATAGAGAAGAACATTAGACAAAGTATTCCTGAGAAGGAAACAACCACAAAATATTTGAAGGTAGTAGGTGGAAAATTCAAAAAATTTGATAAGATCCAAAAGGATTATTACTTGTCACTACTGGAAAACACTCACTATGACAGAATGTCTGGGGTTAGGGAACATATAATGAAATTTATGAATTACTTCAACAAGCTAAACACTTATGATGTTGATCTTAGAGAGAGTTTTATGGCTTATTGTGTTTTGCAATTGCTTCCACCTCAGTATAATGCTTTGAGGATCACATATAATTCTTAGGAAGGAGAGTGCACAATAGATCGCATGATTTCTATAGCGACAAAAGAAGAAGAATTTATTACAAAAGAAAATTCTCATCCAGCATCCATAAACTATCTATCTCATGGCTTAAATAGTAATATGGATGGCAATAACAAAAAGGAAAAGAGACTATATTTAAAGAATATAAGAAATCTAGATTTAAGAAAAGTGGAAAGCAAAATAAGGGTCCTAATAAGTACACCTTCAAGGGTGATTGTCAGTATTAGAAGAAGCCTGGACATAAGATATTTGACTGTTTGTAGCTTAAAAATAAGCATGAGAAGGATTTTATATCTTTTGTATTTACCCCTCTAGCTTCAGTTTGTTTCCAATATTTTAGAGAATTTTCTCTAATTCTTGGTGATTGGATTTTGATGCAATTGTGCATGTTGTAAATTTGTAACAGGGCTCAGGAATAGGCAGATCTTAAGTGAAAAGGAAAAAACCATTTTGGGAGTTGAAGGGAGTAGAGCAATAGTATAATATATAGGCTCTGTTAGTTTATATTTACCTTCTAAACATTTTTTTAAAAAATTTGAACAATGTCATTTATTTACCTTCTTAAAGAAGGAGTTTGGTTTCCAGTTCTATATTAGATAACTATCATTATTCCTTTTGGCAAGGAAAAGGAAAGGCTGACATTTGTCTCAATTCCGTTGTTGTTGGTTATGCTTCTTTATAGAATGAATTTTATTGTTTAAATTTAAATATATATTCACTAGGTTCTTCTAGTGCTCATGTTAGCGTCGTGGTTGGACATAAATGGAAAAGAGTTAATGAGAACTCTTCTATGTCATGGCATAGGCATTTGGGTCATCTCAAAAAAGAGATTAGTGAGATTACAATAATTGTGTTGATTGTATAAAGAAAAAAATTTCGGCTAGAGCTAGAAACAAATGGATAAGTAGGTCTGAGAATGTTTTAGACCTTGTATATATTGATATTTATGGCCCTATCACTTATGTTGCTATGGGTGGCTACAAATATTACCTTCATAGATGATCACTCCAGATATAGGTGGATCATTATTTTTTATAATCTTTAGATGCATTCAAGGCCTTCAATGCAACACTTAAGTTAAAGACTGGCACGAGCATTAGATGTGTAAGATTAGATATGGGTGGTAAGTATTATTGAAGGTATACTAAGACAAGCCTCTAGGTAGTGGTGTCTAAAATTTAATGAATTAATCACCTCACTTGGATTCATAAAGAATGCTTCAGACTAATGCATCTATCAGAAGATTAATGGGAGCATTTTTGTTATAGTTGTGCTTTATGTTGATGACATCTTGTTAGCTTGTAATTCAATAAAATTTCTAAATGAGAAAAAACACATGTTATCATGCCATTTTGACATGAAGGATCTTGGTAAGGCCTTTTTCATTATTGGGATAGAAATCCCTCATAATAGATCTTGTGGAATTGTTGGCTTATCTTAGATAACCTATATTGAGTGAGTCCTCAAGAAGTTTAGTATGGACTCTTGCACTTCTTTTGTTGTGCCCGTTTAGAAAAGTAAAAGGTTATCTAAATCACAGTGTCCTTAGAATGACAATAAGAGATTTGAAATGGATAAAGTTACATATATTTCCACTGTTGGCAACCTCATGTATACTCATATATTCATTTGTCCAGAAATAGCTTTTGCTATCAATGTGCTTGGTAGATATTTGAGCAATTCTGGTAGGGATCATTGGAGGGCTGTAAAGAAAGTTGAGGTACCTTTAAGGTATAAAACATCTTATGTTGACTTGTAGAAAGTCTGATGTTTTTGAAATTGTGGGGTATACAAATTTAGATTATGCATCTTGCTTGAATGATTATAAGTCAACTTTTGGATACATCTTCATGATTTTTGGAGAAGCTATTTTGTGAAAGAGTATCAAATAAACACTCACAGCTACCTCAATTATGGAAGTTGAGTATATCACTTGTTGTGAAACCACTCGTCAGGCTATATGGTTGAGGAAATTGATATATGCCACGCATTTAGTTAATTCTATATCAGGACCTCTAACCAATTATTGTGATAGTTTACCTGCTATATGCTTCTCTTAAAATCACAAGAGTTTTAGTCGTACTAAATATTTTGATATCAAAACTCCTGTTCGTTAGAGAGAAGATTGTTAAATCACAAACTCATTTGGTTCACATTTCAAGTGAACAAATGTTAGCAGATCCGCTGACCAAAAGCCTATCTATAGGAGTATTTCAGAAACATATCACTTACATTGGTCGTATTAAATCTTTTAATGTAGCCTTGATTTAGTGAGAGTCTGAGTTTTGTTGGTTATAAAACCATTTATGTAATTTTGTTCAGTTCAAATATTGAAATATTACATCATTTATTTCCCTATCAAACTCAATGATCTTGTGTTGGTTCTTTTCTGAACTATGACCGAAAGACTAATTTTGTATTATGTTCTATTCAGATTTGAGACTTTGTGAATTTTAATATCACTTGTTTCTCTATCGGATTCATTGATTCCGTATTATTTGATTTTTGAATCTTAGAAGTGGTTTAGCATGTGTTGATTACTTAATATTGCTTAAATCTTATTGTTCTGTTATTTGTTCGAATAATTGATTAATATTATCCAAGTAGGAAATTTTTAAATGTTTTATTAATTATAAATTGTGGATTAACATTAATTAATTATTAGTACATTAATAGACTTAAGTTAAGTTATCAGTGCTAAGCCTATAACAGATTGGGTCCTGATTAATTGTGAGTAATCTATGTAGGTTAGATTACACACAAACCCATTAGGTAGATCACCCAACCTGTAGCCCCTTAGGGTATGTTTGGTTCAAAGGAGGGGAGGGGAGGGAAAATAAATTAACTTCGTTTGGTTTGTGAGGGGAGGGGAGGGAAAATAAAATAATATGACCATTATACCCTTATTATTTTATTTTTATTAAAAATTAAAAAAAATTATATTTATTTTTTTTATTAAAATTTTTTATTAAGGGATTTTTATTTTATTGTTATTTTATTTAAAAAAAATTTATTTTTTTATATATTTTTTTTATTTAAAAAAAAAAAGCTAAAGGGGCAAAATTTGAAAAGCATACGCCGGCGCTCCCTCCCCTCCAAATCCCCCCAGATTTGGAGGGGAGCATTTTTTAGGGAGGGGAGGGATTTTGGCCCCCTCCCCTCCCCTTCAGGCCATAAACCAAATGAGGGGATTTTTTTAAATCCCCTCCCCTCCCCTCCCCTCCACTCCTCTCAAACCAAACTACCCCTTAGTGGTTAGTTAATTTTCTATCATAATACTGACTTCAGAGAGAAGTATTTTTAGGTATAAATAATCATTATTTGTGATATAAAAACTAACCATTTCTATTTAGCGACTATTTTTTAAACAACCATCGATAAGTATCGTTATTTCTCATTATTTTTTAAAACTGTTAGTTTCTAGCAATGGTTTTTAAAAGACCATCGTTAAATATCATTATTTTTGGCTCATATTTTTAAACTATCAATTTTTAATGATGGTTTTTAAAAAGCTATTGCTAAATATAATAATGATCTAGCTTTTATCCCTTTCCCATCGTCTTCTCCCTATTTTCCCCTCATCTTCCCTCTATTTTCTTCCACGAAGAAGCAATAATGATGCAAGTTTTGATGATGCTAGATATGTTGTAGGAAGCTTTTGAATTTCCATAAATGCTTTCTTTCTTTTTTAAGAGAACTTTTGAAGAAACTACTTGGTAATTTCTTTTACCGGATTATATTGTAATGATAGCAACATCCACTAATATGAAAACTTCTATATGATATACATCTTATCCATAATTCTATGTGTAGATTGCAAATGTTTTTCAGATATAAGCTATTTTGTTGTTGGTTAGGGAAGGGGGTCATTAGAAATATATCTTTTGTTCTCTATACATATGGCATTTCATTTGCTTTGGTTGATTTTGTTCTAATATGCTTGATTTTATATTTCCGTTTATTAACCCATCTTGATTTAGAATCCTAAGCTTTAAAAGGTTATTAGAATTTTGATTAAAAACAATACTAAAATCACTTTTTCCCACACTTTAATGAATTTTAATTTCATCTTCAAAATATAAGTAGCCAATTGATATCATATCAATCTTCTAGCAAATGAAAGTCCATTTAAAGTGGATTCAATTTATTTAATTAAAAAAATGCAATCTAATAAATAATTGGTAAGAAGTGATATACAAAAAAAAATATTTCATTAAAATTATTTCATATATAAAGTTTTTAAATTGTATCCATCTACTTAATATGCTTTAATGAATTATAAAATAATATTGGTTATACATTGGCTAATTCTAAACTGAAGAAAAGATAATTTATAATTAATATTTGATTGTAAGATAATGTAAAATGAATTCTTTCAATTGCATTTTGTTTATTATTAATACTTATCCTCTCTTTTTTCAGGCACCAAGCAATCAAAGTGTGGACACCCGTCTCTAAACTCCCAAAGTTAATTTATACTTTTATTGTAAATTTTATGTAATTGTAATGTAACAATGTGATTCAAATTCAAATTAAATATAAGTTCTAATTATAAAATTTAACTAGCTCCTGATAAATAAATTGGTTATTTTGATTATTGTGGATATAATTATAAGAATATTAAAAAATTAAAAAAGGTTAAAAATCATTGCTAAAGAAAAATGTAGTTTTAGCTTCGCTAAAATACCGTTGCTAAACTAAATTTAATGACGATTCCAAAATTGTCATTAAGCCATGATTTAGTGATGAATTACCAATGACTCTCAAAACCATCACTAAGACATAGATTTTGTGAAGGTTCACTTTCATATCAAAACACAGTATCATTCTTTTAAAATTAGATCCATAAAATGTGTAAATGGACATAGCAAAAAGAAGAAAAGTGAATGTGTGTAGTATATAAAATCACACTATTAGTTGGATCCATGAAAAGTACATTATCCTCATAAGCCTTAAGTGACAACGCTATAGTCTCGAGATCTGCCACTGTCATTTTGGTATTAATGTGTTCAATAGATACTTTCTTATTCTTTAATCTTTTATTACTAACAAAATATTCTAACACAATGTGTTTTGATTTACTTAATCAATAGTAGAATTTTCACAAAATATCATGATGGGTCTTGAAATTGAATTTATAATGTTGAGCCGAGTGATAAAATTATTTACCAAACGACTTCAAAAGTAGCCTCATAACATGCAACAAATTTAGCTTCTATAGTGGAATAATTTGTTTAAGTTTGTTTGACATGAAATATCTCTGCTAGCCAATAAGAAATATACACAAATGTGGTGATGCAAGATAAAAAGATTGTAACAACCTAAAATTTAATAATTTTCATTTATGTATGGATTATTAAAGGAAATAAAGAAGTATGGATGTAACTTAAAGGTTTTAAGGATGAAAATGAAAAATTATTAATATTTTTGTGATCAAATTGTAATTTTCTAAAGGTTTAGGGGTCAAAATGTAAATAACAAAATTTTCAAAGACTTCCTCTAACAATTAGCAAATTGCCAATTAGTCCTTCCATCAATTTAAAAAAAAAAAAAGAAAAAAAAGAAGGAAAAAAAATTTCGTAACGAGTGAGATGTGAATAGTATTTTCTCTCTAGATTTGGAATACCTTTGAGCCTCTGATCTCAAAACTAAGGGTATCATTGGATTCTAGAGAGAGAGTACTACGATTTTGGCCAAACAATTTTTCAAATCAGCCACAGAATTGCTACAGATCGAAAGTAAAAAATCTTACAAAAAGGTAAACTCTGACACTTCTATTTAGAGACCTCAAATTAAAATTTTGACACCGTATATAGATTCAGGAGACAGATAAACTATAGGATATGAAATTTTACTGTCATCTGACAACTTTTGGTGCATAAACAATAACTCCGACCGGTGTGAATAATGATTTCGGTAGGTGTAAATAGTAATTCTGACTGGCGTGAATAGTGATTCTTATTGATGTGAACAGTATTTTCAGCCATGAACAGTGACTATCGTGGACCAGTGTTGACCAAGCTCCCGAAGTCATTTCTTAAGTTTTTGAATCCTCCAAACACGTTTTTGACATCTATTTGGTCAAATTTAGATTTAAAAAGTACATTTTAGGGCTGTCCAACCTGGAGTCCTTATCCTATGAGTAGATAATTCTTGCTATGACTTTTTTATGCTATTCTTAAATTACAAATGTGAACCTAATCCAGCATATGAAATTATTTTTATCTATTTGATAGCGAGAATGGATTATATGGTCATAATTGATTACTAGCTTGTATAAGTTCAAGAATAGTACATGTTTAATTATTGCTTTTAAAAATGATTATTCCTCATTGGGAATGTCAGATTATGATGTATTAAATGGCAAGCTTAAAACTTAAGCTGAGTTGCTTGATAATTATGCATTGCATTTGATGGATATGCATTTATATATATATATATATATATATATATATATATATATATATATATATATATTGATAAATATCGACAGGTTATATAGTTTGAGACAGTACCAAGTAGGGGAAACCTTATTAGATTGAGTGAGCCAAGGGGAGAGCCACTCTAACTGGGTGACAGTGGTAATGTGAGGAGGAAAAATGTTGATGAATTCACATTCTCCAATTACTTATTGTAACTGTAGTTAGTGGTAATGTGAGAAGACAGAAGGGTGATGAACTCACATTCCCTAATTACCTATTGTGATTGTGATAGTGGTAATGTGAGGAGGCAGAAAGGTGATAAACTCATATTCCCTGATTACCTATTGTGACTGTGACTATGGTAATGTGAGGAGACAGTGTAACAACTCCATTTTTTTCATTTACATATATAGTTATATGTATATTTCTAAAATTCCATGAAGTCATTACCTTCTTATTTCTAACTATTTAACTCATAATAACATTCAATTAAATTAACTAAACATAAATAAGGTTTAAGAAATACCATTAACATTTATATAATTCTGGGTGCACGTACACATTATTAATCAAAATATATGTACAAAAATCAAACACATATAAGTCTATATTTTATTCATCCATATTGACGAGTTTCGGAGATACGGGTGCGGGTGGTTGCACCTTCACCGGGATCTTAGCCAACTCGACCCAACATACGCTAAAAGCCGGCCATAGAGAATATCTGCATAACTTCATTTTTTGAACATGATATGGAAATATAGTGAGAAATAAATCCCAGTAGGTTCAACAATAAATCATTATCAGTAATGCTTGCCACGTCATGTTCATCTATATAAGCTACAACAATTATCTTTAGGTTATATGAATGCACTATATATATGCACATAAAAATTGTACAGTTATGACATGTATTGCATGAATAAATATTTTTAGAATATCATATGATGGCTATCAACTTATTTTCATATCAAGCTTCCCCGGTCAGGGTGAGTACTTTCTACTCTCGGAAACAGGTTTTTCTCGCTCCGTTTGACATGGTAAACTTTCTCTGTCTTTTCTCATTAACATAATCATAACCGTTGGTAGGACATCCCCTACTGGTGCACCACACGGACCACCATGTGACCATGCTCATTTCTTTTCTTTTCTTTTCTTTTCACCTTAATAGCCAAAAATATGATTTCAATAACAAGTATGTTTATTATACTCACATGCCATAATTTTCATCAAAATATAATCATTACCAAAAATAATTGGTAATCATGACATAAACATAATCATTTCAAATATCACTTTATAAAACATTTCTATTTCAAAGTTATGCACTTAAGATGGTAAGGAGTTCATGCAATAGCAATGGCTATGGCATACACTAGTCATTTATTATGTTCATTTATAAGATTCTTCTTCTTTTTTAAATATTATTATCCTCTCTTCACTAAAAAGAGCATAACTCCTTTATTTTAAATCCGATTGAGGTGATCTTGGTGTTAATTGAAAGATAAGACAATCCTATAAAACCCTTATGTAGAAAATTTTAGTGAAATCTTAAGTAATCGTGGTGTTTCTACCCCCTCAAATTCAATGTTATTTCTTCTCGGGTAGGTTCAGACCTCTACTTACTAATCTGACCATATCTCCCTCATACAAACTCCAATTGAGGTGATTCTAAAGCCTATAAACTTCTAATACATTTATATATAAATTTTATATTTATAATTTCTCCAGTTTTCTTACTAATTATTCCCAGAAAATTGAAAAACAAATACATTTACTACCCTGGATTCTAGACCAATTCTAACCTTTACTCATTAATCATCCATATATCTCTCATATGGACTCCAAAATAAGTGATTTTAGAGCATATAGATCCGTGATACATATATCTATATTTATTATGTTAATAATGTCCTTTAATTCCCTACATATGTTGCCCAAAAATTCAAACACAGAAGCATACTTAACAGATTCTTCCCTGGTTAGCTAGTTTCTGACCTTTGCTTACTAATCTGACCATATCTCCCTATATTGATTCCAATTTGAATGATTATAGTGGCTGAAAATACGTGAAACATATATCTACATTTTTTATGTTAAGAATTTCTTTTAATTCCTAATTGATTCTTCTCAGAATTTTAAAAATAGAAGCTTCCCTGGTTACTGCAAAATTCAGTTTCCTAACCAATCTTTTCCTAAGGTTTTAGTTCATAATTATATTACATCCTCTTCTATTTTCTTTACATATAATCGTATTCCATCAATTTTTCACCACATTCAAATATACAAAATAGTAGCATAAAAATCATAAAATTTTTACCACCCATAGCCATACCTATGCAGAACTTTCCATACCAGCTTTAATGTCCAAAACATCCATCATATGCAAAATAACATGTAACATGATATAGCAAAATCCATGACCAATTATCAAAATATCAAATATTGTAAATTTCATCAAAGTTATAAGATCAAAATCCCACATAAATGTTACAAATTTCAAAACTTTTCTTCAAAAAGAGATATTGTTAAACCTACTTAAAGATCTCCCTATCTCACTTAGTGAATTCTTTTTCTTGTTTCCTCTTGAAGAAAGTAGCAAGATTATTCCCTTCTCTTAGCTTTTCTAGTAGCTTAAATAAGAGAAGGGGGTGAGTTTTTGAACCCTAAGGATGAAGAAGAAAGATGGATTCAAGTGGAGATTAAGTTAACTTACCTTGAGTACTTAGTCCTCTAGACTTCTCCTTCTTCTTCCTTCATTTCTTCTCCTCTCTTTCTCTCCTTTCCTCACTCTACCTTGCTTCTATTTTTCCTCTCCCACACTTGGACAAAATTATAATGTTATAGGCGTGGGTTTTGCTTAAATAAACTATCAAGTGGTTCATCTTTCATGATCATGGGTCTACCTTATCACAATTAGGATGCACTTGGTTGTTTTTTAGAGAAAAACAACTCATGTTCTTGTCTTCCTCTTCCTTAGTCAAGATATGCATAGCAAAAAGAGATTTGTATTTTGAAAATTATGATAATATGTTCTTAAGACAAGGGACAAGGTCCCTTTTATTCATTTTCTTTTTCTTTTGTCTTAATCAAGTATGATATGTTTACTTTTCTAAGTGGCAAATTTTTACCCATTGGATCTCCCTTGCTTGGTTGAAATTATTTGTGTAGGATAATAATGTTTTGTCATAATGCTATGTATTATTACCTACTTGTTGAAATTATGAATGTAGGATATAGATGTTTTGTCTTAATGTCATGTGACCTAATCTTGATTATTATTGTACTACTATTTCCTCACATGATTCTTTTTTTTTTCCTCTTGGATTTGGGCTCATTCTTACCCATTTCTTTTGCTTTGGCTAAAATTCTACCTTTCATGGAGGGCTTGATCATATTTTCATAATTTTGGGCTATCGGTCCAACTTCTATATCCTAGTCCAAATCTATGTTTTATTTCTTGCTTAGGCTATCCAATGGGTTTGCTAGAAACTTATGTGAAGTAGAAAAACTCTATATGAAGTGTCCATAGGTGAAAGCCCAATTTATGGGTGGAGATTTTAAATTTAAAAATTTCTAACTCTTGAATTTGAAAAAATTACCCTAATCCAATCTTCTTAAAATTTTAAGACCTTTACTTACTTCAAAAAAACTCATCTTCCTTACCAAAGAATTTTTCCTCTCTTTAGTATGTTATTTCTAATTTTTCCTATTATGTTTTCTCTCTTTACTTGTTCCCTTAATATTAGAAACATTTTCTATGCATACACATTAGGTGAAGAATTTCTAAGGATTATATTTCCTTAGATATCTAAAAATTGTCTAATAAATTTTATTTCCTTAATAAAATATTTATGTACCTTTATTAATAAAAGAAACGAAATTAGGGATGTTACAGGCAGAAGGGTGATGAACTCACATTCCCTAATTACCTATTGAGACTATAGTTAGTGGTAATGTGAAGAGGTAGAAGCGTGATGAACTCATATTCCCTAATTACCTATTGTGACTATAGTCAATCGGTCACTATGTGTATAACAAATGAGTGAATTGAGTATATTGAGAGCTGTGACATGCTTGAGCATTATGTAAAAAGAGTGGATTTTCAATGCAT
Organism: Gleditsia sinensis; assembly: GCA_037074535.1. Lineage (NCBI taxonomy): Eukaryota > Viridiplantae > Streptophyta > Magnoliopsida > Fabales > Fabaceae > Gleditsia > Gleditsia sinensis. The sequence continues at coordinate 13,480,714 of CM073463.1, read as the reverse complement.
ATGTAGTATGTTAATTATGCATCAACAAAAGTTATAATTTTATCTCAAAAGCTTGATATTTTTCTGTAACTTATATAGCTGAACATAACGCAATCCCTTGCTATGTGTTTAGAATTATTGGATGGTTCTAATATAGGTTTCTCCTAATATTTTATGAAAAATATTTTGATGTATAACAATATTTGAGTAATGATCATATCGTATTGCATATGATTTTGGATATCTAAATGTGATTTGAACTGAGAATATTTGAAATACGGGTCCCATATGGATGTACTTTTGAACTGTAATTTTATATATTATAAATTTTAAAATATGAGTACATCCATATGCTGACCTAAGAGGTCATAGGATGTATTATCTGCTCATTGAGTTGTCAAACTCACTACACGATATTTTCACATTTTTCAGATAAGAATATAGAGTTTGGTCATTCCCCTTTAGCTAGGCGACATATTCTCTGGTAAGCCTATTTTGTTTCTAGGATTCGTAGATTTTGATTATATTGTACTTATTCTCTATAGTATGCTCTAAATGCCTCAAGTAGGATCCCTGTTTCTGCTGTTACTTTGATATTTATAGGTTTGGTCTGTATATTTTGTATACAAGAGAATACCAATATGTAACTTTTTTCAATGATAAATGAGTGTGTTATGCATATTATTTCAAATATATGTTTGTAAAGTATGTGTTTCACGTGCCCTTAAATTGGGGGCATGACAAGTTGATATAAGAGCTTTAGGTTTTCTTGTGGTTATCGGAGCAAAGGATTCATTAGTAGGACCTTTAGTATGGATATGAGTCGAACATATTTATACTTAAGGTGCTACTAAGGGAGTCTATAGGGTTTTAATTTCCTTTCTATTCTAAGTTACTCAACTTCCTAGTATAAGATTGATTGAATATTGTAGCATTTAAAAAAAATATCTATGGGTCAATTGCTGCCTAAAATTGAAAGGGATAGGCATGTTAGAGAATTTAAAGAATTGAAACATATGCCTAATATGACCATTTCTGAATGTGATATCCGTTGTACTCGGTTGTCTAAATATAGTAGACTTTGATGTGATGTTGAAAATGGATTGATTGGCATCATGCCATGCCATTTTGGAATATCACCTTAAGGCGATTAAATTTAATATTCTTAGAGAATCTCATTTCTTGTTACAATGAGATCGCAGTGAGGTACCCAGTAATATAATCTCTGCTCTAACAGCCCATACGTTATTGTAAAATGTCAAGAGAATTTAGCAGTGGTCAAAGATATAGATATGGAATGCATTAGTGTTGATTAAGTTCTAGTGGTTAGAAAATTTCCTGATGTGTTTCCTGAGAAATTGCAAGGATTACCCCCAAAACGTAAAATAGAATTTGCTATTGATTTATTTCCTGGAACCCAACTAGTATCTATATCCCTATATATAATGATATTAATTGAACTTAAAGAATTAAAAAGAATTAGTTATAAAACTTGTTAGACAAGTGATTTATACACCCTAGTACTTCTCCTTGGGGTGCTCTAATCCTATTTTTGAAAAAGAAAATATGGATCGCTGCGATTGTGCATAGATTACATATAATTGAATAAAGTGACAGTAAATAATAAATACCTATTACCTCGTATAGATGATTTGTTTAACTAGCTATAGGGTACTCAATATTTTTTTAAAAAAATTGATTTAAGATTTGGATATCATCAATTAAGGATAACGGAAGAGGATATTCTGAATATAGCTTTTAGGATTCGGTATGGACACTATGAGTTCTTAGTGATGTCATTTGGTTTGACAAATGCCTAAGCTACATTTATGGACTTTATGAATATAGTACTTAAGCCATCCCTAGATCAATTTGTTATCGTATTTATTGATGATATACTGGTACATTCTAAGAGTTTAGAGGATTATAAGCAACATTTGATGATAGTTTTACAAACTCGAAGAGAGTATCAGCTATATGCTAAGTCTTCAAAATGTAAATTTTGGCTTAATAATGTTGCTTTCTTAGGGCATGTGGTTGGTAACGATGGTATCAAAGTTAACCCTAAGAAAGTAGAAGTGGTACAACAATGTCCACGTCTTACTATAGTTATAGATGGAGATCCAAGTCCAATTTGCGCTTTCTGCAGTTGTCTGTTGTCCAATCTATTTGAGCTTTAGTTGGATTAGGTATATAAGCAAATGCTTGCAAAACATCAATCAACTCATCAGCATTTAAAGCCGAGATGAGAACTCCTCGTGTTGAGTGTGAGATAAACCTTTATTCCACAACTTGATCAAGAAAAGACAATACACCATCAAAGAAATGGTTAAAATTTAATAAACCTATTGATTTATGATGGATATTCAGTTGTACCCAGAAAACTACTTAAAATATATGTTCTAAAGTACTAAAATCCCTGGTAAGGTAATGAAGTCATCGACATTGCTCATCATTCTAGCCATACGCTCATGCATGGAAGCTACTCTAAATTTTTCCACAATTGTCTTCCCTATGATGTTTGATGCATCTAGAGCTGTAGGAATAATACCTAAAACTTAACATCCTCCTACATGTGTAGCTATAGACACATGCCCCATTAACCTACGGTAACCTCCACCATAGACTAAATAAAGTTTTATCCTAGAGAGCACCATAACCAGATTTTGTGCTATTTTTACATACTCTCTATCTTTTCCAGGACTGCAACCACAAAAGACACAAATATTTCAAAACTAATAGAATACGATTCCCTCTATAGTTGCACTTACCCTAACTTTGAGTATGAAGGTAAAAATACTAATGTGTGCATTTATAAGAGAATGACATACTTACAATAGCTATGTGAATAGGCTAGTGGCATAATTAGAAGAGCTATGTGAAAGATCAGTGGATATCAACTAAATTGAAGGTGAATTTCAAAAATGACGGCACGCATGCATATGTATAATAGTTGTGATTGTGGGCCATATTAAGCACATAAAGAGAATAAGATTAAGGCATCACTAGAAGTTTTTTTCCCTTGTAGTCATTGATAAAGCATTGATGTCTTGATTCTTGTAGGGAAATTGTAAGTGAAAGGTGTCATTATAAAAAGAGAGTAAAAATACAAACCAGTTAATTTTTGAAGGAGGACAATTAAATGATTTATCTTGTTTTTACAATGTTCTTGCCAGTCAACTATCGGTATTATTAAGTCGACTAGCTATTTTGGGAATTTTTAATTTAGACTCGGTTATTTAATAGTTGATTGGTTACTTCTATTTTAAAGCAACCAACTACATCCTACCAGTTAACCACGTACTCTTTGTTCTTCACAAAATTTTATAAGTTCAGAAATAATTCTTTTCAATATGCTATTTTTCCACCGAATAACAGTAACTAGATTTTGGCTCATATATTCAAAACTTGCAACTACCGATTTTTTGTTAAAATAGCAACTAGGATTTATTTACAGTTTTTCAAGAATTACGACCACCGATTTTAATTTTCTTTCAATGCTTTGTCTAAACTTCTAACTTTCTATTTTGGCACCATACTCTATTATGTATTCTTCTTTTTCTACTGCTTCATCCTTCATTAATGTTTGACATTAAATGCAAGGTTTTTTTCTTTATTACAAGGAAGGTTAATTTCTTTTCTTTGAAACTCAGTTATTATAGTGTCCAAGTGGTTAGTAGGTTAAAGTAAAGGAGATTTTAGTAGAAACCATAGATTTTGAATATTGATGGAATATACTAAGATTTGAAAGAATTGTACTAGCATAATGGTAAAAAGAAGATATAAGTGTTATTTTTTTCATTGTTTGGTGTGTCAACAAGTAAGAATTGAATATATTATTTCAAAAGAGCTATTCAGGAAGCTTTAGGATCTTAGCTACATTATAGTGTATCTGATAATAAATCTAAATTATGTGTTTACGCATTAGAAATTATGCTTCAGGTATCTTTATATAATTTTGGTGAAAGTTGAGAGAAATTATTTGTCTTTAGTTGAACTTGCCATATTAGTAGTTATCAGGCCAATATACAAAATAGTACCATTTGAAGTTTTACATGAAACAATATAGGTCTCCTAATAGTTGGATGAGTTGAGTAAAGTTAAGCTTTTATAATCTAATTTGAAATAACATGCAATAGATGGAATATGACTAACCTAAATTGATGATGCTAGTTTGGAGAGCATGCTTCAAGCATATGTCTTCGAGTTTGGTAGGAGATTCCTTAACAGAATTCACCTATAATAAAGTGATATTGGATGACTTAAAGCCTTATGTAAGAGGTGTTACAAACTTTTTGTTAAATGATTCAATGAGGTCAGACTTACTGTAAGATGTCGTTGATAAAGTAAAATTGATTAGAAAAAGAATACAAGCAATTCAATACAAGCCAAAAGTCTATAAGGATCATGAATATTGAGCACTAGAAATTATCAGTTGCTGACCAAATATTTTTTAAGGACTCACCTATGAAAGAGGTAACGAGGTTTGGAAAGAAGAAATTTTTTTAGCTTTAATATATAAGCTCTTTTGAAATCTTGAACAAAGTAGGCATAGTAGTATATCGCCTAGCCTTGCCATCAGAATTAAGTGATATTGATACAGTCTTTCTTACATCAATGTTAAAGAAGTCCCTATTAGATTCTTCTCATGTTATTTTAGAAAGACCTTGAGACTAGATAGAAAGCACCACTTCATGAAGTATGGGAAGTACAACATTCTTATAAAAATGAAGAAGGCCAAATTGCTTAGTGGTATCCAAAGTTACAGGAAGTTCTTGTAACATTTCAATTCCACTATTTGTATATTATTATATCTATGTTATCATCATAATAAATTGTTCTTTGAAATATAAGTTAGATTACAAGATCCTATGACCCAATCAAGTTAAGAATGAGGGAATCCTATGAGCTCAAATGATATGCTAATTGAAGCACTTGGTCAACAATTAGACTACCTTAGGATAAAGAGTTATGGAAATAAACCTCCACCAATGTCAAATAAGTTAAGAAATAATTATATGATGGAGGTTAAGGTTGAGGCTAGAGTTGTAGAAGTGTTCAAAGAGATGTAGGAATAATTGTGAGCTCAATAAGAAAATATGAAAGCTAAGTTTCAGTCAGGATTGGATTCCCTATAAGCCATTATGCAACATGTAATTTTGCACATGCGGATTCCCTATTTGACATAATTTTACACATGTGGATTCCCTTAAGCATTTAATAGTATGATATGATATTATGTCAAATGGTAGAGATTTAAACTAATCAAGTGATGATAGGTTTAGATTTGGTTAAACCTTTTATCTTGTGCCTTGTATTTTGCACAAGAAATATTTATACTAGTTGCCAAGATTAACTTTTGCAAAAATGTAAAGCAAAGAAGAAAATGCCCAATAAATCAAATAGACACGAGGAAGATATAGTTAGATCATGAGTACAAGTCATTAAAAAAAGAAATGATTGTAAGATGGAAGTACATATGTGATCTTCGATGAAAGTTAGTAGGGGTGAGCATAACTCAAACAACCCATTTGAACTTGATGAAAAATAGCATTTTGGATGTATCGAATTAGGTTAATGGGTTCAAACAAGTGAAATTTTCTTTGGAATTCTAGTTTACTCTATTGGATTAGGTTAAAATCTTTCAAACCCATTCAACCGGACTTAACTAAATGCTAGAATATCATACATGCAAAATGACATGGTTTTGTGGTTTTGTTTGCTATTGTCTATTGGGACATGGGAGACCAAAGTGTAGACACATACGTGAAGGATAAGGAGACAACCACATACAGTCAGACATCTACTTCTCAGTTCGCTCAGCTCACGCAACCTAAAGTCAACTATCACTTTTCACTTCCACATTCACAATTTCAATCTCAAACTCTCAATTTTAGACTTCCAAAGTTCCTTTAAAGTTTTAAATCTTGCATCTTGAGGCTAGCCACTTACCTTCACCTAACCCCAAAGTTTACTCACTCTGCATCTATGGAGTCATTGCCATTAAGCTATTTTAGAATTGTACAAAGGAGCTAAGTATCACAAACGTAGAAACTCTTGAAGGTTGATTTGATTCTTTGTGGTTTGGATGACAAAAACTTTTCTCATTAATTTCCTGCTCTTGAATATTTTTTCCCATATCTTCGTATTTTCGCAGAGCATCTAGTGAAAAAAAGAGGTAAAAAGGGAAAAAAATGAAAAAGGACAAAATGCATAAAAAGAAAATGATAATAAATTATGCAAAAAATGTGAGATGAAATTATACAGAAAATGGTTGTGTTTTTAGTTTTTTGACACTTTTCCTATAAACTCTTTAAGAGGATTAATACCATTATAAGGTTTCTCACATTCTTTGGCTTTTAATGCATTCTTGCTCCCTTTTTATATACGTAATTTCATCTCACTAGTTTTAGTTTTTCTCAGCTAGGTTTGTACTTTGTTGCTCATTTTTATTCATGGTTTCATACTTTCATTTTTTTACTGCATCAGATATATAGATATTAGATAGCCAAAAGGGTGTTTACTTATTTATTCATCTCGCTAACTTTTGTTTTTTAGTTCGGTTTCTACTTTTTGACATTTTTCCTATAAACACATTCAAATGATTAGGCGGTTTCTCACATTTTCTAGTTTTTAATGTTTTCTTACTACTTCTTTTTATGAATAATTGAATATTAATGACCGTCATGTAGCTAGTGCCAGTAATGACATCAGTGTTTGCACTTCTTTATCTCCAAAGGAAGGTCTAGGAAAGATTGAACCACTTTTTTCATCTCAGCCAAAAGGTTTAAAGGAATAAGGTGGTTGATGATTCTGAAACAATCCCATTCCTTACATGCCTCTCTTAGCATCTTGCACTCCTCTATATCTCCTACCTATTGCAGATCAATCATTGGGATGGACATATTTTCCTAGTTTCCTTGTAGACTTGGGGTGATTAGAAAATTTGCTTGTTTGTTTGATTGCTTTTATAATTAAGATTCTAATGTTTAATTTGATGTGACTTGAAATAATAAAAATATTATATAATTAATAATTTGAGAATTAAATTCAATGGATGACTTATTTATTAAGTTTTAACATTATGTTGGAATCTACAAGCGTCTTAAATGCAGATATTGTAATTTTATATTTTACAGATCAAACAGATTCCCAATTCAAGAATTATAAATAACTACATAAGAATGATAATGCTTATAGCTACATATTATTGACTATTAGTGGTTCACTATAGCTACATAAGAATGATGATATTTATGACTTAAATTAAAGCTTTGGATTATGACCATTTCTTGTTGCTTGTACTATCTTACTTGAACAATAATTATGTGATATTTATTCATTTATATTTTATATTGTACAAAAGAGTGGGTCGTTACTATGAGGTCCAGCTAAAAGGGTGTTTGTTTATTATTTGTATCAAAATTTTATGGACCCTAATATTATAGGAGAATTTAATGTGTAAGTGTGTAATAATTGTGCTATGTTATGCTATACCTTTCACTATTATCTTTATAAATTTGTCTAAAATTGTGCACTAATGTGATTGATTTTGGCTATTTAACAGCCAAAAGAGCTAGAGTTACCCAAAGCCAAACATAAAGGCAAAGACAAAGTATATGTTTCATTTGACATTGAAGAAGTTAATCCTAATCCTAAGCGGCAAAAAGTAAAGCCCGCTATTAGTGGACCTTAAAAATCTTTAGCAGTATAGGATCACTTTACCAAATTAACATATGCATCAGAACCTACATCTCAATGTAATTATTGTAGAAAAAGGTATATGTGTAATCTCAAGACACATGGTACTTCTAATTTAGTTAATCACTTATTTAAATGTCCTAAATATCCTTATACTTTGGTAAATAATCCTAAACAACAAGTGATTAGTTTTGAACCCAAAAAAGATTGTTGGAGAAGTAATATGATAAAAGCACCACAAGTGTATGATTTAGAAGAATGTAAAAAAAATTTAGCTATTTTTATCACTATTGATGAGTAGCTAAGGGATATGGATTTAAGTACCTTTGTAGTAGGTTACAGCCACAATTACATGTGCTTTCCCATTTTACTATAGCTAGAGATTGTTACGAATTATATTTAGATGAGAAATAAAAACTGAGAAGTTTTTTATAGTCAAATTGTGCTAGAGTATGCCTCACTACTGATTGTTGGACTTTGGTTCAAAATTTAAGCTACATGACACTCACTATACATTTTATAGATAATGATTGGAAACTTCAAAAAATAATTTTGAATTTATGCCTTATTCCTAATCATAAAGGTGACACAATTGAAAAGAATGTAGAAGTTTGCTTGAATGAATGAGGGATTAAAATAGATTTTACTTAATTGTGGATAATATAGTGCAAATGATGTGGAAATAGCATAGTTGAAAAAATTAAAGACAATAAATGGTTTGATTTTAGATGATGACTTTATCCAATTAAATGCTATGCATATATCTTGAATTTAATTTTTAATAAGGGATTGAAAGAGATGCATTCATCCATTGCATCTATTTGTAATGCTATAAGATATGTTAGATTTTCTCCATCTAGACTTCAAAATTTAAATAGTCTGCTGAACAAGCAAAAAATGCATTTCAAAACCTTGTATGCCTAGATGTTCCAACTAGGTGGGACTCAATATTTTTGATGTTAGAATTTGCTGAGATATTTCAAAATGAATTTGATAGGATAGAGGATGATAAAACTAGCTATGTTGAATATTTTAGTGAGAAGAAAACTAGTCCTCCTTCTAGTGATGATTTGAAAAATGCTAAAGTTTTTATCCAATTTTTAAATTTTTTTTATTATGTGACTTTATAATTGTCTAGCTCTTTTTATGTTACCTCAAATAATGTTTTCCCTTAACTTGCTTTAATTCAGAGGGATTTATTAAAGTAGAGCTCAAGTGATGAATCTTTATTGAGTGGGATGACAATTAAGATGAACAAGAAATTTAACAAATATTTGGGAAAGTTGGAAAATATGAACCCGTTATTGTTTATTGCCAATGTGCTTATAATCTTGCTTATTTGAAATAGTCATTTGATGATATTTATGATGATGATGTATCTTGTAATATGGTTTCTAAGGTGAAGGATGATTTGCAAAGATTGTATGTATGAGTAGTATCGTCAATTGTATGAGCCTAAAGGTGCTTCAAATGTAGAGGGCTAGTCTTTAATGTCCAAGGAAAGTGCAAAATAAGATGTTCCAAGAAAAAATAAGCTAAAAAAGCTCGAGAAACTACTTTTAAATCCCATTTAAGGGCTAAAGATTCAATTGAAGAAAAGAATGAAGTGGAAAGGTATTTAGCTAAAGCTTGTGTGGATGTAGATGATTCTTTTAATGTTTTAGATTGGTGGAAATCTATTTTTTCTAGATTTCATGTTCTTTCTATCATTACTCAAGAAGTATTAGCTATTCTTGTGTCAACAGTAGCTTCTAAGTTAGCATTCGGTACTGATGGTTGTGTTTTAAATGTATTTATGTCATCTCTCTCTCTTTAAAAATGAGTACGACATTAATCTATGCACAAAATTGCTTGAAACCCAATGTATTTCAACTTAATATTAATAGCCTTGAACTTGTCAAAGAATTGCAGCAATGTGAGAAGATTGAGACAAGTAAATTATTTATTTTATATATTTTAACTTGTTAATATATCTTATTCAAATAAGTTTTTTTTCATATTTTGCATAACTTGCTAATGTTGAACAACCAAATAAAGTGACTAATCAAGAATGAAGGTCCATGAAAATGGATCAATTGCATATGGGTTGTTGATTGAACTATTGTAACTTAGTGGTATATTATTTTTATTTTATTAGTCACCTTTTTATCATTTTATGTGTATTTTTTATTTTTTATTATTTGTAGGTGGTTGAAGATAGCAATGGCAATCAGCCTATGAGTTGGTAATTATTTTATGTATATGAGCTGTTGGATTTAATGAAGGTACCTTCTTTTGTTATGAGGTACCTTAATAGGAAAGCCTTTATTTTTGTGTGAGGCATTATCTACGAAAGAAAATCAATTGGTAGTATAACTAATTGTAGGAAACTAGGAATGAATTAGAGAGGAAGGTAACTTTTGTTTCTTGGGTTATGAGGTACCTTAGTGGAAAATGCCTTTATTTTGAGTATGAGGCCTTTTATAAGTAAAAAATTAATTGTGTAGAGCTTACAAGTCAATTTTATCTTGAAGAGGGATGTAAAGCACCAATGTACTCACTTCACCAGTATATTAAATCATGACTTCTTTGTATATTAAAATTTCATCTTATATGTTGTAATTTCTTGCTTAGTTATAACTCACTTGCAAGACTTTACCTCCCTTCTTTTCTTAAAAAAGAAGTGTAGCTCTATGGTCATGTTTTTGCTACTAGAGATTGCATCTACATTAAAATTTTAGCTAGTGTAAGGTCTTTGGTATGTTGTTCATTTTTTTAAGCTAATATGAGATTGCTAATACTCATTTTTTCAACTATATTAAATTTACGGTTGATGATATTTGATGAATGATATTAAAATGCAATATCCTTTCTTATTTATGAGCTTTGTTTTTAACATTGATGATTTCATGTTCATGAATATAAGGTTAGAAGTGAGTTGTGAATTTTTAGAAGCTTGAAGAATTACAGGCAATAATCCAAGTCTTTGATTAAATTGCAATTTTTCTTCTGTCTTGGATGTGTTCATCTTACCATGGTGCTAATTTATCTCTTTTATTATGCTAGAAGCCCTGAAGAGCTAATTGTATTTTATTGAATTGCTACCATAGAGAAGTTTCACAAATTGCAATGTGTTCATCCCACTAGACTGATAATTTTTATGGTGAATATTGTTGACTTAAGTTGGTCTAAATGTGGTCAAAGGCCTTTTTCCTATGGCCATACTACTACATATTTGGTTAATGAAAGTAGTTTCTCATAACTTGGTTTCTCACAGTTTTATTCCTATGTAAATTATCTTAAAATCCCCATCAAACTCATAGTGTAACTAACAACAATTGAAAAAGAAAAAGAAACTAACTCTTTGTATTTTGTATTTATGTCTCTATTGCCAGCAGTAAGCTGCAAAATGAAAACCTACAATTCATAAGTATGTGGACTATAATGTGAATTTAAACTTTAAAGTTCGAGAAAAGAAAACTACTTACATAGACTATTTCTATTAACTTTTTTACACTTCCACCAGTTAAATTCTCATTTCCATTTTTATGCTAGCATTTAGAAATACTACCTACCATTTACCAAATTTTAATGACTATATAATATATAGGAAGGGGTATAAGGATTAGAGATTAAGGTAGGCCAAAACACTATTTATAATTAAAATTTGATGCTCTATCATGAAAATTAATTTGATGCTTTTTTTGTGGTTACTTTATAGCTTCCACTACCCCTCAATACCCATGAATGCTATTAAAAGATCCATCATGGAAAGTGGAGATTGGATCAACTGCATCCTTAACCAAAAGAGAAAAGGTTAGCCTTTTCAAGATATAATTATATAATGTTATTAATTATTATTATTTATTATTTAGAACTAAAAAAAGTTACTTATTTTATATCTAATATCTATGAATGACTAAATATAGGTTGATGAAACTAGGCAACTACTTTCTTTACATAATTATATTGTTGTACTTGTTAGTTGAAATTTAGAGGCTTGTAACACTAAGGTTTCTTTTGGGTCCTTTTGAGTTAGTTATATGTCTAGCTTAGGGGGTGATTAGATGAAGGATGATTCATTGGTTATTATGATGATATTAATGGAGAAATTATAATATTCATATTGGAACTTTTGTAAAATGCATGCAAACCATAAAAGGAAACCAAAAATGAAAATTTTAAACTATTAACTTGCCCAACAACCATTCAACTCGTGATCTAACTGAAGCCATTATGAACCCGACTTGTTCAATTTACTTGGATTAATGATCAGGTTCGGATGACTCTTTTGCAACCCAAGGTTTGTTCGGTTGGGTTGGTTTTTTAGCTAAACCTGACCTATGCTCACCCCTAAAAGTGAGTTAATAAAAAGAAACTAGCTCAATTTGATTATCAATTTATCTAGTCAACTTCATATACTTGGGATTAAGACATCATTATTGTTGCTTTTGTTGTTATTGTTGTTGTAGTGAGTAATCACCTTTTCAATGTGCATGTTTTCAACAAAGTAATTACAGGAAATAGAACTAAAGCTCTACCTCTAGGAATCCAATTGCTCTTCTTTTCTTTGGCAAACAGTGGTCAAGTTTAGGAGGGGACTGCTATTTTTCCTCTCTTTTTTTAAATAGCTTTTTTCTCTCTTTAGAAGAGTTTTTTTACTTCTTTTAGGAAAGATTTTTTCTCTTTTTCTAGAAGGGGATTTGGAGCTTTAAAGATTTGCATCTCTTTTGTCTAGATTTATAGCATTAAGTTCAAATCTGAATAGAAGAATATTAGATCTACAACAATGTGCTTGCGATTAAATAGAATAAATTTGAAGAGAGTTAACATTTAGAAAAGGTTGGGAAGTGTGTTGCCTCTCCAAGGATACATCTTTTTTTCTTCTTTTTTGACATTGTATTGACTATGTATCTAAAACTTTAAGATGTAATATTTGTTAGATTAAGGTTTAAGAGATGTGTTGCCTTTATATTTTCTAGTCATAATACTTGTTTATTTTTTGTATCTTCATAAGTTGCAAGATTTATTTAGGCTGTCTTTGTCTTTTATTTACTTTCCTTAGTGCCTTTCATAATACATGAATAATGATATTCCTTTTGTAAGAAAAAGTAATTAAATGTCCTGGTTACACTAACTGTCACGCCCCTACTTTTAAAGGCACGTGAAACACGTACTTTATGAACATATTTTTTTTCATAACATGTAAAATACATTCTTTTACAGATAGGTAATCCCATGTATACACAATATACATACCAAGTTTATAAATATCAAAGTAACAACAGAAGCAAAGATCATGCTTGTGGCATTCAGAGCATACTCTAGAGTACAAGTACATTATGAATCAAAATCCACAATCCCTGAAAACAAAATAGGCTCACCAGAAAATATGTCGCCTGGCTGATCAACTATCTGAAGGGAAAAAACCAAACTCTGTATTCTTATTTGAAAAAAAAATGTAGATATCATGTAGTGAGTTTGACAACTCAGTGAGCTGATAATACTTCCTATGACCTCTTAGGTCAACATATGGATGTACTCATATTTTAAAATTTATCACGTAGAAAATATTAATTCGGAAGTGCATCCATATGAAACCCATATTTCAAATATTTTCAAATCAAAGGATATTCAGATATCCACAACCATATACTGTATTGTATGATCATTAAACAAATGTTGTTACGCATCAAAATATTTCACATGAAAACATTAAGAGGATCCCATATCAGAACTACCATATCAGAGTTCAAGCTCTTCTGTACTTTGGTGGTGTAAGATTTATCTATACTTAGTATCACAGTTAAGATTTGCCCTACCACCATTCAAGAGTACATGCAAAGGGACTCTAATATGAGCAATTTTCCAAGCACACAGTAAGGAAGGGCAAATCACATATCATATACTCGACATCTTGCTCATATAGGAGGTATCCCGTTCTCCTTCATATATCATATCCCGTCTGTTGGCCGTCACACAAGGCTAGCACCACCCCTACTAGTTGAGGTATCAAGGTGCAAAAAAACTAACATCACCTGTTGTTATTAAACAGTGTTTCCAATAGGATTCCTCCATAGATTTTATCATTTACACATATACCATATCATCCAATACTGAGTTTTCAGTATAATACAGACTTTCAGTCTCATTACAGTTCATCTTTCATAAATTTTCCAATCAGGGTTTATCACATATATATACCCTTTTTCAAGGCAATCATATAGCTTTATAAATCAATGCAACGTGTACAATATATTTCTTTTACCATGTGATGAGAAATATATTTTAAATCACATGTTCAATGAATTCAAAAATCTATTTTCAAAACTATACTCTTCTTGAACTATATACCAGAATGTAAACAATTCAGATAATTGAATCCATTTCAAAGACATAAAAGTATAAATAACTTGTAAACATAATCATTTATACATTTAAAGTTCAAGAAGAGCATAAGGTAAATCATAGAAAGAATTATCTATTCACACGGTAAGGCTTCAGGTTGGATAGCTCTATATACTTTTTCAATCTAAATTTGACCAAATAGACCTCAAAATCAAGTTCGGAGGGTCCAAAAACCTAGGAAATGACTCTAGAATCGCAAAATTTGGCCTCCAAAAGTTTGGTCAACTGATGGGTACTATTTACAGTCAGAATTACTATTAACCGCTAGAAATCACTATTCATACCAGTCAGATTTACTGTTCACGACGCACAAAAAGTTGTCAGATGATTAAAAAATTTCATATCCTGACGTTTATCTATCTCCTGAATCCATCTACAGTGTCAGATTTTCAATTTGAAGACTCTAACTAGGAATTTTATAATTTACCTTTTTCTAAAATTTTCTACTTTCATCACCAACAATTTTGTGGCTGATTTGAAAAATTATTCGACCAATATTGTAGTAATCTTTATCCTAAATCTAGTAGTACCCTTAGTTTTAAGATCGAAGGATCAAATATACACCAAATCTAAAGAAAAAGGAAATTATAAAAAAATACTATTCACTCACACTATTCATTCACTTGAAACTTTCTCCGTCTTCTCTTTTTTTTAAATGATAATAGAAGGGCCAATTATCAGTTTTTTAATTGTTGAAGAAAGTCCTTAAAAGTTTCATTATTTACATTTTGGCCCCTAAACTTTTATAAATTATATTTTAACCCCTAAACTTTTAAGAAATTACAATTTGACCCCAAAAATATTAAAAAAAAAATTCATTTTCATCCTTTAAATCTTTCAATTACATCCCTACTCCTTTATTTCTTTTAATAATCCATGCATAAATGAAAATTACTAAATTTTAGGGATGTTAAATTCTTACCCCCTTAAAGAATTCGGTTTCCAAATCTCAAACCATCCTATCACAAGTAGGAAATGAAGCCAAAGCATAAATTATACTTATTAACCTTACTACTTAAACTATTGGAGATATCTCTTTTGTATATCATCTTCATTAATATCTGAACTATCTTTAAATTTACATATTTATATCTATAAGTTGATATAATTAGGAACCATACACATAAAAGAACATATACATATCCATATTGGGTAACCAACTTTTCTTATTCCAAACTTCTATAAAGTCATCTTTGATTCTCACATGTCAACATCCCTATGAATCTCATCGTCTTAATCTATCATCTATTCTTATCCTAAATTCCATTAAGCAATATGTTAAACATACGTAGCAATAAATCCACTAAACCTTTTATAACGTTTAGGCACCATTGACACATGTCTAACAATTACAACTTACCTCATCACAGTAACTCTATACCCTCTTAATAACACCAATAAATTCATTATCAAAAATATCAAGCCTTTCTTCTATCATATCTAAAAGCACCTCATTCTAGCTCATATCAATCTTGTTTAATTCATCCATTCATTTCAAGAAGATTTTTTTTTTCCAACAATTACTCATATATACATTTTCAAGTTAATAGACCAAAGATTAATTTAAATTCTACTTCTCATATTTTTATTCCTCAAGAAACTTTGATGCCACTAACTCACTTGATTACACTTCTTAAAATACTATAAGGAATTCATCAATTAGTTATTCTCACGTGAACCTTTTTATGTATTACGGTACCCAAATTCACTATCTTATATCATGAAAAGTTAAATGTTCAATTTTCTCCAAGATTTCCTCCATTAATCACTTCCAACAAATTGAAATTGCAAATTTCCTAATTTTGTCTTACCCATCCTCAAGTAAACTCAATATGCTCAAATCTTCCTCTTATAACACTTTCCCATCACTAGCTAATCCTTAAACAATCCTAACATATCTTACTTTCACCATTCCTAACATGTTTACTACCTCCTCATCTCAATTCACTTCTCACACATTCATATATTTTAGTGACATACTATCCAAATCTCAAACATCACCCAAGTCACAATCTCGACATACGAAAATAGTCATAACTTTACATTACATAGCCATATTATAAAATTTATAAATTTAGAGACAAATTATAATTCTTCTTTTTTTCATGCCATATTTTATGTCATTTACTCACCTATTAGGAAACTTATGATGTTTCATGTAAAACCTCAAATAGTGTCATTTGTATATTGACTTGGTAGCTATTGTTATAAGAGAATTTAGCTAGGGGAAAAAATCTTTCCCAACTACCTTGAAAATCAAGCACACATGCCCAAAGTATGTCTTTCAATATTTGGATGGTTCGCTCAGACTATCCATCTATTTGGAGATGGAAAGTAGTACTAAGATTTAGCTTCATGCCTAAAGCGTCTTGGAAGGCTCTCCAAAAACGAGCAGTGAACTATGGTCCTCAATCAGATATAATCGATATTAGTACCCCATGAAATCTCACTATCTCATTCAAATACAGATTTGCATATTGAGCTACGTTGTATGTGGTTTTCACTGGTAGATAATGTGCTGATTTAGTCAACCTATCAATGATAACCCATATTGAATCAAACTCTTTTGGTGTCCATGATAGCCCTGTAACAAAATCTATAGTTATTCTTTCCTATTTCCATTCAGGTATCTCTATCTGCTAATGTAATCCTGCAGGCCTTTGATGTTTTGCTTTTACTTGCTGGCCAGTTAAGCATCGAGAGACATAATCAACTATATCTTTCTTCATACCATTCCACCAATAAATTTCTTTTAAATTTTGATACATTTTAGTTGATCCAGGATGAATGGTATACATAGATTGATGGGCTTCTACTAGAATCTCTTTCTTGAGTTCTTCTTTAATAGGTACACACAACCGCTTGTCCAATCTTATAATTCCTATAGAGTTTATAGTAAACATAACATCACTATCATTCTTCACCTTTTAAATTTTCTTACATAAATATGTATCATCTTCCTGTGCCTTTTTCACCTTCTCAACTAAAGATGATTGAAACTGTATATAGCCAATAGTATCCCAGGCTCCTTTACTTCCAATACTACCCCATGACTTTCCAACTTATGTATTTCTTTAATCAACGGCCTCCTTACTTTTGTAATATGAGTCAAACTATTCATTGACTTTTTTGCTTAATGCATTAGCCACTATATTAGCCTTATCTAGATGATATAATATTGTATAGTTATAATCTTTAAATAATTTTATCCATCGTTTTGTCTCAAGTTAAGAAATTTTGTTTAGAAAATATATTTGAGACTTTTATAGATTTCACATGTATCACTATATAGATAATGCCTTCAAATTTTGAGAGCAAAAACCACTGTTGTTATTTTCAAATCGTAAGTCGAATAATTTTGCTCATGTGGTTTAAGTTATCTAGATGTATATGCAATAACTCGACTATGTTGCATCAACACATACCCTAATACAATTCTCAATGCATCACAGTATACTGTGTATCCTCTAGTACTTAAAAGAATAGACAATACTGGCACCGTAGTCAAACATTCTTTAAGTTTTTGATAATTTTTCTCACATTCATCTGACCAGTCAAACTTTATTTCCTTCTTTGTCAATCTTATCAAAGAAGTAGCAATTTTTTTTGAAAATATTTAACGAATCTACGGTAATAACTTTCCAAACCAAGAAAACTATAGATATCTATAATTACAGTAGGGCATGGTCATTGCTGCATTGTTTTTACCTTTTTAGGATCAACTTGAATATCATCCTTGATAACCACATGCCGCAGGAAAGTAACACTACTAAGGAAAAATTCTCATTTTAAAAACTTAACATATAGCTAGTGTTTTCTTAGGGTTTGCAAAGCCATCATTAAATGTTGCTCATGCTTGTCAGAACTTGTTGAATATACCCGAATATCATCTATGAATACAATAACAAATTGATTCAAGAAAAGGTTTAAATACTATATTCATCAAATCCATGAATGTAGCTGGGCATTTGTCACACTAAATGACAAAATATTGAGCACACTATAATTAGTCAAACAAACCATCTATACGAGATAATGGGTATTTATTACTTATTATCACTTTATTCAATTATTTGTAATCTATGCATAACCACAATGATCTATCATTCTTTTTCACAAATAGGACTGGAGCACCTCAAGAATAGTACTTAGGCGTATAAATCCTTTATCTAAAAAGTCTTGTAACAATTTTTTTATTTCTTTAAGTTCAGTCGATATTATTCTATATAGGGGTACATATACTAGTTAGGTTCCAAGAAGTAAATCAATATCAAATTCTATTTCTCGTTTCGGGGGTAATCCAGGCAATTCTTTTGGAACTTAATTTACATTGGTATACTTTATATCAACATCTCTTACCACTACCAAATATCCTTGGCACCCTTTTTTTAATAACTTATGGGCTGCTAAAGCTAAAATTAAATTACTGTGTATATGGTTCCACTAATTGTTCACTACTTGCAACTCTTTTACTAATCTTTTATGCTATTGATGACATCTTCATACTGTATCAGATAGAACACACTTCAAAACACTTAAACAAGGTCAACCCATTTTGACTTTATTCTTTAACATAATGCTTAAATTTTGTATGCCTCAAATTTTAAATTTCCATTGGCAACCCTTCCTTTCTCATAATGCTTATACGTAATATTATTAAAAATCAAACTGTCTGCGAATCATTTATATCAACAAAATCTATCATTGAAAATATTATCTTCATAGATTCCTTGCTTTTGAATTCAATCCACCCCACAACTTGCCAAATCTATTTATATACATAGGTTCTAACTCATCCATCTAAAAAGAGATTTATATCTATTTTCAAAATACTCACTTTATTACAAACCGTTACATTGGAGTTAACAACCTCAATCACATCATAACTCACTATCAATATTTTATTAACCATTCGTCATATTGTTTTACATAAGCAAATCAAATAACCAATTCAAACCTTCTTGTCATCCAAACAAGCCATTGCCTTTATGTTAGGATGAAATCTTCTTATTTTCAGCTAATCCTTTTTCTTTGTACCCAAGACCCAATAGGGTTCTCTTTATCATCTATTCATCAAAATGAGTTCAAAAGTTGAACTGGTAGTCCATACTTAAGAGGTATTGTCTAGGACATACTTATCAATGCTTAAACATCGAATACCTAAGATATGAGTTAGAAGGAAGAAGAGAATGACACCCTATAAAATTTCACAATAGCACCGTGAGTATAAATATGTCCACAGTTACATACTCATACTCAAAGTCCTCCTACAGAATCTTTTGCTCCAATAGCCACAGGGAAACCTATTACTCTAATACCAAATTATCACGCCCCTACTTTTAAAGGCACGTGAAACACGTACTTTATGAACATATTTTTTTTTCATAACATGTATAATACATTCCTTTACAGATAGGTATTCCCATGTATACACAATATACATACCAAGTTGATAAATATAAGAGTAAAAACAAAAGCAAGGATCCTACTTGTGGTGTTTAGAGCATACTCTAAAGTACAAGTACATTATAAATCAAAATTCACGAGCCCTGGAAACAAAATAGGCTCACCAGAAAATATGTCACCTAGCTGATCAACTATCTGAAGGGGAAAAACCAAACTCTGTATTCTTATTCGAAAAAAAAATGTTGATATCATGTAGTGAGTTTGATAACTCAATGAGTAGATAATACCTCCTATGACTTCTTAGGTCAATATATGGATGCACTCATATTTTAAAATTTATCATGTAGAAAATATTAATTCGGAAGTGCATCCATATGAGACCCGTATTTTAAATATTTTCAAATCAAAGGATATTCAGATATCCAAAACCATATATTGTATTGTATGATCATTAAACAAATGTTGTTATGCATCAAAATATTTCACATGAAAACATTGGGAGGATCCCATATCAGAACTATAATATCAGAGTTCAAGACCTTCCGTACTTTGGTGGTGTACGATTTATCTATATTTAGCATCCCAGCTAAAGTTTACCCTATCACCATTAAAGAGGACACATGAAGAGACTCTAATTTGGAAAATTTTCCAAGCACACAGCAAGGGAGGGCAAATCACATATCATATAGTCGGCATTTCGCCTATATAAGAGGCATCTCACTCTCCTTCATATATCATATCCTGTGTGTTGGCTGTCACACGAGGTTAGCACCACCCCTGCTAGCTGAGGTATTAAGGTGCACCAGGGCTAACATCACCAGCTGTTAGCAAATAGTGTTTTCAATAGGATTCCTCCATAGATTTTATCATTTACACATATACCATATCATCTAATACAGAGTTTTTAGTATAATACAGACTTTCAATCTCAATACAGTTTATCTTTCATAAATTTCCTAATCAGGGTTTATCATATATACATGTCCTTTTTCAAGGCGATCATATAGCTTTATAAATCAATGCGACATGCACAATATATTTCCTTTACCATATGATGAGAAATACATTTAAAATCACAAATTCAATGAATTCAAAAATCTATTTTCAAAACTAAACTCTTCTTGAACTATATACCAGATTGTAAACAATTCAGATAATTTAATCCATTTCAGAGACATAAAAGTATAAATAACTTGTAAACATAATCATTTATACATTTAAAGTTTAAGAAGAGCATAGGGTAAGTCATGGAGAGAGTTATCTACTCACAAGGTAAGGCTCTAGGTTGGACAGTCTTAAAATGTACTTTTTCAATCTAAATTAGACTAAATAGACCTCAAAATCAAGTCCGGAGGGTCCAAAAACCTAGGAAATAACTCCAGAATCGCAAAATTTGGCCTCCGGGAGTTTGGTCAACATTGGTAAACTAATAGGGACTATTCACGATCGAAATTACTATTAATTGCCAGAAATAACTATTCATACCGGTCGAATTTACTATTCATGACGCACAAAAAATTGTTAGATGACTTAAAATTTTCATATCCTAAGGTTTATCTATCTCTTAAATCAATCTACGGTGTCAGATTTTCAATTTGAAGACTCTAAGTAGGAGTTTTAGAATTTCCTTTTTTCTAAAATTTTCTACTTCTGATTTGCGGCAATTCTGCGATTGATTTGAAAAGTTATTCGGCCAATATCATAAACTATTGAAGTTTGAAACTTAAAATTAATTATTTTGTTTATGATTTTTTGTGGCAACTGTTATTTACACTTTAACATTGATCCAAAAAGTCTCAAAGTGTTTGTTTATTGTATTATGTATCAGGTTTTATTTTGAAACATCATTTATTTGCATTAATTTTGTTTTGTTTTTTCAATTTTTATTGTCAAATTTTAGTTTCTAGCTCAGCTTTCAATATTGATGTAGCTGTTTTTTTGTGTGTTTTATTCCGTTAATGAAATTTCTTTTTTATAAAGTTTAGGAAGATCAGTTGCTTTAATCGAGGTTAATTTTGTTTCTTTTTTAGGTTAGATATAGAGATTTTGTATTGATAGTGTTGTGTTCGTAATTTGATTAGTATGTTTTGTAAATAGGAATTATACATTGTAGATAGATTTTGTATTAACATTTAGATTTTAATGAATAAAAAATTTGTATTACTTTTTTCAATGCTTCTTGGGCAATTAGTGGTAAGGATAATAATGTATTTTCAATTGAAAGTTCCCATCTATAATAACAACAATCTATCGTCACTAGTTTAGCTTTGGTGACAACATTTTTTTGCCACCTTAAAATGCTTCAAGTGACAAGAAACTAGAGGTCATTACTAAAAATTACCTATGGTGAAATTTTTTTGTTTTCACCTTAAAGTATTTATAGTGGCAACTATTACAATAATGATGTGGACATTTGGTGACAAGTTTTAGTACTTTTGGTAATGACGTCAAAATATTATCACCTTAGGCTATGGTGACGGAGCCTTAAGTGACAACTCTATAATGATAAAAAGTCATCACTTGAGACTCTAAGGTAACGACTTATTGAACTTTGTTGATTACTTTTGTTGTCACCTCAAGCCTTATTTTTGGTAGTGGATATAATCAAACATATGATAACAATTGACCCTATAACTATTTTATTGTGATGACAAAAAACAATCAACGAATGGATATACCTGGTAGAAATTTGAATGTTAGCATGAAATTTTGTGGAGTAATTTTCATATGAGAAATGAATATTTTCTTATCAATTTTTCTTCCAAAAATTACTTGTACTTCCAATATGTAGTTCCCTAATTGAATTACGATCAATCTTGTGTCTTTGTTTAAGATTCTTCACTCAAGTGACACTTGATTTAAGTCAAATTCTTTCCTTAAAATTCATCCATTTATTTTTTTTATCATCAAAATTTAGATGAACATATCAATGAGGCGTTGGATGTTTAAGTAACTCAGCCAAGTCACTATCTTGTTTAATATTGCCACTTCATTCCTTATTTGTAGAACATACTACTCTTCTTAGATAAAACATTAGACATAATTGTTTCATAAATGCCCTTTTGCTCATGTAAGATATAATAGAAGATGTATATACTCCAAAGCCGACAAAGGAATTGTTTCATAAATGCCTTTTTGCTGGTTATTCAAAGGAAGATAAAAATTTATGCCAAGATGGGACAACCAACGATTAGAACTAAAAAGGCATCCCTTAACAAGGTAGATGACCAAGAAAAATTGGTGAAATATAAAGTTAGTCGTAAAGCCCAAGATTTCAACCATCAAGGAGATATCAAAATATCTTCAAAGTAATCTAAGAAAAGAAATATTTTTTAATGGCTTAAAAGGTTTTTGGTATGTCATAAAGTGCTTTCGTTAAATTACATGTTGTTTTGTGGACTTATGCTTTTTTTTTGCAAA
Organism: Gleditsia sinensis; assembly: GCA_037074535.1. Classification (NCBI taxonomy): domain Eukaryota; kingdom Viridiplantae; phylum Streptophyta; class Magnoliopsida; order Fabales; family Fabaceae; genus Gleditsia; species Gleditsia sinensis. The sequence goes on along the minus strand of CM073463.1, from coordinate 13,457,821 downwards.
AAGCATAATCTCTTTCTTGTTCAATAACATTTGATTTTTTTTACACAAACATACTTAAAAAAAATTATTTAGCTTGATTAGAAAGTTTGAATAAATTATGAGATGTTTCAAAATTTTCAGTTAACAAAAAAAGTTATTCAATTGACTAAATCCAAAGGATTCAAAAATTCTTGACAAAAGAGACAAAAAAAAGTGTTTTGATTTCAAAAGTTTATATTTAATTTTTCCTTACATAAATTCTTTCATTTACAACTTTATGCATCATTTTTTTATTTTTTTTATGTTTTCAAGCAATGTTTCTTTAATTTCATTTGAAATTTGGCTTAAAATAGTTGTTAGTGAAAATTTTCTACATAAATATGTTACTATGCTACTATAAGAATTTTGTCAATTTGCTACAAAAATTAACTAGAAATTATTTTTCTAGATAATTTTTGAAAAAAGCGAAAGAAAATTTTATCAAATAATTAATTACAGTTTAACTATGAATTAATTACAGATTATCTGTAAATAAAAGTTTGTAGCTATATTTTTTATTTATGATATATGAATTTTAGCTAAAAAATTAGCTGTAGAGTTCTGTAGATAATCCATAGCTACAATCTCCAAATTGGTAAATCCACCTCTAGTTTCAAAAATTTGCAAATTATATTACTAGCAAATTTCTTTTTCAATTCCTCTACTACCTATTTCCTTCTCATTTTTGTCAATACCCACTCCTCCTTTCTTTCCCTCTCATTTCAACACCTTCCTTATTTTCCTCTCCTTGTTTCGTCAACTTGCTCTGCTTTATTTTTCTTTTCTCTAAACCTAACTTCATTTTGCTCTGATTGCTCTACTTAATCCTTTCTCAAAGTCATTCAGACTGTGGTGGTTCTCTCTTTGAAGGTGAGTTGTTCTTCAACTCCATGTAACCATTAATGTCCAAGTCGACTCATCTTGACATGGACGAGCTTGTGATAGAAATTGTTTAAGAGACTTATATATTGGGAGAGCAACCAGCGTTCAACTTGAATGGGTTAACTTAGCATATGTCAGAGCAACTCATGGCCAGGGCCATAGCTCCTGTAAAGGTAGAGTTCCTTTGTCCTCCTCTTGTTCGAACTTCTCTTCAACTTAAAGTAATTTCGTTGTTGATGATACCAAGGATAAGACCTTTATTTTATCTAGATTGGTGAAGGAGAAGAATTTGAAGTGCCAGCTCAAGTGTGAGCATCGTCAAGTACTATCTTCCTCTTATATCGCTCTTATTGGTAGGCTTGATGCTTCTTCATTCCAATCAACAAGTAAAAAACATTACAATCAATATTTAAAAATCATTGTCTCTCTTCCATTATGGAATTTAATGCCTTTTGGTAAAATAGAATTAGATTAATTTGATAACTTTCAATGTTTCAACCAAGAGTTGCTTGGACTTTTTTTATCGAATTTGCTGGTTTATGGTGAATTAATTATGTTAATGAGCTTTTTGAGGTGCAATGAAATTTAGAATAGCTAGTTCTGTATGCTGAAAGCAAAATCAAAACCATTTGGTAGTATAAGATTGTTTTTTAATTCGTCACAGTTGCTATTGGAAACCAGTTATTAATATAATGTAAATATGTATTAGTAATACTGATTGTTTAGTTATCTGGGGCATTTTTGCTTGCTTGAACAAGTTTGTATAGCTATGCATGTTATCCCTAGTTATCAATTGTTAAGTATCAAAATATTATGGGGGTTTCATAAGTAATTGCAAGTGGGTTAGTAAGGGTATCTTGGTTCTTGAATAAGTGTCGTTGTATGCTGTGGGATATATACTGGTAGAGTCACATGTAGAAGGGGAGATTGAACTAGTAACATAACTCTTTTCTCTCCCGCAATTTCTTTTCTCTCATCTTCTTTTCTCTTTGTTCTTCCAAGATTCTCCTCTTCCCTATTTTTGATCTTATAAACTGGTATCAGAGCGTACAATCTATACATGGCCAATGCGACGTGATCGAAAGCTACCAACAAAGACTTTGAGGAAAGGTTACGAGTGGAGATGGAATAGAGGTTGGCATTAATATAACAACAAATGAACATGTTACAAGAATTATTCAGTGGATTGTCATATCAATTCACAAAAGTGATGAACCGGAATCCAAATCACAATCGTGGTGACCGAGTAGGAGATAATCAGATTTCAACACGGTTTACAAAGGTTGAATTTCTGATGTTCTCGAATGAGGATATGAATGGCTGGATTTCCAAGTGTGAGAGGTTCTTTGTTCTTGATAGGACACCTAAAGAAAAATAAGGTAACACTAGCTAGTTTATCATTCCATTAAGTGGCATATAGATGGTTTCAAAACTTTGAGAATAGTAGGAATGGGAGGGTTACTTTGCCAGATCTAGTAATAGCCATCGGGCTTATATTTAGTTCAATTTTTTATGATCCAATGGAGAAGTTAATGTAGTTGAAACAGGACAGTAATCTACAATAGTATCAAGAGAGTTTTGATCAATTGGTGTGTAAAGTAGAATTAACAGAGGCTCAAAAATTAAGTTGCTATTTGGCAAGATTGAAGCCTGAGTTAGCGATCGAGGCAAAGACGTTTCACCCGCAAACATTGCAAAATGCCACTTGGTTGGCCAAATTACAAGAATTGAATGTTGAGTTGGTGCAGGAAAGAAATAAGGAATAGGGGAGCGTTAGTGGAATAAGGAATAGTAGTACCACAACTACTAAGGACTCTGGCATTCAAAGAATGGAAAGATGTGTTGGAACTTATAAAAAGGTTACAAGACCCTAGAAAAATCGAGTGGTTGGCACAAGTGATCAAAAGGGCATACTCGAGAAACCTATTTTACGATTTCAACAAAAGTTAACCCCTGAGAAGGTGGAAGAACATAGGCACAAAGGGCTATGCTATTTTTGCCATGATAAGTACTCCCCTGGTCATAACTGTCCTAAGAAGAAAAAGATGCAGCTCTACTTAATGGCGGAAGATGAGGAAAAGGAAGAACAAGATGTGACGATGTTGATAGATTCAACAGAAGAAAGTTACTAAGGAAACGTGAGCCATAAGATAACACTTTCATCACCCTTAATACATACATAGGGGTTGCACTGCTGCCTATCCTACCATCAGGTTGATAGGGCATTTAGGCAAAAGGGTGTTGCACATTCTAGTGGACACAAGTAGTACACATAACTTTCTGGATGAGGAATTTGAGAAAGAGTTTAGAAGAAAGGTTAAGTTTATATAGACTATAAGTGTAACAGTGGTAGATAAGGGCAAGTTATAAGGAAAGAAAATGTGTAAAGGGCTGAAATGGGTGATGTAAGGAATGAAGTTTAATATGAATGTAATCTTTATTCCTTTAGTGGGTTATGACATGGTGCTTGGAATGCAATGGCTAAGAACCTTAGGTATCATCAAATTGGATTGCCTTAACATAAGCTTGGAATTTCAGTTCCAAGGAAAACCCATGAAGATCACAATAGCTAAAGAGCAAAGTAACGAGATGGCACAAAAGCTAAACTACAAAAGTTAGTCCCTATCAGATTATCTCCCAAGTGGGGTTCGTGGCTTATACCCTACAATTACCTTCCACTACTCGCATTCATCCTACATTTCATGTTTCTTTTCTTAAGAAATGTCCTGATCTAAGCATTCAACCTAGGCCATTAACTAATTAGTGGGGGTTCAATTTCAATTAAACGAGAGCTTAAAGCTATTCTAGACCGTCACCTTGTCTAGAAAAGAGGCAGTGCTGCCACTGAAGTTTTGATCAATTGAAAGGCTGAATTGGAAGAAAAGGCTACCTGGGAGCTTTCATTTGACATTTAGAAACGATTTCCTGATTTTTCTTGTTCATTCCACCCTTGGGCACAAGGGTGGTTTCATGGGGGAGTATTGTTAAGTATCAGAATATTAGGAGGGGTTCATGAGTAATTGCAAGTGGGTTAGTAAGGGTATCTTAGTACTTGAATAGGATTCGTTGTATGTTATGGGATATATACTAGTAGAGTCATGTGTAGAAAAGGAGATTGAACTAGTAACAAAAATCTTTTCTCTCAAGCAATTTCTATTCTCTCATCTTCTTATATCTTGGTTCATCCAAGATTCTCCTCTTCCCCATTTCTGATCTTATCATCAATGCACCTTTATATGGATATGGACAACTTCCTCTTTTGAACATGAGATAATATAAAGCCATATTTTGTCACGCACCAATTTAATGGAATGCGAATAACACAACGAACAAATAACTTTACCCTTATTTATTTGCATACAGCTTTACAATATCACATATCAGGAAAAATAACTTATCCAGTATAGCCAATTATACATGTCAAATTTACACTTATCAATATTACAACAGAAACAGAGATCCTGCCTGTGGCATTCAAAGCATACTCCATATTACAATGACATAATATTTTAAACATTGCGAGCCTTGAAAGCAACATAGACTTGCCCAGAGAATATGACACCTAGTTGATCACGTAGCTGTAGGGCCAAACTCTATCTTTATCTGAAAAAAAAAAAGTAAGCATTGTGTAGTGAGTTTGACAACTCAGTAAGCAGATAATACCTCCTATGACCTCTTAGATCAACATATGGATGTACTCATATATTAAAATTTATCACATCGAAAATTCTAGTTCAAAAGTACATCCATATAGGACCCGCATTTTCAAATATTCTCAGTTCAAATCACATTTAGATATCTGTAACCATATATGATACAATATAATCGTTAATCTAACATTGATATGCATCAAAAATATTTTTTATAAAAATATTAGGAGGATCCCATATCAAAACTACCATATCAGAGTTCAACCTCTTCTATACTTTGGTGGTGTAGGATTTGCCTATACTCAGCATTCCAGTTAAGGTTTGGCCTACCACTATTCAAGAGAACACGCGAAGGGACTCTAATATGGGCAATTTCCTAAGCACAAAGCAAGTAAAGGAAAATCACATCTCATATATATGGAATCTCACCCAGATAGGAGGCATCTCGCTCTCCATCACTTGTCAAATCCTGTGTGTTGGCCCTCACATGAGGCTAGCACCACCCCTGCTAGTTAAGGTATCAAGGTGCACCAAGGCTAACATTACCTGTTGTTAGCAAACAATGTTTCTAATAGGATTCCTCCACAAAAATTATCATATGCATATATTCCATATCATTCAAAACAGAACTTTCAGTCTCAATACAACTCATCTGTCATAAATTTCCTAATCAGGGTTTATCACATATACATGCCCTTTTTCGAGGCAATCATATAGCTTTATAAATCAATGCCACGTGCATAAATATTCACTTTACCATATGATGAGAAATACATTTAATATCATATATACAATGAATTCAAAAATCCATTTTCAAAACCATACTATTCTTGAACTATATTCCATATTACATAATTAAAGTTCAAGAAGAGTATAGGGCAAGTCATAGAAAGAATTATCCACTCACAAAGTAAGGGTTTCAAGTTGAACAACCCCAAAATCTACATTTTCGGTCCAAATCTAGCCAAATAGACCCTCAAAATGAGTTCAGAGGGTTCAAAAACCTTTAATATGACTCTGGATTCGTGAAATTTGGCCTCCTGGAGTTTGGTCAACATAGGTCAATGCAACAGGGTGTTAGGACACGCGCTGTACGCGCCACCACAGGGGCTGCGCATGGGCGTCACTCCCGAGGAAGAAGCGGCACGTGGGGTGCGTGCAAGGGAGGATCAACCTGAAATTTAAGATCTTAAGGTTTCGGTACCTTCTAAATCCATCTATAGTGTTAGTTTTTGTGTTTGAGAACCACAGATAGAAGTTTCAAAAATTACCTCTTTAGTTATTTTTTCCTCCATTTTTCAACCAATCTCCAGCCAATTTTTTAGAAATAAATGGATTTGTAGAACTCTTTGTTCTAAGTCCGTTGGCGATGGTGGTGTCGAAATCCGAGATCCAGAAGCAGTAGAATTCTAGATAGAAGTTTTGGAGTTTTAGGAGAGAAAACTTTGGAGGAGAGAGAAATCTGAAATTGTCAGCTCCTTGTGTAGCTAAGGCTCTTAAAATATCTTGGGAGACCTTTCTGCAAAAATTAATTTTTTTTTAGGGAGGTCCTTGCAAATTTTTCTTATTTATATTTTGACCCCTAAATTTGTAAGAAATTGTATTTTGGCCCCAAAACGTAAATTCTCAAAAAAAAAAATTATAATTCTTCAACCCATGTAATAAATAAACATATTTTTAGCAGTTCTTATCTCCATTTTCAAAATCCTTTCCTTATTCAAAATTTTCTTTAATTTTAGGATTCTCTTTAATTTTAAGACTATTACATTTTTCCCCCTTTAAGAAATTTGGTCCCCAAATTTCATTACCATAATTGCAAATAAACAATAACCTCATTATTCAAACAAATGTAGGTATCTAGCGCATATTTCATCCTTTCTTTCTTAAGTAGCCTCCCCAGAAGAGTAATTTTGCCATATCACTTTCAATGTAGGTATTTCTTTTGAACGCAATTTCTTTACTTGTCTGTCCACTATCGCTACTGTTTGTTCCTCATGAATTAAATCTTCTCGTAATCGAATCTGTGAGTACTATATAATATGTGTAGGATCCGATAAATACTTCTGTAGTATAGACACATGAAAAACTAGATGGACATTACCCAATGCAGGGGGTAAAGCCAAACGATAAGCTACTGGGCCGATCCTATCAAGAATTTCAAATGGCCCTATGTACTGTGAACTTAACTTCCCTTTCTTCCCAAATCTTACTACTCCTTTCATAGGAGTTATTTTCAAAAAGACATGTTCACCTATGGCAAATTTCAATGGTCGATGTTTATTATCAACATAGACTTTTTTTTCTACTTTGGGCTGCTAATAACATTTCCTTGATTAATTTTACCTTGACTAATGCATCTTGTACCATATCAAGCCCTAAAATCTTAGCTTCACCCATCTCGAACCATCCGATCGTAGAACATCAACGTCTACCATATAATACCTCAAAAGGAGCCATTTGTATACTGGCTTGGTAGCTATTATTCTATGCAAATTCAGCTAGGGACAAAAATCTTTCCCAACTACCTTGAAAATCTAGCACATATGCCCATAGCATGTCTTCCAATATTTGGATGGTTCACTCAGACTGTCCATCTGTTTGAGGATGGAATGCAATATTGAGATTTAACTTCGTGCCTAAAGCTTCTTGAAAATGAGCTGTGAACTGTGGTCCTTGATCATAAATAATCGATATTAGCACTCCATGAAGCCTCACTATTTCATTCAAATATAAATTTGTGTACTGGGCTACATTGTATGTGGTTTTAACTAGTAGAAAATATGATGATTTAGTTAACCTATCAATGATCATCCATATTAAATCAAACCCTTTTGGTGTCTGCGGTAGCTCTGTAACAAAAGTCATAGTTATTCTTTCCCATTTCCATTCAGATATCTCAATCTACTGATGTAGTCCTACAGGCCTTTGATGTTCTGATTTTACCTGCTGACAAGTTAAACATCGAGAAACATAATCAACTATGTCTTTTTTCATACCTTCCCACCAATAAATTTCCTTTAGATCTTTATCCATTTTAGTTATTCTAGGATAAATGGTATATATGGATCTATGGTTTTCCTCTAAAATTTCTTTCTTAAGTTCTTCTTTATGAGGTACACACAACTGCTTACCCAATCTCAGAATTCCTTCAGGGTCTACAGTAAATTCAACTTCACCGCCACTTTTCACCTCTTCAATTTACTTGCATAAATAGGCATCCTCTTTCTTTGCCTTCTTCACCTGCTCAATCAAAGATTATCGAAATTGTATATGGGCCAATAGTATCCCAAGCTCCTTTACTTCCATTATGTAAAATCCCATAATTTTTATTTTTCAATAATAATGTTTTACAATAAAAAAAATATTTTTATTTTAAATGATTATGTTTTGCTAAAAGCAAGCATATTTTTAATTAAAATAATTATTGTTTTTCTTAAAATAATTATATTGGCCTCTAATAAGTTTTTGTTTTATTTTTAAAAATATTCTTTCTTTTATTATATATAAAGATATTTATTTTGTGCTTTCTTTTATTAAGATTTTTACCAAGAAAAATCATAATTTAAGAGTTTAACTAAAGGTTTATGAGAATATAAATTTGTAGAAATTTTTGGAATGATTTAGGATGAAAAACGGTATTTATATGAATATATATAAAATAAAATAAATAATAATCCTAAATATTTAATTATTAAATAACAATAAATAAATAAAAGAGAATAGAGAAATGGGGAGGGGAGACAGAAACCGAGGGAGTTACAGAATTTCGATGAATAATGTGAATAGTAGGAATAGTACCTCCATGTTTTCTCTCTAGATCTGGAGTGTCTATCGGCCTCTGATCTCAAAACTAAGGGTATCACTGGATTCAGGACATAAAATACTACGATTTTGACCGACCAATTTCTCAAATCAGCCGTAGAATCGTCGTAGATCGAAAGTAGAAAATTTCAAAAATATGTAAACTCTGAAACTCTTATTTAAAGACCTCAAATTAAAAATATGACACAGTAGATGAATTCAGGAGCTAGATAAACCTTAGGATATGAAATTTTTCAGCTATTTAACAACTTTTTATTCTTGGTGAATAGTATTTTTTCGACCATGAATAGTGACCAAGTTCCTAGAGTCATTTTTTTTATTTTTGGACTCTCCAGACACGTTCTTGAAGGCTGTTTAGTCAAATATGGATTGAAAAAGTGCATTTTTGGGCTGTCCAATCTTGGGCCCTTACCTTGTGAGTAGATGATTCTTCCTATGACTTGCTTTATACTTTTCTTGATCTTTAAACATGTATTTGATTATGTTTATAAGATATTTACACTTTTATATATTTCTGAAATGCATTAACATTATCTGAATTGCTTACAATTTGGAATATAATTCAAGAAGAGTATAGTTTTGAAAATGGATTTCTAAACTCATGGTGTATCGGATTTCATATGTATTTCTCATTAAATGATAAAGTGAATATTTATGTATGTGGTATTATTTGTAAAGCTATATAATTGCCTAGAGAAAAGGCATGTACATGTGATAAACCCTGAATGGAAAATTTATGACATATGAAACTATACTAAGACTGAAAGTCTGTATTATATTGAGAATTTTATACTAGATTATATGGCATATGTGCATATGATAATTTCTGTGGAGGAATCCTATTGGAAACATTATCTGCTAATAGCAGGTGATGTTAGCCTTGGTGCACCTTGATAACTCAGCTAGCAAGGGGTGGTGCTAGCCTCATGTGTTGGCCAACACATGGGATCTGATATGTGAAGGAGAGTGGGATGCCTCCTATATGGGCTAAATGTCAACTATAAGAGATGTGATTTGCCTTCCCTTGCTATGTGCTTGTTACCTATATTAAAATCCCTTCGCGTGTCCTCTTAAATGGTGGTAGGGCAACCCTCAGTGGGATGCTGAGTTTAGGTAAATCCTACACCAACAAAGTATGAAAGAGGTTGAACTCTAATATGGTGGTTCTAATATGGGATCCTCCTAACATTTTTATAAGAAATGTTTTCAATGCATATCACTGTTTGATTGACAATCATATTATATTCTATATGGATACAGATATTTGAATTGATTTGAATTGAAAATATTTGAAATACGAGTCCCATATGGATGTACTTCTGAACTATAATTTCTGATATGATAAATTTTAATTAATGAGTACATTCATATGTTAACCTAAGATGTCATAGGAGAGATTATCTGCTCACTAAATTTTCAAACTCACTACACGATATTTATATGTTTTTCAGATAAAGATATAGAGTTTGGTCATTTCCCTTCAAATAGTTGACCAGCTAGACGACACGATCTCTGGTTGAGCCTACTTTATTTTCAAGGCTCGTAGATTTTGATTTATATTGTACTTGTACTCTAGAGTATGCTTTATATGCCACAGGTAGGATCCCTGCTTTTGCTGTTACTCTGATGTTTATGGACTTTGTTTGTATATGTTATATGTATGAGAGAATCTATATGTATTTGTTTCCATGATAAATGATTGGAATATTCATGGTATACGTGTTTCACGTGCTCTAAAATTAGGCGCGTGGCAAGTTGATATCAGAGCAATAAGTTTCCCTGTGGCTATCAGAGCAAAGGATTCTATAGTAGAACTTTGAGTATGGGTATGTAACCATGGGCATATTTATAGTCAAAGTGCTGCTGTGGAATTCTATAGGGTGTCGTCCTCTTCTTCCTTATAACTCTTTTCCTTAGATATGCGATGTTTAAGAATCAATAAGTATGTCCTAGACAATGTTTCTTGAGTGTGGACTACCAGTTCAGCTTATGAACTAGTGTTGATGAACAATGATAAAGAGAACCCTCTTGGGTATAAAGAAAAAGAATTAGCTGAAAAATAAGAAGATTTCATCCAAACACAAAGTTAATGGCGTGTTCGGATGTCAATAAGGTTTGAATTGATTGTTTAATTTATTTATGTGAAACAATATAACGAATTGCTAATACAATTTTGATAGTGGGTTATGATGTGATCAAGGTTGTTAACTCTAAGATAACGATTTGTAATAAAGTGAGTGTTTCAAAATAGATTTAAATCTTTTTTCGAATGGATGAGTTGGAATATATATATATATATATATATATATATATATATATATATATATATATATATATATATATATATTTGGCAAGTTGTGGGTTGAATTGAATTTGAGAGCAGAGAATCTATGAAGATAATATTTTCAATTATATATTTTGTTGATATAAAGAATTCGAAGACAACTTGGTTTTCAGTAATATTATGTATAAGCATTATGATAAAGGAAGGTTTGCCCATGGAAATTTAAAATTTAAGGTATACAAAATAGGTAATACATATGAAGGGCTCTTGGATAGACATAAGTTTTTCATGATCCATTGTTAAGACATTGCATAAGAATGTTAAAGAATAAAGTCAAAATGGGTTGACCTTATTTAAGTGTTTTGAAATGTTTTTTAGCTAATATAGTATGAAGATGTCATCAATAGCATAAAAGGTTAGTAAAAAAAAGTTGCAAATAGTGAACAATTAGAGGAAGCATGTACCCAGTAATTTAATTTCAGCTTTAGCAGTCCATAAGTTATTACAAAAAGGGTGCCAAGGATACTTAGTAGTGGTGAGAGATGTTGATGTAAAGTATACTAATGTAGATCAGGTTCCAGTGGTTAGGAAATTTCCTGATGTGTTTTCAAAAGAATTGTCTAGATTACCCCAAAATGAAAAATAGAATTTGATATTTATTTACTCCTTGGAACCCAACTAGTATATATATCCCTATATAGAATGATATCGACTGAATTTAAAAAAAATAGTTACAAGACTTGTTAGACAAGGGATTTAAATACCCTAGTACTTTTATTTAGAGTGCTCCAATTCTATCTGTGAAAAAGAAAGATGGATCACTATGACTATGCATAGATTATAGATAGTTGAATAAGGTGACAGTGTGGAATAAAAACTCATTACCTCGTATAGATGACCTGTTTGACCAGTTAAAAGGTGCTCAATATTTTTTAAAAAAATTGATTTGAGATATGAGTAACATTAATTGAGGATAAGAGAAGAGGATGTACATAAAATTTCTTTTAGGACTCATTATGGGCATTATGAGTTCTTGGTGATGTCATTTAGTTTGACAAATGTCTCAGCTGCATTCATATATTTAATGAATAGTAATTAGGTCATCCTTGGATCAAATTGTTATTATATTTATTGATGATATACTAGAATATTTCAAGAGTTCAGAGGATCATAAGCAACATTCAAAGATAGTTTTACCAACTTTAAGGGAGTATGGTTGGTAAGGATGGTATCCAAGTAGATTCTAAGAAAGTAGAAGCAGTATAGGAATGACCACATCTTACTACAACTAAAGATAAAAATCCAAATCTAACTTGCGCTTTCCATGGTTGTCTGTCTTCCAATCTATTCGAGCCATAGTTGGATCAGGTATATGAACATATGCTTGTAAAGCATCAATCAACTCCTCAGCATTTAAAGCCGAGATGAGAATTCGTCGTGCTGAATGTGAGATGAAACTTTGTTCCACAACATGATTAAGAAAAAATAACAGACCATCAAAGAAGTGGTTAACATTTAAAAAACCTATCGGTTTGTGATGCATATTTAGTTGTGCCCAAGAGACTATTTGAAAAATTTCCTCTAAAGTACCAAAACCCCCTGGTAAGGCAATGAAGGCATCAATATTGCTCATCATTCTAGCCATACGCTCATACATGGAAGCTACTTTAAATTTTCTCCAATTGTTTTTCCTATGATGTTGAATGCAGCTAGAGATGTAGGAATAATACTTAGAACTTGACATCCTCCTGCATGCACAGTTGTAGACACGTATCCCATTAACCCACGGTTACCCCCACCATAGACTAAATGAATCTTTCTCCAAGCTAGCACCATACCTAGGTTTTGTGCAGCTTTCACATACTCACCATATTTTCCAGGACTGGAATCACAAAAGACACAAATATTTCAAAACTGACGGAATGCGGTTCCCTCCATAGCTGCACACACTTTAACTTTGAGTATGAAAGTAAAGATATTAAAGTGTGCATTTATAAAACTCAGAGAATGGCATACTTATGATAGCTATGCGAATAGGCTGGACATAATTAAAACAACTATGTGAATGATTAGTAGATATCAGCTAAATTGAAGGTAAAATTTTCAAAAATGACGACAAGTATGTATATGTACAGTAGTTGTGATTGAAGTTCATAATAAGCACATAAAGAGAATAAGGTTAAGATATCATCATAAATCTGTCTTTTCCTTGTTGCCCTTGATGAAGCATTGATGTATTGATTCTTGTAAGAAAATTGTAGGTGATAGGCATAATTGTAAAAAAAAAAGTGAAAATGCAAACAAGTTAGTTTTTGAAAAGGGACAATCAAATGATTTATTTTGTTTTCCCAATATTTTTACCAGTCGACTATCAATATTATTAAGTCGACTAGCTATTTTGAAAATTTTTAATTTAAACTGGTTAATTTACAGTTGATTGATTATATCTATTTTGAAGTAATCAACTGCATCCTACCAGTTAAATACGTATTCTTTGATTTTCACAGACTTTTATAAGCTCAGAAATGTTTCTTTTCCATCGAATATCAACAGTTTTAAAGTAGATTTTGGTACATATATTCAAAACTTGCGGCCACCGATTTTTTCCAAAATAATAGCTAAATTTTGTTTATAGATTTTCAAGAATTATGGCCATCGATTTTAATTTTCTTTCAATGCTTTGTCCAAATTTTTGACTTTCTATTTTGGCACCGTTTTCTATTATGCTTTTCGCTTGTTTTACTGCATTTTTTCTTATTAATGTTTGACATTAAATGCAAAGTTCTTTTCCCTCATTACAAGAAAAGTTAATTTATTTTCTTTGAAACTCAATTATTATGGTGTCTAAGTTGTTAGTAGGTTAAAGTAATGAAAAGTTTGGAGGGAATGGATGGATGATGGCCTTATGGCGTTTTGACGAATGTAATCAAGAGAATTAGTGGTGTTGAAGTTTTGAGGAATAAAATATGGGAATTAGGATTTAAATTAATCTTTGAACTCTTAATTTGGAAATATGGAGAATATTCTCAGAATCGTGTCCAAAAGTAATGTAAGTGATTAAGATATTTGTGTGAAAGTTTTATATTATGCTAAATTGAGTCTAGTATCTAGGATGTGAATTAAGTTGAAATTGAGAATTCATGTATGAGTAATTGTTGGGAAAAATATTCTTGAAATGATTAGGTGATTTAAACGGGATTGATATAAGTTAGAATGCGGTGGTTTTAGATATGATAGAAGAAATGCTTGATATTTTTTATAATAAATTTATTAGTGTTAATAAGAGGGTATAGAGTTACTGTGATGATGTAAGTTGGAATTGTTAGACATGTACCAATGATACATAAACGTTAAAAAGGATTGGTAGATTTGTTGCTATGTATGTTTAACATATTAATTAATGGATTTTAGGATAAAAATAGATGATATATTAAGATGATAATATTCATGGGATGATGTTGACATGTGAGAATCAAAGATGACTTGATAAAAGTCTGGAATAAGAAAATATAGTTACCCAATATGGATGTGAATATGATCTTTTATGTGTGGGTTTCCCAATATCGACCTATAGATATATGCACACGAGCTTGAGGATATAAAAGAATGAGATACATAATGGTTTAAGAGTTCCTTAAATGTATATATATAATCTGTTGAGTATTTTGCATAAAGTGGAATTGATTAGAAAAGAAATACAAGCAACTCAATACTGGTCAAAAGTATATAAAGACCATGAATGTTGAGCACTAGAAATTATCAGTTAGTGACCACATATTCTTGAAGGACTCACCAATGAAAGAAGTAATGAGGTTTGGAAAGATGGAAAAAGTTAAGCTCTAGTATATAAACTCTTTTGAAAACTGGAACAAAGTAGGCATAGTACTACATTGCGTAGCTTTGCCATCAGGATTAAGTAATGTGGATATAGTCTTTCTTGTATCAATACTAAGGAAGTACCTATTAGATTCTTCTTATGTTACCTAATTCCAAGAAATTCAATTGAACAAAAATTTGGCTTAACTATGGGTACAATCGATGTTTATTGTTGATCGACAAGTGGAGAACTTATGAATGAAAAAAAAAATCTCTATGGTTAAGTTATATGGCAAAATCACGCAAGTGAAAAGACATATTAAAAAGTAAAGATGATATACAAAAAAGATATCCCCAATTATTTGAGTAATAAGGTTGGTAACTCTAAATTATGCCTTGATTTCATTCTCTACATATGGTAGGACGGGTTGAAATTCAGGGACCAAATTTTTTAAGGGGGGAAGAATATAACATCTCGTAATTTTTATTTTTAAATAATAATATTTTACTATAAAAATATATATTTTTATTTTAAATGATTATGTTTTGCTAAAAGCAAACATATTTTTAATTAAAATAATTATTGTTTTGCTTAAAATAATTATATTGGCCTCTAATAAATTTTTCTTTTATTTTTAAAAATATTCTTTCTTTTATGATACATAAAGATATTTATTTTGTGCTTTGTTTTATTAAGATTTTTATCAAATTAAAAACTCTTAAAAAAAGGTAAACTCTGAAACTCTTAGGATATGAAATTTTTTAGATATCTGGCAACTTTTTATTCTTGATGAATAGTGTTTTTCAACCATGAATAGTGACCAAGTTTCCGGAGTCATTTATTTGATTTTTGGACCCTCCGGACACGTTTTTGAAGTCTGTTTAGTCAAATGTTGATTGGAAAAATGCATTTTTGGGCTGTCCAATCTGGGTCTCTTACCTTGTGAGTAGATGATTATTCCTATGACTTGCCCTATATTCTTATTGATCTTTAAACATGTATTTGATTATATTTATAAGATATTTACACTTTTATATGTTTTTGAAATGCATTAACATTATCTGAATTGCTTACAATTTGGAATATAATTCAAGAAGAGAATAGTTTTGAAAATGGATTTCTGAACTCATGGTGTATCTGATTTCATATGTATTTCTCATTAAATGATAAAGTGAATATTTATGCATGTGGCATTATTTATAAAGCTATATGATTGCCTCGAGAAAGGGCATGTACATGTGATAAACCTTGAATGGAAAATTTATGACAGATGAAACTATACTGAGACTGAAAGTCTGTATTATATTAAGAATTTTATACTAAATTATATGGCATATGTGCATATGATAATTTCTGTGGAGGAATCCTATTGAAAACAATGTCTGCTAACAGCAGGTGATGTTAGCCCTGGTACACCTTGATAACCCAGTTAGCAGGGGGTGGTGCTAGCATCGTGTCTCGACCAACACACGGGATATGATATGTGAAGGAGTGTGAGATGCATCATATATAGGCGAGATGCCAACTATACGAGATGTGATTTACCTTCCCTTGCTATGTGCTTGGGAAATACCCATATTTGAGTACTTTTGCATGTCCTCTTGAATGGTGGTAAGGCAAAACTCAGTGGGATGCTGAGTTTAGGTAAATCCTACACCAACAAAGTACGGAAGGGGTTGAACTCTGATATGGTGGTTCTAATATTGAATCCTTCTAACATTTTTATAAGAAATGTTTTTAATGCATATCACTATTTGATTGACGGTCATATTGTATCATATATGGATACAGATATTTAAATTGATTTGAACTGAAAATATTTGAAATACGAGTCCCATATGGATGTACTTCTGAAATGTAATTTCTGATATGATAAATTTTAATTAATGAGTACATCCATATGTTGACTTAAGAAATCATAGGAGGGATTATCTGCTCACTAAATTTTCAAACTCACTACACAATATTTATATGTTTTTCAGATAAGGATATAGAGTTTGGTCATTTCCCTTCAGATAGTTAACTAGCTAAACGACACGATCTCTAGGTGAGCCTATTTTATTTCCAAGACTCGTAGATTTTGATTTATATTGTACTTGTACTCTAAAGTATGCTCTATATGCCACAGGCAGGATCCCTGCGTCTGCTGTTACTCTGATGTTTATAGACTTTGTTTGTATATGGTATATGTATGGGAGAACCTATATGTATTTGTTTCCATGATAAATGATTGGAATATTTATGTTCATGAAAAATATATATTCATGGTATACGTGTTTCACATGCCCTAAAATTAAGGGTGTGACACATTACTACCCCATGACTTTCAAACTTATGCATGTCTTTAACCAACGGCCTCTTTACCACTGTGATATGAGCCAAGCTACTCATAAACTTCCTACTTAATGCATCAGCCACTACATTGGCCTTAGCTGGATGATATATTATTGTGCAGTCATAATCTTTAAAAAATTCCATCCATAGTCTTTGTCTAAAATTAAGATCTTTTTTATTGGAAAATATATTTTACTTTTATGATCTGTATAAATTTTGCATGTTTCATCATACAGATAATGCCTCTAAATTTTGAAAGTAAAAACTATTGCTGTCATTTTTAAGTCATGAGTCAGATAATTTTGCTCATGTGGTTTAAGATGTCTATATGCATATGCAATGACTCGACCATGTTGCATCAACACACACCCTAATCCAATTCTCGATGCATAACAATACACCGTGTATCCTCTGGTAACTGAAGGAATAGACAGTACTGGCTTCGTAGTCAAACATTCCTTGAGTGTCTGGAAACTTCTTTCACATTCATCTGACCAGTCAAACTTTATTTCCTTCCTTGTCAACCTCGTCAAAGGAGCAGCTATTTTTTAAATGTCTTTAACGAATTTACGGTAATAACCTGCTAAACTCAGAAAACTACGAATCTCTGTAATTGTCGTAGGACATGGCCATTGCTTCACCACTTCTATCTTTTTAGGATCAACTTGAATACCATATTTGGTAATCACATGCCTTAGGAAAGTAACACTTCTAAGCTAAAATTCACATTTTAAAAACTTAGCATACAATTTGAATATACTAGGACATCATCTATGAATACAATCACAAATTGATCTAGGAAAGGTTTAAATACTTTATTCAGCAAATCCATGAATGCAGCTAGAGAATTTTTTACACCAAATGGCATTACTAAGAACTCATAGTGCCCATACTGAGTCCTAAAAACAGTTTTTGGAATATCCTCCTTCTTTATCCTCAATTGATGATACCTAGATCTCAAATCAGTTTTTGAAAAACATTGGGCGCCCTGTAACTAATCAAATATATCATTTATACAAGGTAATGGATACTTATTACGTACTATCACCTTATTCAACTATCTATAATCAATACACAGTCGTAGCGATCTATCTTTCTTTTTCACAAATAGGATCGGAGCACCCTTAGGAGAAGTACTAAGGTATATAAATCCCTTGTCTAATAAGTCTTGTAACTGGTTTTTCAATTCCTTGAACTCAGTCGGTGCCGTTCTATATAGGGGTATAGACACTGGTTGAGTTCCAGGAAGTAAATCAATACCGAACTCAATTTCTCGTTCTGTGGGTAACCCTGGCAACTCCTCAGGAAACACATCAGGAAATTTCTTAACCACTGGAACCTGCTCTACCTTGGTATACTTTATATCAACATCTTTGACTACTGCTAAATACCCTTGACATCCTTTTTGCAATAATTTATGAGTTGTTAAAGCAAAGATTAAGTTACTAGGCACCTCACTATGATCTCCTTGTATCAAGAAGGAAGATTCTCTAGGAATATTAAACTTAATCACCTTAAGACGATAGTCTAGAATGGCATAGCATGATGACAACCAATCCATTCTCAGTATCACATCAAAGTCTACCATATCTAGAACTATCAAATCTACAAGAGTCTCCTTATCTTTTATCGAAATCTCACATGATTTATACATATCATTTACTAGTAAGAATTCTCCCATTGGACTATGAAAGAACAATGCAAACTAGTAGGATCTCTATCCAATTTTTTAGCAAAGCAGGGTGATATATAAGAATGAGTAGAACCAGGATCGAACAGTACATATGCTTTATGGGATCATATTGATAATGTATCAGTCATAACTACATTTGAGGCCTGAGCATCTTGTCGTGTCAAGGCAAAAACTAAGGCTTGTTCTTGGCCTCAACTTTCTGATCCTCTACCAGTACCACCACTACTTGCTTGAACTGAAACTGCTCTATTTGGTCATGCTGGGACAAATGCAGGTGGTGAAGCTGGTTGTATTGATACTTGACTAAAATTTCGTAATTGTTGACAATTTCTCATCAAATGACCTACTTATCCACACTTAAAACATACACTAGTTTCTCTGCGACACTGTCCAGTATGAGGTATGCCACAAATAGGACATAATAGAATTGATCTTGCTTGTTGGCTAATAGATCTCATATCTCTTTGATTCATTCTTTGCTTATTGATATTAACGGATGTCTGGTTAGAGCTACCAGATCCTATTTGAGTTAAACACTGTGGATTTTGAAATCTTGATCCTTTTACATTAGGATTATAACTCGTTTGAATATTACTATCTCGATCTCTTTTTCTTCTCTTTAGACCTTTTATGTCTACTTGCTTTCGTGTTTCCATCATTCTAGCATAATCCACAGCTGCTGAATAAGTTTGAAAATGATTCATCTGAGGGCCCACTGATTTAAAAAATGAACATATCAATCCCAAAATAAATTTCTTAATTCTATCTTTTTCAGTAAGAATCAAATATAGGGAATATATAGAAAATCGAGTAAAATGGATGTCATATTCAGAAACTTTCATGTTTAGTGTTTGTCTTAATTCTTCAAACTCTCTAACCCTCTTGTCTCTTTCACTCATTGGTAGGAAACGATTCATAAATGCTTTTTAAAATTCATCCCACTCCATTGGTGGTAAATTAAATTATCTTCCTTGTACCAATGTCTCAAACCAAACTAGGAAATATCTGATAGTTGAAAAGACACTAGTTCAACAGATCTTCTAGTAGAACACCCCAAAACTTTGAGAATTCATTCCACAACATCAATGAATATTTGTGGGTCTTCTTGAATATCTGACCCAGAAAAAGTTGGAGGTTTTAACTTAAGGAATTGCGGTAATATCACCTCAATCCTTGTAAACTTGTCCTCTTACTTAGCTGTTCTTCCTAGTTCTTGCGCTTCAGGAGCATTTTCTGGTGGCTGGCCATTCCTTCTGCCCTGTTCTACTATAAATCTAACCAATGTCTCTAAACTCCTATGTATGCCAGTAATCATATCAATTGTTCTATCATATGGCTCCTGAGAGACTTTTACTCTCTACTCAGGAACTCTATCAAATACATAGGCATGTTCATCATGTCTCATGGTTCTCATACCCCGTACACGCCCTCAGCCTCTGTCTCTTCCTCTAGGTCGGCTTCTTTGTACTGGAATTGTAGATTATGCAGACTCTTCTGTAGAAGGTGCACGATCTATGGCTTCTCTAGTAACTGCTCTAGTTCTTGGCAGCATCATAGACTATATAGAACAAAACACCTTTTTAAGATACCATAATATTCAATCAAATCTTCTACTAGGAACTTTAGCAAACTTAAAATAGAAAAGAAGTTAATATCCTATAGAATCCCTCAGCAGCACCTGAATTATAAATATGTCCGGCTCATATCCATACTAAAGGTCCTACTAAAGAATCCTTTACTCCGATAGCCACAGAAAAACCTAATGCTCTGATACTAACTTGTCTCGGCCCAATTTAATAGAACGCGAATAACACAACTAACAGATAACTTTACCCTTATTTATTTGCATATGGCTTCACAATATCACATATTAGGAAAAATAATTTATTTTTACAAGTTTTCAGTATAGCCAATTATACATACCAAGTCTACAATTATCAATATTATAGCAGAAGTAAGGATCCTGCCTGTGGCGTTCAAAGCATACTGTACATTATAATGACATAATATTTTAAACATTGCGAGCCTTGGAAGCAACATAGGTTCAACGAGAGAATATGACACCTAGCTGACACGTAGCTGCAGGGCCAAACTCTGTATCTTTATTTGGAAAAAAATGTAAGCATCGTATAGTGAATTTGACAACTCAGTAAGCATATCATACCTCCTATGACCTCTCACATCAACATATGGATGTACTCATATATTAAAATTTATCACATCAAAAATTACAATTCAGAAGTACATCTATATGGGACTCGTATTTTTAAATATTCTCAGTTCAAATCACATTCAGATATCTGTAACCATATATGATACAATATGATCGTTAATCAAATATTGATATGCATCAAAAGCATTTCTTATAAAAATATTAGGAGGATTCCATATCAGAACCACCATATCAGAGTTCAACCCCTTCCGTACTTTGGTGGTTTAGGATTTGTCTATAATCAGCATTCCAGCTAAGGTTTGCCCTACCATCATTCAAGAGGACACGCGAAGGGAGTATAGTATAGGCAATTTCCCAAGCACAAAGAAAAGAAAGGCAAATCACATCTCATATATCCGGCATCTCGCCTAAGTAGGAGGCATCCCACTCTCCATCAAATATCAAATCTCATGTGTTGGCCTTCACACGAGGCTAGCAATACCCCTACTAGCTCAGGTATCAAGGTGTACCAGAGCTAATATCATCTACTGTTAGCAAATAGTGTTTCTAATAGGATTCCTCCACAAAAATTATTATATGCACATATTCCATATCATTCAAAATAGAACTTTCAATCTCAATACAGCTCATCTGTCATAAATTTCTCAATCAGGGTTTATCACATATACATGCCCTTTTTCGAGGCAATCATATAGTTTTATAAATCAATGCCACGTGCATAAATATTTACTTTACCATATGATGAAAAATACATTTAATATCATATATACAATGAATTCAAAAATATATTTTCAAAACTATACTCTTCTTGAACTATATTCTATATTATAAATAATTAAAATAATTTAACCCATTCCAAAAACATATAAAAGTATAAATAACTTATAAACATTATAAATTACACAATTAAAGCTCAAGAAGAGTATAGGGCAAATTATAGAAAGAATTATTCACTCACAAAGTTAGAGTTCCAAGTTGGACAACCCTAAAATCTACGTTTTTCGTCCAAATCTAGCCAAATAGACCCCAAAAATGAGTATGAAGGGTCCAAAAACCTTGAAAATGACTCCAGATTTGCAAAATTTGGCCTCTGAGAGCTCGGTCAACGTAGGTTAATGCAATAGGGTGTTGGGACATGCGCTGCACGCACCACCGCAGGGGCTGTGCGTAAGAGTCACTCATCGAGGAAGAAACGGCATGTGGGGACACGTGCAAGGGAGGATCAACCTTAAATTTGAGATCCTAAGGTTTTGGTACCTTCTAGATCCATCTATGGTGTTAATTTTTACGCTTGAGAACCATAGATAGAAGTTTCGAAAATTATCTCTTTAGGTGATTTTCCCTCCATTTTTTGGCCAATCTTCGGCCAATTTTTCGGAAACCAATCAGATGGATTTGTAAAACTCTTCATTCTGAGTCCGTTGATGGTGTTGATGTCGAAATTCGAGATCCGAAAGCGGTAGAATTCTAGAGAGAAATTTTGATATTTTAGGAGAAAAAAATTTGGGAGAGAAAGAAATCCAAAATTGTCGGCTCCTTGTGTGGCTGAGGCTCTTAGAATATCTCGGGGGACCTTTCTACAAAATTAATATTTTTGAGGGGGGTCCTTGCAAATTTTTCTTATTTACATTTTGACCCCTAAACTTTTAAGAAATTGTATTTTAGCCCCAAAACGTAAATTCTCAAATTTTCTTTATAATTCTTCAACCCATGTAATAAATAAACATATTTTCAACGGTTCTTATCTCTATTTCAAAATCCTCAACTTATTCAAAGTTTTCTTTAATTTTAGGATTCTCTTTAATTTTAAGACTATTACATCTTTAGACTTAAATTCGGTTCGATTTCACAAGGGGTGTTAATTTTGAGAACAAGACAGAACTAAAAACAGAGGTAGGAAAAGTGTTTATGAAAATTATTATTATTATTTCTGTAGAAGAGGTCAAAATATATATACACAGACACACAAAATTTGATTAATCTCCCTAATTTTAGGAGATACTATTTCCTTTATCTTAGAAAGTAATAACTCCTTATACAGTCTGTTACAATAAAATAGGAAACAAATCTACTGTAAATTAGTACATGTGGATAACTTCATTTTCTAGTTTTCCTTGATAAAGTGCTTGTTAATCTTTATATACTTGGTACGGTCATTTTTGGACTAAATTATTTATAATGCTTATCGGTAATTTATCGTCACAAAATAGTCTTATTAGAACTTTAACCTCAAGTTTTAGCTCTTCAATAACTTTTCTAACCCATAACACCTTACACACTCTATTTGCTATCGCTCTAAACTTAGTTTTAGTACCATTATGTACAACCATATTTTGTTTTTTGCTTCACCAAGTGACCAAATTCCCCTACAAGAATGTACAATAACTAGATGTTAATCTTTTATTAAAAAAAGATCTTGCCCAATCTGCATTTGAGAAGAATTTTATACCTTAATTATTACGCTTCTTAAATAGTGAGCCTCTGTGAACTCTTCATGTATCTCAAGATCTTGTAAACTACATCAAGATGCTCTTAATATGTTGAGTGCACAACTTGACTCACAATACTAATAGCAAAAGCGATATTTGGCCTTGTATGAGAAAGATAAACGAATTTTCCTATAAGACATTTATATCGACATTTATCAATAGGAATTCCATTTGAGACTTCACCTAGCTTTTGATTAGGGTCCATGGATGTATCACTTGATTTATAGCCACTCATTCTTGCTTCTTCCAAGAAAGCAAGAAAATATTTTATTTGAGATATTAAGTTTCCCTTCTTAGATCTTGCAACTCCATTCCTAAGAAATAGTAGAGGTCCCAAATCCTTAATTTTGAACTTTGATGCAAGACACTTATCTCATTACCATCACTCCTTATGAGTATTATATCATTCACATATACAATCAGTATTGCCATATTTTCACCATCTATATGTTTTATAAACTTTACATGACTTGATTCTCCTTCACTATATCTTTGTATTTTAACAAAGCTAGTAAACCTTCCAAATCAAGCATGTGTCTACTGCGTTAGGCTATAAAGAGACTTCTCCAATTTACACAACTTTTTCCCAAATTTTTCTTCAAAGCGTGGAGGTGCATCCATATAAATTTCCTTTTCTAACTTTCCATTAAGAAAGACATTTTTAACATCTAGTTGGTATAAGGACTAATTCAAATTCATAGCTAGTGAAAGTAGCACTTAAATAGTGTTTAGTTTTGCTATTGGAGTAAACATCTTTTGATAATCAATATCATAGTGTGTGTATCCTTTCACCACTAATATGCCTTTATACTATTCTTAGGATCTATCTGAATTGAACTTCGTAGTAAACACTCATTTATAACCATTTACCAGCTTTCCATTTGGCAGGTGTACTATCTCCCATATTTTATTTTTCTCCAGTATCTCTATTTCCTCTAAGACATTCTTTTTCCATTCAAAAACTATCAAGGCTTCCTTTATAAACTTAGGTATATTGAAAAAGGTGGAATAAGATGGTGACAAGTTTTGATATAACACAAAATTTGAAAAATGATGTCGAGTGTATGATCTAAAATATTTCCGAAGAGCAATAGAAATATTTAGAGATTCAGAATGTATGTCTTTAGGTGAAGGCTCATATATCTTATCTAGATTTTCAAACTCTAGTCCTAGATCAGATGTATTTGACATTGTGAGAGAATAGCTACATTCCTGTTACTTTGAGTCCATTTATTCTTTGTGTAAAATTTCTCAAAAAGTGTCTCATCTATTATTTTAGTTTTCATATTATGTTCAAGCATCATAGCAGGCTACTGTTCTTTAATATTTAAAGTATTGAAATAAAAAATAACTTCAAAGCTTGTCTTAGCCACATTATCAGTTTTAGTTTCAAAAAGCAAGCCTTCACACTCAAACCCCCCTCGAAGAGGAGTGTTAAAAGAAATTGCAACTCAAAATATAACATCCAATTGTGATAATTTTTTTGTTTTTGGACCAAAGTATTTATATTCTTTTTTAGTAGGAAAATACCCAAGAACACATATTTCAATGCTTGTGAGTTTAATTTATCTTTATTATGATTATGTATGTGAACAAAAGCAACATATCCAAAAAATTTAAGAGGTGCATCTGAAGAAAAACGTGACAGTGGAAAAGTCTTTTTGAAAACTTTTAGTGGTGTCTCAAAGTTTAAAACTGTTGATGGCATTTGGCTAATGAGATAGGCAGCAATAAGAAAGGCATCCCCGCATAAGGATTTAGGTATCTTGTTTGTGAACATCAAGGGCCTAGCTACTTCTAAGAGGTGTTTATTTTTCCTTTTTTTTTATTCTCTTTTGTTAATGGTATTAGTGCTAGAGCTATAGTGAACAATTCTTTTTTTTCAAGAAATAAGCACTTAAGATTTCATTAAAGTATTCATTTCTATTGTCACTTCTAAAGATATTTGATATATTAGAAAATTGTTATGCTAAAAGTCCTAGAGCATTTCAAGAAAGAAAAAGTTATATCGCTAAAATATAATTATTAGACAATAGTCCAGTAAAACAAAAATTAATGTTATATGATAAAAGAGATGAGGCCCTTACTAAAAATAAAGATTGAGAAAGATGAATATACTCCAAAACCAGATTTTACTGAAGAATGGATAATAGAACAAAGAGCTTCTCAAGCCATACATTATGCCAAAGTATTAAAAAATTATCTTGAAGCAAATCAAGCGTGGATCTATTGTCTGATAGAACATTATGTCATTCTCAATATTAAGCCTAGAGCAATCGTGGCTTCTAGCAGAAAATTATTAAATAATCTTATCAAGAAAACTACTAAAGGACAGATGGACGGTAGTGAAGAATTTAAGAAAAAGTTGTGCCACTTGGCCTCACAAGACAATGAAATTAGTCATTCCTGTCATTATTGTTAAAAGACTAGCAGAGCCACCCTCATCACCTTTATGTAAGGACAGTGATAAAAGGTAACTATAGTTATGTAAAGTAAAGATAAAAAATTACTAGAGTTTGTAAAAGAAACTTGAGTCAGGGTGCTGTTAAAAAAGAGCAAAAGGTCATAGGTTGCGGAGGAAGAACTATTCTTTCAAAAGAAAAAAAGAATTTCTCACCAGCACATTCTTGCGGAAGCAGCAGTGGACGAAAATAAGGTAACTCTCTTCACTAGAATAGGAAAGGAGTAGATGATGAAATTCATATAAGCCTAGATTGATAAAAGTCTTGAATTATTCATTATGAGTTCTAGTTTTAATTCACATAAATACATAGATACTAGAAATATAAGTGAAAGAAAAAAATTGAGTTATGAAAATATAAGAAAAATTATTGATCTTGTGATTGAAATAGAAACATATTTAAATTAAGGATGATTCTATATATAATAATTTCATAATAAACATATTAAATATAAAAATTCATTAGCAAACACAAGAATATACTAAAGCTAGAGAAAATTTAGAACATGATGAGGTATTAGCACCATTAGCAAGAGAAAGAATAAAGAAAAGAATTCAGCTATTATTTTTCTTAAGAGATTCATATACTAATGAAGCTAGTAATACTTTTAGAAGGTATTTAAGATATCTTAACAATATACAACCCCCATTTCAATGAATAGAGAAAGGAAACTTGAAATCACAAAAAACATAGTAGAACAGTTGGATAAGATTAATATAGTTTTAAATATCGATAAGGAAGAAGACAAAAATATATTAAGAGAAGGAATTATTGAAAAAGAAAATTGGATAAAAAATTTAGAAGAGTTGATACCAGAGGAAATTATTTCAGATGAAGATGAAATTGAAAATAGAAGAAGAATTCGCAGTTGAGAAAATTTTATATATACTTTATCACATGGAATTAATAAGTTAAAAAATGAAATAATGGTTTTAAAATTATTAAGGGTTCATTATTGTAGTTAGAATTAATTTTGACAATGGACCAGCAGATTGTGGTATTAGAGCCTTGAACAAACAATTAGATGGGTTGGAAGAAACTTAGACCAAATATGGCAGGAGCTAAAGATAGAGTGAAATTATTAAAATACGAAAAAGTAGCTATTGCAAAAGAAATAAATAGTCTATGATTTAAAAGACTATATGAAATGGATACAATAAAGAATAGTTTAGAAAAGATTAATGAAAACATGAATTTGCTAGAAAAAGAATTGAATTATCAAGACTATTGATTCTAGAAATAACTTCACCCTTAGTTTTTCCTTCCATTAGTGTTCATACTCAAATAATTTGCGAGGACATTGTTACTTCCTTTTATAATTTCAATATCAAAATCATAAACAAACAATAATGTTGCCATCTTATTCTCGCTCGGTGTATCATAGCAGATGGAGGTTTATTTTGTATAAAAGCTTTAACTTGTGTATTATCATTTCTTAATATAAATTTTTTCCTAATTAAGCATATTTCAAAAACTTTAATAGCTCTGATGATTGCTAATAATTCTTTTTCATTTATATCATAATTTATTTACACTCCTTTGAAGTTTCTTGAAGTGTATCTCACTATTTGTTCTATATTTTTCCTTTTAATTTTGCTCCCCACTGTAAATCTAAGGCATATGTTTCTATTATTAAATCGTCATCATCTTTAGGTAATGGTAAGAGTTTAAAATTCTTACAAGCATTTTTTATTTTTTTTTCAATTCTTCAATATCATCTTTAGTCCAGATGTATTCCTTTTTCCCTCTTAATTTACTTTGTAACTTTTCTCTTAGTTTTGTTGCTTCAGGTATGAAGTTGCTAGCATAATTTAAATGCCCTAAAAAACTTTGTAATTCCTTTTTGGTTTCTAAGGTATCAGGGAATTCTAATATCTTTTTATTAATGTGAGGTTGCAATTCTACTTTTCCTTCTTCTATTATCATTCCTAAATATTCTCTACGCGTTTTTCCTATTTCAGCCTTTTTCTTAGAAAGTACCAATCCTTCTTGGTAAGCTTCTATAAAAATAAATTTTTATTATGTTCTTCATTCATCTTAGAATAGACTAATGTATCATCAATATATATAATTATAAAATGAGACCATTTTTTAAATATTTTATCTAATCTTTCTTGGAATATACTTGGTGCTATCTTTAATCCCATTGATAAAACATTCCATTCATAATGTCCTTGGGGGCACTAAAGGCAGTACATTCTTTACTTTCTTCGGTAATAGCAATTTGATAAAAACCTGATTTACAATCAAATTTTGAGTAGATTCTACTATCTTTAATTTTTTTAAATATTAATTCCTTTTGTTATTGGTATTCTTATAGTTCTATCTTCTATATCTCTAAATACTAGTGTAGTGAGAGCTTTTTCCTTAATTTCATTTGATCTTCCCCAATAATCTTGATAACTCCAAGGTTGTTCTAGTGGTCTTATTATAGCATTTTTTATTAATGATCTTTTACTATAGCTATGTGATGCTCTCGTATCTGTTAATACATCATAGTTATTTAAATCTTCAGGAATACTAACTTTCGTAATCCATCATCTTGGACTAATCCTTGTTTCATTATGACTTAATTGCATTCTATCAACACTTCTTTGTTGTGTTGTACTTGCTCTTGATGAGTTTATTCTCCTTAAAATTAAATTATTATTAATTTCTTCCATTTGTTCTATTAATGTTTATTGTGGTTGTCCTGTTCTAAAATAATTTAAACTTATATTATCTAATATAGTTAAAGATCTACTATCAACTCTTGGTGGAGGAGCAAAATCTATTATTGGTCTAAATATTTTATCAACTTCTATTTTTAATCTATCTTCTACTTCTGGTGTGTGATGACTAAGACTTAATGAATATAATATTTTATAAGTTAAACTATCTATATAACTTCCAGGTAACATACTGATATTATGTATCTTATGGTATAAATTTATACTTTTATTTATATTTCTGTCTCTAATGTTCATACTTAATGCTGGTTTTATCCTGAATATTGGTTTTATATAAACAAGATTAGTTGTTACTATTCCTAATAATGCCTGTCTTCTACTACTAACTATTCTATCATCCATTAAAAATATTTGTAATGGAGTATCTAACATTTTTTTTAAATGAGCTTTTATAATAATTTATATTCCTTCTACTTTGATTACTTTTTTTTTATCTTTCTTCTTCTCTTACTTTTTCTAGATTTGTATATATTATTTCTAGTGTTAATAGTGGTAGTATAATTCCTCCTGTAGCTTCCGATACTTTTACAGAATTTTCTATAATTTTTGATGAAATCTTATCTTTCAATATTTATTGAATATATTATCTCTCGTTCTTAAATGTCCTTCTTGGTTTTTAATTTAATTATACCTTCGGTCAAATTCTTCATCTGCTTCACTAATTTCTATTCTATTTTCTTGATTATCAGAAAATTCATTAATAAGTAGTGCTGCTAGTTGTATATTTATACAGACTATACTTTATTTCACTTTCACTAGCTTTCGGTGTATCATAGTAGATGGAGGTTTAATTTGTATAAAAACTTTAACTCGTGTATTATCAGTTCTTAATATAAATATTTTCCTAATTAAGCATATTTCAAAAACTTTAATAACTCTGATGATTGCTAATAATTTTTTCTCATTTATACCATAATTTATTTCCGCTCGTTTGAAGTTTCCTGAAGCGTATCTCACTATTTTTTCTATATTTTTCCTTTTTGTTTTGAGTATTGCTCCCCGATGGAAATTTAAGCCATATGTTTCTATTATTAAATTATCATCATCTTTAGGTAATGGTAAGGGTTTTAAATTCTTACAAGCATTTTTTAATCTTTTTCAATTCTTTAGTATCATCTTTAGTCCAGATGTATTCCTTTTTCCCTCTTAATTTACTTTGTAGTTTTTCTCTTAGTTTTATTGCTTCGGGTATAAACTTACTAGCATAATTTAAATGTCCTTAAAAGCTTTGTAATTCCTTTTTGGTTTCTAAGGTATCAAGGAATTCTAATATCTTTTTACTAATGTGAGGTTGCAATTCTACTCTTCCCTCTTCTATTATCATTCATATTCTATACGCGTTTTTCCTATTTCAGCCTTTTTCATAGAAAGTACCAATCCTTCTTTTTAAGCTTCTAGTGCAAATAATAATAAATGTTTATTATGTTCTTCAATCATCTTAG
Organism: Gleditsia sinensis; assembly: GCA_037074535.1. Taxonomy (NCBI): domain Eukaryota; kingdom Viridiplantae; phylum Streptophyta; class Magnoliopsida; order Fabales; family Fabaceae; genus Gleditsia; species Gleditsia sinensis. Next base: position 13,428,026 of record CM073463.1, on the reverse strand, counting down.
AATAGACTAATATATCATCAATATATAATTATAAAATGAAACCATTTTCTAAATATTTTATCTCATCTTTCTTGGAATATACTTGTGTTGTCTTTAATACCATTGGTAAAACATTCCATTCGATCATAATGTCCTTGGGGGAACTAAAGATAGTACATTCTTTACTTTCTTCGGTAATGATAAAAACCTGATTTACAATCAAATTTTAAGTAGATTCTACTATCTTTTATTTTTTCAAATATTAATTCCTTTCTTGGTAAAGGATAGGATTTTACCTTTTTATTCAGGCGTTTATAATTTATTACCATTCTTGGTTCTCCTCTTTTAATTTTCGAATGATTTCTTACTAAAAAACTAGCACAACTATAAGGAGTCTTACTTTCTCTTATTAATCCTAACTCTAGATGCTTTATTATTATTATTTTATAATCTTCCTCATCTCGTTTAACATATAACATTGGTTTTTGTTTTACTGGAGTATTGTCTAATAATTCTATTTTAGCAGTATCACTTTTTCTTTCTTGAAATGCTCTAGGATTTTCAACGGAACATTTTTCTAATATATCAAATATCTTTGTTTTTATTTGTCCGTCATTAATTTTTTCTTTAATTTTCTTAATTTCTTTAGTTATACAATCACCATGTTTCTAGGATGAATATGTATGTATTTTAGGATTTTGTGTTTGTCATGCCCCTAATTTTAGGGTACGTGAAACACGTATATAATGAACATATATTTTCCATCATCATGAATATTCCAATGATTTATTATAGAAACAGATATATATAGGTTTTCCCATACATATACCATATACAGATAAAGTCCATAAACAACAGAGTAACAGCAGAAGTAGGGATCCTACCTGTGGCGTTTAGAGCATACTCTAAAGTACAAATACAATATAAATCAAAATCTATAAACCATGGAAACAAAGCAGGCTCACCCAGAGATCATGTCGTCTAACTGGTCAATTATCTGAAGAGAAAGAAACAAACTCTATATCTTTATCCGAAAAACATATAAATATCGTGTAGTGAGTTTAACAACTCAGTGAGTAGATAAAACCTTCTATGACCTCTTAAGTCAACATATGAATGTACTCTTTATTTTAAAAACTTGTCACATTGAAAATACAATTCAGAGGTACATTCATATGGGACCCGCATTTTAAATAATCTTTGTGCAAAATCATATTCATATTCAATTCATAAGTAATACTGTAAAATTCGATAATAAAATCATGGTATGCGTCAACATAATTCTTATGAAAACATTTGGAGGATTCAATATCAAAACCACCATATCAGAGTTTAACCCCTTCCGTACTTTGGTGGTATAAGATTTGGCTAAACTCAGCATCCCACTGAAGTTTGCGCTATTACCATTCAAGAGGACACACAAAGGAACTCTTTATGGGTATTTCCCAAGCACACAGCAAGGGAAGGCAAATCACATTTCATATAACTGACACCTCGTCCATATAGGAGGCATCCCGCTCTCCATCACATATAATCTCCCGTGTGTTGACCCTTACACGAGACTAGCACCACTCTCTGCTAGCTGGGTTATCAAGGTGCACTAGGGCTAACATCACCTGCTGTTAGCAGACAGTGTTTCCAATAGGATTCCTCCACAGAAAATATCATATGCACATATGCCATATAATCCAGTATAAAATTTTCAATATAATATAGACTTTCAGTCTCAGTATATTCCTCTATCAAAACTTTTCAATCAGGGAAATCACGTATACATGCCCATATCCGAGGCAAACATATCACTGTATAAATCAATATCATATGCATAACATATTTTCTTTGCCATATAAAGAGAAATACATTTAAAAATCACATGTTCAATGTGTTTCAAAAGTCATACTCTTCTTGAACTAGATATCATATTGCAATCATTTCAGATATTTTAAACCATTTCAGGAATATATAAAAGTATAAATAACTTGTAACCATACTCATTTATCAATTTAAAGTTCAAGAAGAGTAAAGACAAGTCATAAAAAGAATCATCTACTCACATGGTAAGAGCCACAGATTGAATAGCCCTAAAATGCACTTTTCTACTCTCAATTTGATCAAAGAGACCTCAAAAACGTATCCGAAGAGTCCAAAAACTTAGAAAATGACTCCGGGAGCTGGTCACTGTTCACAACCGGAAAATACTGTTCACGCCAGCCGAAATCACTATTCACCACCGGAAAATATTATACACCCGCCAAAAATCACTATTCACAATGAACAAAAAGCTGTCAAATAGCCGAAAACATTCATATCCTAAGGTTTATCTAACTCCTGAATCCATCTACGGTGTCAGATTTTCAATTGTAGGTCTTTAAGTAAGATTTTTAGAGTTTACCTTTTTCTGAAATTTTCTACTTCCGATCTACGACGATTTAACGGCTGATTTGAGAAATTGTTCGGTCAAAATTGTAGTACTCTCCATCCTGAATCCATTGGTACCATTAGTTTTGAGATCGGAAGTCTGTAGACACTCTAGATCTAGAGAGAAAATATAGAGTTACTATTCATTATTCACACACTATTTATCTTCTTCCTCTGTTGAATGTCTCCCGCATTCTCGTTTCCTCTTTATTATTATTTTTATAATATTAATTATTTAATAATTAAATATTTAAATTTATTCTTATTTTATTTCATATATATTCATATAAATACCGTTTTTCACCCTAAAATATTCCAAAAATTTCTAAAAATTTACATTCTCATAAAACTTTAGTCAAACTCTTACATCATGATTTTTATAAATCTTAATAAAACAAATCTCAAAATAAATATCTTTATACATAATAAAAGAAATAATATTTCTAAAAATAAAACAAAAATTTATTAGAGGCCAATATAATTATTTTAAGCAAAACAATAATTATTTTAATTAATAGTCTACTTACTTTTAGCAAGACATAATCATTTTTAAATAAATAAAAATATATTTGTTTATAGCAAAATACTATCATTTAAAAATAAAAATTCTCATACTTTCTTTGTACTTCTTTAACCCATGTAGTAAATATACATATTTTCTACGGTTCTTATCCTTATTTTCGAAATTCTCTCTTTTATTCCAAATTTTCTTTAATTGGAATTTTCGTTAAATTTTACGGTTATTACATTCTTCCCCCTTAAAGAAATTCGGTCCTCGAATTTCAACCCATCCTACCACATGTAGGGAATGAAAACAAGACATAATTCAGATTTACCAACCTTATTACTCAAATAATTGGAGATTTCTCTTGTGCATCTTCTACTTTTCAAGTAGCTTCCTCACTTAAGTGATTTTGCCATATAAACTTATCCGTAGATATTTTCTTTCAGCCATAAGTTCTTCACTTATCAATCAATAATAATCATTTTGTTTCCTCATAATTAAGCCAAGTTCTTGAAACCCGATAATATTAAAAGAATCTGATAAGTACTTCCTTAGCATTAATGCAAGAAAGATTATACCAACATCACTTAATCTTGATGCAAAACTAGACGATATATACTATGCATACTTTGTCCAAGATTTCAAAAGAGCCTATATACTAGAGCTTAACTCTTTCTTTCTTTCCAAACCTCATTACCTCTTCCATGGGTGAGTACTTCAAGAATATTTGGTCCCCATCTAATAATTTATAGTGCTTAACATTTCTGGTCATTTAGACTTTTGACTTGTATTGAGTTTCATGTATTTTTTTTCTAATCAATTTCACTTTATCAATGACATCTTACAATAAATCTAACTCCACTGAGTCATTTAACAAAAATTTGTAACACCTCTTACATAAAGGCTTAAATCTTCTAATATCATTTTATTATAGACAAATTCTGCTAAGGAATCTCCCACCAATCTCAAAAACATATGCTTGAAGCATGCTCTCCAAGCTAGCATCATCAATTTAGGTAAGTCATATTCTATCTATTGCATGTTATTCCAAATTAAATTTCCAAAGCTTAACTTTACTCAATTCACTCACCTATTAAAAGACCTACGATGTTCACGTAAAATCTCATGGTGTCATTGTATATTGGCCTGATAATTATTGATATAAGCAAGTTCAACTAAGGATAAATAATTTTCTCCAAATTTTCACCAAAATTATATAAAGATACCTGAAGCATAACTTCTAATGCATAACACATCATTTAGATTTACTATCAGTTATACTATAATCTAACAAAGATCCTTAGACTTCTTGAATAGCTCTCTTAAAATAATATATTCTACTCTTACTTACTGACATACCAAACAACGAAAAATATTTCACTTGTATCTTCTTTTACCATTATACTAGTACAATTATTTCATATCTTAGTATATCCTTATTGTCTCAGGTTATCCATGTTCACAATCTATGACTTCCTTTGAAATCGCCTTTCTCAACAATTGTTCACACGTGAATTTTCAATCTCAATATAATTCACATCCTAAGTACTAGACTAAACTTAGCATGGTATAAACCCTTAACACAAATACCTTGATCGCTTTACATTATTTTCGAACATGATTCTCAAATTATTCTCCTTTCCCTTCTTAACCACATTAGGTAAACTTAGGTGTTCTTCATACCTTAATACTTAATCAGTATATATTGTAAACTCATTATTCTTTTTAATTTGCACATAGTCTTCCAACTTACACAGTTATACATACTTGATATAAATTTTTTTATTATTATTTTTATACATTCTTTGTTAGATACATTCTTTTGAAATCTCCATATTTCCAAATTAAGAGTTCAAAGATTAAGTTAAATCCTACTTCCCATATTTTATTTCTCAAGAACTTCAACACCACTAATCCTCTTGATTACATTCGTCAAAATACCATAAGGCCATCATCCATCCATTCCTTTCAAACTTTTCATTACTTTAACCTACTAACCACTTGGACATCATAATAATTGAATTTCAAAGAAAATAAATTAAATTTTCTTGTAATACCAAACATTAATAAGGAAGAATGCAGTAGAACAGACAAAAAACATAATAAAGAATGGTGCCAAAATATAAAGTCAAAAATTTGGACAAAGCATTGAAAGAAAATTAAATTCGGTGGCCGTAATTCTTGAAAATCTATAAACAAAATATAGCTATTATTTCGACAAAAATCGGTGGGTGCAAATTTTAAATATTTGTGCTAAAATCGACTTTTAAGTTGTTAATATTCGGTGGAAAAGAAACATTTCTAAACTTATAAAAGTCTGTGAAAATCAAAGAATACGTAGGTAACTGGTAGGATGCAGTTGATTGCTTCAAAATAGATATAATCAATCAACTGTAAAATAACCAATCTAAATTAAAATCTCAAAATAGCTAGTCGACTTAATAATACCGATAGTCGACTAGCAAAAATATTGGGAAAACGAATAAATCATTTGATTGTCTCTCTTCAACAACTAACTGGTTTGCATCTTCATTCTTTTTTTTACAATGATGCCCATCATCTACAACTTCCCTACAAGAATCAAGAATTAGTAGGACATGCCATTGTTGTACCGCTTCTACTTCCTTAGGATCTACTTGGATAACATCCTTGCCAAACATACTCCCCTAGAGTTTGTAAAACTATCTTTAAATGTTGCTTATGATCCTCTGAACTCTTGAAATATTCTAGTATATTATCAATACATATAATAACAAATTGATCCAGGGACGGCTTCAATACTCCGTTTATCAAGTCTATGATTGCAATTGGGCATTTGTCAAATCACATGACATTACTAAAATCTCATAGTGTCCATACTGAATCCTAAAAGCAATTTTCAAAATAGACTCTTGCCTTATCCTCCATTTATGATACCCAAATCTCAATCAATTTTTTTTTAAATGTTGAGCACCCTGTAGCTGGTCAAATAGATCATCTATTCAAGGTAATGAATATTTATTCTACACTGTCATCTTATTCAACTGTCTATAGTCTATGCACAATCACAACAATCCATCTTTTGTTTTTCACAAATAGTATTGGAGCTCTGCAAGGAGTACTAGGGTATATAAATCCCTTATCTAACAAGTCTTACAACTGATCCTTTAATTTTTTGAGTTCAATTGGTGCCATTCTATATGGGGGTATAGACACTGGTTGGATTCCAGTGGATTCCAGGAAGTAAATCAATACCAAATTCTATTTTACGTTTCAAGGTAATCCTGGAAATTCCTCAGGAAACACATCAGGAAATTCTCTAACCAACGAAACTTGATTTACACTGGCATACTTTATATCAATATCTCTCACCATTGCCAAATATCCTTAGCACCTTTTTGTATAACTTATGGACTGTTAAAGCAGAAATTAGATTATTCGGTACTTCACTACAATAACCTCGTATCATGAAAGGAGATTATCTAAAAATATTGAATTTAATCACCTTAAGATGACATTCTAAAATGACATGACATAATGCCAATCAATCCTTTCCCAATATCACATCAAAGTCTTCCATATCTAGACAACCTGGTAAAACGTATATCATTTTCAGAAACGATCATATTTGTCATTTGTCTCAATTCTTGAAATTCTCTGGGATGCGTATCCCTTTCCACTTTCAGGTAAAAATTGACCCATAGATACTTCATAAGATGCCACGATATTCAATCAATCTTATACTATCAAATTTAACAACTTGGAATAGAAAGGAAATTGAAAATCTATAGAATCCCTCAGCAGCACCTGAAGTATAAATATGTCCGGCTCATATCGATACTAAAGGTCCACCTAAAGAATCCTTTGCTCTGATAGCCACAAGGAAACCTAATGCTCTGATACCAACTTTTCACGCCCCTAATTTTAGGGCACGTGAAACACGTATATAATGAACATATATTTTCCATCATCGTGAATATTCCAATTATTTATCATGGAAACAGATACATATAGGTTTTTCCATACATATACCATATACAGACAAAGTCCATAAACAACAGAGTAACAGCAGAAGCAGGGATCCTGCCTGTGGCGTTCAGAGCATACTCTAAAGTACAAATACAATATAAATCAAAATCTATAAGCCATGGAAACAAAGTAGGCTCACCCAGAGATCATGTCGTCTAGTTGGTCAACTATCTGAAGGGAAAGAACCAAACTCTATATCTTTTATCTAAAAAACATATAAACATCGTGTAGTGAGTTTGACAACTCAGTGAACAGATAAAACATTCTATGACCTCTTAGGTCAGCATATGAATGTACTCTTTACTTTAAAAATTTGTCACATTGAAAATACAATTCAGACTCGTATTTCAAATAATCTCTATGTAAAATCATATTCATATTCAATTCATAAGTAATGCTATAAAATTCGATAATAAAATCATGGTATACATCAACATAATTCTTATGAAAACATTTGGAGGATCTCATATCAGAACCACCATATCAGAGTTTAACCCCTTCCATACTTTGGTGGTATAGGATTTGCCTAAACTCAGCATCCCGCTGAGGTTTGGCCTATTACCATTCAAGAGGACACGCGAAGGGACTCTTTATGGGTATTTCCCAAACACACAGCAAGGGAAAGCAAACCACATCTCATATAACTGGCATCTCGCCCATATAGGAGGCATCCCGCTCTCCATCACATATAATCTCCCGTGTGTTGGCCTTCACACGAGACTAGCACCACCCCCTGCTAGCTAGATTATCAAGGTGCACCAAGACTAACATCACCTGCTGTTAGCAAACAGTGTTTTCAATAGGATCCCTCCATAAAAATTATCATATGCACATATGCCATATAATCCAGTATAAAATTTTTAATATAATACAGACTTTCAGTCTCAGTATCTTCCTCTATCAAAACTTCCCAATTAGGGGAATCACGTATACATGCCCACCGGAAATCACTATTCACAACGAACAAAAAGTTGTCAGATGGCCGAAAACATTCATATTCTAAGGTTTATCTAGCTCCTGAATCCATCTACGGTGTCAGATTTACAATTAGAGGTCTCTAAGTAAGAGTTTTAGAGTTTATCTTTTTCTGAAATTTTCTACTTTCGATTTACGACGATTCAACGGCTAATTTGAGAAATTGTTCAGTCAAAATTGTAGTACTCTCCATCCTGAATCCATTGGTACCATTAGTTTTGAGATCAGAGGCCTGTAGACACTCCAGATCTAGAGAGAAAATATAGAGGTAAAATTTACTATTTACACACTATTCATCTTCTTCCTCTGTTGAATGTCTCCCGCATTCTCGTTTCCTCTTTAATATTATTTTTATAATATTAATTATTTAATAATTAAATATTTAGATTTATTCTTATTTTATTTCATATATATTCATATAAATACTGTTTTTCATCCTAAAATATTCTAAAAATTTCTAAAAATTTACATTCTCATAAAACTTTAGTCGAACTCTTACATCATGCTTTTTCTTGATAAAAATATTAATAAAAAAATCTCAAAATAAATATCTTTATACATAATAAAAGAAATAATATTTCTAAAAATAAAACAAAAATTTATTAGAGGCCAATATAATTATTTTAAGCAAAACAATAATTATTTTAATTAATAGTCTACTTACTTTTAGCAAGACATAATCATTTTTAAATAAATAAAAATATATTTTTTATAGCAAAATACTATCATTTAAAAATAAAAATTCTTATATTTTCTTTGTACTTCTTTAACCTATGTTGTAAATATACATATTTTCTACGGTTCTTATTCCTATTTTCGAAATTCTCTCTTTTATTCCAAATTTTTTTTAATTGAAATTTTCGTTAAATTTTACGGTTATTACAGTGTTGTATATACAAGTATTTTATGATTGCATGGTGTTTTTAAAGTTTTTTTGATTATGATATAAAATTATTGGATAATAATTTGCGAGAATTGCATTCCTAATAATAAGTCACATCCTATATTCTTATAATAATATAAGTTTTTTACCAATAATTCTCTATCACCTATTGTAATCCATAATGAGGATATTCTTTCTCTAAATGATGTCGTATTTTCATGTATATCTTTTTCGATTATACTTGGTAATGGTTGAATAATTTGTTTATAACGTTTAATAAAGTTTATGGCACTTCCTATGTCTATATAAGCATCGTATAGTTTACTTTCTATATAAACTATAATGTATTTGACTTGTATTTCTTGAAATCTCTTAATCGGTTCTTCTAAGGCCTCTATATTCTCCATTGAATGTTATAGTTAATACATCACTTTCTAAAACATAAGGTTTTAGGTTTTCCAAAAAGTCTATTCCCAATAATATATCTATACGGGCTGAATCTTTTGTTAACCTTAAATCTATTGTTATTGGTTTACTTAGAGTTCTATCTTCTATATATCTAAATACTAGTGTAGTGAGAGCTTTTTCCTTAATTTCATGTGATCTTCCCTAATGATCTTCCCTAGGGGTCTTGTTATAATGGCTATGTGTTGCTCATGTATCTATCAATTGAATATGAAGAATGCATTCTTTCATGGTTATCTTGAGATGGAAGTGTATATGGAGCAAGCACCTGGTTTTTTTGTTTAGTGAGAGTTTGGACTAATATGTAGACTTCAACGATCTATCTACTATTTGAAGCAATCTTTCCTGGTTTGGTTTAACCAGTTAAGTAGTGTGGTTTAACAATTTGGGATTATTTGGAGTGAGGTCAATCACTCAATTTTTTTATACACATAGATCATCTAGTCATTATATTTATTTAATTGTCTATAACGATGACATTGTCACCACAGGGAGTGATCAAGAAGGGATTTCCAAACTTAACCAACATTTTCTCAAGAATTTTTAGACAAAAGACCTAGGAAATTTGAAATATTTTCTAAGGATTGAAGTGGCATAGTCCAGTACCAATATTGTAATCTCTCAGAGAAAATATGTTTTAGATATTCTTAAAGAAACACGTATGTTGGAATGTAAACCAATTGAAAGTCTGATGGATCAAAATGTTAAACTTTTAACTAAACAAGGGGAGCCTTTTTCTGATCCTGGTAGATACAGAAGACTTGTGAAAAAAATAAACTATCTCATGATCACTTGGCTCTTTTACTGTAAGTGTTGTAAGTCAATTTTGACAATCTCCACACATAAGTCACTGGGATGCGGTGATGTGTATTCTAAGATATATCAAGAGTACTCTTAGAAAACTACTATTGTATGATAATCATCAACATGCTCGAATAACTATATATGCAGATATATATAAAGCAGGGTCTCCCTCATATCGATGATCCACTACTGGCTATTGTATTTATTGGAGGAAACTTGGTGTCTTGGAAAAGTAAGAAATAAGAAGTGGTTTCTAGATCTAGTGTAATAGCCCTAGCTACATGCAATTTAGTATGAATTAGAAAATTGCTTCAAGAGTTATGGTTTGAATAACTTGGCAAAATGGAACTCATTTGTGGCAATCAAGTTGCTTTACACATTGCCTCTAATTTTGTGTTTCATGAATAGACCAAGCATATAGAAGTTGATTGCCACTTTATTAGAGAGAAGATTTTATTAGGGACCCTTATCGCAAGTTTTGTCAATTCTAATGGTCAATCAACTGATATTTTCACCAAATCCTTAAGAAGTCCATAAATAAATTATATTTTTAACAAGTTTAGTGCATATAACCTATATGCTCTAGTTCGAGGGGGAGTGTTAGAATTAATGTAAATAGATTATGTGTGATTAAGGAGTGTTGGTTATATCCCTTAATTTTAGGGATTATAGTAATCGTCTTATCCTTGATTTAAGGGATTGTAATATCTCTTAATTTAGGGGATCATAATCATGTTTTGTAATTATTGATTTATCTTTAATTTTGCATATAAATATCAGGGACTAATATATGCCTTTCTCATGGACTACATTTTACAATTATGTTTTTCTCCTATTTTTTTCTGACTTAATAGTTATCTTCATGGAAAAACATTTTGTTCAAGAAGAGTCTTCATTTTAGTTTTTATTTGTTTGTTAACATTCATCATGATTCAAACATTCAACGAAATGCTTTGTTGTTGTTGCTGTTTTTGTTGTTTTTGTTGTTGTTATTAAAGACTTAAAGCAAAATTTTCTCACATATTTTGTTGACTAAGGGAAGAAAAGTATATCATTGGAGTCAAGTGAGATGTGATAATGCATGATCTAAATACTGCCAAAGGATTAACATGGTGAAAAGAAATCTTTCACTTGACCAGCTTTCACACTAGATAGTGATACATTTCAGGCCTATGTAATGGGGCACCTTGCTTGACATATTCATTATCTTATATCTTTAAAATTTTGTCAATGTTATTTTATATATTTCTTCATGTTTTTTTTCAACTCTATAATTGTAGGTTTAAATAGTACATTGATTATGCTCTTGATGTTCCAATTTATTTTGTCTATTGGAAGAAAAACTATATTTCCTAATGTTTGTTCAAGTTGGTTTCATAATTTGGTTGGTATCTGATTTTTTTTTCAATGTATTGCATTCTGCTATATTTCTTTTTTTTTTTTAACCATACTCTTCTCAGGTCGGACTTAATGTATACTAAGGTAGCTCAGTATGATGAACCTACTATCTATCCACTTAGGTCATTTATGAATCCATTAATGCTGATTTTTCTAATATGGTGATAGTTTTTGGCTCAAATTTTTTTGATATAGGAATTCATTTATATGTTAGCATGATATTTGTCTTGTTTCCTTGTAACATAAAGGACTTGCCATAATATTTAATAGTGACTACAATTAATATATGAAATTCTAAATAAACTATCCTTGTAGGATTTGATACCGCTGTCATATATGTATTTGAACTCTCATTTTCATTGTGTGTATTAATTGTAAGAAGCTATGTATACAACTCAAAGGTCATGATCTTGAGCTATTTAGTGGCTTTATATCACTTTAAATTTAATGGAATTTGTTAAGACCTGTAATGTTGTATAGTACTAAATGTTTGGTAGTTAAAAGATAATATAAGGATCAACTCAATGTCACAAATATGATAATGTTGTGTTAGATATATGAACACACTAAACGAGATATGATTAAAAATTAATGCAATAGAGAAAAAGTAGGGATAACACCTATTGTATAAAAGATGGTAAAATTTTATCTAAGGTGGTTTAACCATATGTGGAGGAAACTTGCCGAAGCTCCGATAAAAAGAGTAGATCAGATAGAGAGTAGCTCAATAATTAGAGGTAAAGGGATATTAAAGAAAATAATAGGCGAAACCATTAATAAGGATTTAATAATTAATAATATCTATATTGACCTCATTTATAATAGAACTCTTTAGCATTGTTTGATTCATTTAGCCAACCCTATAGTAGACAAAAGTTTTGTTGTTGTTGTTATTGTTAATTTTAAAAATCCAATAATGTTGTGAGTTATGAACCATTCACTAATTGTGAATTTTTCTATGGCTTTGCACTTTATAATGTGACAAATAATGGCTGACCTTCCCTACCCATGATATGAAAAAGTAGTAAATATTTTTTTGTCATTTCTATTATGCCATCTGTTCAAATTTGATAAATTCAATTAAATGTTAATATTTGTTCTCTCATTGGTTTCCTTTTATCATTTTTTGGCTTGTTTTTTTTTTGTAAGGCTTTTGTTATTTAATGTACCATGTATGCCATTTTACTTCTATTTGTAGAGTAAAACTTTGAGTCTTGCAGGGACATCATCTACTCAGCTATGTTGCTTGCACATTTTAAGCGTTGAGTGTAAATATATCAAACAGAGTTTCTATAAAATAAATAAATAAATAGAATGGAGCAAAAATAAGATCCCTATCTTAACAAAGATAGTATAGGGACATTGAGAAAATTTTGACAAATAATCTAACACATTGATGACTTGGTGGGTGTCTTGATATTAGTAATTACTTATCTTTCTAATAACCTACTTGTACTTGTAGGATTCTATTTATTAGTTCAGGTAAGGAAATATTCAAAAAGGGGGATTGAATTAGGAGCACTAAGTTTAATTTTTTTTTGTAAAATATGAATCGGGCTCTTAAATGTGAGGCAAACTTAGTAAATAATAAAAGGTTTTTAGTGAATGATAACTTGATTTTAAACTTTTCAAATAATATGTAACAAGGATTTTAACTTGATCAAAATTGATATAAAACATATTTTAAAAACGCGGTAAGTTTATGCAAGAGTATTTTAACAAAACTCTTTTTGATGAAAGTTAAACTTATCAAGAAATACAAGATCTTTTAGGTGTGGAAATAGAAAATTCTTTGTCTTCTTTGAATAAAGTTCAAGTTTAGAGAACTTATCTTTCAAATATGTTCTTCAAGCTAAAATGCTTTAAAACAATTTTAGTGAACCAAATTCTTTTTTAAAGTTCAAAACTAATGCATCAATGAAGGTAAAGAAAGTTAGAAACCACTATATTTATAGTGGTCTAGATCTTTTTTCAAAGATCTTACATTTACTTCCTAAGCATACAAGGAAATTTATATTAATCACAGGCAATCTCCAAGTGTACAAGTTCAATTCTTTAGCTTTTACATCTCAATCTAGGCAACTTAACTAAGCACACAATTCATTGGATTTTTTTAAAGAACTTAGCTAAATTTCAATAAATAAATAATAAAAAAAAAGGCAAGCAAAACTGTCTTTACAGCCTTTTTAGGCCACTTTACAAATAGGCTCAGCTCTCAAGCTTTTATTGTACACCGATAACATTACAAGCAGGAGCAAAGTTGCTTTTATACCATATCTGGATAATCTTTAACTTCCCTAGGTTTTGAAAAACTGTTAAAACTAAAATTATGATGGTAGTGATGAGGACATGCTTCTTAATAAGCAAATAAATCATGAAGATTGCAACAATGCTTCTAAAAATCTAATCGAACTTAATATATAGACATAGGCCAGAAAGTTTTTTTTCTTTTTTAGAATTCTTAAGTAAAAATTTATTCTATTTTTTCTTACTAGCATAGTTCTTGATGTAGCATAATTTAAGCTTTTTCATTCTTCTTGAATATATTCGTTTAGACATCCAAATTAAGTTTTACGTAGGCTTTATCGTAACTTTTATGAAATTCAAATTTTGGTTTCAAGTTGATAGCATCTTATTGCATATTTTTCTTCTAGATTTATGTTGTATCTAAGCAGGAACTTATGTGACATGAAAGATTGCTTCGATAGATTACATGGCCAATTAGCATTCCTTCTTAAAGTTGTCTATTTAGATTTTAAGTTGGGTTGACTTTTTTAAAATTCTATATTTTATGTGGCTAGACATCCTCCAAGCTTTCTCTTTAAGCTTCTTTCATCTTCTTCTTCATTTGGCTTTTAATTTTGCAAAAGGTTTCCATACAAAACATACGAGAGTAATAATATTAAAAATAAATAGATGGCTCAACAATATTTTATTTTCAATAAAGGCCTTAAATACATCGTCCTTCATTTTTATAACATATATTATGATTACCATTTTAGGTTAAACTATGAAGGAGTGAGTATGGAATTCATAATTCCATATTATCACTTAAGTACTGCTTTTAGTTCTTAAATTCAAGTCCATCAATCACAACATATGAATTTCTATCATCAAAATTATCAAGGCAATTAATAATTTTTCCAAGGGAGATTTAATTAAAAATATAACGATCTTTGTTTTTTTTTTATAATGGCAACTTATATGTTTGATATTCCATTTTAACACTAACTTTTAATATATATATATAAAATATTTACTCAAATTAAAGAACAAGAGTTAAGAGTGTTAAGAAGTTTCCCCTTAATTTGTGCTAGTTTCTTTTGAGAAAACTCTCATTCAACATGTGCATATTTGAGACATCCCTTTCTTTTTAGGTTCATAATTCTCCATTTCTAGTTTATGCTTTGCTTTACTTTTTTGTTTCATTTTTTCCTTTATGCTTCATCATGTACCTTGTCTCTATTTTCTTTTTTCTCAAACATTTTCAATACAAAAACATTGATGGGTAAAGGATGCCATTCTTGCCAAAGATGGTGTGAATATGGTGATTTTTATCAAACTATTATTTTTCAATTTCTTGTATCATCATATTTAACCCTTTTCAAGGAAATTCAGTTAAAGCAATAGATAAAGCAAGCAAATATACATAAGAAAAAATATGTATATATCATAACAACCTCATCAATCGATTTCCAAGTAGTAATAGGTACAATCATACATCATTTTAGCACATGTAGCTAAAATATAGCCAATATTAATTGACAAACATATCAACTTTTCTCTCCTCCTTTGCCATCATAAAAAAATTTGGAGGGGGTATTATGGTCCCTAGATATGGATCTGGTAATAAGACAAGTTATTGGACAAACAGGGTTAGGAGAAGGGTTAGGGGAATAGGTTTTCTTGCATCTACCTATTATGCTGGTTACTTAGAGCCTACAATCTCCTGAGGAAATTCTCAGATTTCT
Source organism: Gleditsia sinensis (assembly GCA_037074535.1). NCBI lineage: Eukaryota > Viridiplantae > Streptophyta > Magnoliopsida > Fabales > Fabaceae > Gleditsia > Gleditsia sinensis. The sequence continues at coordinate 13,412,620 of CM073463.1, read as the reverse complement.
TACATAAAACATTCTGATAACTTCCATTGAATAATTCAAATCTTGAATACAAGCTTGGTGGAGTAACCACCTACAACTATTCCTAAAAACAAGGAATATATGGAAAGTAGGAGGAGTAATCTCCTAATTGCCAAATAAAAACTAATAAGTAAGAAATTGAAATAAAACCTGAATTTAACACTAGGTGAACCAAAAATACAAAAATACATAAAAACCAATGTCTGACTTAGGATAAATACAAAAATACATAAAACCAAAAATTACTCTCTGAATTTCTTGAATTTCCCATGTATCTTCTGTTGTTACACTAATGGTTTGCTAGCATTACTTTCCTCCTCCAAATCATACTTGTCCTCAAGTGTGAAGTGTGGGAAACACTACTGCATAGAGGAAACAATCTCCCAAGAAGCCTCAACTGGAGAAGTGTGTTGCCAGTAGATTATTACTTGAGGAATGTTGTGCATTAGGCAGTGGTCTAGAACTGCTAAAGGTTGGAAAATGGGAGTTTCTAGTAAACTTGAAGAAAGAGGAGCAAGTTCTGGACAATCACCCCAACGGAAGGCCTTTAAACAAGAGACATAGAACATTGGATGTACTTTAGTGGCTAGTGGGAGCTCTAACTTATAAACCATAGTGCCAATTCATTGCAAAATAATGAATGGCCCATAAAACTTTGGTAGCAGTTTATAATGGCGGCAATTGGCCATAAAAAATTGTTTATACGACTACAACTTTAAGAGAACTTTGTCTCCCACTTGGAACTCAACATTACAGTGCTGGGAGTCATATAGAACCTTCATCTTGTTTTGGGCTTGTAGCAAATTTTGTTTTAGAAGTTGGAGAATTTCATCCCTGGTTTGCAAGGCTTTTTCCACAGCATCAAGTTTAGAAATGCTAGGGCAGCATGATAATAGGTGTGGTGGTGGGAGCCCATAGATAACTTCAAAAGGTATAACATGTAAGGATGAGTGGAAACTAGTATTGTAAGAATATTCTGCCTAAGATAACCAATCCATCCACTTAATAGGGTGTGTATTAGTAAAATACCTTAGATACATCTCCATTATCCGATTAACAACCTTTGTTTGCCCATCAAATTGAGGGTGGTAAGCTGAACTAAAGCATAATTTAGGTCTACTGAGACAGAAAAGTTCTTTCCAAAAGACACTTGTAAAAGTAACATCACAATCACTTACCATAGTTTCGAAAAGTCCATGTAATTTGAAAATGTTGTCAAAGAAGAGCCTTGCAATGCTTATAGCAAAATAAGGAAGAGCAATGGCTAACAAATGACAATACTTGAAGAAACAATCTACCACCACTAAAATAACATTTTTCCCATGAGATGTGGCCAATCCTTCAACAAATCTAATGATATATAAGACCATACCTAGGTTGGAATAGGAAAGGGTTGGAAAAGTTTAGCAAGTTGCAAAGTTTCTATTTTGTGCCGTTGACACACCCCACAAAACGAAAAAAGACATGGACATGGTGTTTCTTGCTTGCCTAATGAAAATCTTCAACAATTCTAAAAAGTGTCTTCTGATATCCTTCATGGCCTTGATTATGTAAGGCACTCATAATAGTTTGAATTGATGGAGAGGATGGAGTCAAATAGACACGGCTTTTATAGAATAATAATTCTTGCTTAAAACTCCATTGTACTGTTGTTGTACCATCTTGTACCTGGGTGATAATTAGCTAAATTTCTAGGGAGTTTTGCTGCTCATGATGAATTACATCATATAGGCTTAATTAAGGCATAGAGATGGCAAGTAAATTAGCCTTTTCAGTGTCCCTGTGAGAAAGAGCATAAACTACAATATTGTTCCAACCAGCTTTATATTCCATTGAAAAAGTGTGGCCCAAAATTTTTCCTAACTAGTGTTGTTGCGGAAGGGTAAGGGTCTTTTGTTCTAATGGAAACCTGAGGCTATAATGGTATGTTTTAACTACGAAATGTTGTCCCTACAGGTAAGAATGCCAATGTTTGATAGCCTTGAATAGGCTAATCAACTCCTCATAATTTGGGAGGTGTTGGTGTCGAGCAACTAAAACTCCGTTAAAAAAAGCAATGAGTCCATTATTTTGTAATAAAACGGGCCCAAGACCCATGTCAAGCATCACATTCAATGGTGAAAGATTAGGAGAAATTAGGAAGAGCCCATGCAGGTGTAGTTGTCATAGCTTCCTTGAGTGTTTCAAATGTCTATGAGGATTGATCATTCCAAACAAAAGAGTTTTTACGTAACATGGCTTTAAATGGTGTTGCAGTGGCTCCATAATTTTGTATAAACATACAATAGTAACCAGTGAGGCCTAGGAAACTATTTAACCCTCTAATAGTGGAAGGCTTAGGCCATCTGTCATTGCTAAAATTTTAGAGGCATCCACACAGACTCCTTCATATGCAATAATGTGACCTAAATAAGCTATTTGGATTTGGCCAAAGAGCACTTAGATTGTTTCAAGTAAAGATGATGGTCTAATAATAGTTTGAAAGCAATCTGCAAATGATGGATATGCTTAGCCCAAGTGCTGCAATACACCAAACTATCATTAAAAAATACTAAAATAAACTTCCTTAAATAGGGACCAAATACCTCATTCATTAGAGCTTAAAAGGTGGAGGGTGCATTGGTTAAGCTGAATGATATAACCAAAAATTCAAAATGACCTGGTCTGTCAAAAATTGTTTTCTCCATATCAACTTCCTGCATTTTGACTTGGAAATAACCTAAATATAAGTCCAATTTGGAGAAATATTTGGCTCTAAATAAGTCCTCCAATAGTTCTTCAATCATTGGAATTAGAAATTTATCCTTCATAGTTTTAGCATTTAACTCACAGTAGTCAATACACATTCGTCAAGATCTATCAACTTTAGGAATAAGAAGCATTAGGGAAGAGAATAGGGATTGATTTGGTCTAATTATTCCCCGCTTCAACGTTTCTGAACATTGTCTTTCAATTTCATCTTTTTGTGTATGGGGGTATCTATATGGCCGTGCTACTACTAGTTTTTTTCTAGGTTCTAGTATAATTTTGTGATCACAAAAGTGCTTAGGTGGAAGACCCTATGGTTCAAGTAAGATGGAAGTATATTCGTGTAATAAATTCTGTAGATCTTTCTCACTGTCTTGTTTACTTATAATGGTATCGATTCTTGCCTCTTGAATGTTAAAGGAAGGTTGGCTGCCATGCAATTCCATACGTAGGTCCTTTTGAAAAAATGACATCTGTATCTTTTTAAAGTCTAGTAGGATAAGTCCCAATGTCTTAAGCCAATTAACCCATAATACCACATCAAATCCATTAATGCTTAGTACATATAAATCCAAGGTATGGTTCCCAATTTCTAAAGAAACTTCCTTGCATTGACCCCGATCTTTTCCCTATTGCCCATTACCACACGCAACTCATCTTGGTTTTTCACTAGAAGTTTAGCCTGCAAAATGAGTTCTAAATTTATGAAATTATGAGTGCTACTCGAGTCCACTAAAGCCCACACAGAATGATTTCCTAGTTTCCCATGCAACAACATATTCTAGGTTAAGGTCTGCCAATGACTGCATTTAAGAAAATTTCAGGTTCGTTGATTGGTTTCTCTTGGTCTGTGGGATCTTCTTCTTCATCATCTTTAATTAAATCAATCCATAACACCTTATTGCACTAGTGGCCTCTTGAAAAGGGTTCATCACAATTGAAATAGTCCCTTGAGTCTTTTTTCCTCCATCTCTAAGTTGGTCAATTGTCTTATAATTTTGGATCATTATTGAGGAAGCGAGTCTAATGATTTTGGCCTACGGTTATCCAATTGTTGTGAACGAAGTGGTTGTGCCTTCTGTTCATATAATCTGGAGATACTTATGGTAGTTGCTAGGTCAAGGGGGTCATGCAACTCTACTTCCACTACTATATAATAAGCAAGGCCACTAATATAGAGTTCTATCTTTTGTGATTAGGTGAGAGTACCTGCTTTGGAGGCTAATTGCTCAAATTTCTCTTAATAGTTTGCCACAATTCCTTTTTGCCTTAATTTTTTCAATCCTCCCAATTTATGGCTTCTAATTGGTAGGCTAAACCGTAAATTACATTGTTGTTTGAATTCTTCCCATGAAAGCAAAGGAATATCAATTTCTAATGGGAGAAACCATAATTGAGTATTTTCTTCCAAATGATAAGATGTTAATCCCACCCTATCCTCTTCAGGAGTTTTTTGGTGATGGAAGAAATGTTTACACTGGTTTAACCATTCTAATAGATCCTCTTGTCCCTTAAAATGAGGAAAGTCCAATTTTGAGAATTTTGGAACAATGGAATTGCTTCCTGCTGTATAGGACCCAACAATTCCTTTCCCTTAGTTGTGACTGCCTTGTTCAATAGAATCAAAAGAGAGTTTGGCAACTATTAACTCCTTTGAAAGGATATCCAAGCAAGCATTTATTGCTTCTTGTCGTGCAAGATTGGCTATAAGTTCTTCTTGGAATAATTTCACTAATTGTGCTAACTATTGCTAAACTTGGTCTCCCATAACCTCCTGCTCTTATACCAATATGTTACGACCTCTAGATATGGATCTGGTAATAAGACGAGTTTTGGATTAGGAGAAAGGTTAAGGGAATAGGTTTTCCTGCATTTACCTATAATGATGGTTGCTTAGAGAGAACCTACAATCTCCTAAGGTAATTCTCATATTTTTTTCATAAAATATTCTAATAACTTCCATTAAATAAGTCAAATCCTAAATACAAGCTAAATAGAGTAACCTCCTACAACCATTCCTAAAAACAAAGAATACAAGGAAAGTGGAAGGAGTAACCTCTTGACTACCAAATAATAACTAATCAGCAAGAAATTGAAATAAAACCTGAATTGAACACTAGGTGAACCAAAAGTACAAAAATATAGAAAACCCAATGTCTGACTAAGGATAATTAACAACAACAACAACCAAGTTTTTTTTATTAGGTAGGGTCGGCTACATGGATTAAATGACGCCATAGTGACCTGTTATAAAAGAGATCAATAGATATATTATTAATTGTTAAATCTTTCTTAATAGTTTCACTTATTATTTTATTTAGTCTCCCTCTAACTCTAACTATTGTGTTGCTCTCTATCTGATCTACTATTCTCAGTAGGGCTTCTGCAGTCTTCTCCATATATGGACAAACTATCTTAAGCGAGATTTCACCATCTTCTCCACAATAGGTGCTATCCCAACTTTCTCTCTAATGCACTCATTTCTAATAATATCTCTTCTAATGTGTCCACAAATTCAGTGCAACATTCTCATCTCCGCGATATTGAGTTTATGTTCATATTGTCTTTTAACCGCCTAATATTTAGTATCATACAATATAACAAGTCTTATAGCTGTACGATAGAATTTTTCTTTAACTTTAAGTGGCACATTTCATAAAATTTACTCTTTGAATTTCCTAAATTTTCCATGTGTATACATACCACTAGTACACTAGTGGTTTGCTAACAAGGGGAACCACTTGCAAATAAACACATAAAAATTTGCATCTAAGATTTATAATAGATGCATAATATATTAAAAGGGGCTCTGATAAAAGGCAAACATTCATACATGAATAAACCATAAAGAGTCATAAGAGCTCATTAGAATATCATGACTACAGTACTGGAGTAGAACCCTAATCAAAGGCCAATAAAAGGCCAACGAAAGGTAACAAATGCATATGGGTTGAATTTAATAAAGTAGAGTTTTAATGGATGGATGGGTTAGGATTTTCAAGGTTCACGTCAAGGAAGGTTTTATGGAGGTTGAGGTTGTCAAGTTGTTCTTTAGGTGGATTGGAAGGTGGCTGAGAGGAAGTAAAGGAAAGATAGCCAAAAGTTGTAGCAATATTTTCAGTGTGCAGAAGTTTAATAGATGGATGGGCTAGGATTTTCAAGGTTCACATCAAGGAAGATTTAGAGAGGTTGAGGTTGTCAAGTTGTTCTTTAGGTGGATTGGAAGGTGGTTGAGTGTAAGTAGAGGCAAGATAGCCAAAAGTTGTAGCAATATTTTCAGTGGTTTTGACAAGCTCTTAGAACTCAAATTATGATAGCAGCAAATAAATCACGAAGATTGCAGCAATGCTTCTAAAAAGCTAATAGAATCTTATATGTAGAGGTAGAGCACAAAGCTTTTTGTATTTTTGGAGAACTCTCAAGTGAAAATTTATTCTCTTATTTTCTGCAAGTGTAGTTTTTTATGTGACCGACCTTAAAGTTTTTGAAATCTTCTTGAATATAGCTATTTGGACATCCAACTTAAGTTTTATGTGGCTTCTAACATTCAGCATTGCAAAGCTTATGAAATTCAAATTTTAGCTCCAAGTTGACAGCATCTTGGTACACATTTTTCTTTCATATTTATGTTGTATCTAAGTAGGAACATATGTGACGTGAAAGATAAGCTTGGACAACTAGCATGGCTTGCTAACATTCTTTCTAGAAGCTGTTTGTTTACGTTTAAAGCTAAATTGGGCTAAATTTTTCAAAAGGCTTTTTTTAAGGTAGCTAGACACCCTCCAAGATTTCTTTTTAAGCTTCTTTCAGCCTTTTTTTCATTTGGTTTTTTAACTTTACAAAAGGCTGCCACATGAAACATACGAGAGTAATAATATCTGAAATAAATAAACGACTCAGCAATATTTTCTTTTACATAAAGGCCTCAAATCCAACGTTTTTTATGTTTCTAACATATATTATAATTAACAGTTCAACTTAAACTATGAAGGTGTATGTGATTCTTAATTCTAGATCATCACTTAATTGACAATTCTACTTCTTAAATTCAAGTTTCATGCAATTGTAAGTTGCTATCATCAAAATTATCAAGGCAATTAATAATTTTTTCAAGGCAAATTTAATTAAAAATAAAAATCTTGCCTTGTTCTAGCACTATCAAATATCTCTTGTTACTTAATGTGTAGGTTGCTAAGTATTGAAGAGTGAGTAACATTTCTACCACTAAAGTGGATATTATAAAATGTGCATATGGAGAGTTTAGTGGTTGAAGTCCTGTCTTACACCCTGCTCCATTTTAGCTGCTATAGTTTATCGTGAGTATGAATTGCAAGCCTGTTGTAGTTTTAAATAATACTTTGAGCTGCCAAAGTCATACATAATCGTTGCCCTTTCCCTGCTTCTATATTTGTTAAATATAACAATGACTTATTGCCAGCTTAATATATAGGATGGCATCCGTTGCTGTTTGCCTATTTGTTGGTTCTCCAATTTGAACAGCCATTCAAGTATGTGAATTATTCTGTAGAATCATGTTCTTTGAATAGTTTATCAGTTCTTTCTTTTCTAGGAGTACTTCAATTTATGGTTCTGCAAAATTATTATTTGTAAGGATTTAATACACTCTGAATGGAGTAAATGCAGAGGGTCACAGGGACATTCATGACAATAATGGCATAGATGTAGGCACTAACTAGTAAGATGACTGGTTACTACTCGTAGCACTTATTTTATAGAATTTAAATCGTGTCACTATCAAGTAATTAATATAATTATAATATTCCTTGCTTTGTATTCAATTGAGTTGCCTAATTTGTATGTTATGAATGTTTCTTTTGTACAAGTTTGATATTTGAGTAGCATAATAAATTAAATTTTTGTTTTGATTTGTCACATATGGAACTTAAGAAGTTTCATATTAACTATGGATTAACTAGGACTAAATGTACATTACCTGCAGTCTGCAGATTAGCTATGAAATTGAGAATAAGCTTATAAAAGGTTAGTGAATCAGCTAGTGATTTGCTACAGGTAGCTACAATGGAACTTAAGAAGTTTCATATTAGCTATGGATTAACTAGGGACTTAATGTACATTACATGCATATTAGCTATGAAATTGAGAATAAGCTTATAAAAGGTTAGTGAATCAGCTAGTGATTTGCTACAGATAGCTACAAATTTTTAAAAAATTAGCTATATATATTAGCTACAGACTAATTCCTGGCTAATTAGTTAGAGAGTCTTTTAATTTTTATGATGAAAATAAGTTAAGGATTGGCTAGGGAATGACAAAATATTAACTAAGGATTAGTCACGAATTATATCTTCATTAGCAGCCTGGATTAGGCTACAGAAATATCCATAGCTAATCCAAAAGTGGCTATTCTAGAAGGTTTAATAATATTTGGATATGTTTGTAAAATTTCGTGCTCACACACTACTATCCTTTGTTACTAGAAAGGTTTAACAAATTATTATGCGATAATTATTATATATTTATTCTATCTTAGTTTATCTCTTATGTTATGCTATTTGTTTTGCTAACCCATCTTGATGATGCCAAAAAAGGAGTGTCACGGCCCCAAATGATAGAACACATGACCGGCACGGTATAAGGGTTTTCCCCTAACCGTAAGCCTAACACATAGCATTCACAAATATCCAGCACACAATCCAGAGTACATAATAAATATAACTGGCCACATACGCCACATCCAATATAAGAAAATACTGTGTATATATATATATATATATATATATATATATATATATATATATATATATATATATCTCATGAATCCAACATCCTTGATTCAACTTGGCCCATGGCCTCATAGTACAAACATTGTTGTAAAACTTAAAACCATTTTTCAAACAACACAAGAAGCGAGGATCCTGCCTGTATGTTCATGGAGATACACTAGACATAAACTTAAACTATACAACCAATACAACGGAATCTTGCCCAAACTGGGGCTCACCAATGCTATATTTAGCCTCCTATGGAGCTGTAGCTGGATCAGTGTTTCTTTGATTATCTGTGGGGAGAAAACAGAAGAGGGGTGAGATTACCACATCTCAGTGAATGGATAAATCATACTATAACAGAAACAGGGCAAACCAAGCACGAGTGTTTCACAATGAGTTTAATAATTGAAACATTAAGCATTTAACCATAATTTATTATAAAAAAACTAAACAATTCAAATGGATGTTCAAAAGATAAAACAAGATTAAATAAGTAACCGTAAAGAAAATCAATTATGCATGGTAAGTAAGAAATGAAGATATTTATGCAATAACAATGATGAATGAGGTATTTTAGAAATATTTAATCTTTAAGAAAAATACACTAGTTTATTGGAGGTCTTTCCTAACAGATCTATCATCTTCCCCAAGTACATAGCAATAGGTATGGCAATCACTGTAGGCGTAGACAGAAGTCCACCCTAAATTTTTGTGTCTTAGGCAGTCATATGCCCGTCACAATATCCTAGGCTGAAGCCGTAACATGATCAAGGTGCACCAGGGCTAGCACTACCTGCGGCTAGCTAACAGTGATCTAAAAGGGTCCCTCCAATAGAAAACATTTGAAATATGCTATTCAGAGAGTTTAAAGTAAAACATTTCAATAACTTTACAATAAAGCTATAATTCTCCATCTAGCTCTTTTCATGCATAAAACTCTATTCTAAAATATATCTCATCCATGAATTCCCATGGAGACCTTTAAAATCATAAACTTTCCCTTTTTAAACATAGATCGTCCGTAGACGTTACATAGATACTTGTCATGCATCAAATCACTTCATGGCTAACTTAGTTCATTTCTATGACTAAGTTCGTATTTCTATAAATCTAGCTCAAATGGAGAATTATTAGTCTAGATGCTTGCCCTGCATACCTAGGGTTCAACTAGGATTGAAATTTACAATTTCTAACATGGTTGGAACATATTGGTTTTCAAAGCGGTAAAACAATTTAACATACATTCCAACTAGTTAAAATCATACGAGAGAGTTATAAATCAAATTCCTAAAACATGTGCTATATTATGAAAAACCCACTCACCTTACTAGGAGTCCAACAACGAGAATTTTACCTCGTGATGGCTCAACAACCTAGAAAACATAGACATAACATGAAAATTAAAAAACTCTAAAAGTCACTATTCACGCCGGAAAACACTATTCACTCGCCGGAACACTATTCATTCCGAAACCTAAAAACCCTATATTCTAGTATAGAAACTAATTCTAAGACTATCTATGGAAACAAAATTCGGTAAAACGAAGCCTAAAACGCGATTAAACGGAGTTTTACCTTTGGAGGTACTATTCACGCAATTTTCCGGCGACCTTCTGGCGACTTTCTGGCGAAATTGATCGGTGGGATTTGTAGCTCTTCTTCCCACGAGTCCAACGATACCTTACTTGCTCAAATCGGACGTCCGGATGATGAGATATCTTATAGAGAAGTTTGAGGAAAATTTTAGAGAGAGAGAGTTAGGGTTCAGATGAAAGAAAAATGAAGAAAAAGGGGGGGTCCGCAAAAAAAAAGCTATCAGACGAATCTCGCCGCCGGCGAACTCATTCTCGCCGCGGCGAGCCGCGATTTTCGTCGCGGCCAGATTCGAAACCAGAAAACTCATGCTGTCGGGAAAATACCGAATCATTCTCGCCGTGGCAAACTCCATTTCATCGAATTTGATACAATGTCCAACATGAAAGTTGTAGCCCTTTCTCGTAGCTTTCTATAGCCACTTGAATCACCTAATTTGGAGTTCATATGAAGGAGTTATGCATAAAATAGTGAGCAAAGGTCCAGACCACACTACACTTCGATTTTTGCCTCGTCTCACTATGATATTCATGGAATTTGCAAAAGTTCCCAACATCAAAGTTATAGATATATGTCTTATCTTTCATTAGAAATTGGAATTACTTAATTTAGATTTCATATGAGAGAGTTATGATTATATGAGTGACGAAAGGTTAGAAGAAAAGGTCGAAAACGCTCTAAAATTTTACATTGTTCTCAACTTTCTTTGTTTCAAATTATTTATACTTAACCTTCAAAGGTTTTATTAGTTGAGGGTTATTACATTCTCCCCTCCTTATAAAAATTCGGTCCCCGAATTTTACAAAAACCAACATAAAAACATAAAACTACTCTTGGAACAGCTGTGGATACTTCTCTCTCATGACGTCCTCTACTTCCCACGTAGCTTCCTCTTTGGAATGATTCTGCCAGATCACCTTCACTGTAGGGATATCCTTAGACCTCAACTTTTTCACTTGTCTATCAACAATGGCCACGGGTTTCTCTTCGTAGGCCAACTTGTCATCCAAAAGGATTTCCTGCGGTTGAATCACATGAGATGGGTCGGGTAGATAGTTCCTCAACATCGAGACATGGAAGACTGGATGCACTTCACTCAATCTAGGTGGTAGGGCTAGGCGGTATACCACTGCTCCTACCCTATCCAGAACTTCAAAAGGTCCAATATACCTCGGGCTTAACTTCCCTTTCTTACCAAACCGCATGATTCCCTTCATGGGTGAAACTCTGAGGAACACGTGATCGCCTAGAGAAAACTCCAACTCCCAACGCCTATGGTCCACATAAGACTTCTGACGACTTTGTGCAGTTAAAAGCCGTTCCCTTATCAGCTTAACCTTCTCTATGGCATCTTGCACCAAGTCTGGCCCTAACAGCTTGGCTTCTCCAACTTCAAACCATCCAACGGGAGATCGGCATCTTCTCCCATAAAGAGCTTCAAAAGGTGCCATCTGAATACTGGCTTGATAACTGTTGTTGTATGCAAACTCAGCTAATGGCAGGTATCCTTCCCAACTGCCACCAAAATCCAATATACATGCTCTAAGCATATCCTCCAGAATTTGAATCGTGCGTTCTGACTGGCCATCTGTTTGGGGATGAAAAGCGGTGCTTAGATCCAACCTCGTTCCCAAAGCTTCTTGAAAAACTTTCCAAAACTTTGCTGTAAACTGTGGACCTCGATCAGATATGATGGATACAGGGACTCCATGCAATCTGACGATCTCACTCAGATACAGGCTTGCATACTGAGCCACATTAAAGGTAGTCTTCACTGGTAAGAAGTGGGATGACTTGGTCATTCGATCCACTATCACCCATACTGAGTCATAACCCTTAGGGGTCCTCGGTAACCCTGTAACAAAGTCCATAGTAATCCTTTCCCACTTCCACTCCGGTATCTCAATCTGCTAGTGCAAACCGGCAGGCTTCTGGTGTTCAGCTTTCACCTGCTGACAAACCAAGCATTGAGCCACAAAGTTTGCTACATCCTTCTTCATCTCATTCCACCAATACAAGTCCTTGAGGTCACTGTACATCTTATTTGTTCCTGGGTAGATAGTATAGGCTGATTGATGTGCCTCCTCCAAAATCTGCTTCCTCAAGCTATCCACATCGGGTACACACAAGCGCTTCCCACATCTTAACACTCCTTCAGCATCCACGCTGAATTCAGAAGTCTGATTATTCCTAGCTTCATCCTTGAGCTTAAACAGCTTAGCATCCTTGTCCTGATCTGCCTTAATCTGCTCAACCATTGGAGAGTGTAGTTACATGTGGGCTAACAACACCCCTGGCTCCTTCACTTCAAAGCGCATCCCCTCACCTTCTAGCCGATGAATATCCCTTACCAACGGCCTCCGGAGTAGGGTGATATGGGCTAGACTTCCCATTGACTTTCTGCTCAAAGCATCTGCTACCACATTGGCCTTGCCTGGATGGTACAAGATAGTGCAGTCATAGTCCTTCACCAACTCCATCCACCTCCTCTGTCTCAAGCTTAGATCCCTTTGTTGAAAGATGTACTTGAGACTCTTGTGGTCCGTGTAAATCTCACAAGGTTCACCATAGAGATAGTGCCTCCAAATCTTCAAGGCAAAGACCACTGCCGCCATCTCCAGATCATGTGTAGGATAGTTCTGTTCGTGCTTCCTGAGCTGCCTAGATGCATAGGCTACAACATGCCCATTCTGCATTAACACATAACCCAAGCCCACCCTTGAGGCGTCACAGTATACTGAGTATCCTCCAGTGCCCGTTGGGATAGTTAGAACTGGGGTTGTGGTTAGACACTTCTTCAAGGTCTGGAAACTTTCTTCGCATACATCCGACCACTCAAACTTAACTCCCTTCCTGGTTAATCTGGTCAAAGGAGCAGCAATTCTGGAGAAATCCTTGATGAACCTCCGGTAATACCCTGCTAGACCCAAGAAACTTCGGATCTCCGTCACACTAACTGGGCGAGGCCACTGTTGTACTGCCTCTACCTTCTCGGGGTCTACTTGAATGCCGTCCTTCGTGACTACATACCCCAGAAACATAACACTGTCCGACCAGAACTCACACTTAGAGAGCTTGGCATACAACTGCTGATCCCTCAAAATCTGCAGAATGACCTGTAGGTGCTGTTCATGCTCCTCCTGGTCTTTAGAATAAACCAAGATGTCATCAATGAACACAATGACAAACTGATCTAAGACTGGCTTGAACACCCTGTTCATCAAGTCCATAAAAGCAGCTGGTGCATTAGTTAGTCCAAAAGATATAACTAAAAACTCATAATGACTATAACGGGTCCTAAAAGCTGTCTTGGAAATATCCTCCTTCCTAATATTCAACTGATGATACCCTGACCTTAGATCAATCTTGGAGAAACATTTCGCTCCTTGAAGTTGATCGAACAAATCATCAATCCTGGGCAAAGGGTAATTATTGCGCACCATTAGCTTATTCAGTTGCCGATAGTCAATGCAAAGTCGCAAAGACCCGTCTTTCTTCTTCACAAAAAGGACCGGAGCACCCCATGGAGAAGTACTCGGCCTGATGAAGCCCTTATCCAACAAATCCTGCAACTGACTCTTTAGCTCCTTAAGCTCTGTGGGTGCCATCCTGTAAAGAGGTATAGAAATTGGTCGAGCCTCTGGAATAAGGTCGATACCAAACTCTATCTCCCGTTCATGAGGTAATCCTGGCAACTCTTCTGGGAAGACATCCAGGAATTCTCTTACCACTGCCATCTTGTCTACATCCGGTACCTTTCCATCCACATCTCTAACATATGCCAAGTATCCCTGGCATCCCTTCTTCAACATCTTCTGAGCACCCAAGACTGAAATCAGGTTACTTGGAGCTTTACTTCGATCACACTGGAACCGGAAAGGAACTTCACTTGGAAAGTTGAACTTGATTGCCTTCTCATAGCAATCCAAGGTAGCATAGCATGCTGCCAACCAATCCATTCCTAGGATTATATCAAAGTCGACCATGTCTAGGATGATCAAATCAGCAGATGACTCCCTATCACCCACTGTCACTTTACATGACTTGCATACATGCTCTACTGGCAAATAATCACCGACCGGGGTGGTTACAAAGAAAGGGGCATCCATCCTAATCGGATCTTTACCCAAACTCTTAACAAAACTAAGGGACACATAGGAATATGTAGACCCGGGGTCAAACAAAACATATGCTTCATGTAGGCAAACCGAAAGAGTACCTGTCATGACCGCATTTGAGGCTTGTGCATCCTGCCTGGTAAGAGCAAAAATCCTCGGTTCACCTCGGCCTGCTTGGTTTTGACCTCGGCCCATCATCCCTCTACCAGTACCTCTGCTACTTGCTTGGCCCGGTATAGTCCTTATAGGCTGAGCTGCCACTGGAGTTGGTAGCAAAGCCGGTCGAGTTGGCCCTTGGCTTGAGCCATACAACTGAGGACATTCCCTCTTCATGTGTCCAGGTTGGTTGCAATAATAGCAAACAATCATCTCCCTGCGGCACTGACCAAAATGATGGTTGCCACAAATAGGGCATGTGGCCTGTTCTGCTGAATGGCTCTTGGTCCTGGTTGTCCTGGATACCTGGTGTTTCCTTGGCTAAGGCCTAGCCTACCACTTGCATCTGGTCTCTGGTTGGGGTTCCCAACATTCTGTGGTGCTGGACGCTGCTGGCCCTGGAATCGGGGTCCTTGGGAATGAGAACTTTGCCCTCCTTTGGAGCTCCCGTCTCTATCCCTCTTCCTCAGCTTGGCACTCTCGACATCGGCCAAATGCCTAGTCTCCATCATTCTTGCACAGTCCACAGCCTCTGCATAGTTCAGGAATTGCTTCATTTGGGGTGCCACTGATTTAAACAATGCTGGCATCAACCCCTGGATAAACTTCTTGATCATGTCCCTTTCAGTAGGGACCATGTGCGGTGCATACGGCATCAGCTGTGTGAAGCGGTAGTCATACTCCGTGACTGACATACTAGGAGTCTGCTTCAACTCCACAAATTCTTGACACTTGGCATCTCGGATACTCTGAGGCACAAACCTCTCCATGAAGATTTCCTTGAACTCTAGCCATCTCAAAGGTGGTGATGTAGCTCCCCTTCCGCGCATCATGGTCTTGAACCATACCTGCGCTATACCAGACAACTGGAAAGATGCCAACTCTACTGAGCGGATCTCTAAACACTTAAGAACCTCGCAGATCTTCTCAGTACCCTCTATAAACTCCTGGGGATCTTCACTAGCCAACAACCCCTTGAAGGTTGGCGGTTTCAGCTTCAGGAATTCAGATAGTTCCACTTCCCTCTCAGCGGGTCTCACCTGCCGCTCCACGGACCTAACTGGTTCTGGAACGGAGGTAGCAGTTTCGGGCTGTTGTGGATCCCTTCTATCTTGCCCATCCCTTCTCTCGGCTAGATTCTCTATTGCCCGCTGCATACCCTGCATGGTTACCAGCATCTGGGCTATCACATCATCCCGGGGGTGAGAAGACATTTCCCCCGTCCTGGGAGTCTCAGCTTGCTCACTGCCCAACTCAGCTTGTTCGGCTGCTTCAGCAACTCTTACACCCCTGCCACTGCCTCTTGCATTGGCTCTAGGTCGGCCTCTGCCACGACCTCTACCTCGGCCTCTAGGCACGGGTACTGCGGACTGAGCAGACTCTTCAGCCATCTGCTCTTGAGCCGCGGGTTGCCTAACCTTTGATCTCGTTCTTGGTGGCATCTCGCTACAAAATAGAGATAGCCCAACCATCACGTAACCATGCCAACATAGCATATTATAAATTGACTTACTTAAACAAAAAGACAACATCCTATCGAACCCCTTTAGCAGCACCGTGAGTATAAGCATGTCCGGATTCATACCCATACTCAAAGTCCTACCTAAAGGTCCGTTACTCCATGAACACAGGGAAACCTAATGCTCTGATACCATATTGTCACGGCCCCAAATGATAGAACACATGACCGGCACGGTATAAGGGTTTCCCCCTAACCGTAAGCCTAACACATAGCATGCACAAATATCCAGCACACAATCCAGAGTACATAATAAATATAACTGGCCACATACGCCACATCCAATATAAGAAAATACTGTATATATATATATATATATCTCATGAATCCAACATCCTTGATTCAACTTGGCCCATGGCCTCATAGTACAAACATTGTTGTAAAACTTAAAACCATTTTTCAAACAACACAAGAAGCGAGGATCCTGCCTGTATGTTCATGGAGATACACTAGACATAAACTTAAACTATACAACCAATACAACGGAATCTTGCCCAAACTGGGGCTCACCAATGCTATATTTAGCCTCCTATGGAGCTGTAGCTGGATCAGTGTTTCTTTGATTATCTGTGGGGAGAAAACAGAAGAGGGGTGAGATTACCACATCTCAGTGAATGGATAAATCATACTATAACAGAAACAGGGCAAACCAAGCACGAGTGTTTCACAATGAGTTTAATAATTGAAACATTAAGCATTTAACCATAATTTATTATAAAAAAACTAAACAATTCAAATGGATGTTCAAAAGATAAACAAGATTAAATAAGTAACCGTAAAGAAAATCAATTATGCATGGTAAGTAAGAAATGAAGATATTTATGCAATAACAATTATGAATGAGGTATTTTAGAAATATTTAATCTTTAAGAAAAATGCACTAGTTTATTGGAGGTCTTTCCTAACAGATCTATCATCTTCTCCAAGCACATAGCAATGGGTATGGCAATCACTGTAGGCGTAGACATAAGTCCACCCTAAATTTTTGTGTCTTAGGCAGTCATATGCCCGTCACAATATCCTAGGCCGAAGCCGTAACATGATCAAGGTGCACCAAGGCTAGCACTACCTGCGGCTAGCTAACAGTGATCTAAAAGGGTCCCTCCAATAGAAAACATTTGAAATATGCTATTCAGAGAGTTTAAAGTAAAACATTTCAATAACTTTACAATAAAGCTATAATTCTTCATCTAGCTCTTTTCATGCATAAAACTCTATTCTAAAATATATCTCATCCATGAATTCCCATGGAGACCTTTAAAATCATAAACTTTCCCTTTTTAAACATAGATCGTCCGTAGACGTTACATAGATACTTGTCATGCATCAAATCACTTCATGGCTAACTTAGTTCATTTCTATGACTAAGTTCGCATTTCTATAAATCTAGCTCAAATGGAGAATTATTAGTCTAGATGCTTGCCCTGCATACCTAGGGTTCAACTAGGATTGAAATTTACAATTTCTAACATGGTTGGAACATATTGGTTTTAAAAGCGGTAAAACAATTTAACATACATTTCAACTAGTTAAAATCATACGAGAGAGTTATAAATCAAATTTCTAAAACATGCACTATAGTATGAAAAACCCACTCACCTTACTAGGAGTCCAACAACGAGAATTTTACCTCGTGATGGCTCAACAACCTAGAAAACATAGACATAACATGAAAATTAGAAAACTCTAAAAGTCACTATTCACGCCAAAAAATATTATTCACTCGCCGGAACACTATTCATGCCGAAACCTAAAAACCCTATATTCTAGTATAGAAACTAATTCTAAGACTATCTATGGAAAGAAATTCGGTAAAACGAAACCTAAAACGCGATTAAACGGAGTTTTACCTTTGGAGGTACTATTCACGCGATTTTCCGGCAACCTTCCGGCAAATTTCTGGCGAAATTGATCGGTGGGATTTGTAGCTCTTCTTTCCACGAGTCCAACGATACCTTACTTGCTCAAATCGGACGTCCGGATGATGAGATATCTTAGAGAGAAGTTTGAGGAAAATTTTAGAGAAAGAGAGTTAGGGTTCAGATGAAAGAGAAATGAAGAAAAATGGGGGGTCCGCAAAAAAAAGCTATCAGACGAATCTCGCCACCGGCGAACTCATTCTCGCCGCGGCCAGATTCGAAACCAGAAAACTCATGCTCTCGGGAAAATACCGCATCATTCTCGCCGCGGCGAACTTATTCTCGCCGCGGCGAACTACATTTTACCGAATTTGACAAAATGTCCAACATGAAAGTTGTAGCCCTTTCTCTTAGCTTTCCATATCCACTTGAATCACCTAATTTGGAGTTCATATGAAGGAGTTATGCATAAAATAGTGAGCCAAGGTCCAGACCACACTACACTTTGGTTTTTGCCTCGTCTCACTATGATATTTTGCAAAAGTTCCCAACATCAAAGTTATAGATATATGTCTTATCTTTCATTAGAAATTGGAATTACTTAATTTAGATTTCATATGAAAGAGTTATGATTATATGAGTGACGAAAAGTTAGAAGAAAAGGTCGAAAACGCTCTAAAATTTTACATTGTTCTCAACTTTCTTTGTTTCAAATGATTTATACTTAACCTTCAAAGGTTTTATTAGTTGAGGGATATTACAAGGAGAAATTAAGGGAAGAAAGACAGAGAAAACTCTTGCTATCTTAAGTGGTTTACTATTAGCTACGCCAAAAAAGAAGCATTCCAAAATTGTTTGTTTAAGTTTTTTTATTGCTATGTATGTGTACACTGCACTTGTTGGATAAAAATTTTCATATGTACGTACAAGAATGATTGTTGAAGATCATGCACGGAAGCTCAAATTACCTTTGATAGGGGAAGTGTAGAAATTCTCTCGTGTTACGCTTTAAAAATATTCAGGACAATAAGATGTGTCAGGATATTTATACTTTGGTTTTATCTAACATTATATGCTTCTTTGAGATATATTAATAAATGTATTTCTTCATTAAAAAATTTGATGTTCTTTTCAAGGTCTAAAACATACATCGTTCTTGAAAACATCATTTATCTTAACTTGATAAATACCATGCTTTGATTTTTCAATTTTTTTGTAATCTAAATACATTTTTTTAACCATCTTTATGATATGTTTTCTTTGAAGTGATACAAATATGATGCTTGCTCAAATTCTTGCTTATGATGTTGTGTGATGACAAATAAATATAGTTTTCTCCATAGATTTTTTTTTGGTTTATCTATTTCCCAGTTTTATAGTTATTTCTTGCCCTTTTTATTATGTCAAAGGGGGAGAATATCTGGTAGAAAATTGTATCGTTTCCTTGGTAGTCCTTAAGAAAACAAGAAACATATAGAAACAAGAAAGCTGCAAGTCAGGGGGAGTTCACTCAAGGCCAAAACAGAGAAATGTTCTTTCCTATGCACTTATGTTTTATTTCTTTATGCCTTGATATTAATCTTGATATACTTTTAAATTTTCTTCTTTGAAATTGTTTTGTTCTCTAAAGCTTGTCATCATAAAAAAAAGAGATTGCTAGTCCTAAAGTTTCATCCTTATATATTTTGATGATAACAAAACAGTTAAGAAGAACAAATAAATAATTAATCAAAGGTATATTCAATATTGAATTCTTGCCATTTTAAGGATAAAATTGTATTGAGTGTAATTTATCATAATTGATAGCTATTAGATCATATAAATGAAAAGTTTCCTTTAATATTGAAGTTAATCTTGGTTTAAATTATCAGATATTCAATCAAGGAAGGCTGCTAGCTATCCAATGATAAAGAGATTTTAAGGAACAAAATCTTAGCTATCAAGAAGGTCAATGGAATAAAAAAGGAAAGGATCATGAAGACTCAAGCTTTGGCAAGATTCGAAGGTATACAACTATATCAAGAAAGTCAACCTACAAGATCACAACTGGAAGTAATTCCAAATAAGATTTAAGCTGCCACTAAAAGAAATTAGTCAATACAACAAAGATCAAGGTATAACACAATCACATTTATAGAGAAGCAAGCTAGTTTAGCATTGGATTCTTCACACCAAAACATTTGAAATAATGAGAAAAGGCAGTTTGGAGTTGACCACTTTGAAAAAAGTAGAAGCCGAGGACGAATCAGCTAAAAAGATACCCTCAGTTGACTAATTTTTGCTAAAATGTGCAAAAAGTTAGCAATATCTAAGTCCTTTCAATGGTCAAACGGAGCATAGGGACTATGAAAGAACCTTTGGAAGACAGGAAGAAAGTGAGAAGCTCCTTAAGTCTTACTTTGCTTATACTTCGAAGAATTCATCTTGTGCTTAGTGTTCAACCTATTTACTTTGTTAGGTGATATCTTGTTCTTGAATGAAAGCATAACTTATCTTGACTATCTCATCCTATCTTCTTTTACTCTTGTATCATTGTTGGTAGCAAGTGAAAATCAATGTTTGATTGTTGTTGGTGGGCATGTAGAAACCAACCTTGTGAATATTCTAGTTGAATGTGTAAGGATAAGGGTAATAAACCTTCTTGTAATAGTTGCTTATGAGCTAGTTGGAAAACAAGCTTTTGTGTTTCGTAGAAAATCTCTTGGGAATCAAGGACACTAGACATAGCTCATTGTTAGGCCAAATCAAGACCAATCCTTGTATTATTATTTTTTTTCTCCTTCCCTTATCTCATTTTTTGTGTGCTTTGATATCTTTGTTTTCTTCCTCAAAATTGAATATATTAATATTGGTTACTAAGCATTTTGTTTTAACTTGCTTTAAGTTTTTTTTAAATTTGTTCTGGTGTAAGCTGCCTGCAACTAGACTTGTTCCAATTCTGTTTTTGGTTCCTTGTTAAGTTCTTTCTTGGTGCAAATGGGTGTTAGTATTTCTTATTTATGATGTTTACCCTTCTAACAAATATTCTGGATTTTACTTGGTTATTTAACTCTCCATTTTAGCTTTAGGTTCAGGTTTGTTTCATTTAAGTTTATACTTTTATATAAAAGTAAATTTTAGAGTGTTCTAAATTCTTTCCCTTTTTGGGTGGTATTTTCACTTATCCCTTGGAGTAGTATTCAAGAAAGTGTTGTACGAAACATGAATATGAAATGAATAAGGAGACAGAAAAATAGAGTGGTGAAGAATAGGGGCATTCAAAATTAATATAAACTGATTACATTAAACCAAATTAAACTGCCAAAATAACTATTGAAATTCGTAGTTTAGTTTGACTTTCTTTAAGTAAAATTTGAGTGATTGATTTGATTTTTAGTTAAATAATTAACATAATTGAACCAATTGACTACTATACATATTTTTATTATAAATATAATTTGTTTGTTATTTTTTATTTATTAAAAATTAAATTTTTTATTAACAATTAAAAATTTCATAATTATTCTCTTGTAAAAATTTTAAAAAGCATTTTATAGAAATTTTTTGTAAAGATGTGTCTCCAAAGAATTTGTAAAAGTAAATCTTGCTTAATTATGATTTAAAATAATTAGGTTTAATTAAGAAAAAAAAATTAATAATTTGGTTATGTCCAATAGCCGACTGAAGCAATCAAATTTAGTTGAAGAAAAAACGTGTAGCCCAAATAGTGACAAAATATGTAGGAAGCGTGCCCGAGAGAGAAGTGAGTTAATGAAAAAGAAAAGTAATAATACCAAATTTTCGCAGTCATTACATTAGAAAGGGATTATCAGATGGAGATAACAAAGTTTGAAGGAAGTATTAGAATGGGTGAAAAGAGATGACAAAAAAAAAAAAAGTGAACATAACGCTAATAAGCTTAAAGAGAGAGATTCTTAAATTAAAAGAAAGAAGACAACACCAAATAGTGAGAAATTGTTTGAGAAAGTATGTAAGTTTTAACAAGAGTAGGTGGAGAATTTTTTTTTTTTTTTCCTTTTTGTGGAGAAAATCATAATACGCCAAGGTTTGATGTATAAGGATTCATCATTTAAAAATTTTACTCAAATAAATTAATCACGATCCATTATTTTTGGAATGATGTGAAGGAGGTGCCATTTTACTCTTTCAAGAACTAGAGTTTTATAATAGAATAACCATAATCGAGAATATAATTATTACCCGATGATTATGTCTAAACCCTAATAGGCATTATGCCAATATGGTGATTTGATTAGGTGAAAAAGAAAATGATATAAATCATATTTCATAATTATCCCAAAGTTATATCTAGGACTCTCAACGTTTAAAAATAATGAATGACATAAAATTAACGGTAAGATATCCAATGATACAAACAATTAAACCCTAATTTCCAAACTATAAATAATAAATCCCTAATTCTCAGACACAAACCTTAAATCTCAAATTACAAATATGTCATAAATTAATCCAAATAGCATAATATACAGTCGTAAACCCATGCTGCACTAATGCTTATCTAAGCATTTCCTATATCTAAATTCATAACCGTAACCAGAGTACAGTTCCGAGCATAGTAACTTCTACTGGGTTTTCAATAGCCCAAATAAATCCTGAATTTATATTTCATAAACGAAGACAGATAAGATGTAACAATCAAACAACTAAAAGAGTACAGAAACACAAGAATAAAGATTAAGAAAACATTACAGAAGGGATTATACGCCGTTGCTAATACGCAGAAAAACGTGCCAGCTTTCCAACATGAACAAGCTATACTAGATTAACGGAAGATTTAAAATATCAAATGAGCTTCTTTTCTATTTCTTCCAATTTGACATGTTTATTGAACACCCACTGTTTTAAATTGGTACAAACAGTGACAAGCACAAACTGAGAGAAGCAGAGACTCATAATTACTGCTTCAAAGAGGAAAGGATACTTCTCAGGAGGACGCATTGTCAGGTAAACAATGTGAAGAATTAATGAGCAAAAGCATAAAGTAAGACGAATGCTCCTTGTATCCGTATAACAATTGCTCTCTTTTTCTTTGTGTTGACCCGGGGAATTGAATATCAAGAGGAAGAGAGCAAATGAAGCCAAATATGCTATAACCAGTCTGTCACGATATATCAGAGGAAACATGGATAGCATGGCAAATTGCATGAACCACCTAAAAAGAAAAGGCTCTTCCACGGCCAGCAGGCTTGCAGGCAGAAGTGGTAGCAAGATGGACTTCTCATGCACTGTAGAACACAATAAGGAGCACAAATAAACTCTCATAAGGTAAGAGATTATAAATAATCATATCAATTTTGTAATGTGAAAGAAAAGAAATATTACCAACCTTGGAAAGAAAATAAGTAAAATGACATAGAACTATTTAGCAGACCATAAAGAAAACCTTGGTTACTAGGAGACTTTATTTGTTGAGCCATTGAAGGAAGACAAGTAAAAACTGTCGCTGTGAAGCTGAGAAGCTTCAGTGACTGTGTTGTAAACAATCTCTTCCACTTGATGAGAACCGAAGAGGTGCACCAAAAGTTGGCCACATAATCCTCATATATTCCCCTTTCAAAAGGAGCAAGACGAGAAAGAACCTGTTCCAAGTGCCACAAGCAAATAACTTAGTCCTTCTTATAAAGATCAGAAAAGAGTTTTGCTAACAAAGAAGTCTCTTTGGCCAAGTAGGTATATACATATATACACAGACCCCACACACACACACACAGACATACAAAATACATACATACATACATACATACATACATATACATACGTGTGTATCTATATATATATATTCCTCTCCCCTCCGCTGCCCTTGTTACATGGCCAGACAAATAATTTTTCAAGAGAAAAAGCTTTAACAAAATCACAGAAAAAGTCACATTCTTATTTAAAGCCTACAGTGGTTATCCTCACCTAATCCTAGCCATCGACACTATAAAACACTAGACATACTTAGAAGACATTTTTAGACTCCAAATGTTTAGAAGTGCTGTCGTGGCATGGTATTAAAGCCTTTTTGATCAAGCAGTCCACTTTTATACTTGTGAAAATATGGATCCCGATTTAAGGCCGGATACTTCATATCTTATATGATCCCAAGTCATTATCTGTATCTCTAATTTTTCTCTCTTTATTTTACTATTACTATGATAGGTCCCAACAAATATTCAAATGATAAAGTGAACGATTTTCTCTTCCGGTGAGAAAGTACCGCAAGATTTGAATAACAATTGCTTACTTCCCTCCCATTGATAACTTCAGCTGCTTTAAATAAGCAAGGCCATGTACACGAAACTCGAAATACAAGGAAAGCTGGTAAATAACAACTAGAACTTAAACACACGAAAAGAAAAAACAGAACAGGTTTATAGAAACACAAAGCATAACCAACTAAATAAAAGTAACGTAAAATGCACAACTGCAAGTGACCCAGTGACCCAGTCCACCCCAGTCATGCATGTTGCATGCAACTGGTTTTTCACATCCAACTTCATCCCACGTATTTGGGATTTGGCCTAGTGGGCCTTGCTGATCGACGTGGCTTATCAATACCTCCCCCATTATGTGGAACCTTGTCCTCAAGGTCCACGCCTAGAAACATCTCCAACAGTTGTTTAGTGGGTTCCCACGTTGCATCTTCTGCCGGTAGATTTGTCCAATGGACCAAACATTCTTCGATTATTTGGGCTCCTTGTTTGACCCAGCGGTGATCTAGAATAGCCTGTGGTGTTAGTATGATTACTCCATCATCAATGAATGGAGGTAACTCCGTGCTGTGCACCACCCCGTCCTCTTCGTTAGTGTTGTAGCGTTTGAGTAGGGATACGTGAAAGACGGGGTGAACACGCGAACCTTCTGGCAAGTGGAGCTTGTATGCAACTGTGCCGATTTTTTCCAAAATTTTGTAGAGTCCATAGAAGCGGCTAGCAAATTTCTGGTTTACTCGTTTGAAAATTGTTTGTTGGCGATAAGGATGTAGCTTCAGAAGCACTAACTCGCCAACCTCAAACGACACATCTTGACGCTTTCAGTCTGCGATTTGTTTCATTCGATTAACTGGGCGTGCAAGGTTGGTCTTGAGTTGTTGGAGCAATTCATCTCGATTCTATAGTTGCTGATCGACCTCATGCACTAGTGAGAGACCCGCATCGTATGATGGAATGGTGGGTGGCAGTCTTCCATACAATGCTTGAAAAGGGGTCATTCCCGTAGAGATGTAATAAGTTGTATTGTACCAGTATTCAACCCAAGGTAAGTATATGCTCCACTCCATTTGCGTGGCCATTGGTGGGCAAAACATCTGAGATATTGTTCAACGCAGCGATTGACGACTTCTGTCTGGCCATCGGTTTGCGGGTGATACGCAGAGCTGAGCTATAGTTTAGTGCCTGACATCTTGAAGAACTCCTGCCAAAAGTTACTCACAAAAACTGGATCGCGGTCACTAATGATGGATCTAGGCATGCCATGTAGCTTAAAAATTCCCTCCACAAACTTCTCTGCAACAACTTTAGCAGTAAAGGGATGGGTTAAGGTAAGAAAGTGAGCTGACTTACTGAGCCGGTCAACGACTACCTTGATAGTATCCTTGCCCTGTGAGGTGGGTAACCCATCAATAAAATCCAGTGTGATGTCGTCCCACACTTGGCAAGGGATGGGCAGCTGTAAGAGTCCTACTAGTGCCAAAGTTTCTGTCTTTGTCTTTTGGCACACCATGCAACCTTTGATATATTCTTGCACCGATTTGAGCATCCCTGGCCAATAAAATTGTTGCCCCAACTTTTTGTATGTGCGCAGTATGCCTGAGTGGCCGCCCACCTTAGTGTCATGCATCTCATGGAGCAGCTTGGCACGTAAGGCAGGATCGGCTGGTACGACGACCCGTTCCTTGTAACGAAGTAGGCCATTGCGCCACACATAGTGGCCGTTGGGTTGGTCAGTGGCTATATGGCTCATGGACTGGATATATGAGTCCTCCTTTGCCGCTTGCTTAATTTCTTCCCATAAGTTAACCCGAGGAATAAAAATATGGTGAAGAATGGGGCTACCTGGCTTACGTAAGAGAGCATCGGCTATAGAATTTTCACGTCCTGGACGGTAAGTAATCTCATAGTCATAGCCTAAGAGTTTGGCTACCCATTTTTGTTGCTCTAGTGTGGCAATGCGTTGCTCCAAAATATACTTTAGGCTTCGTTGATCAGTCTGAATATAGAATTTTCGACCTAAGAGATATGGTCGCCATAGGCGTATTGCTTCTACGATGGCTAACATTCTTTAGCGTAAGTGGACCAAGACTTTTTTGCTACCCCAAGGGCTCGACTCATGAATGCCACTGGTTTGCCTTGCTGAGACAACACTGCTCCAATTCCTTCTCCTGATGCATCAGTTTCGATAGTGAAGACATTGTTGAAGTTGGGCATTGCCAATGTTGGTGTGGTTGTCATGGCTTCTTTTAGAGCAACAAAAGCAGCTTCGACTTCCTCATGCCATCCGAATTGGCCCTTTTTAAGGAGATTTGTAAGGGCCCTTGCAATAATGCCATAATTTTTTACAAATTTCCTGTAATATCCTGTCAATCCTAAAAAACCACGTAGCTCAGAAATATTAGTAGGACGTGGCCATGCCACCATTGTTGCAATTTTGTTTTCATCTACTTTTACTCCTTGACTAGTGACAATGTGCCCGAGGTACTCCAACTCTTGTTGACCAAAAACACATTTGCTCTCCTTGATAAAGAACTGATGTTGCTTCAATATCTCCAAAGTCTGTTTTACATGCATCAAATGCTTGTCCCAAGTAGGACTATAAACCAATATGTCATCAAAGAAAACTAGTATGAATTTTCTAAGATGAGGGCGAAATATAGAATTCATGATAGCTTGAAATGTAGAAGGTGCATTACACAAGCCAAATGGCATAACTAAATATTCATAATGTCCGTTATGAGTATGGAAAGCAGTTTTTGAAATATCCGAAGGGTTTACTCGTACCTGATGGTACCCCGCTCTTAAATCTAGCTTGGTAAAATACGAAGCACCATAGAGCTCGTCTAACATATCATCAACCGTGGGAACGAGGAAACGATCTTTCACGGTGGCAGCATTGAGTGCACGATAATCTGTGCAAAAACGCCAGCTTCCATCCTTCTTCTTCACTAATAGTACTGGTGATGAAAAAGGGCTCGTACTAGGTCGAATGAGGCAAGAGTTTAACATACCATGGACTTGTTTCTCGATCTCCTCCTTTTGGTAGTACGCATAACGGTATGGTCGGACATTAATTGGTTCTATTCCTTCTTTGAGGGGGATGCAGTGATCAACTTCTCTGATGGGCGGTAGACCTGAAGGCTCTTTCAATAATTATGAGAACTCTTGCAATATTTTCTGCATGTCAGGATGTACTTTTTTGTGTGGCTCCGTAGCATCTACTTGTAGGCATATTGCAAAAAGGGCATGGCTCTGGCGAGCTTCTTTAGATAGTTCCCTAAGTGATGCAGCTTGAATGGCTTTATTGTCAACCCCTTGCAATTGCCTGATCTGGTTCTCCCAAAGAAATTTCATGGTTAACTACTTCCAATTGCAAACGACGAAACCTAGCATTTCGAGCCATTGGATTCCGAGGACTAGATCTATCCCTGTAAGAGGAAGAGAGTAGAGAGTTAAAGAGAAAAGAGTGCCTTGAAAGTCCACTCGTACCTCTTCGAAATGCCCTTGACACTTTAGTTTCTCGCCATTGGCTATCCGCACAGTGAAAGTATTGGTTGGTACCACTGGTAATCGTAACTTGTTGGCCAGCCTCTCACTAATGAAGTTATGAGTTGACCCACTATCGATGAGTACAATGACATTGTGAGAACCGATCCTGGCTGCTATCCTCATGGTCTTAGGCGCAGTCCATCCTGTTATTGCATGCAGTGTTATTTCTGGCTCGGTGGTATCCTCATAATTCTCCTGGACTGGTTGTTCCTCGGTGTTATTATCGCCTAAAAGAGTGTTGGTGCCATCGTAACCCTCTATCATGAGTATTCTTGGCCCTTGACATTTATGCCCTACAGTAAAACGATCATTACAGTTAAAACATAAGTTTTGGGCTCTCCTCCACTACATTTCCTCCCAGGTGAGACGCCGAACAGGATTGGCAGAGGTTGATGATGTGAATCGATTGCTAGGGGGGAGATCTAGAGGAGCTCGCATCGTTGGTGCAGATTTGAGAAACCTCTTTTGCCTGTTAAGTTGTTCATCTTTCATTCGAGCTAAGCCAATGGCTTCCTTCAAGTTCTGAGGCCTAAACATTCGGATACCATCTAAGATGTCCGTTTTCAATCCACCCATAAATGTTCCCACCAGAGCTTTCTGCGTCCATCCTCGTACTCAGTTGCCCAAACACTCGAATTCTCGTTGATAGTCACGTAATGAACCAACCTGCCTTATCCTTGAAAGGGCTTCATCAAAATCTTCGCCTTCCGAAGGCCCAAAGCGAGCCCAAAGTTCGTCTTCGAAGTTTGCCCATGAGAGAGCACGCCCTTCTTCTTGGAATGTCCTACGAATCCATTGCCACCATTGGTTGGCCTCTCCTTCCAAGTGGTAGGAGGCCAAAGAAACTTTCTGGGTTTTGGGAGTATTATGAAACTCAAAAAACTAGTTCACACGATTAAACCACTCCGTCGGGTCATCCCCTGAGAATCTGGGAAATTCGAGCTTTGCTGTCTTGGAAGAGACAACAAGCCGTCCTCCATCATGGCCTTCACAGTGATGGTTGCCATGGTTTGGAGGTTCCTGGTTTACAAGTAACACATCAGAGAGACGGTTAAGAGTTTCTTCCAAATGACGTAGCCTCTCAGCCATGCCGAGCTCCATCCGGTGTAGCCCATCTTCCAACTGCTCAATACGCTCCTTGTTGGTTCCCATATCTAACTTGGCTCTGATACCAATGATAGGTCCCAACAAATATTCAAATGATAAAGTGAACGATTTTCTCTTCCGGTGAGAAAGTACCGCAAGATTTGAATAACAATTGCTTACTTCCCTCCCATTGATAACTTCAGCTACTTTAAATAAGCAAGGCCATGTACACGAAACCCGAAATACAAGGAAAGCTGGTAAATAACAACTGGAACTTAAACACACGAAAAGAAAAAACAGAACAGCTTTATAGAAACACAATGCATAACCAACTAAATAAAAGTAACGTAAAATGCGCAACTGCAAGTGACCCAGTCCACCCCAGTCATGTATGTTGCATACAACTGGTTTTTCACGTCCAACTTCATCCCACGTATTTGGGATTTGGCCTAGTGGGCCTTGCTGATCGACGTGGCTTATCATACTATAGTTTAGGAAGTTTATATGTATTGTGTAGAAATTTGCTCTGTGATTTTAGGAAAAGTGTCATGTATATAATTTGATAGTCTCTGAATAAAAAATACGTTTCTGGGCCCAATATTTGTTCTACTGTCCTTCAAACCCCTGCGCCCATGGTATCAAAGCTGGTGTAAAGCTAGTTTGGCTTCTCAGCCTGCCTTACATAGATATACGTACATTCACAGATATGACAAGACTAAGCCTGCCTAAAGGCAAGAACACAGCAGATGTGATCCCATAGCCCAATGAACACAACCCAGGACTGAAAACGCAAACCCAAGGACATGAATGTAGGACCCGATGAATGCAACCTAGGACTGAAAGTGCAAGCCTAAGGATGCAAACCCAGGACCCGATGGCAAACTAAGCTACATGGAAGACTGCCTTGACGGGAATGATTGGCCGAACAGGAGGAATAGACCGAGAATCATCTAGAGAAAGTACCGCTGAAGGCGCTGCAAAAGTTTCAAACCTAGGTGGTGTCTGGAGCAGTGGAATTTCAGCAAGCCAGGGAACCAAGAGTTTGGATTCATCCTCAAACTCACTCCATGTAAATATCCATAGTCTGAATGGGAGAAATTATGTGAAGTGGGCTCAGACTGTGAAGCTAATACTGGATGGCAAAGAAAAATGTGGATATTTGACTAGGGACATCCCAAAACCAACAAAAAGTGATCAACAAAAGAAAATATTTATTGCTTGGTTAATAAATGCAATGAAACCGATTATTGGAAAACCATTTATGTTTCTACCCACTGCTAGAGATATTTGGGAGGTTGTCAAAGAAGCATATTCTGACCTTGGAAATTCTTCACAGATATTTGAGTTAAAATCAAAGTTGTGGCATACAAAGTAAGGAAACTAGGACATGAAATCCTATTATAATGAATTAATGACTCTTTGGCAAGAGTTGAACTTCTACTACGATGATGATTGAAAATGTTCTAAAAACAGTATTCAATTTATGAAACATCAAAAAAGTGATAAGGTGTTTATGTTTCTAGCAGGATTGAAAAAAGAGTTAGATGAAGTATGGGATCATATTTTGGGAAAAAACCCTCTTCCCACCATTAGAGAAGCCTTTTCTGAGGTTCGCCAAGAAGAAACTCGATAGAGTGTATTGCTAAACAAACACCCTCATATTTCTGAGGTGGAGAATTTTGCTCTTGTTACGAAACTTTTCATGAGACACCCAAGAAAGATGGTAAACGACCATGGTGTGATAATTGCAAATGTCCTAGACACTCACGAGAGACTTGTTAAAAAATCCATGGCAAGCAGCCAAATCAAAAAAAGAGACTTAGAAGGGATGGGCACACATTTCGAGCTACTGTATCTGATCAAGAGCAGTAGTCATCCTCAAGTTCATTTCTTTTCACAAAAGAACAACTACACCAACTAAACAAATTATTAGAATCTCAAAAGTCTCTCCCATGCTCTTTAACTCAGAAAGATAACTATTCAAAAACTACTCTTTTAATTGTCCAATTTGATCAAACCTAGATCATAAATTCAAGTGCAACTGACCATATGACAGGAGTTTCTAGTCTATTTTCATCCTATAGTCCATGTGCAGGAAATCAAAAAATAAAAATTGTTGATGGCCCTCTGTCAACTATCGTTGGAAAAGGTTCCATTGTTATTTCTCCTTCTCTTACCTTGCATAATGTCCTTCATGTTCCTAACTTATCTTGTAATTTGTTATCTGTTAGTAAACTTGTCAGTGATCTTGATTGTCAAATTAATTTCTTTCTAACTCATTGTGTTTATCAGGATTTGACCTCGGAGAGGATGATTTACAATGCTAGAAAAAATAGAGCACTTTAATGAACAATTCCTTTCTTCAAGAAAAAATTTCTCAAAATCTTATTATAATATTCATTTCTATTATTACTTTTAAAAATCTGTATATTGGTTTGAAACTGAGTTTACACCATATAATAAAAAATTTAAAAAATTTGTTCAGTTTCTGATTTTTCATTTAATAAATATACCCAACATAAGCAAGTGTAGTCATCGATAAAAGTGATGAACCATCTTTTGCTGGTAGGTATACTTATTTTATTAGGACCCCACACATCATCACTACGTATGATTGTGAATGGCTTTGAAAGTTTATATGGTTGCGATGGAAATAAGACTCTGATATTTAGCCAGTTCACATATTTCACACTGAAATGAAGATACATCTTTATGATAAAATAAATGAGGAAACAAATGTTTGAGATATTGAAAACTAGGATACCCTAGCCTAAAATGCCATGACGTAATTTCATTATTATCAAAAATAGAAATAGATTTAAAATATAAACTGGAACTTGTACTTGATGAGATAAGAGCTCTTAAAAAGAACAATACCTAGAGTGTTGTAACCTTACCAAAAGGAAAGACAATGGGTTGTAAATGGATCATTACCATAGTAATCGAAGTTGCATGATTCACATTGTGAATCGACCACGTTGCTTCGATTCGTATAGCCACCGATATATATTAGTGGCCAAATTGCCGAAAGACTAGAATCGCGGCCAGAATCGCACAAATCGGTGCGATTCTAGCAAGATTCGATGAATGATTCGATTCTACGATTTAAGATGTCCATCTTGTGATGGGTTTGCAGCTTCTGGCATTGATTCTTTCGTCTTTGTCTGCTTACTCTACGTCTACGCTTGCATCTGTGCCTGTGTCTCTGTTTGCCTACATTTGGGTCACCTGCATCTTCCTCCTCTTCATCTTCATTGTCTGCATTCTACTTTTTTTTAACTACACCAAAAGAAAACACAGCGTTCCCGCTGTGTTTACTTTGGGTATAGCATTTTGTATAATATATAATATTATAGTATATTATATTACATTATATTATATAATATATATAT
Source organism: Gleditsia sinensis (assembly GCA_037074535.1). Lineage (NCBI taxonomy): Eukaryota > Viridiplantae > Streptophyta > Magnoliopsida > Fabales > Fabaceae > Gleditsia > Gleditsia sinensis. The sequence continues at coordinate 13,380,617 of CM073463.1, read as the reverse complement.
GAACATATAAAATATTATATTATATCATATATTATATAAAATATATTATTATATTATATAATCTAAAATTTTAAATTTATATAAACTCAATCTAATATATCAACATTAGTATATTATTTTAAACATTTTGATTATATTATTTATATTTTATAATATGCATTTTAAATTATTTTATAATATATCTTTAAATCTTACCATTCGATATAATTTACAATTCACAATTCAAAAATAAGCTATTCGATTCACGATTGAGATTCTTGAATCTCAATTTGATTACTATGGTCATTACTCTAAAGTACAATTCAGATAGCTCTATAAAAAGATATAAAACTAGATTGGTGGCTAAAAGATTTATTCAGACATATGAGATAGGTTACTCTGAAACATTTGCACCTGTTGCAAAGCTGAATACAATTAGAGTGCTGCTATCAATTGCTGCTAATCTGAACTGACCATTGCAACAACTAAATGTTAAAAATACCTTTTTGAATTGTGACCTGGAGGAAGAAGTATATATGGAGTCTCCCCCCCCCCCTTTGAAAAAAAAGTTTGATCACAAAGTATGCAAATTAAAAAAATCCTTATATGATTTCAAACAATCCCCAAGGGCTTGGTTTGAAAAGTTTAGTCTACCAGTGAAAAAACAGGGATATTCTTAAAGTCAGACTGATCATACTTTGTTCTTTAAATTCTCACTAGAAAAAAAATTGTAGTATTAATTGTTTATATCGATGACATCATTTTTACGGGAGATGATATAACTAAAATGGAGCGGCTAAAAGGCAACCTTGCACTAAAATTCGAAATCAAGGACGTTGAAGTTCTTAAATATTTTCTTGGTATGGAAGTTGTTCGCTCTATGAAGGGAATAATGATCTCTCAACGAAAATATATTCTTAACCTTTTGAAGAAAACAAGAATGAGTGAGTGTAGACCAACCGATATTCCTATGGACTCAAATATGAAACTGTGAAAAAAAGAAAGTACACTTGTACACATTAGAAGATACAAAAAGTTGGTTGAAAAATTAATCTATCTATCACATACTAGACCAAATATTGCTTATTTTGTTTATATGGTTAGTCAATTTATACATGCTCCATATGAAGAACATCTTGAAACAATTTACAAGATTCTAAGATATTTAAAATCCTCTCCTGAATAAGGTCTACTCTTCAAAAAGACGAATAAGAGGAATACTAAAGTCTTCATAGATGCAGATTAGACTAGATCAATCACTGATAGAAAATCTATATTAAGATATTGTACCCTCGTTTGGGGTAATCTAGTTACCTAGCGAAGCAAGAAACAAAATGTAGTTGCTAGAAGCAATGCGGAAGCCAAATTTAGAGTTATGGCTCAAGGGATATGTGAAGAATTATGGGTTTACAGGATTTTGCATGAATTCAAAAAGACAGTAGACCTTCCTGTAAAATTATATTGTGATAATAAAACTGCTATTAGCATTACTTACAATCCAGTCCAACATGATAGGACCAAACATATTAAAATTAATAGACACTTCATTAAAGAGAAATTGGAGGATGGAATCATTTGCATGCCTTTTGTGCAGTCAAATTAGCAAACGGCTGACATTCTTATGAAGGGACTCTCAAGATCACATTTTGACTATTTAATTATCAAGTTGGACATGTTTGATATCTATGCACTAACTTGAGGGGAAGTGTGGAAATATGGAGCTCAATTTAAGGCCCGATATTCCATATCTTATATGATCCCAGGTCAATATCTGTATATCTGATTTTTCTCTCTTTATTTTACTGTTACTATAGATTAGGAAGCTTATCTGATTGTGTAGAAATCTGCTCCATGATTTTAGGAGCAGCGTCATATATATAATCTGATACCCTCTGAATAAAAAATACGTTTCTGGGTCCAACATTTGTTCTACTATGCTTCAGACCCCTCTGAGCTATACTAATTGTTTACATTCTTACAAATCAACTAACAGGTGTGTGTTTTCTTCGTACTTCAATCTGGAAAAACTATCACATAAAGGAAAGCTTTAGACTTTAAAAATATTCAAAAGTAAACTATAGCTCTCAACAAAAACTATAAGGTTTTTAACATAAATTCCTCCATTCTCCAATTTAAACCTAACAAACTCATGTAAAAAATATAAGACCAAAAAGGAAAGAAAAGAATCCTCAACAGATCAGCTATTTCTCATAACCCTCAAAACTCTTGAGCTCTCATTATTTTACAAACCACCTTTTATAGTTACTAATATCTTCTCCAAAAATCACAACTTTAATTATAGACAATTAGGTTTAGGCTGTTGTCAGAATAGGTGTGAATGCTAGCTATTACTTAGTGTGAAAATGAGGTCTATATAACAGTAATGTATTTATTGTAGTTTAACGTCTTGTCTTGTATCAAGTCTATATGAATACCATAGTTGTGTAGGTCAGTATAAACATTGACACACATTCTAAATCTTAAGGTTTCATCCTTATTTCTCCAGCTTTACATGGTATCAAAGTTAGGGGAAGAAAACCCTAAGCACCCACTATTAGTGGTATTTTGTATCAGTGACAATGTGTCCATCCGGTCCATGTCTATCTGGTCCATATACTTGACCTATTTTTTAGTCATCACCTCACAAGACCCATCAGAAGTTGCCAGCCAGCACACCCACTGAGTCCAATCACAATCCAACAACACTACACCCACACACGCTGGTGCATGGGACCTCTACCCTCCAATGGATGTCTGGCCAGACCAGAATCAGCCAATTAGTGTTCCACAGATCAGTCCAGTCCTTGACATCTTTGTTTCGCTGTTTGGAGCCTTTTGTAACGTTTTCAGCCACTGATCTCCACCTCTATTTGGTGTGTTTTAACTCTTGTTCAGTTAATTTCCACTGTGCATCACTGCAGTGGTGTTTTCCTTGTGATGGATGTCAGTCCAACTATCTTACCAACCTCATCTGAAAATCTTGTCAGGTCATTCCCTTGGATTCTGACCTTTGTAAGGTTCCCTTCAATCCATTTACTCATGGCTCAGGCTGAGATAATCCCTGTTATCCCCAAATTTGGTATTTTCACTTCTGCTTGCTTTGGTTCACTTTGATTACTAATGACAAATTGACAAAAACTTGGATTTTGGATTTTAGAGCATCTGATCACATATCTTGTAACCTTAGTCTTTTATCACACCTTATTAATACTTCATTTCTTCCATTGTTATTCTTGCTAATGGTTCCAAAACCATAGCTAAAGGTATTGGAAAAACATAGCCCTTACCTTCTCTATCCTTGGATTCTATGCTCCGCATTCCTAGTTGTCCCTTTCATCTTGTTTTTGTTAGTGTAGAAAGGCTAAATGAGATCACTGACTTATGTATAATTAAAAATTAGGTCAAGTACATATGTATGACTTGGGTTGCTCAGCAGTCACCCAATCATATAACTCTAATGTGCTGAAGCCTTCAATATGTTAATACTCATTAAAAAACAAAAACAAAACCAAACATGGCTCGTTGGAAAATTTTCAGTCACTGGAAAATGTATTAGCTACTAACAAACAAGCAGAGAAAGAAATCAAACCCATACCAGAGAAAAGGGGGCTTGGAGCTTGCTCAAAGGAGTGGTTGGATCTCTGACCTTAAAAACAATAAACTGTTGGAAGGCTACTTTTCTCTCAAATCTAGCTTTGTTAACATGTAGAGAGGCTAAATAGGATAACTAAGTTACTTAGTCTGACCCTCTGTGTCTATTTATAATTAAAAATTAGGTCAAGTACATGTATAGTGCAACTTATATAAACCCAGTCATTAGCCAATAATTTTAATGTAGCCATCAAAATTACTCTCATACTTCTAACTGTTAGCAAATTGACTCACTCTTAATTGCTTTGTCATTTTTTCTAATAATCATGTTCTTATACAGGATCAAGGTATGGGACAAATGATTGGCATCGGACATGAGTCACAAGAGTTGTATCATCTTACAATGCCCGCATCACCAGTCTTATGTACTTTGACTAATTCTCCTAAACTTCTTCACACTTTTTTGGGACATCCCAATTGTTACACCCATCCCGCAAGAGAACCAGGCGACAAGTCTTATGTACTTCTACTGATTTTTCTAAACTTCTTCACGACCATATAGGATATCCCGATTGTCACACTCATTCTTCAAGGGAGCGCACATGGTTCCCTTGCACAATGGGTGGGACAACAGTTTATCCAAGACTCAAAAGATGGTCCCCACTCTTTCCTCTTTACCATTTTTAGATTGTGAATCTTGTCAACTTGGCAATGGTGCTCATGCATCTTTTCCAACTCGTACCCATAATAAATCTAAGTCTCCTTTTTCTATGGTTAACACAAATAGTGGGGGTCCTAACCATAATAGCTCTACTTTGAATTTTTATTATTTTGTCACTTTCATTGATAATTATTGTACATGGTTATTCCTTATGAAAATTTGTTCTGAGTTGTGGTGGTGGATTGATATTTTAGTTAGAAGTTAACTAATTCATTATTTGTTTTGATGGATTGATTCATAAAGATGGGCCACTTCCTTGCTTGCAAGAAGACTTGTGACGCCTCACGTATAGCAAGTTTATCTTTCGATATGTGGTAAGGTTGCATGGTGTACCCAAAAGCATCACTTCTGAACAAGATAGTAAATTCTTAAGTCACTTTTGGAGGACTTTGTGGGGGCTTTTCAAGATTGATTTGTCCTTTAGTAGTTCTTTTCTTTCCCAAACTGACAGACAAACTTAAGTTGTTAATAAGACTTTGAGAAATACCATTTGAAGTATTTGTAGGGATACACCAAAACAGTGAGATCATTTTTTGGAACTGGCAAAATTTGCTTATAACCCTTCAAGGTAGTGAATGGGAATGAGAAGGTATCTAAACATACTCTAAATTTGCTCCCTCTACCCAAGATTACTGGTTACAGTTTAGCTGCCTAACACTTGGCTGAGAAGATCCAATGCAATTCAGATGAAAGTTAAAGATAAGCTTGAAGAATCTATGGTTTAGTAGTGTTGTTCAATAATTTGAGATAACTTGTAGTGAGGCTGATCATTCGTTATTCTATTTACATCGGTTGTCCACTAGTTGCATTTATTTGGTTGTTTGTGTGGATGATGTTGTTATCATAGGGAATAATCAAGAGAGTTTTCCAATTGAAATAACATCTCAAGCATTTCTAGACTAAAAACTTGGGGAAGCTAAAGTATTTCTTGGGCATTGAGGTGGCACAATCTAGCATTGGTCTTACAATCTTAGAGAAAGTATATCTTGGATCTTCTTGAAGAGGCAGATATGTTGAATTACAAATCAATTGGCAGTCACATGGACCTAATCTTAAACTCCTAACTGAAAAGTTGAAGACTTGTGGAAATGTTGAACCATTTCACAACCACTCGACCAGATATTTACTACAATATGAGTGTAGTAAGTCATTTTTTACAGTCTCCACACACGTCATTGGAACGAAGTGACTTGCATTCTAAAGTACAACAAGGGTGCTTTTGAAAAAGGACTGTTGTTTGAGGATCACAAACATGCTCGAGTAGTGGATATGCAAATGCTAATTGAGCAAGATCTCCCTTAAATTGACGATTCACCACTAGTTATTTTGTACTTGTTTGAGGAAATCTTGTTTTTTAGAAAAGCAAGAAACGAAAAGTTATGGTTAGATCTACAGCAAAAGCTAAATATCATGCCATGGCTCTAGCAACATGAGTTAATATAGATAAAACAGTTACTTTAAGAGTTACAATTTGAAGAAATTGACAAGAAGACACTTATTTGTAACAATCAAGCTGCATACATATTGCCTCAAATCCAATCTTTTGTGAAAGGACAAAGCACATAGAACATGATTACCATCTATGAAGCACGGACACTTCATTTTAAGGCGTGTCAACGTATCAGACACTCTACAGACACCGACACTCCTCAAACACTCTTGAAACACGTATCTGACGCATATCTCGTGTCCAACTTTTTAAAAAAATATATATAAGAAAAAGACTCATGTCGGACACCTCTTTGAACGTGTCCGACACTTATTTCAAATATTTTAGACACAAATCATCTATCTCCTTAAATTTTCATTTGAAGTTCGAACACAACACCGACAGCTTGTATCCCGGTCATAGCAACATATCTTCCATTGAAGTTGGGTTCCCATCATCTATCGTAGCTTGCATCCCAGTCATCACATCTCTATTGTTTGTTTTTGTTGACCATTGACAGTAAGTTCTTCTTATTGAATTTGTCTGTGTGTATGGCCATGTGCATATTCCTTTTCAACAAGTCTTCGAAGTTTGTTTTTATGCAAACATATATACATATTCAAAAATTTGTTTTTGGGGTTCAAGTTTTTCTATGGAGGAAAAAAAAGTCAAATTCTTTTGATTCTTGTGTTGTCTCTTAATGTCTTACATAAATGCAGTAGTAAAGAACTGAGATAGCTTTTGTCTATAGTGGGAGAGTTAAATTATAATAATGCACATATAATTCTTTTTAGAGTTATTCTCTTACTTTTGTTTTTTGTTATTGTTGTATATGTACATAATTTTTGTATTTTGTTATTTCCTTTTGTTGTTGATGTTGGAGTTTTATCGGTTGTATAATCTAAAATTAGAAAGTTCTTTTCACAGATGAAGGAAATGAAAACAATAGCGGTGATGAAGAAGAATGAATGTTGATTGTATTATTTTTTTTAGATTAAGTTGTGAAGTGAATTGTAAATATTATTGTTTTCTGGTTTTATATATATATATATATATATATATATATATATATATACACACACACACACACGTGTATATATATACGATATACATATACATACACATGTATATTACACGTGTATACGTATACATACACATGTGTGTGTGTGTGTATATATATATATATATATATATATATATATATATATATATATATATATATATATATAATTTTTATTTTTTAATTCACGTGTCTTCAACGTGTCATGTTTTACATTTTTTTAAAATTTACATGTCACATGTCCGTGTCCATGTTCGTGTCGTGTTCCGTGTCCATGTCCGTGCTTCATAGATTACCATTTCATCAAGGAAAAGATTTTAGCTCTATCAACTCTAATAATCAACTAACTAATATTTGCACCAAGTTCCTAAGAAGTCCACGCATCACTTATATTTGCAACCAGCTTGGTGTATGTGACTTATATGCTCCTGTATGTAGATTGCTATCAAATCCCTTGATTAGGGTTGTAATTAGGGTTGTGATTCGAGGTCAAATATCTATGTAATTAATATCATTTAATGTCTTGTCTATAAATACCATAGTTGTCAAATTACAATTCAAATTGTGAATAGGACGACTTATTTTTTAATCGTAAATTGTATCAAATTATATCAAATTATATCAAATTATAAGATTCACAAATACGTTGAAGAATAGCTTAAAATATATAATATAAAATATAAATAAGTAGCTAACATAAACAAAATATTTAAAATAATATATTTATATGAATGATTCTAAACATAATTAACCATAAAGACATAATTAGGTCGTGAATCATAGATTCCTAGACTTGAAAAAACTTAACCAAACTAGTGAGCTCTAACTCTCTTCCTCATTCCTCAAGATTAACGTCACTATCACCGTTGCTATCATCATTGTCATCTAACTTGACTAAGTCTTCATTCTCTTTCTCTTCATTATCACTAACACCATCATCTTCAATTTCATCTTGTAACTCAATCACTTTTCCTTTTGCTTTCTTGTTTGCATTAGCAATAACATTTAAGATTTCTTGGACCTAAACATATATATGTAAGTGAAAGTATAATTTAAGAATTTAAAGATTTAAGAAATGAGAATGAATCATGAAGAGGAAAGGCTATTTCAGAATTTAAGTTTGAATAAGTTAAGAATTATGAAGAGGAAAAGCTACCTTGAGTTTGAATAGGTTTAGAATTATGAAGAGGAAAATCTATTTAAAGGTTGCCTTTTTGAGTTTTAATACGTTTAGAAGTAATTTTAGCTCAATTGAAACATTGAAATGCTGCATTTTGACTTATTAAAAAAAGTCAGATGGTATCATGAGAGGAAAGGTTCAAGGCTGCCTTTTGAAATTGTAGCTCAAGTGTTACAATTGAATCGCTATGTTTGGCGATTGGACTTATTAATAAAAAAAATTATATGGGTATCTGGAAGAAAAAACAACGCAATGTAGAAAAGACACCATGGAAAAAACCCATCGTGAGATGGCTTGTAGGAATCACATTGATATGTGTGATTCTAGCAATGATTTTGGTCCTCCAATGATCAAACCAATGGCCATATGAATTGGAGTGACGTGATCGATTCACGTTTCTACAACACTGGTCAATACACCCAATAAATATCAAGGAATCATGTAAGCCATTCTTACTGACTACATTTCATACTGTGGAGTTTCTTCTCTTCTCTCTTATTTCACAATGACGTAAGCATCAAAGGATTAAATTATTCAAGGAAGGAGATCTAGTTATGGTTCATTTGGGTAAAGAACATTTGCCACAGGAAACTTACATCAATCTCCATAAGGTGGACCTTAGCAGAAATTTGAAGAAGATAAATGATAATACTAAGTTGCCTAAGTCATGGATTTACCAAAGTCCGTCGCTATTTCTCCAAACTTTAATGTGCCTGATTTATTTGTGCATCACTCTCCCAATACACTCCTATATCGAGAGGCCAACTTGAGGATGAATTTTTTAACGAGGGAGTGACTAATGCAGGACTGTCCTAGATGTCCTTGGACTGCTATAGGATATTTTTTTGGCTAAAGTAAACTTTTGGTTCCTTAATTTTGAGGTGAATTTCAATTGTCCCAAATGTTTTATTTGATCCAATTTCGTCCACCCTTGTTAGAAAAAGCTTCAATATTTTCCTAATAGCTCACTCTGCCGTAATTAGTAATGGAAAATGCTACAACAACAACAACTAAGCATTTTCCCACTAAGTGGGGTCGACTACATGGATCAAACGGCGCCATAGTGGCCTATCATGGATGAGATCAACAGATAAGTTATTAACTATTAAATCATTTTTAATAGTTTCACTTATTGTTTTCTTTGGCCTCCCTCTACCTCTAATTATTGGACTATTCTCCATCCGATCAACTCTTCTCACTAGGGCTTCTGCAGGTCTTCTCCACACATGGCCAAACCACCTTAAGCGAGTTTCAACCATCTTCTCCACAATAGGTGCTATCCCAACTTTCTCTCTAATACACTCATTTCTAATCATATCTCTTCTAGTGTGTCCACACATCCATCGCAACATTCTCATCTCTGCAACGTTGAGTTTATCTTCATATTGTCTTTTAACCGCCCAACATTCCGTACCATACAATATAGCAGGTCTTATAGCCGTACGGTAGAATTTTCCTTTAACTTTGAGCGGCACTTTTTTATCACAAATGACACTCGAAACTTTCCTCCATTTCATCCATCCAGCTTGAATCCTGTGGTTTACGTCCTCCTTTACTTCACCGTCATTTTGAATAATGGACCCAAGATATTTAAAACTTGTAACTTGTTTTAATATATAGTCTCCAAAGTAATGGAAAATGCTAACATGGCCAAAAATAATCTTATATGGCAAATATGTCACTCAAAAGTCTAGGTCTCACCATCAACTTCATTCAATAATCATGACCAATTCTCAACTAAAATTAATGCCCAAAAAAGCCCGAAACACAAAGGAAATAATAAAAAAATAGATAAAATCACCCTTTCTGACCACAATAGACTCATCTTCGTATTACACTGAAATCTTGTACAAGCACTAGCAAACTTGATGCTTTAGTGAACCAATTCCAATCCAACACTGCAAATTGCCAAACCCATTAAAGAAACAAACTTGAAGAAGACCCAATAATCATAGAAAGCCTAAAGAGCAAGCCACAAAGAAAAATTCAGCAGCTAGGAAAGAACATGAAGGACAAATAATGAAGCATCAACAGGAGAGTTGGGTTGTTGGAGCAAGTGCCAAAGAAGCTTTAAAGAATTCCAACTGAGAGGGGTGGAGAATCTTTGCTTTGGCTAGGGTTGTACCTTGGCTTTTTTCAGGGATTGCTCAAGAAAAAGAGAGTCAGTTTGTAAAGTTTCAAAATTTTTGTAAATGATGGACAATAGTGGCTGGGTGCTTCATCACCCAAGCTTCCTCTTATGTCTCTTTTTCATAAACCGGAGACGCTACCTCTATTTTCCCAAAGGATGATAATTGGTGGGTGCTATTTCAATGACCCAATTCGTTGGGTTGATTAGGAAATTTTGGTGGCAAGCATGTTCATGAAACTCTATATATGCACTCACCAAGCTTGGGGTTGCGTTCCATTCCCTTTTTGCTGATGAAGATTTTCATATTTTTCCACCTATGGTTTTTTTTCTTTGGGGGTTTCCAAGCATAGTTGTCAAATCACAATTCAAATCGTGAATCAGACAGCTTATTTTTTAATCTTAAATCTTGAATTGTATGGAATCATAAAATTCACAAACAAATTAAAAGATAGTTTAAAATATAAATAAGTAGATAACACAAACAAAACATTTAAAATAATATATTTATTTCAATAATTCTAAAAACAAATAACCATGAGTCTTAAAAAGACATGATTAATTCATGAATCATAGATTATTAAACCTAAACAACTAATAAGCACTAAGCAACAGAAGCAAAAACATTAGCTTCTGCCTGTGGGAATGGGTAATTGGCTGTTTAAAGATTGCCTAATGCCATAAGAAGATTATATAATATAACTATACTCAAAGGAAAACACAGTTAAAAAAAAAAAGTTGAACAAAGACCCAACAAAGACGAATAGGAAGGCACAGACAGACAAAGATGCAAACAGGCGAAGAAGAAGATGAAATACCCAATGCCAGAAGACTACAAACCCATCGCGAGATGGGTATTTGGAATTGCAAAATCGTTCAATTCTGCGATTCTTGCCAGAATTGCACCGATCTCTGCAATTCTTACGACAATTCTGGCCCAACTGCGATTTGGCAACCGATTTGTATCAATGGCCACACAAATCGGAGTAGTGAATCAAAAAAAGATGGGGTTTTCCATCCACTCCCTACATTAGCAAAAGAGAGAGATTTCCTTGGATCTTCTAAAAACCTTTGCAAATTTTCTCAAGAAAGTGATGAAATGAAGAACCCAAAATCCAATAAGATGATGTTCTGTGTTATATTGTCAGTGTTTTAAAATCTAGTTATTCCCCTCAGCATGTTCTAAATACAATTAGCCACATAGAATACAAGTCAGCATTTTCTGTAACTCATTTAGATGGAGTTAGCTATCAGCAAAACATTGCAACATTTTAGAACAATGTAGGATGATTTAGTCAAATAGAACATTTAGGATGAAATTGAAATTCACCTAAAAGTTAAGGGACCAAGAATATACTTTAGCTGAAATTTTTTATATTTTTACCTATTTTTAATTTAGTATTTTCCTATTTTTTTGTAGAGTCTGCTTTAGAGTTCACTCTTTTCCTCCACAAAAGGATTAGTTTCCTAGTTGGTATAGAATTGGTTAACTCTAGTTTCCTAGTTACTTTAGGATTTCATGATTTATTCTCCATTTATAAATTATACCTCTGCCTTTGAAGCAAACAAAACACTTAAAATAATATATTTATTTCAATAATTCTAAAAACAAATAACCATGAGTCTTAAAAAGACATGATTAATTCATGAATCATAGATTATTAAACCTAAACAACTAATAAGCACTAAGCAACAGAAGCAAAAACATTAGCTTCTGCCTGTGGGAATGGGTAATTGGCTGTTTAAAGATTGCCTAATGCCATAAGAAGATTATATAATATAACTATACTCAAAGAAAAACACAGTTGAAAAAAAAAAAGTTGAACGAAGACCCAACAAGGACGAACAGGAAGGCACAAACAGACAAAGATGCAAACAGGTGAAGAAGAAGATGAAATACCCAATGCCAGAAGACTACAAACCCATCGCGAGATGGGTATTTGGAATTGCAAAATCGTTCAATTCTGAGATTCTTGCTGGAATTGCACCGATCTCTGAAATTCTTACGACAATTCTGGCCCAACTGCGATTTGGCAACCGATTTGTATCAATGGCCATACAAATTGGAGATGTGAATCAATGGCCCAACATTTTAGAACAATGTAGGATGATTTAGTCAAATAGAACATTTAGGATGAAATTGAAATTCACCTAAAAGTTAAGGGACCAAAAATATACTTTAGCTGAAATTTTTTATATTTTTACCTATTTTTAATTTAGTATTTTCCTATTTTTTTTGTAGAGTCTGCTTTAGAGTTCACTCTTTTCCTCCACAAAAGGATTAGTTTCCTAGTTGGTATAGAATTGGTTGTTAACTCTAGTTTCCTAGTTACTTTAGGATTTCATGATTTATTCTCCATTTATAAATTATACCTCTTCCTTTGAGGCAAGATAGTTTGTCCAACAGCAATTCAGTTTATACAGATTTTCTCATTGCAAATTCTATCTTTCATGAACTTGCTTCTTAACTTGGACTACTTTTGTACATGTAACTTGGACTGTGTGTTTAGTTAAATCAAGATGTTTATCATTTAGTCTATTGAAACTACTGCTAATTTGCTAAATAATAAATTTATAAAAGATTTTAAATACAAATAAGAAAAAAAAATGTGTCTATTCTCATTGACAACCATATCCCAGTGCTACAATATCAAGTTGCACTAGCCTTTGATTTAGCTAAAACCCAATCACAAGACATGTATCCCAAGCCAGATCTCATGCAAGAAGTGAGGAAAGCACAAAAATGAACCTTCTTATAGCCAATCACATCACACTTACCTCCAAAACGGAATCCATTGAATAAAGATATGGCCACCACACAGCTGCAAAGGTTCCTAAAACCAACAACCCCAGTTTTGACACCTCAAAGAGTGGATATTTGCGCCTCAGGCATTTACCCAAAAGATGGCTGAAAAAAGCTGGTGCAAAGTATGCACTCATCTGCAAAGGAGCACATGGTAACAGTTATACCATACTAGAAGGAAAAGAAAAGGTAAAAAAAATCATCAGAGAGAAAGTTCACTAGTTGACTTGGAGTTCACAATATCCCTAGCTTTGAAACATATATGGCTTCTTAATCCATTACTGCTGCTTGTTATTTATCTGGCAACCCTATAATTTTGCACCTTATGGCTTATGACTATATTCAATTAAACACCCAAGAGTATATATTGGGTCTTATTCAATGTAATCCACACAAGAAACAATCAAGTCAACCACAGAGTAATCAAGATTGCTCTTGTTAAAGATTTACAAACTTTATTTTAAGCCAAATTATAGGCTAAGAAGTATGTCAGAGTCAAATTCAGGATATGAAAGTAAATTAACCAATAATTATAAGAATTGACCCAAAACAAGAAAAAAAGCTACAGAATCCAGCCAATTAAGTTTGCACCTTTATTGCCTTCTAAGTTCTGGCCTCAAAGAACAAACTTATGAACAGAGAATCCAACAGACAGAAAATGAAATGCCTTCGAGAGAAATAATGAAACAAATACAAGCACATACTCAAATTTTAAATTACATTTTCTCTTGGGCAGGACTGTACAATTATATATGACCATATAGACCATGTAGAATAGCAGGAAATTGCAAGGCTAATGAACAATAGACCTATGCAATGATGAAGGAAATTAACCTGTTTATGATTTAGGGCTAGACAATACAGAACACAAGCAAAAGGATCTGCTCCAGAAAGGATAGCAGCAACAGCTCCAGTAGTAAGGCCCAAGCTGATGCAGTTGTACTGATACACAACAAATGCTACATTCAAAACCAACGCACTACTGAACCAGCAACTAAAAATAAGGAAACAGAAAAAAGAAAGAAAGAATGTCAAAGTAAAATTTGGAAACCTGAAAATGGCCATGATCAATTAATATCAAACATGGGTTTAGTAGAACCATGGCAGTGTGCCATGCCATGTCACTTTTACGGCTTCTTGAAAGCTGATTGTAATAAACAATAATAAAGTATAGGACAGCTGGGAAGAATATGATGGCATCAGACGATAAAACTGTCCACCTCATGAGTAGTTTCCTGCAGCGGAGAGTTATATTAACAACATAAAAAAAATAAAAAATTTAAAGTAAGCAAAACATTCAACAACAAATTGTAGGCATTTAAAGGATTCCTGACTTGTGAAAATATTATAAAAAAATGTAAGAAAATATTTACCAACAAAGTCGAAGTTATGAAAATTGGCATTTAATGGATTCCTGACGAATGAAAACGTGTTAAATACCCACCCGAGATAGGACTCGTGACCTCTGGAAGTGAAAAGAGAAACCGAGTCAGGGTGGAAGAATCTGAGAAACAGACCATGGATAAAACTCTGGTAGGCAGTGAGAGGTGGGTAGTCAAGTCCCCAATAGCTCAAATCGTTGCTGGTGCCATTGCGATACCATTCTTTAATTGGAAGGTTAAGTGTAATCTCCATCCAATGCCTCTGTGCCTCATAGTCCCCAAAGTTTGGAGGGTTGCCAGCACCAGAGTAAGGATGATGTGACACAGCCACGCGAACCAACAATGCAAATAATGCAACAGTAACGAATATAGCTCCTGTTCCTTTCTGAACTAACCACCACCAACAATTGTCAACACCATCATCAACAACATTTACTGTCATCTTCTTTGCCTTCGCCATTCTTTAATAATCAGCTCAGTTCCACTTGGGGATGTAATAGAAAGATGTCTAACACAACCAAAAAAGAAAGAAATAAAACAATTATCCATTAGCTCGCATTCCATCCCAGAGATCCATATCACAATTAATTAACAAGTAATTGCATCAAGAAATATATCAATATCATTGTTCCCAAAGTCCCTACCCCGACCCCAGGGAAGAAGTTGGCTGATCGCGCGACCCAAAAAGCGGGGTGTCAGACTGTCAGCTATGAGGGTTTGAGAAAAATGCCGACCTAAAACATTTTACAAAGCTGGCGACCATTGACAACCAGCGAAGAAGAGCTCATACCTTGAGGCTTTCCTAGATTCATGCCATCGGATGCTTGGAAACCAAATAGACAGAACGTGAACAGAGACGGATGTGAATTTGGGGATCGTCTCTCCCAATGTAACCTGTTTATGTAATGGATACAATAATTTTTGAAATAAACAAGAAAAAAATTGTATACAATGAACATTTTTACGTGACGCTTGTTTGCTTTTTGATTGTTTTTACTTTTATTAAAAATAAAAAATATTATATTTTTAAATTTTTATTTTTAAATAATATTTTATTAATAATTATGCGTTAGAAATAAATATATTTTTGTTTAAAATAATTATTATTTTACTTAAAATAATTATATTGATCTGTAATAAATTTTTGTTGTATTTTTAAAAATATTTTTTTTATTATATATAAAAATATTTATTTTATAATTTTTTTTATTAAAATTTTTATAAAAAAAATTATGATTTAAGAGTTTAACTAAAAATTTATGAAAATGTAAATTTTTAAAATATTTTAACATGAAAAATAGAATTTATATGAATATATATATATATATATATATATATATATATATATATATATATATATATATAATTTTATTATTTAATTATTATTATTATTATTATAAAAAAAATAAAAAAAAATAAAAGGGAAAGGGGAGACAACGGAGAAAAATGTGAAGAGTTGTAGAAACTGATCAATAGTGTGATTAGTATATTTGTTTTTTGCTCTAGATCTAAAGATTCTATAGGCCTCCGATATCAAAATTAATGGTACTAATGAATTCAGGTCGGAGAGTATTATGATTTTGACCGAATAATTTTTTAAATCAGTCGTTGAATCGCTGCAGATCGGAAGTATAAAATTTTAAAAAAGGTAAACTCTGAAACTTTTACTTAAAGATCTCAAATTAGAAATCTGACATCGTAAATGGATTCAGGAGTTAGATAAATTTTAAGACATGAAATTTTTCAGCTATCTGATAATTTTTTGTTCTTAGTAAATAGTATTTTTCGACGATAAATAGTATTTTCTAGCGGTGAATAGTGATTTCATTGACGCGAACAATATATTTTTGGCCATGAACAATGACCAAGTTTTCGGAGTCATTTTCTTGATTTTTAGGTCATCTGGACACGTTTTTAAAGTCTTTTTAGTCAAATGTGCATTGAAAAATTTCATTTTGGGGTTATCCAATCTGGAACCCTTACCTTGTGAGTAGATAATTCTTTCTATGATTTGTCATATATTCTTCTTGAACTTTAATTGTGTAATTGATTATGTTTATGAGTTATTTATATTTTTATATAATTCTGGAATTGAGTAAATTATCTAGATTTGTTTACTATTTAATATATAGTTCAAGAAGAGTATGATTTTAAAAATATATTTTTGAACTCATTGAATATATTATTTTAAATGTATTTCTCATCATATGGTAAAGAAAATATATTGTGCATGTCGCATTAATTTATAAAATTATATGATTGCCTTGAAAAAGAGCATGTATATGTGATAAACCCTGATTGGGAAGTTTTTGACAGAGGAATTATACTGAGACTGAAAATTATGAATTTATATTGAAACATCTGTTTTGAACGATATGACATATGTGAAAATATGGTATTTGTGGAGGAATCTTATTGAAATTACTGTATGCTAACAGTAAAAAATTTTAGCCTTGATGCACCTTGACACTTCAGCTAGCAGGGGTGGTGCTAACCTTGTGTGAAGGCCAACATACGGGAGTCATATATTATTTGGGAAGAGCGGAATGCCTTCTATTATTGTCATTTGGAGAGAGCGGAATGCTTTTTATTATTGATATGTGATTTACCTTCTCTTACTGTGTGCTTGAGATTATTTATTAGTTTTAATATGGAAACCTCTTAAAGCATGTGAAATTTTTTATTGCATAACAATATTTGTTTTATAACCATATTGTATTGTATTTGGTTTTGAATATTGGGCTATATTGTGAAATAAGAATATTTGAAATGTGGGTCCCATATAGATGTACTTCCAAACTATAATTTTTAATGTAATAAATTTTAATATAATAATACATCCATATGTTGACCTAAGATGTCATAGAAGGTTTTATCTACTCATTGAATTGTCAAACTCACTACACGATATTTATATGTTTTTTAGATAAAAATATAGAATTTGATTCTTCTCCTTCATATAGTTGACTAGTTAGACGACATGATTTTTGGGTGAGCCTACTTTGTTTCCATGACTCATAGATTTTGATTTATATTGTACTTGTACTTTAGAGTATACTCTGAACGCCACAAGCAGGATCCCTGCTTCTATTGTTACTCTGATGTTTATGGATTTGGTCTGTATATAATATATGTATAGAAAAACCTATATGTATTTGTTTCGTTGATAAAGGATTGGAATATTCATGTTTATAAAAAATATATATTCATAGTATATGTGTTTCACATGCTCTAAAATTAGGGGCGTGACAAAAAATAAGTATAAATTTTTTAAAAAATATTTTTTAAGTTTTTAAAATATTAAAAAAATATTCTTAACATTTTTAATATTATAATATATTGTAAAAATAATATTTTTATAATTATTTTAAATTATATATATAATATTTTATTATTTATATAATTATAAAGTGATAAAAATAAAAATATAATTATGTAATTAAAAATTAATAAAAATAAAACTACAAACCTAAGGTAATTTTAAAAATATAAAATAAAAAAAATAAAAATTATTTTTAAAAAATAAAAAAAAATTTCATAAATCAAACACTTTTTTATTTATTATTTATTAGATGTATAATTAGTTAATTTTTAAATAATTTTTAATAATTTCAAAATTAAGAATTAAATCTTGTATTTTTAAATATTTTTAATTAAGTTTTTTGTTATTAAAGTAGCATTAAACGTTTATTACGTGATAGTGAATTAATATATTAGATGTTTATTTGACAGCACTTAAATATAAATACAAACAAATAAAAATAAAAATTAATTAATAAATATAAACATTTGAATTTTTGAAAAAGAAAAAATGAGATGTGGAAGCAATAACCAGTAAGAGAAAAACCAAAAGAAACAGAACAAATAAGCTTCTAACTGAATTGCTACTGCTGCTTCCATCGCCCAGGGTGGTTCTTCCTTTCCACGTCATGAGTACCAAAAATAAGAAGAAACAGAACACCATCTTCGCCACCACCCACTCCTTCCCAGTTCTTAAACTGTACTGTTATTACAACTGTAGAATCTAAAGCATGCACCATTTTGAGAATTCTCATATGGGTATTGAAAGCTCGAAGGCAATAGTTACAGCTACAGGGTAACCAAAAGGGTTAATTGGCATTGAAACTGCCGGGGGGGGGGGGGGGTTCAAAAGAGTAATTTTTTATTATTTTCCAATCCCTTTTGTTTTTATTTTATAGGGGGGAAGGCTTTGATTGTTGAATCACAAGACGAGATCCATGTCTCGAGGCTAGTTCACTAATGCACTAAAGCACAACAGTAATTTCTGATATAACTCCAAAAGCTCTTTCTGAGACTAGGATCACTCTTGTGAAAAAATCATATAAAAGATCACTCTTGTTTTTGGTATCCATGACGTGAGCAGGGAGAGCCACCGTGGGCGGCGGAAACAGCAGCAGCAGTTGGAGTCAGAAGCTTGTTTGTTTTGTTTCTTCTTATTTTTCCCTTGCTGGTTATTTCTCCATCTCATTTTTTCCTTTTTCAAAAATTCAAATATTTATATTCACTAGTTAATTTATATATCTTTTCCTAACATGTATGCTCAAGTGGTGTTAGATGTGCACCTAATCTATCAACTTAGCATACTTAACCGAGATTTAATAGTACTTTAACAGTAATTGACAAAAATTAAAAGGGTAGAGACTCAATTCTAGATTTTTAAATTGTAAATTCTTATTTAGAAATTAATTAAAACTATAAGAACCAACTCACTAGTTAAACATATTTACTATAACCCTTTTGTTTGTTTGGGTCTAGTGTAATCTATTATATATGATTCTCTTCTTTTGCTTTTTACAATCCAATTTTTTAACGCACAATAATACTTGTATGAACAAAATATATTACTAAAAATATTTTAAATGTTTTTAGTGTCTTCCAAAATTTAAAGCTATTAAAATGGGTTCTTCAGTTTCTACAAATTCAATCATGGAAATATAACTTCATTTGATGTGATGCATTGGTTTAAAAAAACATTAATTATTCTTCCTTAGTTTGAACTCAAATTCAAACTTATCACTCCTGCCAATAATTCAACTGTAATATCACAAATGATAATTACAAAAAGCTCTAGAACAAGTTAATTTATAGACCAGATAATACATTTTTCAAATAAAGGCAAACGGCATATTTTAATCTCCTTGCTCCAATAAATTAAAAAACTATTATGCTTATAAGTGTGATGTCACACTTGGCTAATAAAATAACAGCTTCTTCAACAAGATAATTTAATAACTTGGCAATCCTTTTTCAAAATAACCCTTTTATTAGAGTAAATATTTGGTATTGTTATGAAATAACTTAAAAGTAGAGAGAGAGAAGTAAGAGAGAAACAAGAGAGTGAATTGTTCTTTCCATTTATGTATGAGGGGATATTTATACAAGTAGGTGAGAGAGTCCTAGTGATATACAGCTATAGGATAACTCTCTAATGATAATTATTCTCTTAGATAATTACTAGAAATAATATATTATCAGATAAGATAACCGAAAGATCGGGATGATAGACATCCACACAAGATATTCATAACACTCCCCCTTGGATGTCCATTTCTTAAGAATGTGCCTCGTTAAAACCTTACTAGAAAAAACCCTGTGGGATAAAAACCTAGTGAAGGAAAAAGAGTATATCATTTTTTTAAGACGTTATCGAATAAATATGACAATATCATTTGATATTTTTAAATCTTCGAACTTCAATATTATATACCAGCTTCTCAAATGTTGTAGTAGGAAGTGTCTTAATAAACAAATCTGCCAAATTATTACTTGAACGAATTTGCTGAATATCCACATCACTATTCTTTTGAAGATCATAAGTGAAAAAGAATTTAGGTGATATATGCTTTGTTCTATCCCCTTTAATATACCCTCTTTTAATTGGGCAACACATGCAGCTTTATCTTCGTATAAGATCGTCGGGATCATCTGTCTAGACAAGCCACAAGATTCTTGTATGTGTTGAATCACATATCGTAGCCAAACACATTCTCGACTTGTCTCATGTAATGCTAAAATTTCTGCATGGTTAGCTGATGTGGCAGAGATAGTTTGTTTCATAGATCGCCATGAAATTGCGGTACCCCTGTATGTAAACAAATAGCCTGTTTGCGATCGTCCATTATGAGGGTCGGATAAATATCCTGCATCCGCATAACCAATCAACTCAGACTCGGGTACATTTGAATAAAATAGGCCTATATCCATTGTTCCTTTAAGATAACGGAGTATATGCTTAACTCCATTCCAATGCTTTCGTGTAGGTGAAGAACTATATCTTGCTAATAGATTAACAGCAAATGATATATCAGGTCGAGTATGACTAGCAAGATACATTAATGCCCCGATTGCACTAAGATATAGTACTTCAAGACCAAGTAGTTCATCATCTTTTTCACGAGGTCTGAAAGGATCTTTGTTCACATCTAATGACCACACAACCATTGGAGTACATAATGAATGTGATTTATCCATATAGAATCGTTTTAACACCTTTGTCACATAATTTTCTTGATACACAAAGATGCTATTATTTAAATATTCAATTTGTAATCCAAGGCAAAATTTAGTTCTTCCAAGATCCTTCATTTCAAATTCTTTCTTTAAGAAATTAACAGCTTTTTGGAGCTCTTTAGGAGTTCCAATAATATTTAAATCATCAATATAAACTGCAATTATGACAAACTTATTTTCAGATCTTTTTATAAAGATACATGGACAAATTGAGTCATTTCTATACCCTTCTTGCAACAGGTATTCACTAAGGCGATTATACCACATACGCTCAGATTGTTTTAAGCCATAAAGTGACTTATTTAATTTGATTGAGTAATCTACTCGAGAACTGGAATTGTATACTTCAGGCAACTTAAATCCTTCTTGGAGTTTCATATAGATATCATTATCAAGTGAGCCATACAAATAGGCTGTAACAACATCCATTAGACGCAAATCGAGCTTTTCACGTACTGTCAGACTAATTAAATATCGAAAAGTAGTTGCATCCACCACAGGTGAGTATGTTTCCTCAAAATCAATTATGAGTCTTTGCGAAAAACCTTGGGCAACAAGTCTTGCCTTATATCTCACAATTTCATTATTTTCATTTCATTTTCGCACAAAGACCCATTTGTATCCAACTGGTTTTACATCTTCAAGTGTACGGACTACAGGTCCAAAAACTTTTCACTTTTCAAGCATGGTTAGCTCTGTTTCAATTGCATCTTTCCATTTTGGCCAATCATTTCTTTGCTTGCATTCCTGAACAGACTTTGGTTCATGATCCTCATTATCGTTTAAAACATCGCGCGCTATATTATATGCAAAATTATTGTCAACGTTGACCTTTTGTCGGTTCCATCGTATTCTATTCATAACATAATTAATTGAGATCTCTTCATTTTCACAAATTTCAAGTACCTGAGTTTCTTCTGGAACTAAAACATTAATTATGTCTTGAAACTCTTCTGGAGTTGTTAAATTCTCGATTTGACCATCTTGATTTTTAGCTCCTTTTCTTTTTCGAGGATTTTTATCTTTGGAACCAACGGGCCTACCACGCTTCATGCAGGTCTCAGGCTTATTTGTAATGATGGATTGTACAACAGGGACATTAATTTTAACTAGAGCATTAGCAGCTGGTATATGTGATTTAGTAATTCTTTTTGAGTCAGTAAATTCATCTGGCAATTAGTTGGCTAAATTTTGCAAATGAATTATCTTTTGAACTTCGAGTTCACATTGTTTTGTACGAGGATCAAGATGAGTTAGTGATAATTCATGCCAACTAATTTCCCTTTTCAGCTGCTTATTTTCTCCCCCTAATGTTAGAAAAACTGATTCATCAAAATGACAATCAGCAAACCGAGCTGTGAATAGATCTCCTCTTAATGGTTCAAGATACTTTATTATAGGAGATTCATATCCAACATATATTCCCAACCTTCTTTGAGGACCCATCTTAGTGCGTTGTGGTGGGGCAATAAGGACATATACCGCACATCCAAAAATTCTTAGATGGGAAATATTTGGTTCATGACCAAAAACTATTTGTAATGGGGAGTGTTCATAATAATTTGTTAGCCTTATGCGAATTAATAATGCAGCAAGCAAGATTGCATGTCCCCAAGTAGATATTGGGAGTTTTGACTTCATAAGTAATGGTCTTGCAATTAACTTCAGACGTTTAATAAATGATTCTGCAATACCATTTTGTGTATGAACATGTGCTACAGGATGTTCAACATCAATCCCAATAGACATACAATACTCATCGAATGTTTGAGAAGTAAATTCACCAGCATTATCAAGGCGTATTTTCATAATTGAAAAATCAAAAAAATGTGCTCGTAAGCTAATCAATTGCGCAAGTAATCTGGCAAACGCCAGGTTACGAGATGAACAAGCACACATGTGACCATTTAGTTGATGCATAAATTAAAACCATAAAATACCTAAATGGTCCACAGGGTGGGTGTATTGGCCCACAAATATTGTCTTGTATTCTTTCTAAAAATGTGAGGGATTCACCTGTAACTTTGACTGGTGATGGTCAAATAATCAATTTCCCTTGGGAGCAAGCGGAACATGAGAAATTATTCGATTGAAAAATCTGCTGACTCTTCAATGAATGTCTACTTGAATGTTTAATTATTTTTCGCATCATAATTGATCCGGGATGGCCTAACCGGTCATGCCAAATAACAAAGTTATTATGATTTGCAAACTTCTGGTTTGCAATAGCATATATTTCAATTGTATTTATATATGTATAGTACAATCCAGAAGAAAATATAGGTAACTTTTTCAATATGCATTTGTTACCTAAGATTGTACTTGTAATATGAAGATATTCAATATTTCCTTCATTTGTTGTCTCAATGTGGTATCCATTTCGGCGGATATCTTTAAAACTTAGTAAGTTTCTAAGGGACTTGGAGGAGTATAAAGCTCTGTCAATATGTAGTTTTGTTCCTCCAAGTAACATTATACTAGATCTTCCAGAGCCTTCAATTAACTTTGTACTACCAGATATAGTACTAACATTAGCTCCTTGCATTACTAATTGGGAAAAATACTTTTTATCTTTGAGAATTGTGTGAGTTGTGTCACTATCAATGAGACATATCTCTTCATTAGTGATGTTGGTATCAATAGAGGAAACATTCATTCTTGATTGAAAAATAAAATAAAAATAGTCAATATGAGGAAATAGTACATAAAATAAAATAACAACTTTAAAGAATGAATTGTACTGAAAAAAAAGGAAACCCTAAAATTTAATGTCATAGAAATTATACAAATAACTTATTTTTGAACACTACCATCACCAATTAAATGATCAATTTTTCCATCAGGATAAGCAAAGAAATCTGTAACATCTAAATGAGTTGTGTCAATATAGCCATCATTGAGACTATCTTCCTCAAATAAATTGGTCTCTATCTTTTTCTCTTTAATAAATTTTTGGTAAAGATCAACAAGATGCCTTGGTGTATGACAGGTACGTGACCAATGTCCTTTGCCACCACAGCGATAGCATGTATTTTCAACATGTTTACTATTTTGTAGACCTTTTTCCTTTTCATTTTTGGCCTTATTATTTTGCCACTTCTGGTGGGAAGCTATATTCTTGGAATAACCACCAAGACCACGTCCACGGATACGAACAAAGCCATGACCACGACCACGACTTCGACCTTGAAACTTTCTATAGTGGTCATATGTTGCTACATTCACTTTAGGGAATGGAGCAATGCCAGTTGAACGGGACTCATGATTTTTTATGAGAAGTTTATTATTTTGTTCAACCACAAGAAGGCAAGAAATCAAATCAGAATATTTCTTGAATCCTTTTTCACGATATTGCTGTAGCAAGAGCACATTGGATGCATGAAAAGTGGAGAATGTTTTTTCTAACATATCATCATCAGTGATTTTTTCTCCACATAACATTAATTGAGAACTTATTCTAAATAGTGCAGAATTATATTCGCTTACAGTTTTAAAATCTTGTAAGCGAAGATGCATCCAATCATATCAGGTTTTGGAAGTATCACAGTTTTCTGGTGGTCATACCTTTCTTTTAAAGAACTCCAAAGAATAAGTGGGTCTTTTACAGTAAGATACTCATTTTTCAATCTTTCATGCAAGTGGTGGCGAAGGAAGATCATGGCTCTAGCCTTATCTTGGTTAGATGCTTTATTTCCTTCTTTGGTAGTCTCTCCAAGACCATTTGCATCTAACTGAATTTCAGCATCTAATACCCAAGATAGGTAATTTCTTCCAGTAATGTCAAGTGCTATGAATTCGAGTTTTGCAAGGTTCGACATTTTAAAACTATCATGAAATATAATGCTAGTCAATAAACATTCATAAATAAAGTGAATAATTTCAAATAAAATATATGATAATAAAAACATGTAAATTTATGATAGGCTTTTGCTAATAAAAACATATAAAAACATGTAAATATTTGCTACACTTAAACCATTGTCCTTCAGGGACAAATTTGAGGCAACTGAAATTGTTGCAGTCCTTCAGGGACATATAATTGCACATAAATTGGTGCAGTCCTTCAGGGACATATAATTGCACATAAATTAGTGTAGTCTTTCAGGGACATATAATTTAGTACAGTCCTTCATGGACATATAGGTGCAGTCCTTCAGGGACATATAATTGCACATAAATTAGTACAGTCCTTCAGAGACATATAGGTGCAGTCCTTCAGGGACATATAGTTTGAAGCAGGAGGAAGAGAAAAATAAAAAAATTGTATATACATTTATGTGGTCCTTCAAGGATAAAATAAATCAATAGCAATATAATTATACTTAAAGATTACTAACCTTGAAACAGAAGGTAGAGCGTCGTGCTGATAACGTGTTATGAAATAACTTAAAAGTAGAGAGAGAGAAGTAAGAGAGAAACAAGAGAGTGAATTGTTCTTTCCATTCATGTATGAGGAGGTATTTATACAAGTAGGTGAGAGAGTCCTAGTAGTGATATACAGCTATAGGATAACTTTCTAGTGATAATTATCCTCTTAGATAATTACTAGAAATAACATCTTATCAGATAAGATAACCGAAAGATCGGGATGATGGACATCCACACAAGATATTCATAACAGGTATATTATTAATGGAATTTAATTTTTATCGGTAAACAACTAAAATACTGTCACTTATCTATTTAAATAAAAAATATTTTATTAGATAAAAAATTACAGATAACAGCATTGTCATTCTCTGTTGGTGGAAGTTAAATCCATCAGTGGTTTACTAAATATTAACTTTTAATTATGAAAGAATTTCAAATTTTTTGCATTGGAAATAGTATTTATCAATACTATTATCTTGCAAATTTGAATTCAAACTTCTTATGTCTCCAACCTTCTTGTGTAAATTAAGGATGTTTATCGGTTCACATCAGTCAATTTTAGAAACTAAACCAAATCAAATTGATAACATAATTTTGGGAAAAAATGGGCTTATTCGGTTTGGTTTTTATCCGTAAAACTAAACCAAAACGAACCCATAGATAATCAGTTTGATTAATTGGTTTTTATTTAAAGACCTCGCTCGACTCCCTTTTAGGCGCACTTCACAGTTTAAAAATACCCTCTCAATGAGTCAGCAAGCATAAGAACCAAAGGAAAAGGAAACCAAAAAGTAGATGCATGGAAGATAAAAGAAAAATAGGAACTGAGAAAAAAAGTATATGCTTTGTGCTTAGCCGAAAGGTTCCATGCTAGGCTTCGCTTATCTCGACCTCCCTAATGAGGGATGTTCACTGCCTTACTATAAATTGTGCACACTCCGGGAGTTCATTCGCGAAAGGCTGTTATTCTCCTTAGAATAACAGCTCCGCTCAGCAATCTTTAATAGCTATAGACTAATTTTTTATTTTATAAATTAGCACAAAGGGTAAGTCATTGCTTGAATTCCATAGTGAACAGCAAATGTAGTATGGAAATGAAAGAAATAGAGTCCAAGAGGCAAAAAGAAAAGCAATGATTCAATAATTTATCCTTCTCTCACCCAAAAACAATTCTAAGTAAATTGATATGTAGAAGTCATAAGGAGAAAAAACTTGCAATTTGAGCCATTATGTGGGTAGATGTGATGTTAGAACAAGCTCTTGTTAAGTCAATGTCAACAAGTTTTGTATGCTTTTATAATAAAAAAATTATGAGCACAGTGATCACTAATATATATATATATATAAAATAAAATTTTTCTTTGCTAAAAAACATAACTGCTATTAACAACTACTCAGTCAACACATGTCAAAAAGGCAGAAACTAAATTTCAATTTTCAATCTTCTCTCATTCAGAAAAAAAAAGTCATTAAATTGTGACATTGAATAGAGGGCACTACTCGAGAAAGCTAATGGCATAGAGATTGCCATTAATTGAAGCACATGCCTCATGAATAGTAGCATCTTTAAGCCTTAGAGAAAGAGCAAGAAATATTGATATTTTTAATCTTAATATTATATATTATATTATAATTCAATAGTTTGGTTCGGTTCAAGTTTTTTCTGAACTTTATTAATTGGTTTTCTCTAATAAAAAATAATCTAAACCATTTTTTATTAGTTTTACTTTTGTTCGAGTTGATTCTATTAGTTTTGTTCAATCTATATTGATTTTGTGCACCCTTTGTATAAATTGAATGACCCAAGGATTTTTAAACCATCCATTTCAAAAGGAAAAAAATATATTCATAGCTGCCTAAATCTTTGCTACACCATATAAACATGTATCATTTCATCTAGTTGCAATAATACTATAAGCATTTACTTCTTTAATTTTATTCAATCTTTTATAGTGATGATTAACGTATTTCTAGATATATTGATTTATTTCTCACTGACAAGCACCGTAGTTAAAAGAGCTAATTCCCACTAGCTTTTGTAGGAAGTTGTGGATATTTTTTGGCTATCTTTCTATTTGTCCCTTTCCTCATATGACCTCTCATTTTCCAACTCTCTCTTCCTTTTGATTCCCTTTATTTATCTTCCTTTTCTCTATTTTCATATTGAATGTCTTCAGCATGCAATAATGACATCTCACTGATGGTTTTCATGGCAGATTCACTTCCCTCATCTTTTGATGAGTAACGTTGTGGATGAAGATTGAGCAGCTTGCTACTATGACTCATACTTCCATTTTTATCGCTACTTCCCTTATTAATACGAAACCTAAGTTTGATGATGGGTGAGGTGTGAAATCAATAGCTACCATTCATAAGACAATATTTGTTCTAGATGAACATGCTTTACATATAAGCCACTCTTAATATTGTCCTAGGTTGAGGGTTTGCTTTAATTGCAATTTACTAGCACAGTAGTTCTACCTCTCTTATGACTGGATCAGAAACACCTATGCATAACCTTAATCTAGCTTACCTTAATGGGTGATAAAAAAAATATTGAACATGGAACAAAAGAATCTTCCTATGACTCCAATAAAGCGTGCCTTGATGGGTGGTTCAAAAAAAGCCAATATGGAAAAGAAAAAACCCATAACATAATCCAACTTAACTTAATAAGTGGTATAAAAATAGCCAAGAGGGAAAAGAAAAATCTACTCATAACTCCAATCAACCTTACCTTGATTGGGAGTACAAAAATAGGCAAGATAAGAGACCCAACTACAAGAAAATTAAATAGGGCATGACATAATCAAAATGGGAACCATCTTCCTAAGTGGAACATACAGCGACCTTCAAGGCAATATTTTTCACTTTAGATGACCTTTGTGTAGGGAATGTAATGACACTTCAATTTCTTGTTAGAGAATATGCTCACTTCCTTCAAAGAAAAGCAGCAAACTCTATCCCTTTCTCAACATCACAACTTCCAAGCATTCTTCAACTCTTCTTAACCACTAAGGATTCTACTCAGGGCCAAGATATTAAAGACATACTTGAATAATGTGAGTTTGGACCTAGGAAAAGGGAGACCAATGCTTATGTTACTTTGTACATACTTAAATTTGTTCGCAACATTCTGGGTGTAGAATTCTACTATAACATTCCCACAACCAACTTTCTCACAGCTTCAAGTCCCTAATTACAAAACAACAATATTTGTGGTGTCAAAAAAGGTCTAGAAGGGCATGTATATGAAATATCTCTTTGGAGTGCTCTTTAGCTGTCAGTGTTAATCGGAGGTGCGATCAAGCTCCTACAATAAAGATTCTTTGTTATTAAGTAGTTTTGCCATTAACAGAACGTCATTACTAGCTTTGATTTTCTATTTAGGCTTCAGAAGATTAGGAATCTATACTACAACATGAAGTTAAAGATAGAGCAAAGATTATGGTGTGAGAGAAAATGAAAAGTTAAGGGGGAGATGGAGAGGAAAAGAAAGTTTTTATGCCACTTTGTGGTGTTGCCACCAAGAAATTTTAAAATTAAAATTTGACCTTAACAAGTTTGTAACATTGCAATTATGACCCTAAAACATTTTTAAAAAAATACCTTATCCTATACTCATTTGGGAATCTTGAATTTAGGGTTACTGCATTTTAAAACAACAATTTAGAAAATTCTTTTTAAAACACTGAAAATTCTTTTTAAAACACTCCTACAAAAAAACTATTTCCAAACATACGTCGTTATTTTTATAAACTTTTGAAAAGAAAGTAAAGGTAATGAGAATAATGATTTTTCCATAAATAAAACAAAAGCGTAATGAAGGCATAATTTTTGCAAAAGACAAGTCACACATTGTTTATGAAACTAAGTACATAATCTATTCCCTCAACATATTTAATAAAAAATTATCTTCACACTAAAGATTTGATGATTAGATGTTAAGCTTAAATATATTTATGGTCTCCTAGTTTCATAAATGTATCAATTTGGCCTCTAAGTTTAAAATCAAGCAATTTTATCCTTCTCTTTTTTTATTAAAAAAATTGTTTAATAGTTTCTCTCTATTAAAAATCGGTTAACTATTTAACTATGCTAGCTGAGTTCGTTCAATTATTTAACACTTCAACAAGTTCCACCTCGGATCTACATCCACATCCATTGATATCTTGTCCTAAATCACTTAGGCTCAATAATACCCAAAGAAGTTTTAACCACAAAGCAACGACACCATAGTAGTGGTTTTACTTTAGTTTCTTTTTTGGGGACCAAACATAGAAGGGAAAAATACTAGTAACAGAATTATGGAATTAAAGAGGGAAAAGGGAAAATGAAATGATACCATTTGCTTCAATGTTGCATGTAATCCCAATGGTAATATCTCTACAGTTGGCTTTCTTCTTAATTAATTCAATAGACTACAAATTTGAGAGAACAAACACTTTTGTTACACTTGAAAAGTAGCAAAGGAAACACATCGTCTTATAAGTTCTAGCTTAATGATGACAAGGTTGTTGGCCATGTAGACTAAGGAGGTTAGATTGGTTGTTCATTGGTAGTGGTCATTAGGGTGTTAAGGGGCTCAAAGTTCCTTTTATTGATTGTGGGGGAAGTTAGATATTCATTTTGGAATTTTATCTTGTATCTTGTACTTAGAGTCCCTAAGTGGATGTCCTTTTAGAAATAAGAGCAAATTGATTCATCTCTCTCTTAGTTTGCTTTGTTCTAGCAATAAGAGAAATCCGTTGTTGATTCTGTTTGTTTGCTTACTTTTTTCTATATCACAAAAAATCTTGTTATTGTAATGTCCTATAATTTTTAAATAATAATGTTTTTGCTATAAACAAATATATTTTTATTATAAATGATTATGTTTTGCTAAAAATAAATATACTTTCACTTTAAATGATTTAATTTTACCTAAAATAATTATATTTAACTCTAAATAAATTTTTGTTTTATTTCAATAAAGATTCTTTATTTTAGTATGCATTAATATATGTTTATATAGTGGTTTATTTTATTAAAATTTTTATCAAGAAAAATTATGGTTTAAGATTGTAACTAAAGTTTTACAAGAATATGAATTTTGGAAATTTTTGGGATGCTTTAACATAAAGAACAATAGTTATATGCATATAAACAAATAATAAATCTAAAATATTCAAATATAAAAAAAAATAAACAGAGAAGAGACATGAAAGAGCAAAAGCACGTGGATAGCAGAAGGTAGAAAACATGAAGTTCCATTTTTTCCTCTTCTCTCTCTCTCCAAAGTTTCACCTTGTCTCTAAGATTTCTCTCAATCTATATATCCATTTAAGATGCCGGAGGTGCTAAAACATGTATCCCATTAAACAATTGTATCATTCTTCTCTCTTGGAAGAATATATATACAGAGTAAATTACCTCAATTATAGGAGGTATATATTGCAAGGTAACAAGCTACCTTGATTACAGGAAACAAATATAGGCAAAAAATAAGGAAGTCAACAACTCACACCGACACTCCCCCTCAAGTTGGTGCAAAGATGTCGTTCATGTCCAACTTGCCAAGTGAGTTGTAGAATGCTTGACTCGAAACAGCTTTAGTCAATATGTCTACCAGTTGATCTTCAGATTTTACAAATAGAAATTGAATAATATTCATATCCAATTTTTCTTTGATGAAGTGCCTGTCAACTTCAACATGTTTGGTACGATCATGCTGAATCGAGTTGTGAGAAATGTCAATAGCTGCCTTATTATCACAGAATAATTTCATAGCTGTCAATTGGGGATAGCCAAGCTCTTAAAGCAATCTTCGAAGCCACAGAAGTTCACATAATCCTTTTTCCATTCCTCTATATTCAGCTTCTGCACTAGATAAGGCCACTACCTTCTGCTTTTTGCTTCGCCACGTCACTAGATTTCCACCCACAAACATAAAATAGCCAGAGTTGGATCGCTTATCAGTAATATTTCCTGCCCAATCTGCATCCGTGTAACCATTTATCTATAAGTGTTCATGTTTAGAGAACATAACTCCTCGCCCAGGTGTTGATTTTAGATATCGTAATATTCTCAAAACTGCAGTCATATGATCTTCACTTGGAGAATGCATGAATTGACTCACAACACTTACGGCATAGGCAATGTATGGACGCGTATGAGACAGATAAATTAATCTTCCAACTAACTTTTGATAACGTTCTTTATCAGTTGGAACTTGATCAGGATATTCAGCAAGATGGTGATTCATGACAATAGGAGTATCTACGGGTTTACAATCAAGCATACCTGTATCAGTAAGTAAATCTAGAACATATTTACGTTGTGACAAGAACAAGCCTCGTTTTGATCTTGCAACTTCAATGCTAAGAAAATATTTAAGTCCACCGAGATCTTTCATTTCGAACTCTGTGGCTAATTGCTCTTTCAATCTTGATATTTCTTCACTATCATCTCCAGTAACAATCATATCATCCACATAGATAATAAGTGCAGTTATTTTGTTCATGCGATGCTTTAGGAAGAGTGTATGATCCAAGTTGCTTTGTTGGAACCCATATTTTTGCATTGCTAATCTGAATTTTCCAAACCACGCACGTGGTGATTGTTTTAAGCCATACAAAATTTTTTCAATTTACATACCACCTTAGTTGATGCGGGTGATGCATACCCAGGTGGGACATCCATGTACACCTCTTCTTTAAGCTTTCCATGTAAAAAGGCATTATTCACATCAAATTGTTGTAGTGGCCAATCTAGATTAACAGCTAAAGAAAGAAGAACTCTTACTATATTTATTTTTGCAACTAGAGCAAACGTCTCTTGTTAGTCAATCCCATATGTCTGAGTATAGCCTTTAGCAACTAGTCGTGCCTTGTACTGCTCAACAGATCCATCAGCTTTATGTTTAATTGTATAAACCCACCTGCACCCAACTGTCTTTTTCCCTTTTGGTAAAGGAACTAAATCCCAGGTATGGTTTTTTTGGAGGGCAGCCATCTCTTCTTCCATTGCCTTGGTCCATCTAGGCTCGGATAAT
This sequence comes from Gleditsia sinensis, assembly GCA_037074535.1. Taxonomy (NCBI): domain Eukaryota; kingdom Viridiplantae; phylum Streptophyta; class Magnoliopsida; order Fabales; family Fabaceae; genus Gleditsia; species Gleditsia sinensis. Next base: position 13,348,409 of record CM073463.1, on the reverse strand, counting down.
GCATCTTCTAGGGAGCTAGGGATATTCTCATCAGATAACTGTTGTATAAAAGCTTTACCTGGCTCAGATAAAACACGGGACGACACATAATTGGCAATTGGATATTTAGATCTCTTTTCCATATCTGGTGAATACCGATTTGGTGGTTTCCTTCTATTATGTCTGTTAGGCAACTGGTAAATTGTATTAGTTAAAGAAAAAATAGATGTAGTAGAACTTACCTCAGGAGTATTCTGAGGAGCATGGTCGATAGTAGGTACTGCCATTGGAGAAGAGGGGGAAGATGTATCAGTCATATTTGTAGTTGCTTCATGTACTTGGTTACTTTGGTCAATGAGTGTTGAACTATCTTTTGCCATATATTTTGTGGGAGGTATAGTATTTCTCAATTCTGTTCTTAGTTCTACTGAACAGTCAACCCAATTCTGTTCTTCACTTAATTTCTTCCCCTGAAGCAAAGAGTTGGATGAAGATTAATACATATCATTTTCTAAGAAGGTAACATCCATAGTAACATAAGTGCTCCGAGATGGTGGGTGATAACATCGGTAACCTTTCTAATGTGCTCCATACCCTAAAAAGACACACCGCACTGCACAAGGGTCAAGTTTAGTGCGTTGGTTTTTATGAAGATGGACAAATGCAACACATCCAAATATCCGTGGGGGTAACAAGAGAATTGATGGTAATGAGTGATAGTGAGAAAGTGACTCTAATGGTGTCTGAAAGCCGAAAGCTTTAGAAGGCATTCTGTTCATAAGATAAATAACAGTGATAACAGCAGCATCCCATAAAGAGTGGGGAACATTTGCACTAATCAGTAATGCTGGAGCAGTCTCTAAAATATGTCAATTTTTTCGTTCAGCGACTCCATTTTGTTGAGGTGTTTGAGGACACGAACTTTCATGAAGTATTCTATGAGTATGAAAATACTGCACAAAATTATGGTTTACATACTCTCCACCATTATCTGAACATAGGATCTGAAGTTTAGTCAAAAATTGATTCTGAATCATAGTGTGAAACTGTTGAAAAACTGTAAAAACATCACTTTTGTTTTTAAGCAAGTACAACCATGTCATTCTAGTACAGTCATCAATAAATGTAACAAACCATCGAATGCCATTAATAGTGGAGGTCGGAGAGGGGCTCCAAACATTAGAATGAATCAAATCAAATGGAATAGTGCTCTTAGTATAACTTAAAGGATAAGTCACTCGATGGCTTTTTGCCAAAACACATGTTTCACAGTTAAAATCAAAACTCGAACATCCAGTAAATAAATTTGGTAGTAAATGCTTTAAATAACTAAATGATGGATGACCCAAACGGCGATGTCACAACCATATCTGTCTCTGCTTGTCAGTGTGTGTTCCATGCACTAAGTTAACATGCCCTGTACTGATATCATCCACGAAATACAAATCCCCCCTCTTAGTACCACGACCAATGATCTTCTTTGTCTGAATATCCTGGATAAGACAAAACTTGGGATACATTAGTATACAACAATTCAACTGTTCTGTAGCTTGGCCAGGTGACATTAATTTATGTTTTAAAGAGGGAACAAGTAAAGTATTGGGTAAGGAAAGAGTAGATGTAAGATGAACCGTGCCAGCTCCCACAACTGGAGAAGAAACACCATTAGCATTAGTAATGCTCCCTTGTTGAGGGGTTGTCTCATAAGCAAAATCATGTGGATCAAATGTCATATGATCTGTAGCTCCTGAATCAATAATCCAGTCACAAAAATTAGAGGTTTTAGAGACTTGAAAAGCGTGTCTGCAGTTACCTGAAGGTTTAGGAGAGCAATTGGTGGAGTCAAGAGTATTAGAAGACTCCTCTTGAGGTATCAACAATAGGTGTGATACTGCAGTTGCAAGGGAAGATTGGCCTCCTTGTCGGGTAGCCACAGCATCTCTCTCACATTGCTTTTGGAGTTTTAGAGGCTCTCACCAGTCGGGATACCTGTGAAGCTTAAAGCAATTGTCTCGGCCATGCTTTTTACTCCCACAATAGGTGCACCCACCTTTAGGAACAGGTGGCGTTTCTCGAAAAGTACGGGTAGATGTTGCTGAAGGAGTGGGTTGCAACGAACCCACGGTAGGAGTCATAGTACACGTTGGCTTAGAGGTCATAGCAGTCATCGTTGGTGCAAGTTTGGTGGTTCGATGGGCCTGGTTGCGAGACACCATTGCTGCACCAGTGGAGCTTTCCATCATAACAGAGTGCCGCGTAGCCTCTCGACGAATATATGCAAATGTCTGTTCAACTGAGGGAAGGGGATCCGTACGCAAAACATCACTCCGAAGTTTGTCAAAATTATCATCCAATCCCGCAAGTAGAGCATAAACCCTGTCAGTTTGAACAAGATTATTATATAGTTCAATATCACAAGCATACCTCATGGGATTTGGTCTTCGATAGTCTATTTCAACCCACAATGCTTGAAGATCATTGTAGTATATCTCAACTTGACGTCCATCTTGTCTTATCTTAGACACTTTGCATGTTAGATCATAGAGAACTGATATATCAGAACCATCATGGTAAGTACGTGCGACAACGTCCCAGACTTCCTTAGTCGTTGGTAATCAAATAAAATATCCTATTAGATTAGGTTCCATTGAGTTAATCAGCCATCCTTTGACTATAGCATTTTCAGTTCACCATCGTGTATAACTGGGATCAGTTGGAGGAGGATGAGGGCAGCCGTCAAACAAGTATCCTAACTTATCCTTGCCCGCAACAAACATCTCGACTACCTGGGACCAAATGCCATAGTTGGAGCCATTAAGTTTGATACCAATCTGTGCAGCAGAAGAATCATGGTGAACAATCTGTGTAATCATCGAAGTAGACGTAGGAATCATATAAGTAGGGTGTTTAGGCAAGATATTAGGGGTATAAATCGGGTTTGTCAAAGAGTTTTCCTCGGTGCTTTCATCCTGGTACTGTGGTGTGGGTTCCATGGTGTTTTAGGGTTACTATGCAGTGATGGTGGCGGCTGAGCAGAATCACTAGGATCCTCGCTCTGATACCATTCTAAAACATGTATCACATTAAACAATCGTATCATTCTTCTCTCTTGGAGGAATATATATACAGAGTACATTACCTCAATTATAGAAGGTAGATATCGCAAGGTAACAAACTACCTTGATTACAGGAAACAAATATAGGCAAAAAATAAGGAAGTCAACAACTCACACCGACAGGAGGTACAGTTGAACTCATGGTGAAGAGAGTTTTAAAACTCACTGATCATTTTCGCTAGAAGTTTGCCAAAAAAATTGTGAACAGTAATTGCAATAAGTGAGGTTTTGAATTTTAAATTTTATTGATGTTTTCTATTATTTTGGCTCTCAAATCATGTTTATAAGTTATTTTGATTAGATAGCATCATTGAGGCATTAAATTACAAAATATTTCTCTAATGAACAGTATCGTGAACAGTGTGTGAACATTAACCATGATTTGAATTTTTGAGTTTTGTTTGGTTCGAATCAAAGAACACAAAATGAAGGTTCAAGGAGTTCAGTTGTTATGGAGAAAAAGCTAAAAAGAGCTATCCCAATTAAAGTTCCAAGTCGGTGAGTAAATGACATGAATTATGGTATGGAGAAAAGTTATAATTTGTCTATAAATTTGTAAGTTATATAACGTGGTTATATCATGCAAATTTATGACTATTTTTGTATGTTGAAATTATACCTTGGGTGATGCTTGAATTTTGGATAGTATGTCACTAAAATGTAATAATATGTGAGAAGTAAATTGAGATGGGTAAGTAGTAGAAATGTTTATTTATTTATAGCAAAACATTATTAGTTAGAAATAAAAATTATGGAATGTTACATTATGAATGCTCAAAGTAGGATATGTTAGGATTGTTTAAGAATTGGTTAGTGATAGGAAAGTGTCATAAAAGGAAGATTTGAGCATATTGGATTTACTTGAAGATAGGTAAGACAAAATAAGAAAATTTATGATTCCAATTTGTTGGAAGTGATTAATGGAGGAAATCTTAGAGGAAGTTGGCCATTAAATTTTTCATAGTATAAAGTAGTGAGTTTGGACCAAAATGCATAAAAAAGTTTACATGAGAAGAATTGATTGATGAATGTCTTATGGTGTTTTAAGAAATGTGATCAAGTGAATTATTAGTAATGAAGTTTCTTGAGGGATAAAATATGAGAAGTAGTATTTAAATTAATCTTTGGCCTATTAATTTGAAAATATGGAGTATATTTTTAGAACCATGTCTGAAAATAGCATAAAATGATTAAGATATTTGCATTAATAATTTATACCATGCTAAGTTGGGTCTCTTATGTAGGATGTGAGTTATGTTCAGATTGAAAATTTATATATGAATAATTGTTGAAAAAAATCTTCTTAAAATGATTAGGCAAATTAAACGGAATTGATATGAGTTAGAATGATATCCTTTTAGATATGAAAGTAAGAAAGGCTTGAGATTTTTGGTTATGAGTTTATTAGTGTTAGAAAAAAGGAACAAAGCTATCATGATGAAGTAAGTTAAAATTGTCAAGCACATGTCAATGGTGCATAAGTGTTATAAAAGGTTTAGTGGACTTGTTACTATTTATGCCTAATATATTGATTAATGAATTGGAAGATAAAAAAGAATGTTAGATTCAGGTGATGAGATTCATGATGTGAAGTTGACATTTGAGAATTAAGGATGATCTAGTAGAAGTTTGGAATAAGAAAAGTTAGTTTTCCTATATGAATGTGTATATATTCTTTTTATGTGTGTGGTTCCTAATATTGATCTATGGATATATACATGTGAATTTGAGGATGAGTCCAAATATTAGTGAATATGATGCATAATGGTTTGAGAATTTATAAAATAGGTTATATATATAATGTATCGGGTATTTTTATACCAAAAGCATGAAATGTTCTAATTAAAGAGTTTAGTATCATAATCTTACATAACATATGATGTTTGTACTATGAACATAAATATAAATATGTGAATATGAATGCATATTGGAATCCCAAATAATATTTAATGTTAGCAACCTTAATGGATTTTGAATTAATAATCAATGATATATGATCATAAGGTTAAAGATAATGAAAAATGAGATATGACTATCAAATTGAAATTTATTGATTTACATGAGCATATAGATATGTACAAATACACTTTATAAATATAAACTGAAAAATGAATGAAAGTAATATAACTGAGGCTCCGTTTAGGTAAACAATTTATTTAAGTACTTATAAAAGAAGGCCTTATGTGAAAAGTTATTTTATCATAAGTTCCTTTTAAATTAAATTATTTAGCGTTTGTATACATAGTTAAAAAAAGTGCTTTAAAAATTTATAAGCTATTTTTAAAGCGTTTGGATAGATAAGTATATAAGTGTTTATAATTATGAAAATTACTTAAATAGACATTAATATGCATTTATTAAAGGTTGTGTTTGGATAAGTAAACATTTTTGTTTATAATTTAGAAATGAAACTTTTTTCCACTTAAAATATTTATATTAGTTTTATGATTATTGTATTTTTATTCAAGCGGTTAATTTTTTGTTATTAGATTATTGTTTTGAAGTAAGATTTTTTACAACCAAAATGGTTCATTTAGAAACCAAGGCCAAAGTTTGAAGGTTCTTATATTTGTAAGAAAATAAATGAATAAATATATACATTTGACACAACATTATTGTCTCTTTTTGGTCGTGGGGACAGATATAAAGGCTATTGGGTCTTCCTTTCAGGTACGATTTTAATTAAATTGTGATAAAAAAAGGCGGAGTTGGTTCATATTTGAGCAAAACAAAGAAGACTTGTAGAAACCAATTTCTATCATAAATTATCACAAAAAAGAAAGAAACAAAAATTAAAATCTAACAAGTATTAGTACAACAACTATGATTTTGTAGAAATATTAGTTCATAAGTTGTATTCTATATAGAAATAATAAAGGCAATAAAGCTAAAGATGCATAGGCAACTATATTTTTATTTCCTCTCTAATTGTCTAACGCTCTCTTCATTTGGCTCCTCCCATATGATATTATTAGATCTTACTGCATCCACAATTTCTTCATCAGCAAACTCAAAATTTTCATTGAATGCTTCAAATTCTACATCACTTATATCATTTCTTCTAATAAAATTGTGCGAAGTCATGCAAGCAATTATGATTTTAACTTGTGTCTCTAATGAGAATGAAGGCATAGCACCCAATATTTTTCATTTTGCTTTGCAACATCCAAAAGAGTGTTCAATTGTACATCGAAGGCTAGAGTGACAATAGTTAAATACTTCAGTTGTTCCCCTTGCTCTTGGCCCTAATCTGAAGTGTGGAATATGATATCTTGTCCCTTATAGGGACCTAAGAAACCCATGAAACTAGGATAACCAAAATCAACCAAATAGTATTTATCTACAAACCAAAATCTGAAATTAAATAAATATATAATATATAACATGCTTTAAAGCTTGAAATTCAAATAGTAATGTCTAAAAATCACTAACCTTCAAGAGGAAGAGGAAAATGCAAGTTTGGTCTGTATACAGTCTTATTGAAAATTTTAGTATCACGTGCAGATCCTTCCCAACCTACCTATACAAATGTGAAGAACATATTAAAATCACAAGCACTCATTACATTGGTAGTTGTAATACCTTTTCTACCAATGTAAGAAATTTACAAATCCGAAGGAACAACAACACATATGAGTGCCATATATAGCACCAATACAATTGTTAAAATATGAAAAATATCGGTCATCATTTCTAATCTCAACAGGAATGTCTCTGAAGTGTGGATCAATAGGCTTAATTATATCTTTAGCAAGGTTGCAAACAACATCTAAGACTCGATGGAATTGTCTAGAGATAGTCTCCCCTAAATGCTGAAACATTTCCTCTGAGTTACGAACTAAATCTGGTTGTCCTAACTTTTATAAAAATAATCCCACTTGTTCTTGAATTCTAACATGTCTTATTGGTTTAAGATTGTAATTACTTTGTAGAACATCAAATAACTGGAGAAAAACATGTTTTTTCATCCTAAATTGTTTATAGTAACAGATATGATGTCCATTTAGAATCTCTGATACCCATTTATGTCCAGATAGATTGGAAGTTCTGTGTGACTATTCACAACATACTTTGAAAAGTAGTTGACAATACAAGCGATTGCTATCACTACCATTTTTTGCTTATTTTTCCTTATCATAGTTTTATTTTTATTGCAAGATTCTTCATATGAGAAACTCTCATCATATTCATCTGAAAAAACTTTCACTTGAGCTATAATATATCCTATTATATAAATAATCAAAATAAAAAGTAATTAATTTCCAAATAATAACATATATATCCATAAAAATAAATATATAGTATGCATTGTATTATTAGTTGCATTGTACAAATTACAAATCAAATTAAAACAAGCCCATAAATACAATATCATAATAAAACTACTTAAATGTGAGACACATCTTCTATGTTATGAATCTTTAACCAACCAAGTTGGAGGGTAGGGTCTTCTAGTCCCATAAAAATCTTTCTATTTGTTCTCTTTCCCATTAATCTTGTACCCATGAAGAATAACTCACTACCAACATCTAGCCTTAGCAATTTCTTGAGCATAGCTAAACAAGTTGATATGCTATGTCCATTTTTTTTTATGAGAAACTTCAATACCATTTTGTGCATCGAAGCCTTCAATCATACGTATCAATTGAGCATAAAGTTGAGCAGCCCCAAATTTCTTTTCACTCTTCCCACCCCTTTTTCTTTTTCCTTTTTGACCCTTAGAAGGCCCTTGTTCAATATTCAAGCTATCGAAGCCTCCTTCATCAGACCCCTTTTGTGCTCTCTCTTCATCATCTAAATATTCAATTTTAAAATTTTTCTCAATAAGTACATTCATATTCCCCCCTCATTTCTATCACTTTCTTCACTTCTATCATCGTTTTCTCCTTCAATTAGATCTTCAGGTGGTGCCCAAGTTCTACAACTAATAGCTACAATATCCTTAAAAAGAATTTCCATTTTATTTAGGTATTTTGGACCCTCCTCCTTGAATTTCGCCACATTAGGATTTGTCTGTGAAAATGTTAAAAATTAAGAGCCTCTACAATTATGATTTAAAATTAATATATGACAAATTTATTATCAATTTTCATATACATGAATCTTATCTTTTCACCAAGCATCATCTATTTTGACTGTCTTTTTAACAAGATCCCAACTGATGCCTATCTCTTTTTCCAATAAGTTTTATCCATAACCCCTACTTCTTTTCATTATTTCCCATTTATTTTTAAATTGCTTGTATTCACAAGGCAATCCAGTGGCCTTAAGAAACTTTGACTTCAAGTTTTCCCAACTCGCTTTATAAAAATGTATGTGAGGTCTATTTCCAGCATACAACTCCTCAACACAGATTTTTACAATTATAGTAGTGTTTTTTTCATTCCAATTAACCTTTAACCTTTTTTCACTACCACTAGTTTTTTCACTTCCATCTATTTGCTTAGGATGAATTTTTAGAGTCATTCTAATACATATAAAGAAACAAGTCAATATAAATAATCCATAAAATTTAGAAATGACACTAATACATATGTAAGATTCATAAACTAGAATATTGAACAAAAAAAAACATAACTTAAACTATACTAGAATAGTAGGATTTGATGATTCCTGGCTATAGAACATGACATAGGTTCTTAGAGTAATTGAATTGGTGATCAATAGGTGAAAAAATCGAAACGAAAGGAGCCTAACTTGAGATATGTGTCCCAAGCCACCAACCAAATTTTTTTGGGAAACCCGCAAGGAACACGGCCTGTTGGTTGTTGTGCTTTATACCTTCTTGTAGCATGGCCAGGACGTGCTCAGAAGTAAGCTCATGCCCTCCCCCTGAGCTCATCTAGGTGGCTAGAAATAGCCTGAAGCATAGTCGTGTCGTGCTCATCCCCCTCTATTTCTTTTCTTAACTTGAAGCACAGCTTGGCCGTGCTTTACAACATGGTTGTGTCGTGCTCATCCCTTTCCTTTATTTCTTTTTCCCTTACCAAAACCAGAAAAATATTGGGATAAAAGATAAGAAAAGTTTATGGCATAAAGTATAGCAACAATAAAGCTTCTGCTAATGTTTTTGGGAAGATAGCAATAATAAAAGATAAGAAAAATCAAATGAAGGCATAGGACAAGTAATGCACAAAAATGAAGCAAAAATAGAGCAAAATAGGGTAGGAATGACACGCAAAAGCAAAGCAGAAGATGCAACGAATGATGCACAAAGATGAAGCAAAACACAAAAGCTAGTTGCAAAAGCAGAAGACAATGTGGGCATAAGAACGAACAGAAAACAAAGAACAGGGAACATGAAGCCACAACACATTTTCTAGTGAACCAAAAACATGAAGCCAAAACCCATTAATGATTTTCAAAAATTTAATAACTACTTAGTGAAGAATCAAGACCAGGGAACAATGTACTATCGTTTAGCAAGTTGTGTTTTTTGAGAAAGAAGAAACAAATGAAGAAGAAAAAAATAGAGACTACACATCTGCTAGGTGCAGCTAAAGCAATGAAAGCATATGGAGAAGCCATGGAAGAAGCTACGAAAGAAGTTACGAGAGACAAGTAGGAAGAAGTGAAGGCAGATGAAGAGGCATGGAATATCAGAGACCCACGTACATATGAAGAAGGGAGGTGAAGGGTTTGGTTTTGATGGAATTTCAAATTATAATAGGGGTATAGTTGTCCTACAAACTTATAAAATAGCTTCCCAGTCATCCACATTTTAGCTTCCGCACAAAGCATTTTCCAATAAGCTTCAAAGAACGGCTTTAGAAAATAAGCTACAAATAACTTTTGAGAGATTAATAAGTTACTTATTTAAACTTATTCAAATACTATATTTTTAATATAAAAGCACTTATATTGGTAGAGAAACTCTAATAAGCTATAAGCTATGCTATTTAAACTAGGCCTGAATGTGATGCTTATTGAATTTGATGTTTAATGATGGTAAAGTATCTACTGTGGATATAATAATTATGATGATGAGATCACAATGGGTTACCATCAGATGCTGAGTAAAAAAATACTTTATTTTAAAATTTGGAAATAAAAAAAATACATAAAAATAAAAATAATTACACAAGATTCTTTTTCGGAAACACTGTAACCTAATGGTAGAGATAACTAGTTTTAGTATACCTTGTAACCTTAACTAACAAGAGGGCACACGAGGATTGAATTATAGATAAGTAACGAGTTAAGTTATGCTTCCTCCTATAACTAGTGGCATTCTGCCTAGTTACCCATGATATTATGTGAATATGGTGATTTATCTCTCCTTATTATTTGCTTGGGGCAATGTGGAATGGTTAAGGAGTTGATGGAAGCTCCTTTCAACCTTATGTGATAAATGATTACCGTGTAGTGATTTTTCCTTACCAGGCTGTGTGTTTGGGTAAATGGTTCTAAATTGAAATCTTCTAAACTAAAAAAAATTCTGTTAAAAAAATATAAAAAAAGAATAAGAAAGTAAACCCTAAATAAATGAGAAACCATAAATTAAAGAAAATTTTGAAGGTAAGTAAGGATTATGAAAAAGTACCATTGAAAATATGTTTATTTATCATATTGTTTGAGGAATTATGAAGGTAATAAGATGATTTAAGTTTTAGGGCTAAAATGTAATTTCTTAAAAATTTAGGGATCAAAATATAAATAATGAAAATTTGCAATACCTTCTTTCAAAAATTTAATTTTAAAAAAATTGGTCCCCCTGACATTATTAAACAATCTGTAGAAGAGAGGCGTAGGAATTTCAGACTCTCTCTCCCAAAAATTCACTTTCTCTCTCAAAAAACTCTAAAAGTTCTCTCTAAATTTCTAGCACTTAAGAACCTCAGATTTCGACACCATCATTGCCTACGGATTCAGAATAACAAGAACTACAAATATGTCTAATTGATTTCTAGAATTCAGGCCGAAAATTTGCTAGAAAATAGAGGAGAAACCTTAAGAAGGTGAGTTCTAAAACTCCTACTTATAGTCTTCAAATTGAAAATCTGACACTATAGATAGATTTAGGAGTTGAAAAAAATCTTAGGATATGAAATTTTTTCAACATCTAAAAACTTTTTGTACATCGTGAACAGTAAGTTCGGCATAAATAGTAATCCTAGCGGTAAATAGTAATTTCGATCGTAAATAGTACTCCACAATTGACCAGCGACGACCAAGTTTTCAGATGCCAAATTTTGCGATTTTGGAGTCATTTTCTAGGTTTTTAGAGCATCTGAACTCATTTTTGAGGTTCATTTGATCATATTTGCCTTGGAAAAATACATTTAGGGATATCTAACTTGGAACCTTGGTTTTGTGAGTAGATAATTCTTTCTATGACTTGCTCTATACTCTTTTTGAACTTTAAATGTATAATTAATTATGTTTACAAGTTATTTATACTTTTATATGTCTTTGAAATATATTAAATTACCTAATTTATTTACAATCTGGCATATAGTTCAAGAAGAGTATGATTTTGAAAATAGATTTTTGAACTCATTGAATTTATAATTTTAAATGTATTGCTCATCATATGGTAAAGGAAATATATTGTGCACGTGATATTGATATGTAAAACTATAAGATTGCCTTGAAAAAGGACATGTACATGTGATTACCGTGATTAAGAAGTTTCTAACCAAAGAATTGTACTGAGACTAAAAATTTTGAGTTTATACTGAAACCTCTGTTTTGAACAATATGGCATATGTGTAAATAATAATTTCTATGGAGAAATCCTATTGGAAATACTATTTGCTAAAAGCAAGTGATGTTAGTCCTAGTGCACTTTGACACCTCAGCTAGTAGGGGTGGTGCTAACCTCGTGTGACGGCTAACATAAGGGATATGATATGTGAAGGAGAGCGGGATGCCTCCTATCTAGACGAAATGCCAACTATATGTAAGATTATTTTCTGCATGTTATAATTGTGTTATTTACTTGCTGATTCGCATGACTCATTTTTTTATTTTTATGTTTTCTAGCTAGTTGTGAAAAAACACAGTAAAAGCATGGAGATGTTAGATTATCTCTAGTGAGCCTAAATTGTCTTTGGGCCTTTTTAATTTTTCACTAGTATAGTTGTTGTATTCTAAAGTATGCTCCATTACCACAAGCAGAACTCCCATTTTCGATGTGTGAGGAAAATATAAAATGTATATGTATAATAAGAAATGAAAATTGTAATTGGTATTATTTTATGAAGCCAGATTTTTATTTATGTTTTATATCCATTTAAAGTTTTAAAAAATCGTCATGAACTCACGCTAAATCAAGGTGGTTAACGAATTCCAAGTTTAGAATGTGATAATTATGCTTATGAAGTAGGGAGAAATCTTCATTTCATGCTGGTCACGTGCTTGGACAAGTCTGAGACGTGATAGTTATAGTGGTATCGAAAGAAGTAATCAGTTGGAGAAATGTGTGAGAGTGTCAATGTTAAGGAGAAGTAGCAGAAGATGAAAAAAATGGAAAAGAGGATTGATCGAGTATATAAGGAAAAATGGATAGTATGAGAGAGGATATCTGAAGAAAAATGTGCAAAAGATCTTGATGTTAATGAGATGAGCCTTAAACCAGAGGCATTTGAGCATTGAAGAAAACTTGAAGGAAGAAATGGCAGAGTATGGAGAAAATTCATTTCAAGAAACCTACTCTAATATAAAGCTTCGTAGGGGGCCATCTTAATACTGGAGTGATAACTATTATTATAAGCAAATTCTACTAAAGGTAGGTACTTATCCCATCCTTTACCTTGCTCTATCACACAGGCCCTTAACATGTCTTCTAGAGTTTGAATGGTCCGTTCTGTTTGCCCGTCAGTCTGAGGATGGTAGGCAGTACTGAACCGCAACTGAGTACTAAAAGCTTCCTGCAACGCTTTCCAAAACCTCGACGTGAACCTCAGATCTCTATAAAAAACAATAGTTAAGGGAGTCCCATGCAGCCTAACTATTTCCTAGACGTACAGTTGGGCCAATTTATCTAGTAAAAAGTTAATTTTTATGGGCAGAAAGTGAGCAAATTTGGTTAATCTGTCAACTATTACCCAGATAGAGTCATGTCCCACTGAAGTCTTAGGTAAACCCACAACAAAGTCCATCGAGATACTGTCCCATTTCCATTTAGGGGATCTCAAGAGGTTGTAGAAATCCCGCTGGCTTTTGATGCTCCACCTTCACCTTTTAACAAATTAGACATTTCGCCACGAACTCTGCAATATCCTTTTTCATCCCTGGCCATCAATACATCATCTTTAAGTCCTGGTACATTTTAGTGCATCCAGGATGGACAATATATTTACTCTGATGTGCTTCCTGTAGGATTTTAGTCATCAACTCTCGTTCTTGAGGGACACAAATCCTTCCTTGATACATGATTGCTCCATTTTCCATGACAGAAAAATTTCCTTGATCTTTATGATCCTGTACGTATTGGTTGTGAACTTGAGCCTCTTTGATCTGAGCTCTAAGGTCACACCCTATACTTAAACCATTAATGGTTAGCTTCTTTAAGGAAAAAGTAGTGTCCAGCTTCAAATTCCGAAACTCCTCTAACATTTGCATCTCATACAACATCATCTAGCCCATGTGTAGAGATTTTCGACTTAAGGCATCAGCTACAACATTCGCCTTTCCTGGATGATACTTTATCTCAAACTTGTAGTCATTGAGAAATTCCACCCATCTTCGTTGCCTCATATTTAACTCCTTTTGATCAAAGAGATATTTAAGACTCTTGTGATCGCAATATACTTCAAAGGTTGCTCCGTATAAGTAATGTCGCCAAATCTTTAAAGCAAACACCACTGCCGCCAATTCAAGATCATGGGTTGGATAGTTTCCTTCGTGGGGTCTTAGTTGTCTAGAGGCGTAAGCAACTACTCTCTTGTCTTGCATTAACACACACCCTAGTCCTTTCTTTGAAGCATCACTATACACTTCAAAATGTCCTATGAGGTCTGGAATAATTAAAACTGGAGGAGTGGTCAGTCTTGTCTTAAGCTCCTAAAAACTAGCTTCACATTGATCAGTCCATTTGAAAGGACTTCCTTTCTTGGTCAATTTAGTCAATGGCAAGGCTATACGAGAGAAGTTTTGTATAAACCTCCTGTAGTATCCTGCCAAACCCAGGAAACTTCTGACTTCCGTAACCGTCTTTGGTCTCTCCCATTGAATCACTGCTTCCGTCTTGCTAGGATCTACCGCTATCCCTCTATTAGAGATGACATGTCCGAGAAACTTCACCTCTGACAGCCAAAATTTACACTTCTCCAATTTGGCATATAACTTTTTCTCTTTCAGCACTTGCAGCACGATTCAGAGATATTGTTCATGTTCTTTCTCACTCTTACAATATATCAAGATGTTATCAATGAACACTACAACAAATTGATTTAGGTAGGGTCAAAAAATGCGATTCATGTAATCCATGAAAATTGCAGATGCATTTGTCAACCCGAAGGGCATTACGAGAAACTCATAGTGCCCATACCTAGTCCTGAAGGCAGTTTTTGGTACGTCCTCCTCCTTGATCCTAATATGATGATATCTTGACCTCAAGTCAATTTTAGAAAAGATGGAGGCTCCTTTCAATTGATCCAATAAGTCATCTATCCTAGGGAGAGGGTACTTGTTTTTGATAGTCACCTTATTCAGCTGTCTGTAATCTATGCATAGTCTCAAGCTCCCGTCTTTCTTCTTAACAAACAATACATGAGCTCCCCAAGGTGATACACTCGGTCTAATGAATTGCTTGTCTAATAGTTCCTCCAACTGTTTCTTGAGTTCTTGTAGTTCCTTCGAGGCCATTCGATATGGTGCAATAGAGATAGGCCCTGTCCCAAGTAGGAGATCAATAGAGAACTCTATCTCTCTCTTGGGAGGTAAGCCTGGAATATCTGATGGAAATACTTCAGGAAACTCGTTGACTATTAGGATTTCATCAAGCTTCGATTCGACTTCTAGGTTTGATAAATATAAGAGAATGTATCCAAGTACTCCATTCTTCAACTCCCTATTAACTTGATTGGCATTTAGCATCAATAACTGGACCTCCTCTTTCGGAGTAGGAGGTAAAAATTCAACGGTCTTGTTACAACAATTCAACAAGACTCGATTTCTAGGCATCCAGTCTAATCCTAGAATGACCTCAATACCTCTTAAAGGTAAACAGACGAGGTCTACAGAAAAAGTTTTCTCCTGGATGGTGACTTGATAGTCTTTACATACAGAGGAATTTGATACCCTTTCCCCTGTAGGGGTTACTACGAATAGCTCATAGGGAGTTTCAGAAATAGGAAACTAAAACTTCCTAATACATTCTTCTGATATAAATGAATGACTAGCACCAGAGTCAAATAACACCATAAGAGCAAATCCATAGATATAGCATGTACCTTGAATCATTTCAGAAGATTGAGTAACCTCTTGGCCGCTCAGGGTGATAACCTTTCCTTTCACCTGAGGTCTCTGTTCTGGCTGCTTCCCCACATTCTGTGGGCAGTTTCTAGCAAAATGTCCCTTTTGTCCGCAATTGAAGCAGACATCTTGTCCCATGTAGCATAGCCAGTTACCATGCATGCGTCCGCACTTAGCAAACTTGACTGGAGCGAGGTATTGTTGAAAAGGTCTAGGACCCGCAGTCAATGGCCTCTTTCCAGCTCCATATCCACTTCTTCTCACGTTCTTTCCAGGGTTGGGAAAATTTTTCTTCCTCTTCCATAGGTTTCGCCTTTGCTTCTTGTCTTCTACTGCCTTTAAACTCTTTTCTAGGAGTCTGCATTTATTTATCAGAGGTACAAACTCCCTGATCTCCATAGCTATAACAGCATTCTTTATCTCCGAGTTTAGTTCAGCTTCGAACTTAACCGCCTTCCATGCTTCATCTGGGTTATATCGCAGATAAGAGGAGAACTTAGACAACTCCTCAAACCTTGCGATATACTGGTCCACGGTCATGCTGCCTTGCCTGAGTTGGAGGAATTCGATCTCTTTCTCTGCCCGTACAGTACTTGGAAAGTACTTTTCAAAAAAAATGTCCTTGAACACTTGCCAGGTGATTTGTCTTCTCTGATGAGCTAAAAGTTTTCTAACTCCACGCCACCAGTATTCTGCTTCATCCTTTAACATATATGCAGCAAAAATAACTTGCCGCTCTTCAGTACAGCCCATCACTTCAAAGATTTTCTCTAATTCCCTTATCCACCTTTCGGCTATCGTTGGGTCATAGCCACCTTGGAAACAAGGTGCTCTAGTCGTCAAGAACTCGGATATGCCATTATTTTTTCTAGCCATCCGGTTGTTAGCACCATTCTCACCATTTGGGTTATTAGCATTCTGGAGATATTGTAAAATTTGGTTAGTGGTCATGACTTGGTCTCGAATTGCCGTAGCCAGGTTGTGCAGGGTTTCCTCTACATTGATTGTTGGATTCCTCCTTGGTGGTGCCATTTCCTACTATGGCAAAAACAAATTTATGCTTCTATTGAGGTGATCAAGCCCAATAGTTAATTCAAAAATATTTAATAGTAGTCATAACACCACCTCAGCATATAGATAGGAAACACTAGTAATTTCTTACCTATATGAACCACTGATCCCCTACACAACACAACCACAACATACTCAAGACACTATAAGATTGATTTAGATAACCATCCACCCACTGGCCATCAAGGATCGACCTGCTCTGATACCAATTATGTAACAACTCCATTTAAGCATCAAATTTTTTTTTTTAAAATACCATGAAGTTATTACCTCGTTACAACTTAACTCAATATAACATTTATTTAATTTATACAATACATAGTTCACATACATGTCATTAATCAAAACATACGTACAACATATCAAACACATAAAAAATCTACATCTTATTTATTCTGATTGACCAATTTCGGAGATACAGGTGCGGGTGGTTGCACCTTCACCGAGATCTAAGCCAACTCGATCACAAACATTTTATTTTCTTCTGGGATCTGCCCAACATAAAGTACTCGATCCAACGTGCACTAAAAACCAAAGCTATAGAAAAATCTGCATAACTAATTTTCTGAACATGATATGAAAATATGGTGAGAATTAAATTCCAGTAAGTTCAACAATAAATCATCATCAATATAGCTCATCACGTCATGTTCAGCTGTATAAACTATAGAAAATATCTTTGGTCACATGAATGCATTATATCTATGCACATAAAAATCATACAGTAATGATATGTATGACAGGATTAACTATTTTTAGAATATCATATGATGGCAATCAACTTATTCTCATTTCAAGCTACCCCGGTCAGGGTGAGTATCCTCTACTCTCCAGTACGGGCTTTTCTCGCTCCGTCCGACATGGCACACTTTCTCTTTCTTTTCTCATAATCATAATCATAACCGTTGGTAGGGCGTCCCCTACTGGTGCACCACACGGATTGCCATGTGACCGTGCTCATTTCTTTTCTTTTCACAATGATAGCTAAAAATATGCTTTCAATAACAAGTATGTTCATCAAAATATAACTATTACCATAAATCATTGGTAATCATGTCATGAACATAACCATTTCAAATATCACTTTATAAAATATTTTCATGTCAGAATTTTACACTTAAGATGGTAAGAAGTTCATACAATGGTAATGGCTATGGCATATACTAGTCATGTATAAGATTCGTCTTCTTTTTTAAATATTAATTTTATTTCTTTATTTTCTTGATGCAGGTTTTCATCATATCTAACCTTCTCTTACTAATCAGAGCATAACTCCCTCAATTGAACTTCGATGTAGGTGATCTTGGTGTCAATTTCAAGATAAAACAATTATCTAAAACTATTATGTTGAAAATTGTAGCGCAATATTAAGAAATCAAGGTGATATTACTCCCTAAATGTACATGTTATTTCTTCTCGGATAGGTTCTGACCTCTACCTACTAATCGGACTATATCTACCTCATATGGACTCCAACTTGAGTGATTCCAGTGGCTCAAATTTCGTGACACACATATCTATAATTCTTATGTTAACCATTTATTTTAATTCTATAAAGATAATTCCCAGAAATTAAAATACAGAAGCTATCCTAACATATTCTTCCCTGTTGAACCATTTTCTGACCTTTGACTACTAATAAGCTCATATCTTCCTCATATGGACTCCAAATTGAATGATTCTAGTGGAAAAAAATCCGTGACACACATAGCTAGAATTCTTATGTTAACCATTTATTTTAATTCCATACAGATAATTCTCATAAATTAAAATACAGAAGCTATCCTAACATATTCTTCCCTGATGAACCATTTTCTGATCTTTGAGTACTAATCGGACGATATCTACCACATATGGAATCCAAAGTGAATTCTTCCAGTGGCTAAAAATCCATGACACATATATCTTTAATTCTTATGTTAACCATTTATTTTAATTCCCTACAGATAATTCCCAGAAATCAAAACACAGAAACTATCCTAACATATTCTTCCCTGATGAACCATTTTCTGACCTTTGCTTACTAATCGGACCATATCTACCTTATATTGACTCCAAATTGATTGATTCCAGTGGCTAAAAATCCGTGATACACATAGCTATAATTCTTATGTTAACCATTTATTTTAATTCCATACAGATAATTTCCAGAAATTAAAATACAGAAGCTATCCTAACATATTCTTCCCTGATGAACCATTTTCTGACCTTTGACTACTAATCGGACCATATCTACCTCATATGGACTCCAAATTGAATGATTCCAGTGGCTAAAATTCCGTGACACATATATCTTTAATTCTTATGTTAACCATTTATTTTAATTCCTTATAGATAATTCCCAGAAAGTAAAACACAGAAGCTAAAAATTTTGCCACCCATAGCCATACCTATGCAGAACTTTCTATACCAGTCTAAGTATTCAAACATACATCACATGCAAGATCAATATGTAACATGATATAGCAACGTCATGACCAATCATCAAAGTTCTAAGAATAAAATCTCATATAAATATTATAAGTTTCAAAAGTTTTCTTCAAAAAGAAATATTGTTAAACTTACCTGGAGCACTTAGTCCCCTAGACTTCTCCTTCCTCTTTCTTCCTCACTCTACCTTGCTTCTATTTTTCCTCTCTCTCACTTGGACGAAATTATAATGTTGTAAGGGTGGGTTTTCTTATATAGACCACCAAATAATTCACCTTTCATGATCATGGGTCTACCTTATCACAATTAGATTACACTTGGTTGAATTTTTGGAAAACAAACGACTTATGTTCTTGTCTTCCTCTTCCTTAGTCAAGATATGCATAGGAAAAGGAGATTTGTATTTTGAAAATTATGATAATATGTTCTTAAGATATGGGACAAGGTCCCTTTGATTTAGGGATTCATTTCCATTTTCTTTTGTCTTAAACAAGTATGATAGGTTTGCCTTTTTAGGTGGCAAATTTATAGCCCTTGAATCTCCATTATTTGGTTGATATTATTTGTGTGGGATAGGAATGTTTTGTCCTAATGCCATGTATTATCATACCACTTGCTAAAATTATGAGTGTAGGATATAGATATTTTTACCCTAAAGCCTTGTATTATCATGTCACTTGCCAAAATTATGAATGTAGAATCGCACCACTTGCTAAATTTTTGTTTTAATGCCATGTAACCTAATCTTTATTATTATTACATTATTATATCATCACATAATTTATTTTATTTTATTTTTCCGCTTGGATTTGGGCTTATTCCTATCCATTTTCTTTGCTTTGGATAAAATTCTACCTTTATTGGAGGGCTTGGTCACATTTTCATAATTTTTGGGCTATTGGTCCAATTACTATATCCTAGTCCAAGTCTATATTTTATTTCTTGCTTAGGTTATCCAATGGGCTTGCTAAAAACTTATGTGAAGTGGAAAAACTCTATATGAAGTGTCCATAGGTAAAAGCCCAATGTATGGGTAAAGATTTTAAACTTAGTAACTCTAGTTTTTGAATTTGGAAAAAATTTCCTAATCCAATGTTTTTGAAATTTTATGACCTTTACTTGTTTCTAACATATTCTTCCCTGATGAATTTTGCATCTCTTTAGTATGTTATTTCTAATTGTTTTTCCTATTAGGTTTTCCCTCTTTATTTGTTCTCTTAATGTTAGAAACATTTTCTATACATATACATAAGGTGAAGAATTTCTAAAGATTATATTTCTTTATATATCTAAAATATTGTCTAATAAATTTTATTTCCTTAATTAAATATTTATGTACTTTTATCAATAAAAGAAACGAAATTAGGAATGTTACTACTTGCTTGAACTGAAACTGCTCTATTTGTTCGTGCTGGTACAGATGCAGGGGGTGAAGCTGGCTATATTGATACTTGACTCAAGTTTCGTAATTATGGACAATTCTTCATCAAATGACCTACTTGTCCACACTTAAAACATACACCAGTTTCTCTGTAACACTGTCGAGTATAAGGCCTCCTACAAATGGGACATAATAGAATCTATCTTAAATCATGTTGATTAGTAGGTCTCAAATCTCTTTGAATCATTCTTTTCTTATTAATATTGACTGATGTCTAGTTAAAGCTACTATATCCTATTTGAGTTAAACGCTGTGGATTTTGAAATCTTGATCCTCTGACATTAGGATTATAAGTAGTCTAGATATTACTATCTCGATCTCTTTTTATTCTCCTTAGACCTTCTATGTCTACTTGTTTTCGTGTTTCTATCATTCTAGCATAATCCACAACTGTTGAATAAGTTGCAAAATGGTTCATCTGGGGATCCACCGATTTAAACAATGGATGTATCAATCACGAAACAAATCTCTTAATTCTATATTTTTCAATAAGAACTAGATATGGTGCATATCTAGACAACCGAGTAAAACGGATGTCATATTCAGAAATTGTCATGTTCGTTGTCTGTCTTAATTCTTGAAATTCTTTGACCCTTTTGTCCCTTTCACTCATGGTAGGAAACGATTCATAAATGGTTCCTTAAATTCATCCCACTCCATTGGTGGTAAAGTAATTGTTCTTCCTTGTACCAGAGTCTCAAACTAAACTTATGTCACATCTGATAGTTGAAAGGACACTAGTTCAACAGATCTTATAGTGAAACACCCCAAAGCTCTAAGAACTCATTCCATAGCACCAATGAATATCTGTGGGTCTTCCTGAATATCTGACCCAGAAAAAGTTAGGGATTTCAGCTTAAGGAATTGAGGTAATGTCACCTCAATCCCTGTAAACTTGTCTTTTTACTCAGCTGTTCTTCCCAATTCTTGCACTTCAGGAGTATTTTCTGGTGGCTGGCTGGCCATACTTTCTCCCTTGTTCTACTATAAATCTAGTCAATGTCTTTAAACTCCTATGTATACCAGCAAGCAAATCAGTTATTCTATCATGTGACTCCTAAGGGGGTTCTACTCTCTCCTAAGGGACTCTATTAGATACATGGACATGTTCATCATATCTTGAGGTTCTCATACCCCGTGTACGCCCTCTGCCTCTGCCTCTGCCTCTTCCTCTAGGTTGGCCTCTACTACGACTTCTTTGTACTTGAATTGTAGATTGTGAAGACTCTTCTGTAGACGGTGCACGATCTACAGCTTCTTTAGCAACCGCTTTAGTTTTTGGCGGCATCATAGACTATATAGAACAAAACAACTTTTAAGATACCATAATATTCAATCAACCTTATACTAAAAACTTTAGTAAACTTGAAATAGAAAGGAAGTTAATATTCTATAGAATTCCTCAGCAGCACCTGAAGTATAAATATGTCCAGCTCATATCTATACTAAAAGTCCTACTAAAGAATCATTTGCTCTGATAGCTATAGGGAAACCTAATGCTCTGATACCAACTTATTACGCCCCCAATTTAAGGGAACACGATTGTCACGAGTAGTAGATAATTTTAACATTATTCTGTTGCATACTTGCTTCAAGTATATCACATATCAGAATTAATAACATACGTTTAAAAGTTATCCAATATAACCAAATATACAAACCAAGTCTTTATACACATATTACAATAGAAGCAGTGATCTTACTGGTGACGTTTAGAGCATACTCTAGAATATAAGTACACAATAATTTAAACACTGTAAGCCTTGGAAGCAACGTAGGCTCACCCAGATAGTAAGACAACTAGTTAATCACGTAGCTGCAAACCAAACTCTGTATCCTTATCTGAAAAAAATATAAGTATCGTGTAGTGAGTTTGACAACTTAATGAACAGATAATACCTCCTATGACCTCTTAGGTTAACGTATGGATGTACCCATATTTTAAAATTTGTCATATGAAAAATACAGTTCAGAAGTACATCCATATGAGACCCGTATTTCAAATATTCACAATTCCAATCACATTCATATACCCGAAATCATATGGAATACGATATAACCATTAATCAAATATTGTTATGCATCAAAATATTTTACATGAAAACATTAGGAGGATCCCATATCAGTACTACCATATTAGAGTTCAAGCCCTTCCATACTTTGGTGGTATAGGATTTGCCTATACTTAGCATCTTAGTCAATGTTTGCTCTACCACCATTCAAGAGGACACGCGAAGGGACTCTAATAGGGATAATTTCTTAAGCACACAACAAGAGAAGGCAAATCACATCTCATATAGTCGGCATCTCACCTAGATTAGAGGCATCCCGCTTTTCTTCACATATAATATCTCGTGTGTTAGCCGTTACATGAGGTTAGCATCACCCTTACTAGTTGAGGTATCAAGGTACACTAGGGTTAATATTGCCTGCTGTTAGAAAACAGTGTTTCTGAAAGGATTTCTCTACCAAAATCATATTTACATATATGCCATATCGTTCAAAATAGAGGTTTCAGTATAAATTTAAAATTTTCAGTCTCAGTACAATTCATCTGTCAGAAACTTCCTAATCAGGGTAATCACATATACATGCTCATTTCTAAGGCAATGTTATAGCATTACATATTAATGCCGCATGCCCAATATATTTTCTTTACTATATAATGAGAAATACAATTTAAAGTCACATATTCAATGAGTTCAAATATCCATTTTCAAAACCATACTCTTCTTGAACTATATACCACATTATAACAATTCAAATAATTTAATCCATTTCAGAGACATATAAAAATATAAATAACTTGTAAACATAATCAATTATCCATCTAAAGTTCAAGAAGAGCATAGGGTAAGTCATAAAAAGAATTATCTACTCACAAAGTTAGGGTTCCAAGGTGAACAACCTCAAAATCTATGTTTTCAGTTCAAATCTGGCCAAATAGATCCCAAAAATGAGTTCGGAGGGTCCAAGAAACTAGGAAATGACTCTAGATTCACAAAATTTGGCCTTCGGGAGCTCGGTTAATGCATCAGGGTTGTTGGGCCACGCATTCAATGTGCCATTGCAGGGGCTACGCATAGGATTCACGCGCTGAAGAAGAACTGGTGCATGGGGGCGTGTGAAAGGTAGTCTCGGCTTGAAATTTGAGATCTTAAGGTTTTGGTACCTGCTGGATCCATATACAGTGTTAGTTTTTAGGTTTGAGATTCATAGATAAGAGTTTCGGTGATTACCTCTTTAGGTGATTTTTCCCTTTATTTTTTTACCAATCTCCGACCAATTTTTCAGAAACCAATCAGATGGATTCGTAGATTTCTTCGTTTTTAGTCCATTGGCGGTGGTGATGTCAAAATCTAAGGTTCGGAAGTACTAAAATTTTAGAGAGAACTTTTAGGGTTTTGAAAGAGAAAAATTAGGGAGAGAGAGATAAATATGAATTTTTTTTCCAACTTCTTGTGTGGCAGAGACTCTAAAAATATCAGAGGGACCATTCTGCAAATTTCAAATTTTTGAGGGAGGTCCTTGCAAATTTTTCTTCTTTATATTTTGACCCCTAAACTTTTAAGAAATTGCATTTTGACTCTAAAACATAAATTCTCATATTATCTTTATAATTTTTCAACCCATGTGACAAATAAACATATTTTCAATGGTACTTATCTCCATTTATCATAATCTTCACTTACATTCATAATTTTTTTCTTTAATTCAGGGTTTTTTTTCTTTATTTTAAAGCTATTACAGTTCGTGAGTTCAAGTTACAAATTCAAGTTTCTCTGAAATAGAGGAAATAAAGAAATGATGGTGCCTAGGTAGGGCGTGAAAAGAACAAGTTAAAATCTTTACCAGGATTTATGAAAAAAAATGAGATAGATGTAGGGGAATAAAACAAGAAAGATAAAGGTAATGAGAGAAAGAGAAAGAAAGACGAAAGAGAAAGACAAATGAAAAGGTGTAAGCTAGTAGGGAGTGGGCTACTATGATTGTTTCTAATTCTTATTTGTTCATTTTGAAATTGGACAACGATGGTTCCTTGATTCTAGTATAGGAGGAATTGATAAAAAAAAGAAGTCTAAAATAGAGGAACAACTTAGGATGCTAGAAGAAAACCTTGAGTTCCTTAAGGATAAGGAACATCTTATAGGGAAAGCTTTGTTACACTTGGAAATGAGAAAAGGAAATGCATCGTCTTACAAGTTCTAGCTTAATGAAGATAAGTTTGTTGGCCACGTAGATTGAGGAGGTTAGATTATTTGTTCTTTGGCAGTGGTTGTTAGGGGGTTGAGGAGTGAGTTCCTTTTATTAATAGTGAGGGAACCTAGATATTCATTTTGAAATTTTATCTTGTATCTTGTACTTGGGGTCCCTAAGTTGATGTCCCTTTATCAATAAGAGCATATTGATTCATCTCACTCTTAGTTTGCTTTGTTCTAGAAATAAGAGAAATCCATTGTTGATTCTTTTAGTTTCCTTACTTTTTTCTATGTAACAAAAACTCTTGTTACAACTTCTTTGAAAACATAGCCTGAAAACTTCAATTAGTCCAATGAGCTTGTCATTTTCTCACCAAATTCACTTAGAAAAAAAGAAACTTTGAACTAAAAGAAGACAACCCATGAATCCTAGCTCAAAGAATTGAAGAAATCAATGGTCAATATCATATAGGTGTGAGTGCATGGGTTTTGGCTTTTTCAAAGTAGAAAGCTGCTAATATACTTTGTCTATGCAAGGTTATCTTAATTAATTGATTTATTGGAAATAGTCGAAGAAGAATTAAAAGAAAGTAAATTACCATGTGGGTTGGTGGCTCGTGGTGGAGCGATGGTGGTTAATGGCTTCACAGAGGAACAACATTGGCCAGTGGAGGAGCCTCAAAGATAGTGGTTTCTTCTTGCTATTTCTATTAAGTCAAGCAACTTTAGGTGGGTATTATCGAGCCCTTAAGTGATTTAGGGAAAAAATTCAATGGATGTGGGTGAAATATGATCTAAGGTGAAATTTGTCTATATGGCTGCCTAAGTAAGTCAATGTGAAATTTGTCAGTCCATAAAAGAGTACACATGTGAATTTAACGGCCACCTCAGCAAGCACATTGTTAAATAGCTAACAAATTTTTCACAAGGGGGTAAATTGAACAATTTCAAATAGGAGGAGTAATATTGATTGGTTTTGAACTAAGGGGACCAAATTGATACATTTATGAAACTAGGGACACCAAAGTGTTTTTAAGCCTAGATGTTATTTATTGCATTAAATTCTATTGTAAATTGTCTAAAATTATTCTTTGGGTTCGAAAAGCATAAATGCTCAATTGCTATTATGATTGAATGTGAAAAAAAAAATTCTTGTTTGATTCACATTATTGTGAAGAAAAGTTCCCATTTAATGCATAATTTAAAATTGACTAGAAATTAGAGAATTGAAAAAAAAAAAGTAAAACAACAAATGGAGATTTGGGTTTCATTCTCCAAGTGTACCTTGCGGATGGGTTTGTTCTTTAAGTGTTTCAATTTTCAATTTTTTTTAAATTTTTAATTTTTTTTATGGGTATTTTTTAATATAAAGATAAACTCAATGTCGCAGAAATGAGAATGTTGCGATGGATGTGTGTACACACCAGAAAAGATATGATTAGAAATGAGTGTATTAGAGAAAAAATTGGAGTAGTACCTATTGTGGAGAATATGGTGAAATCTCGTTTAAGGTGATTCGGCCATGTATAAAAAATATAAGCAAAAGTCTTACTTAGAATAGTAAATAAGATAGAGAGCAGTCTGATAGTTAGAGGTAAAAGGAGGTAAAATGAGGTAAAAAAAAATAATTGGTGAAACTATTAAGAAATATTTAATAAATAACAATTTATCTATTGATTTCATTTATAATAGACTCATGTGGTGGTGTTTGATCCATATAACTGACCCCACCTAATGAAAACATATTTAGTTATTGTTGTTGAGTATTTTAATTTTCTAAATTATTTACATGGATTATTGGGCAACGAATGTTTTGATCTTTTTCTTTTCAAAAACCACTTCAGATCAAGACAATGATGTAGCTTTTTGCCACTAACCATATCACATCTTAACTAGAAGATGTAGGTTCAAGCGTTCAATTCTAAGAGTCACGTAAGCCAATTTTAAGGGTGTCATTATTAACAGAGTTAACCAGAGAGGAAAATTTTGGAACAAAAATATGTGACATTCAGGATAAGAATGGACCAAAAAAAAAACTTTTGGGACAAAAGTGAAATTTTAGAGAAACTGAAACGATTTTGGCTTAATTTGAAGTGACCCCTGTTTGGCAATATTCTTGTGCTTTTGGAAGTTAGTATATATCCCCGTATGTAGTAAGAGAGAAACTGGAATTGGAGATGTTGGAATTCAAATTTAAAACCATATAACATTGTTGAGAGTGTTGAATAGACCAAAAAAAAAGTTATATGACATAAAAAAACAAATAATTGGGCATTGCTTCTGCATTAACTAGGGCTTCAGAAGTTAATTTTCATTCCTGTAAATATTGTGTATATAATTCTCACTTATTCTATTATGTCATGGTGATTTCTATGTTTATATGTGCTACTGTGTTTAGTTTAGTACACTTTTTGTCATCTTAGTGAGTTCTCATCAATTGATAGCTTGAGCAGAGATACCCTATATATATATATATATTCATAGGTTATGTGTTTATGATATTGAGAAGCATTTCTTTGCCATTTAATCTACAGTGCTTGCTAATTTTGTTTGTTTATATGAATAAATTGTTTATAGATGGGCTGAAAAAAATGCCACGTTTTAGTATTAGGTTTTACTGTGAAATATCCTAAAATTTTCTTGTTTAGTAATTCAGATAGTCATTCTTTTACTCAAGTCAAATGGTTAGGATCATACCCTCTAATAACATTATATTTCATGCACCTGATCAGGGAAGTGGACACCCTTGCTAGGAGCTGCAAGAAGTTCATCAGCTTCTAGTATTTACCTAGAATAGTCGCATTATTGTCATTCAGAGTTTAGGATCCTTTCTTGCGAGTTTTGTGTCTAAATACTATTTGTGGATCCTTTCTAATAATTTGGTGGATTATGAGTATTTGGATGTTGTATATACTATTTTCGTTATATTTGGATAACTACTAGTAAGAATGTTTTAGGGTTAATATTATATATCATTTGGTTCTGTATGTCTTGTTTTCATTAAGAATGCATAAGGCATTGATTTAGATAAGGATACACAGGGATTTTAATAAGTAAAATCAAAATTTAAAAAAAAACAGAAAAAAAATTTTAATTAATGTTGGTTCAAGAGTTGCTACTAAAACACTCAAAAAAATATATTTTACAGCAGAAAAAAATATTTCGTGGCGATTGCAACTAGTTGTTAAATCAGATAAAACCATACATGGCCTTATTTTTCTGCTGCGGTTTTAAATTAGCAGCAGTAATGCCAGCTGTCAGAAAAAACCACCACGAATATGCTTGTGGCACAGAAAATTGCAGTGGTTTAGAACCGTTGCAAAATTAGTTAGTGGCCACCACTAAGTCTTGAAAACTGCTGCTGTTTGCTAGTTTTCCTGTAGCGATTGAAATTTATAAATGTTTTCATGTAGTATGGATGAATAAACTTATGCTCATTGGATAAGTAGTGTACATGAAATTAAATTTACATATGATTTTTTGTCTATCCATTGTAAAGGGAGAGTTTATGAAATATATATATATATATATATATATATATATATATATATATATATATATATATATATAACTTATTCCAATATAGAAATGAGTTTGTAGAATTGTAAAAACATTGTGACAGAGCAAGAATGACTGAAAAATTTGTTATGAGATGAAATGTTGTGAGCCACAACGAAAGGAAGTCATTTTCTTCCATGGTGATAGTGAAGCTATGTATATATATCTAGCTTGTTGTGAGAAATACAATTTGATTCTAATGGAATGGGGTTGAAACCCTTAAATTTGTAATAACCGTAAAATTTAACGAAAATTCTAATTAAAAAAATTTAAAAATAAAAGAGAGAATTTCGAAAATAGGGATAAGAACCGTAAAAAATATGTATATTTACTACATAGGTTAAAAAAGTACAAAAAAAAAATGAGAATTTACGTTTTGAGACGTAATTTTTATTTTTAAATGATAATATTTTTCTATAAACAAATATATTTTTATTTGTTTAAAAATGATTATGTCTTACTAAAAGTAAGTAGACTTTTAAGTAAAATAATTATTGTTTTGCTTAAAATAATTATATTGACCTCTAATGAATTTTTGTTGTATTTTTAGAAATATTCTTTCTTTTAATATGTATAAAGATATTTATTTTGAGATTTGTTTTATTACGATTTTTATCAAGAAAAATCATGATTTAAGAATTTAACTAAAAGTTTATGAGAATGTAAATTTTTATAAATTTTTAGAATATTTTAGGATGAAAAACAGAATTTATATGAATATATATAAAATAAAATTCTATTATTCAATTATTAAATAATAATAATTATAAAAAAAACAAACAATAAAAAGAGACAAGGAGGAAGGGGGAGACGTTCCGTATACTAATTTTTGAAAATTGAGAAAGAAAGAATAGTGAGTGAATAGTAACCTGTAACTTTTTCTTTAGATCTGGAGTACCTATTAGCTTCCGATCTCAAAATTAAAAGTGTTATTGGATTCAGAACGAAGAATACTACGATGACCGATCAATTTTTCAAATCAATCGTTGAATTGCCGTAGATCTAAAGTAGAAAATCTCAAAAAAAGGTAAATTCTGAAACTCTTACTTAGAGACCTCCAATTGAAATTCTGACACCATAAATGGGTTCAAGAGTTAAATAAACCTTAAAATATGAATATTTTTTTACATCTGACAGTTTTTTTGTTCGTCGTAAATAGTGATTTTTCGACGGGTGAATAGTGTTTTCCGTCGGTGAATAGTGACCAGGTTCCCAAAGTTGTTTTCTTAATTTTTGGACCCTCCGGATACGTTTTTTAGGTCTGTTTGATCAAATTGAGATTGGAAGAAAACATTTTAGAACTGTCCAATCTGGAGCCCTTACCATGTGAGTAGATGATTCTTCCTATGGCTTACCTTATGCTTTTCTTGATATTTGAGCATGTATATGATTATGTTTATAAGATATTTACACTTTGATATATTTCTGAAATGCATTAAAATGATCTGAATTGCTTACAATTTAAAATATGGTTCAAGAAGAGTATAGTATTTGAAAATTGATTTCTGAACTCATGATGTATCTGATTTCACATATATTTCTCATTAAATGATAAAGTGAATATTTATGCATGTGATATTATTTATAAAACTATATGATTGCCTCGAGAAAGAGAATGTATATGTGATAAACCCTGAATGAGAAATTTATGACAAATAAATCTGTACTGAGATTGAAAGTCTGCATTATATTGAGAATTTTATACTGGATTATAGGCATATGTGCATATGATATTGATTTATACAATGATATGTTTGCTTCGGATATGGGCATGTATATGTGATTCCCCTGATTGGAAAGTTTTGACAAAAGAATATACTGAGAATAAAAATGCTGTATTATAATAGTACCTTTGTTTTGATTAATACGGAATATATGAAATTATGGTTTTATGGAGGAATCCTATTAGAAATACTGTCTACTAACAGCAAGTGATGTTAGCCCTGATGCACACCTTGATTGCCTCAGCTAGTAGGGGGTGGTGCTAGCCTCGTGTGAGGGCCAACACACGGGAGATGATATGTGATGGAGAGCGGAATGCCTCCTATATGGGCGAGATGCCAATTATATGAGTTGTGATTTGTCTTCCCTTGCTGTGTGCTTGAAAAATACCCATATAAAGTCTCTTCGCGTGTCCTCTTGAATGGTAGTAGGGCAAACCTCAGCGGTATGCTGAGTTTAGGAAAATCCTATACCACCAAAGTACGGAAGGGATTAAACTCTGATATGGTGGTTCTGATGTGGGATCCTCTTAAAATTTTTATAAAAAATGTTTTAAAAGCATATCACTGTTTGATTATTGATTATATTGTATCATATTTAGATACAGATATTTGAATTGATTTAAACTGAGAATATTTGAAAATGAGGATCCCATATGAATGTACTTCTGAACTGTAGATTTTGATATAATAAATTTTAACTAATGAGTACATCCATATGTTGATCTAAAAGGTCATAGGAGGTATTATCTGCTCACTGAGTTGTAAAATTCACGACACGTGGTTGATATGTTTTTCAGAGACTCAGAGTTTGGTCCTGCAGCTTCTTGATCGACTAGGTGTCGTACTTCTGTAGTGAGTCTAAATTATTTCTTGGCTCTCAGTGGTTAAAATTGTAATATAATTGTACTATAGAGTTGCTCTGAACGCCATAGGCAGGATCCCTGCTTTTACTGTTACTCTGATATTTATGGACTTGATTTGTATATGATATATGTATGGGAAAACCTATATGTATCTGTTTCCTTAATAAATGATTGAAATATTCATGTTTATAGAAAATATATGTTCATGGTATACGTGTTTCACGTACCCTAAAATTAAGGGCGTGACAAAATTAAAGGACACTAGTAATGGAAATCTAACTTTGAATTAGAATCTAACAAAATCAATAGGTAACAACGAGTTACTATGTGTTGACTCTATTCCCTGACCGTCATATTTTAAGGTCTCATTCTAGAATGATTAATGCAAACTGTCATGAGATCATTGGCAAAGTTTTTAATGGACGTGTTAAATGTCTGATGTAACAGGGATATAATGGCAAACTCCACATAGTGGAGGAGGTTGATATTTAAACATCTAGAATAGCAGGGAAATAATGAGAAGCTCCACCCATATATATGGATATATAAGTAGTGCTATGCGTCGAAGGATTTACTCTTGTAAATATTCATGAAACCAAGATTAGCACATGGCCATAAAAGTGATGCTATAACTTCTTGATAATTTATTAATAATATTATGTGTGTGATATTTTCGGTTTTGACAAAAGGAGTTGTGATTGAATCATAGGACACTAATTAAAACTTTGTCAAAATTTTAAAATGTTTGCACTAATAGAAAGTTCAAATGTATCAGATACTCTGTTATGCATAATATTAGGGGAATAATCTTACAAATAAGTGGGGATTGTTGAACAGTTTGTAATATAATGTGGAAAGTTAATTAAAAGGTTGTTTAATGGTTTATCCATTCACTATTAAAAAAAATATTATTAATATATATTTAAATGATTTGGATTTGGATATTTATTAATAGTTATTTATTTTTCCAGACATGTGTCTTTAAGAGAAGTTATCTTTAAGAATATTTATCTAATTTAATAGACATAATTATTGACTAAAATTAAACAATTATAAAGGTTAAACGATGACCCTTATATTTATATAACATCTCTGCATCATTTTTGATCAATTATCAAGAGTAAAGAGTTCTAAGAGACTCTGTTGTATCTTAGAAAAAACGTTTTTATTTTTTCTTTGCGTATGCATTCACTATCTCTTTAAAGAAAATAATTTTTCATGCCTCAAAGCGTATCAAATTTTTTTTTTCTTTCTAACACTTACACAGACCACATAGACTAGCAGCAAAACAATGGAAAAGTAGGGGGCTGGTAAAAAGGAAAATAAAATTTTCTAAGATAAAGAATCTGCTGAAGTGTCACTTAGATGCCTAAATTTTCTAAGGTTGAATGCAGCGAGAAAGGAGATAGAAACAGGGCATGAAATTAAGGTATGAGTAACAATTTCACCAACTTGATCACAGGGAAGACATTTTTGATTAGCCACGGACAGTTATTTCCCTGTGCTGGGAAAAATGCTGAAGTGGCCCCACAGTGATTTGATTGATAATAACAAAGTTTAAATGAAATGGCAAACAAACAGAAATAACAGACACAATTTTAACTTGGTTCAGCTTTTCGTCTATTTCCGCAGACAAAGGTGAAGAGAAAATTTCACTAGAGGAAACAAATGGAGATACAAAATGGTTCAACTAATTTCTGAAAACCACACTCCAAATATACCCAAATACCTCACAACAATTTTCTCACCAAAGGCGTATATAATCTCCACACAATATACATAAAAAATTGGCACACAAGCTTAAAATCGAGTGTCTTAAGCTCCTCCACCTTGATGCTCCTCTATTGCTCAGAATCCATGCTATTTACAAGGGAAAAAAGTGCAATGGAATTTAAGACATGCAATAGGGCGGTTCATGCATAGGGTGGCTACATTGTCACCTAAAAAAGCCACGTTGAAACTATTGTAATGCATGCTTACAACTCTTTCGCATGTCTTCAATAATGGTGAAATGCATGCCAATGAATAGTGTGGTGAAAAAGAGTGGCTTGTTTTCTACCCATTAATAAGGTATTTGGATGTCTACATGAATCCACCAAATTTAACTAACAATTAAAGCCATTCCCAACAGTCTTTAACAGCCAATCATTATGGATTGCTTTCCAAAGGAACACCTTGCTTTTCTTAAGAATTTGAAGACGCCATAGCTGACGCCAAAGCTTGGTTTTTGCAAGAAGACACTCGAAGAAAACCAGGATAAATGAGATGAAGTGCCACAATATACCCAGTAGAAACTGAATGTTGTCCATGTTTAGAAACCACCCATTTCAACTGATCTTCGTTACTCGTAACTTGATCTTGAATAATGGCATGATCAGAAATGAAGAAATCAAATAGAGCTTGTTCATCATCGCATGAAATCTTGGTTAATAAATTGCTTCACATAACAATGCTGAAATAGTCATGCTTGGGGTGAAAGGGTGAATGGAGGCTTAATAGGTAGCCAAGGGCGACCAAATACTGAAAGAGTAGAAGTATAGCCTGCCTTCCAACGAGCTCTTGCATGCATTGATAAATTCTCTACCTGCGTGGAAACTTCTCAAGGCCCATGATGGATTGGAGCATAGCTGGGCATGAAGAAAGTGATCAGAATGTGGATAAATATAACTTTGAAGAACTTGCACATAAATAAAGAATGATGAGTAGCTGGCTTCCATGCATGTTTACCATGCAACACTCAATTCAAGAGTTGTGAATCACGACCCCTTGTTTTTTACTCGCAAAGATGATGCCATTTGATCCAATTAATTGATGCCCAGACTTGTGCCTTTACTATTCCACCAAAATTCTCTAGTCAGTTGATTAAGATCATAACGAAGGCCAACATGTAACTTAAAACAGCT
The DNA here is from genome assembly GCA_037074535.1 of Gleditsia sinensis. Classification (NCBI taxonomy): domain Eukaryota; kingdom Viridiplantae; phylum Streptophyta; class Magnoliopsida; order Fabales; family Fabaceae; genus Gleditsia; species Gleditsia sinensis. Next base: position 13,314,705 of record CM073463.1, on the reverse strand, counting down.
CACAGCATAAGAAGGCAGAGAATTAAAAAGTGATTTAATTAAAACCAATTTACCTGCTGAATAGAGAAGCTTACTCTTCCAACTAGCTATCTTGTTTTGGACTTGCAATTTAATAAATTAGGTGTGTCTCTTTGATTTGCTTACAAAGGAGGGGAACCCGAGGTACCTGTTCTGAGAGCCTATTTTTGACCGATTATTGCTAGAAAAGAATACAGAAGATTTAGACAAACTCACTTTCTAGCCACTGAATGCTTCAAATGTTGGAAGAACACCTGAAAATGCTTTACAAGTTTCTATATTAGTATTAGAGAAAATAATTGAGTCATCTAAAATAAATGAGAAATAATAGTCAGACTTCTTATAATATTGATACCAGAATCTTGCACAAATTTTCAGCTTATAGCAAAAATGATAGGTCATCGGCACATCTAATTATTGGTAAGAATACTGTGGCATTTGCCATCTATTTAAAATAATAGAAGTATTAATTTACCGGTAAAGCTACTTTCGAAGGTGATATATATAAATGATTTTTACCCAATGAAAAAACTCTGAATAACATTAAAATCTTAGGGATCTTATAGTAAATATTTTCATCAAAATTTATATTGATTTTCTGAACTTGCATATATAAATTCTATATATTTAATTAAAATAAGCATTGATTACTTTGCATTAAAGGTAATTCTTACATATAAATAGCATTTAGTATATTTCAATATATATATATATATATATCTTCCTTGATATAAATAAAAGGTTAGCTTTTTTGTCATTGAAAATGTTTATATTTACCACGTCAATTTGCTTTAAAAGAAAATAAAAAGAAAGTCATGATTAGGCATTATGAAGGACATTTCAGTCATCAAAATAAAATAGGTAGCATTAATAATATATAAGAATAATTGTTAAAAAACGTTAAATACTTTTCATCTTATCGAAACAAGTTTCTAAACATGTAAAATTTAATTAATTAATTAACTATAAGCCTCTTAGGGGCTAGACGAACAACATTAAATGTAATACATATGAAAATTTGACCCCATACAATGCGAGGAATCTGCATAAAGGGTATATTTAAGTCAGCATCGTTTTCTTGCAATCTGTCGCAGTCTTGGTCTGGTTCTTCATTCTTACTTGGATCTTGTCTTTGTTCTTTGTCCAAAACGTAGCATCAACCTTGGTCCCAAAATCACTCTTCTTTGACACCATGTCAGACTATTGCCCCGCAGACGTCATGTCGCAAGTGTTTCACAAACTAGATCTCAAAACCCTCGGCAAATGCGCCACTGTTTGCAAGGCATGGAACTCCATCATCACTAGTCGTGACTTCGTTCTCGACTACTTTAACCGGGCTGTCGGTTCCGGCAACAACACCACCAATCAACCCCTTCTTCTTTGGCTCTGCCATGGAAGGTATAAAAAACCCTACGATGTATCTTTCAAAAGGCACGTAGATTGCAGAGAGTTTAATTGCTCACTGCGTTTGGATAATGAGAAAATGGACTTGATCCGCATGTTGGAATATCCACCCATTGATCGGTTCAAGAACCAGAATGCATGTTTCCAGGTAATAGGGACCTGCAATGGCCTGGTATGTCTCACTGATGATTTGTGTTCCAGTTACACTTTCATTCTCTGGAACCCGACCGTTCGAAAGTATGTCCTGCTTCCGAGACCCAGTGATAAGCTTCAATGTTCTGTGGGGATTGGTTCTGATTTTAGAACCAATGACTTTAAATTAGTAAGAATTATCGCTGCTGGTAGAAATCTAGCTGGGGTTTTCTCTCTTTCCAATGGTTCTTGGAAAACTATTACTGGCACGGGTCCTTCATTTTTTATCAATGAAGGATCCCCCCACATGTTTATGAATGGTGCACTGCATTGGGCTGCAATGCATAAGAATGACTTGAGCTATTTTATCTTGTCATTTGATCTGGCTGAAGAGACATTTGGGGAATTATTGCTTCCTGAGAGCATGAATCCAGGTATATCCGCCGATCAGGTATCTGTTTTAGGAGGAGGAGAGTCTCTTGCTTTGGTTCAAAAAGACAAAAACAGACCTTCTGTGTTCAGTATCTGGTTGATGAAGGAATATGGTATTGTAGAGTCATGGACTAAGGTTTTTACTTTTGATCCTAGGCAGCTTATAATACCATGGAAAATATTAGCCTTTAGGAAGAGTGGAGAAGTTCTACTAGAAATGGGTGGTGAAGAGCTTTACTCACTGAATCCAAACACAGCATCAATGAAGGTGCTTGGAGTTAGAGGACCTTATGTGTTTGCTGGTAGTTACATGGAAAGCTTGCTTCTACTTGAAAAAGAGAAGGGCATTATTTCTTATTGAGAAGTCAGCCTAAATCTTCAAAGACTCGTAACTTTTGACTCGGTTAAAGTTATTACGAGACTCATAATATATGAACGAAAAGCTTGTTTTGAGCTTATTGTCATCTCAATCCTGATTTACTTGTTTGAGTTAGTTTCGAAGTCCAAAATCTTTTGTTTCGGCATTGCTTGAAGATGTTTTATCTATTTTTTAATATTTTTGTTTACTACTGTGATTATGAGCCTTAATTAATCTATAAATATGTTATTTTATATTCATTTGGACACTTGTGATCAATTAATTAATTATAGAGAATTTTCTTCAACGTTTCTTGTAAGAGCCAAATTTTTTTTTTTATGCGTTCAGTTTTATCTTGGTTTATGCAAGTGAGTTTCCTTAATCTCGTTAAGCCATAAGAATAAATACCACATATTTATATAATCACTCCACAAGATATTACATCATTCTTAGAGTTATACAAGAGTAACACACTAGGAATTATTCTTCCAAACATATACACTGGATATATTACATACATCCTACTGACTAGGCCCTGGCCTAGCACCACACCCCTAGGGTGCATGGGGTGATAAAGGGGGTGGTGCCGATGCCGGGATCTCTATTACATTCATTATTATTACATCTTGTAAGACAGTGAACTGGCCTAGGAGGGCACGTCCACTACCTGTACCTTTACCATCAGTGTAAGCATCTCAGTTGCTATTATCTGAACACATCACCAAAATTAATGAGAATAAAATTTCAATAGGTCTAACATTAACAATTTATAATATAAGTAAAATAAGTGACGTGTTCAGCTGTATAGGCTACAGAAAATATTATTTTAAGCCATAATCAGTGTATATAATATAAAATTATTGAAATGCATACACCATGCATACACCATTAATTTCTTAGTTGTTAATAGGTCAATATCACTTGGTCGGAGTGGCCATAACCCATGGCTCACTCAAGGCTAATAGGACGTCCCCTATCCGGTACCGTTTCACAGCCATTACGACCTCTCAGGTCACCTTACCACCACAAGGTGCCGCATGTCACCGGGTCACCTTGCCACCATAAGGATCATCCCAATATTTCATTTTAAGATATCTCAGGTTACCTTACCACCACAAGGTACCGCATGTCGCCGGGTTACCTTGCCACCATAAGGATCATCCCAATATTTCATTTTAAGATATAGGTGTATCACTCACACAACACACCATCACATATGCCACTTATGCTTTTAAGCATTCACTTCATATGCATCACATACACTTTTGAGATCATGAATCGCATGAATATACAATGTTCCCATATATCATACATGCCTTTCACTAGGTCATGCACTCTCATATTTTCTTTAATGCAACATATATATACAACACACACACATGCCTCAGTTGCATACACCTCATCCATTTACAATGCAAGTATTTCACACATGCACACACTTCTCATTCATATGCATCTCATCAATTCATCTTGTATACATCTCACACACATCTTATCTATATGAATATTGTCAATGCATCATGCATCCATCTCACATACATCTCATCTATATGATTCTCATCATTGCATCATGCATTCATCTCACATACATCTTATCTATATGCAATATGTGATTTAATTTCTAATAATAAAAGGATGGAATCCACACTACAATGCATAATTGAAAAGGTATTTATTTGTATTTTAGTTTCCCTTAACATCATCCATTCATTGGAGTACATTTAGAGTATTAAAAATGCAAAATAGAGCAAAAACAGCCTCAAGCACGGCCATGCTTCAAACAGTGAAAACCATGCTACAAACTCACAAAACAGCCATAAGCACGGCCTGGCCGTGCTCCCAACCACGGCCGTGCTTCGGGTTTTCTCTACAGCCCCGATTTCCGTCCTGTCAGACATTCCTTTACTAAAAATACCATAACTCTCTCAATATAACTCGGATTAAGGTGATTTCGGTGTCGTTAGAAAGCTAATAAAATTATCTACAACTTTGATGTTTACGACTTTAACAGATTAGAAACGTAAACCGGTCAAAAACGTGACCGAAAATAGAATCACCATTCTGTGCGTTAAATCTGACCTTCCTTCACTAGTTATGGCATAACTCTCTCATATTAGGTCGGATTAACGTGATTCCAGAGGGGTTTTAACCATAGGACAGAGAGCTACAACTTTTATGTTGGATACATCTTCTAATTCGACCTAAATCTGGAAGTACAGATTCATTCATACAGACCATCGAATTTCATCCATCCAAAGTCAATTTTCAGCACAAAACAAGCAAAACATATGCTTCCAAACCTTTGCTCTACATGCATATTCATATGATCAATCCAATACATGCATAAGATACCTCCATCAACAAAAGCTTACAAGTATTCATATACATATATGTCATCAAAATTAGAATCTTCATAGTAAGTTAATGTTAAACCTACCTTAACTCCTTGGATTCCCTCTTTTTGATCCCTTTCTCTCTTCTTTCTCTCTCTCCTTCCTCCTTCTTCCTCTTCTCCCTCTTACCTACGTTTTTTTCTTTTGTTTTCTGAACCCTCTCCCCCTTTGATCACTTATTGAGTCTTATCCCCCTTCTCCTTCTTATCTTCCATTAGTTTATTTCATTTTATTTTTTTCCCTTCCTAGCCCTACCTTATCACCTCTTTATCTCCAAAATGCCCATGTCATCATCCATTATTTACACAAATGCCATCCTCTATAAAATTACATAAATGAAATGATATTTTAATGAAATTACATAAATGCCATACTATGAGAATATGACTTTATCCCTTATTTCTTTACTAATTACGAGATTGCCATACCATTATCTAGAAACTTCTAGAATGTACCGAAATTATCTAGAATATTCTAGAAGGTTTTAGAACCTTCTAGATGCTCACATGACACATGTCCACATCCTTTCAAAGTGGTGACACAACCACTTACGCCTATGAATTTGCCCCTAATTTCTCTAATTATTACGAGATTGCCACTCCATTAGAATTAATTGAGGGATGTTACATTTCTTGTTCACCTTATTTTTTGCTGTGTCACTAATACTCTATATTTCTAATAAGGGCAAGGTGAGAAATTGGGAGGGTGGAAGATAGACAAATGACATTGTGCTTTCATTTTGAACTATAATTCAGAATCCATTCAGAGACATATGAGTTCGTCGATGTTGTTTGAAGATAGGATAGTCTTCATTGAATCCATCCATTTGTAAGAATCATATGCCATTTCCATGATGCATCCCAATATCCCTCTAAGTGTTTTAGTTGATGATGTCATCTTATAGTTCAAAACCATGTTGTACTAGCTAGTAGATTGATTTTTATGGCCTTAATTAACATTATTTGAAACTCAATTAGATAAAAGATGGTGGAAAATAATGAGATCACAGGCTTAATATATATCCGGCAGTTTAAAATAGTTCGCTGATGACTTTTGGTCAACCATAGCTGGGAAGTAAGCTTATTTGTTCTTCTGTGTGCGTAATTCTGGTTTGGAAATAGGAAAATGCAATCCACATATTTAGCTCATGTACCATGTTACTTTGTCTAATAATGAGCCAGGTTTCAAATATTATTTTATATAAAATTTAAAGGAAATTGCTACCCCTAATTATTATTCTCCTTAATTTAAAAAATATTGTAATATTTCTCTCAAGTTGTATGTCCCATTGCAAGGAGCATCCTTCCATCCAAATTAAAAGTTAAGTTTGACATTTTTAAAATCACATATGTCCAATCAATTCAAAAAGTTTATTATATCCTTCTCTCTATTTGCCTTTACCCTTCACTCAAATTATTTTTTTCAGTCAGTGTTGAAATGGTTGGAGGCATAGTTGTCAGAATCCTACAATTCACGATTTGAATCATGCAATTCAATACAATTCACCTTTCCCGGTGAATCGTGACTTGAATTGCCAAAATCCTGCTATTCAGGTTAGGAATTGTGCAAATTGCACAATTCCAGCTATTCATAATTGTTGTTCACGGTCAGGATTATTGTACGCACTTTTCTGGCTTTTTTGTTGATTTTCGATTAGCTCCTGAAATTTTTTGGTTATTTACGGTCATCTCACTCATGGGATTTCCTGTTCACTCTCTTTGTGCGATAATAGCTCCAAGTCTCCAGCGCGGCTTTCTGCTTCTTCGTGCTTGAAGCTTCCTTCAAGCACTAGTAGACCAAGGAAGATTTGCGAAAATAATAGAGAAAGAACCAGACAGAGCATTCTATTCTCTTGTTAGGAATAGGATTGCATTTCGTTCTCTTATTAGGAATAGGAATGCTAACTGTTTTAATTAATTAAAATAAGAATGCTTACTGATTTAATTAAAATAGGTACTTCACTATTTTTCTTTACTTATTTATTTAGATCTCTAGCAGTCTAAAAAATCTATGATTTATGAAATTTGTTATAACAGTGTGTCTTTTTAAGACTTAGTTAATTAATTTTTGAAATTACTGATATTAATATACTATTTAGAGTATTTTGGTTATGCTATTTGTTTACACATATTTTATATTTTAAATTATTTTTCAATGTGTTTCTGAATTATATGATTCGATATAATTCATGATTCAAAAATAAATTATATACGATTTGCCAACTGTGGTGGGTGATATAAATAGATAAGATAAAGAGTATGATAAACTTTCTTGGTTGGTCGGATAGTACAAGAGTCACGTGCAGCTCACATGACTCAAGAAACACCAATCTTAACATCTAATTTGGACAAAAAGATATTCATTGCAATGGTGTATATAAATTGGTGGAATAGTTCTACTAGGAGAAAACATGCTTTAGCGATGATTAAAGTCAAAAAATTATTATTGAAAACTTTTGTCGCCACCACATACTTAGCAATAACATGTTCGTTGAATGTTTTTAGTGACGATTTTAGGGTTATCACCGAAAAGTCTACTTTCAATGTCGACTTTTATGGTCACCACCTAAAAGTAAACTATTAGTAGTTATTTTAATTGCCACCAAAACCTTAAATTATATGGTATTTAACGACTTTTAGTAATGATTTTCTGTGGTCACTACTGAAAGAGAAAGTGTCACAATTGAGAGTCTAATATGTAATTATATTCTTCATTTTATTAATTTTCTTATTATTAAAATTTGTAAGTATTGGCACAAACATAATAATCAAAACATAAAAAATATAATAGATAAATTAGTTATCATACTAAAATAATAATAATAAAAAAGTTCATCTTTTAAAATTATATCCAATTACAACTACTTCAATTATAAATATTCAATGTAATATAATTAATTACACTTCTTAAAAAAATAACTAGTTACAAATCAAATTAGTTAATCTTAACATAATAAAAATTCACTGTAATATAGCCAAAGCATTAAACAAAGGAAGTTTGAGACAATTATAACAAGTGCACTAGCAAGCATTCCTTTCCTTCTAAAGGAGTTTAAATAACATATCAATCTCCTCAATAATAGCAGCCTTCAATGTGAATTTGTGAGCTTTTTCCTTCTCAAAATCATTGATTGTATCTTTCCGACATCTTATTTCAACAAAATCTTCAGCTAAAATCCCTTCATGCAGATTACTTTTGTTGAACTTTTTTGATTCTCTAAATAATTTCTCCTAATTAGTCGGTGATATGAGCACATTCGCAAGACCCTAGAAAGATAAAGGAAGAAGGAATCAATTAGCAAATCATATAGATATGGTTTTTCAATTTAATAGCTACTTCCCACTACTAGAAAAATTCTGTTTAGAGACATAATTTTTCCATCTTTAAACAGGAATTATTCAATCTCTAAATCTGTTAGAGACGAAATCAAAGATGAAAAAATTTCCGTCTCTAAATATGCGGTCGCTAATATTTAGAGACGGAATATAATTTTTATCTCTAATTCCGTTTCTAAAATTAAAACATCTATCTCTAAATTTGGTTAGGGTTTCCGTCTCTGCAGAGACAGAATATCCCTTCTCTGAATTGGGTGTTTTAAAATTTTGCACTGAAAGTAAATATGAAAATTTTGTACAATAAAAGATATTTATAAAATACATCAACTCATCATTTATCTCTTTTAACTTCTTTTTTTTTATTTCATTTCACTTTTTCCTTTTTTATAAGTTTTTCAAGATAAAATCATCTCCTATATGGAAGAAAATATGTATATCGTGAGAATAAAAATTATAGTCAATTATATCAATCAAACACAATAAATTAATGTAAGGGAATCTTGATTTTCATTCCATCAACTTATTTCTACAAATTAAGCGGGATTTAAATTTTTTCCAACGATGATTTATATATATATATATATATATATATATATATATATATATATATATATATATATATGTGTGTGTGTGTGTGTGTGTGTGTGTGTGTGTGTGTGTGTGTGTGTGTGTGTGTGTGTGTGTGTGTGTATATGTATATGTATGTATATATATACATACATCTACATATATATGTATATATATATGTATATGTATATGTATATATACATAAATTTTTTTTCCAACAACGATTTATATATATATATATATATATATATATATACATATATATGTATATACATATAGATGTATATATACATCTATATGTATATACATATGTATATATATACATAGGGGGTATATCTCATGAGAGGGAATGATTAATATGAGAGATGAGAGGAACAATTATTACTCTTTAAATCTAAATCAATGATTAGGATGCATGAAAGATCTCAATAAATGATATCTGAATTAATATTTAATTTTTTAACACTTTACACGCCAATAAATTGCCTCATTATTTTTTTATCTTTCGTCTACCTCCTTTATTCCAGTTTTGACTGACTTTTTCCTCCTCTGTCTATCCTGTAGTTATCTTCTTAATGCCACTGTTTGAATTTTTGCCCACAAAGCAAAAGAGAGAACAGAAAATTGCACGTCAGTGAAATTACAGAGGATACGTAGATGGACAGTGATAGTCGGCGAAACCTTTTGGATAAAATTACCAAAAAAAAAAAAAACAATCATCAGTGAACCTGAACCACAAAGTTTCGCTTCGGCAGATGGGCGAAAATCTTTCATGCATTGACTGGTTGTACCATTTTGCTAAAAAAGTAAAGATTTTTCATTATTACACCCTGACCCCTTGTCATAAACGGCAGCATACACTGTTATCCACGACTTAACACCACCACACAGGTTTTGAATGGATTCGCTCGCTGAATCAGTTATTAAATTAATCCAATTGTGACACTTAATTATTTTAATAATTAAATTAAATTAGTCTGAATTAATTTAACGGTTGAAATAAAAAATTAATAGCATAATACAATTGAACTAAATTTATATCATTATTTTTTATAAATTTGGTAATAATTTTATATTTACATATTATTTATAAAAATAATGTATATTATATCTATTAATATTTTTTTTAATTAATAAATTAATTGTTGAATCAGCGACCTAGTGCTAATTTTTTTACCGATTCAACATTCAATTCGGCTTTAATAATTATGCATTACCACGTACACGTAATACATCGTTAATATTAATATAACAATATAATAAGATTTAAATTGTTTATATATAATTTTAAAAATTATATTATATTTAGTATAAATATTAAATATATTAAATAAAAATACAATTTTTATAAAATATTTGTATTATATAGTAAAAGAGATATTCTCATCTAAATTTTATTTGTATAAATAAATCAATCCGTACGCGTCTAATGAGTTCGGTTATATTATAGTTGTAATTTTTTATTATTAATTTTCATTTATTTATAATAACGCGACAAGCTGACCCTACATAAAAAATAGTTACTGTAAGGTAACGAAACATCATAATAGTGAATTATGGGCAAAAGGATTATTGTAGGACAGCCATTGCCCCCAAATGAAAATAATTAGCCAGGTACTAACAAAGATAATGGCATGTGTTTGCTAGAAAAATAGGAAATTCTTCGGTAGTGTTCCATTATAATGCCTTTTGTGGATATGACTGTAAAAAGCTTAGGAATTTTTTTTTATTGAAAGTAAATAACATAACTAAAAATATTTTTTAAAACTAAGTGAAATATTTTTACTGTTTCTCATTAAAATGTTTGTAACCAAAGGCGAAAGTCAATCAAAACCGGAATAAAAGAGGTAGACGGAAGATCAAAAAATGAAGAGGCAATTCATTAGAGCGTGAGATGTTGAAAATAAGATATTAATTCAGATATCATTTATTGAGATCTCCCATGCATCCTAATTATTGATTTTGATTCAAAAGCTAATAATTGTTTCTCCCATCTCTCATATTAGTCATTCCCTCTCATCAGATATACCCCCTATATATATATATATATATATATTATATACTACATAATTATTGTGACCAAAATTATATTATATTTAAAATTAAACATACATATATTTATTAGGAAGACATATCTTTATTTTTCATAAATGTTTATTTTTTTTTAAATTATTAAATTATTTCTCATAATATTAATAAAATATATATATTCATCATTTATCTCTTTTAACTTCTTTTTTTATTTCATTTCACTATTTTTTTTTATAAGTTTTTTAAGATAAAATCATCTCCTATATAAAAGAGAATCTGTATATCGTGAGAATAAAAATTATAGTTAGTTATATGAACCAAACACAATAAATTAATGTAAGAGAATCTTGATTTTCATTCTATCAACTTATTTTTACAAATTAAGCAGGACTTAAATTTTTTCAAAAACTGTCTGAATTCTAGCTAATTGTACTAATAATTTAAATATTATTTCAAAAATTAGATATGAAATTAGAGATGAAAAATTTAGATACATAATTTATACATTTTATTATTTTGAAAAGTAGAGACAAATTTTTTTAAATTTAATTTTTCTTCCCTAATTTTATATTTAAATATACTATTTTTATAATTAGAGACAGAATTAGAGATGAAAAATAAAAAAATGAAAATTTTCTGTCTCTAAATCCGTCTTTAAAATTTTTTTACCACAATTCACGCAACTAGAGATGGAATTAGAGATGGAATTGCAGAGATAAAAACTTTTCCGTCTCTAATTCCATTTCTAAATGAGATTAGAGACGGAATCAGAGACTAATTTTTAGAAACTAAAAATTTTTGTCTCTAAATTTCAAAACTTACAATCCGTCTCTAATTTTTCACATCCGTCTTTATTTTCATCTCTGTTAGAGACGGGTCTCTATTTTCATCTCTGTTAGAGACGGAAGTTATTCCGTCTCCAATTTCCGTCTCTAATTCATCTTTTTCTAGTAGTTAAAAGAAAGCAACAACTAAACCTACTTGAAGTGATGATCCTTTAATTGAAGCATGCTTAATTAAATCACATCAATTTGCAAGATATTGGAATCATGATCATCCTTTAATTAATTAATTGAAGCATGCTTTAAGGATTAGGGATATTTAACAAAGACATTATACCACTCAGAATTTTTGTAAGTAGTAACCATGAGTCATGGCAATAAATATAGAAGATAGAGTTTTGCCATTAGATCATCATCCAAGGTGTAAAGGGCAGAAATTAAGGGTGGTCACCAACTGAGGCGAACTCTGCTAACGCAATCACTAAAGAAGAACAAACATTGATAAGACCCTGGATGAAAGCAACAGGGAATACTTGCAGACACTAAAATAAGAAACAAAACAGTGATGAATTCACTCGATCATAACCTTATGCCTCCAAACAAAAGAAGCACAAGATTAATGAGAAGAATATTTACCAAAAATTGTTAAGCTGGATAAGAATTATAGACAAGTTCTAGAATGATATCTAAAGGACAAAAGAAACAGGTGTTTCTTAAGTTTGATAAAATGGAAAAAGCGATAAAGCTTACCACCACAAACTCTTAGGATACATTCACATGGAAATTTACAAAACACGATATACTAAAAAATTGAAGACATCAGGATTCCTATTGCAATATTCAAGGTTGACTTCGACCACGGAGCGAGGAATAAATAAAAATGTTGGCTGAATTGGTCGATTACTAAATTTGCCAATTTCCTCATGAAAATTTCCATACACCAAGACAAATTACTAATCTTCTAATTTCAGCATGCTCTACTATCCAAAGAAAATAATAATAGACAACAAGCATGTAAGTGGAAGAAACTTTTTACATTAGCAGATTGAATAGCAACTTAAAACAAGATAAAAAAGACAACAACAAAAAACAAATTATGCGTGCAAAATTAAAACACAAACTTAAGGTACCAAAGGCAGTAATTGCCACATACAAATAGTATGGTGTGATGACCCAATCCAATTAAAATATCACAGAAAAATTAAACTTTAACCAGGAGACAGTACTGTAGTCGTTGACAGCATAACTGCTGGAGTGCTGCTGCAACATCATTAACAGTGGGATGCATTGTATCTGTGCAGTCATTGAAAAAATTAAACTCAACTTTTCTCTTTTTTATTTTTTTTTCTCTTTCTTTTTTGTCTCCTGGGCAACAAATTTATAGCAGTAGTATAAGACTAATTACTTACCATGGATGAACAATCTTAAAACGAACATCCAAGTAAAAGAAAACAACCATAAGGAAGCAAGGGGACTTGTGCAAAAGCATGTAAACTGAAATTCCAGATCATACAAACTGCATGTTTCTTTCTTTAGAATCATTATTATGAGCATGTAAAATATGTCTAGAATTTGTTATCAATTAGGAATGGTTCATGCCCAAGGTAAGGGGTGAATTGGGTGTTTTAAAATTTTGCACTGAAATATAGAAGAGAGAATGAGTTTGAAAAACCTTTCTGAAGTTCCAAAACCTTTTATGAAAAACCAGAAAATAAAATCAGAAAGCTTGTAATGAACTTAAAGATACAAAACTAGGCAAACAAGTTTTCTTATCCAAGAGATAAAACTCGTAAGTGCTTCAAATGGAAGACAAATAAATTAGAAAATTTGTACGCAAGCAATCAAGTCAAGAGACAAAGATTAAAAGCACAAATGTAGTCAAGTTATGAGATGAGAGAATGCTTAGAAAAATTAGAAAACTTAAAGCAAGGAGTGGAGAAGGCAAAGAAATATTTATAGTGATTCAGCTCAACCATCGAGCTTATATCCAGTTCTCAAGCCATAACTTGACATTTTTGCCATACTATTAAGTTTAAATTAAGTACTTGTGAGTCTCTTACAATAACACAACTCAACTGAGTTAAAAAATTGAGTTCTCTTCACATACAACCAATTATAACAACCAACAAATGGGTTCCCACACTAAATTTGTCAAGGTTTCCTCCCTTTGACTCAAATCTCTTGAAATAAGATAGAAGGCTTAAATCTTCTCTTATAGAGTGAATGTATTAAAAAAATAAGTTTATATTAGAAAAACAGAAAAAATCAAGAGCTCAAAGATTAAAACAAATGATAAGCACAATTTTTCTTGTTTTCCAATATTCAAGATCTTATATTTATAGAGAGATGAAATTTATAGCCGTAACTACAAGAAATTATATTTTATGTGGCTACTTTTCAATGGCAACTTATAAAAATCGTTGCTAAAAGCTAATTTCAGTGGCAACTTTAAGGGCCGCCACTGAAAATTTGACTTTCTGTGCTAGGTGCCTATTATAAGGTTATAAATTTCAGTACCTATTAAGGATAATTTAATATCAAAATTAATAAAATTTGACTATTATAAGAATATAAATTTTATTCTAGATTATGTACTAGGTGCCTACTCTAGGCTATAAGTGCCTATTTATCATAAAAATCCTTGATTTTCAACTTTTTATAATGTCATTGGACTTTTACTAATAACTATAGATGTTTGTTGCTCTTGAAAATAAAATTAAAATTCTAGAATCACATGCATATGCGTCCAATGGACGCTGTAGGCTTCTGCTGGTCATTCTAACTACTAATTAATTTTTTTAAAAAAAAAAATCCATAAACTTATAGGTGCCCACTGCTACCATTAGACATTTATCGGTCATTGGTTTGTAAATTAGACTTTCTTTTAAGCCACTAGACGCCTGCTAAGCTTAACATGCTTCTAAGGCACTTTAAAAAGCATGTTTTAGAGCAAATTTTACAAACTATATCACCAACAAACTTAGAAAAATCATTACCAAAGATTTTAAAAATATTTAAGAGCTCAAGGTTTCTTAAACTTTTCTAATTTATACAAAATTAAGGCTAAGGAAACCTAAAGAGAAAAACAACTTTCAGAGTTTGGTTCCTTTGCCTTGGTTCCATGCAAGCTTTTGATGCATCTTTGAAATCTTTATGTAAACTCTTAATATAACTTCTCCAAACTTGTTCATTTCCTATAAAATTCTTTTTAATTTATAATATTAAAATGTTTTTTAAAATTAAAGGAAAAACTGCAATTTGGCATATAGCTAGATTAGAGTAAATAAGTGCAATAAGCCCTAAAATTATTGAGTTTTGAACTCAGGCACCTTGAAAATTTAATTGAACTCGTACTGTGGTCATGCGCGCTCTTGCCTAACATGAATGCCATCATTATATATAATAATCTTGTCATTGCAAAAACAATAAAGGACATTGTGTGGGAATTATTCTGCCTTGATCGGCAATTGCAATTTATCTTAGCATTCAGATGTTAAATTCTGACTTTTGTGTTTTCAGTATATAAGAAATCATGTCAAAGCATGGAAATATACCCTCCTCCCCGGCCGCCAAGCCTTAAAAGTTAAAAGTTAAAACAAATTTTGAAAGAAAAGGAAAATAAAAAAGTTTAGAAAGTAACACAACGTGACTTGATGTGTCTAAAAGCGTGTTAGTCTGTTATCCTTGTGAGTTGCAGAGGGTAACGACAAGATTTTTGTTACGTTAACACGAAACCTAACATATATCTTCTTTAGTAAATTACATTTATCTCCATTAAAGTTTGTGAAAATTACACTTACACACTCTCTCTAGTTCTAAAATGAAACAAGAATCTCCTTTGAAGTTCATAAAGTTTTCACCCACACCTTGTCAAATTTTTCAAAAAATTACACTGACCTCTTTTTTTTTAAGTTTTTATAAGCATTAATTTGATATTTTGATAATTTATACTATATTGAATTAGATTATTTATAAAGTTTTAGAAAAAAGAATTCATGAAATATAAGTTTCATTAAAAAAATTATTAATAGAAGAGAAATTTTTATATAATTTGAAAATAAAAAATGTGAAAGTGTAATTTTTACAAATCTCAAGAGAAGTGAATGTAATTTAATCTATATTTTTTTAGAAGATTGTGTCTCTATGTACTGTGTTTCAGGCTGTTTTTATCATACTTATTTATGCTAAAATTTAAATATAAAAAATAAGAGTAGCAATTCATTTCTTAACCGAATGGTCATTAAAACTAATAAGACGATAACATAAATCAAATTAATTCTAAAAGCTTAAATAAATTACTAGAAGAATATCCAAAAACTTACGATTCAAATAGTAAATAAGTTTGAACCCAGCGGTTAATAAACTTCTACAACATCAAAAGTTTGAATATATTAAAAAAAACACTTGTATACTCCAAAGGAATTTAGTCATATATTGAAAGAGTGTATAGATACTCGTGTCACAAAAAAATTATAGAGGAATACCCACAACTGTTTTATTAATATCTTAACATACACATTAATTAACTGCTTGTAACACATCTACATAGCAATCCCTCAACATGCATGCAATTTAGAAATTTAGCAATTAATCCTGTATTACCTATCTGGATGAGCAACTATGATACTTTGATGCATGCAAAAACCACTCTCTTTCTTTAACTAAGTTGTTTAAACGTCAAAGGGTATCAAAATCTAGTATATATATAAATTAAACACAACACTTAACCGAGGCAAATCTGGAGCTGCAATGGACTTCGTGGTATCAATTGGCTTCCAGTGTTTCAGTTTAGATTCACCAATCCACAACGAACTTTCATGTTGCAATATCTAGTCATTTGATAAAAAAATCACTTGAGTATTCCATTTCCTATCAAAATAAACTTATAAATGGAATAATTTAAGATTGAGTAAATTGCATTATTTCGTCTGAAGTTTTTACAACTTATTACACCTCTTCTAATTCGATTTATATGAAATTATTTCTTCTATTAATAAAAATGGTTAAAAAGAAATAATTTCTTATGCCCTTTTCTGGCTTTTGCACCATAATACCACCTTGTATTTTAATTTCCAAGAAACATCTCTATCCACTTTATTTTCCTATAGATACCATCATTAAATTATTTTCCTATATCAAGGTGATCATTCATAGAAACTGGACTGCCTACTGCAATCAGAGAATCAGCAGTGCCCTTAATTTTGTGAAGTTAATCACTGATGGACATGTCATCTTTCGTCGTGGCTTGAGAAAAAAACCTTGTGTTCTCTTCCAACCTTCATGAACTGAATTACAACCAACTACTCTAGTTAGCATATTCACCGACATGGATGTGACCATCCATGATAGGAGCAGTTGATTCTTGCATGTCTTTGCCAATTAAGAAAACTCACTGCTTACTCTACCAATTTCTTCATCACCAGGATTCCTGAAATTGCTGGTTCATCAATAAACTTTTCCAAATCATGGCCTTGAATAGCAGCTAATACTTTGCTGCTTCCACAAAAGGAAATTGCTTTCATCCATTTTGAATATTGAAATTGAATGTGAGAAGGTTACTAGGCTGATTTTCTGGTTGGTAACCAGACGAACATGCTGTTCAAGCTCCGTTAACAAAGAGCAAGATCTCTGACCTATACCATGAAAGAGTTTATGCAGTGAAGAAAAGATAGAAGAATAAAGAGAAGAGAAAGAAATGAAGAAGAAAGAGGTTTCATGAGAATGAGCAAATTAAGGTGGTGTTATACTAAGTGTATTAATAGAGAGATACTACAAACTGGAATCTAACTAACTACAACAACTTGTACAGCTGGATTACTAAACTATTACTAACAGAATCTAATCTGTGAAATACTCTCTAACATAGCACAATCCTAACCAAATTGATGAGATATCTTATCTCAAAAAACCCCACATAAGATTGAAGTATAGATATAACAAAACCTTGTCATGACTAGAACTGAAACAATTTCAGTAATTCCTTCAAACCTTCTCCTTTCCTTGAGAATCATCTTAGCGAATCAAAGTTCGTTTAGTCATTAGTAAAGGATTCAAAATCTTCAACATGTGCCACACCAACAATTCTCCTGCGAATCAAATAATTAAAAGGAAAATGTTATCTTTACCCTAAAAAAAAAAGAGGAAAATGTTAGGGCCTGTTTAGAAACCATTTTTGAAAGTTTTTGTTCTACAAAAACAAAAAAAAATTATTTGTCAAATTGTTTTTAATTTTTTTTAAAAAGTGTAACTCAAAAAAAAATTTAAAAAAAACATCATTTTGTTGTTTACTTTATTTTGGTATCAATTTTTTTTAAGAATAACTATTCTTATTAATGACAAAGTTGTAAATAATTTATTAAAATTAATCTTTAACTATCACGAAAATCACACCATTATGTTTTCAAACATGATTTTTAAAATTTACATCAAAATAAGTTTTTTATTTTTATTTTTGTTTTAAAAAAATAGTTTTAGCATTATTTAAAAAAAATTAAAAAAATAAAACAAGAACACTTAAAAATACTTTCAAACAAACCCTTGCCTATAACAGAGGTTCGACTTCTTTTACATATTCATTTTAGATTAAAGGGTCAAATTTTATGTTATATAATTGATCAACTATCAGGTTGAACACTAGTCCATACTTGAAACGATCTACTGAAAGATTTAAGCAACATTGAACTTCGACACGATGAAAAGTAGGAGATGCTTCGTAACCCGCGGATACTTTACTGGCGTGAGGCAGCGCGGGAAGGTTTCGTTGAGGCTGAAATTTTGGCCAATAAAGGCCTGTCAATCATGTGATCAAAAGTTTAAAAACGTATATCATTTAGATTTTTGGTCAAAGTTCTTAGTTGGTCAAATCTGAAATGACAATAGCAAGTTCAACTTTTGAGTGACAAAAACACAAAATCAGAAAGCCGTTGCGAAAGTGGATAGATATTATACCTACTAATTAATCATAAAATTATCCCAATATAATTTTTTTATTACAACTATACAAATCTCAAAAGATAATTACCTTAATATCAAATGCTAAAATAAGCCATAACTTTATCTTCTTATCCTTCGTCAATATGACACTTTCAAAGTAAATCAGAATTTCTTAGTTTCCCAAAAAAAAAATAACCGTTGCTACTTTGGCACATTGGTTTCTATTTTGAGTTCACAGTAGTTTAAGTTAATTGATTTATAAATTGAACTTAAGACAATCTCTTAGTTTCCTTATGCACATTCTCTTTCCTGCCACCGACAATTTTTTGCAACCTTTCTCTTTTGCTTGTAGTTTAGGCGCTCCAGCTCCTATATACCCACATCATTTTTTATGTTTTCTCTCCTGCATGGATTTGTCAGTCACCGGGCATAAAAGAGAGTTCTGAAAGCTGTTTCAGTTTTTTCACTTCTCTGTAGTTTCTATGATTCTATATTTGTACGTGCTTATTTACTTGCTTGATTGAGGAAAATTTATGGACTGATTTTATAATAGTCTTAAAATTTAAAAGAAATTATAAATTAAAAAAAAATTTGAAAATAAAAATAAGCACCGATGAAAATATGTTTATTTATTACATGGGTTGAAGAATTATAAAAAAATATGAGAATTTACGTTTTGAAGCTAAAATTTAATTTCTTGAAAGTTTAGGGGGCAAAATGTAAATTAAAAAAATTGCAAGGACTTCCCTCAAAAAATTTAATTTTTGCAGAAAAGTCTTCCGGGATATTTTAAAGTCTCAGTCATCCAAGGAGCTGACAATTTTGAATTTCTCTCTCTCTTCCAAATTTTTCTCTCTCGAAACTCCAAAACTTCTTTCTAAAATTCTACTGTTTCTGGATCTCGTATTTTGACACAACCACTGTCAACAAACTCAAAACGAAGCGTTCTACAAATCTATTCGATTGATTTCTAGAAAATTGGCCAGAGATTAGCCAAAAAATAGAGGAAAAAATCAGCTAAACAGATAATTTCTGAAACTCCTATCTGTGGTTCTCAAACTCAAAAACTAACACCATATATGGATTCAGAAGGTACTAACTTTAAGATCTCAAATTTTAGGTCCATCCTCCCTTGCATGTGCCCTCACGCGCTGCTTCTTCCTTAACGAGTGACACTTACGTGCAGTCCCTGTAGTGGCATATGTAGTGCGTGTCTCAGCACTCTATTGCGTTGACTTGCGTTAATCGAGCTCTCGGAGGCTAAATTTCGTGAATCTGGAGTCATTTTCAAAATTTTTGAACCTTCCAGACTCATTTTTGGGGTATATTTGACTAAATTTAGATCAAAAACGTAGATTTTGGAGTTGTCCAATTTAGAATCCTAACTTTGTGAGTAGATAATTCTTTCTATGACTTGCCTTATACTCTTCTTGAACTTTAAATGTGAAATTAATTATATTTATCAGTTATTTATACTTTATATGTTTCTGAAATAGATTAAATTATTTGAATTGTTTACAATCTGGTATATAGTTCAAGAAGAGTATGGTTTTGAAAATGAATTTTTAAATTTATTGAATATGTGATTTTAAATGTATTTCTCATCATATGGTAAAGGTAATATATTTTGTACGTCACATTGATTTATAAAGCTATATGATTGGCTTGAAAAAGGCCATGTACATGTGATAAACCCTGATTGAAAAATTTATAATAGATGAATCTGTATTAAGACTGAAAGTCTGTATTATACTGAAAACTCTATATTGGATGATATGACATATGTGAATATGATATTTTCTATGGAGGAATCTTATTGAAAATACTGTTTGCTAACAGCAGGTGATGTTAGCCTTAGTGCACCTTGATACCTCAGCTAGCAGGAGTAGTGCTAGCCTCATGTGAGGGCCAACACACGGGATATGATATGTGATGGAGAGCAGGATGCCTCTTATTTGGGCGAGATATCATATATATGATATGTGATTTGCCTTTCCTTGCTTTGTGCTTGGAATATTGCCCATATTATAGTCCTTTCGTGTGTACTCTTAAATGGTGGTAGGGCAAATCTTAACTGAAATACTAAGTATAGGTAAATCCTACACCATCAAAGTACGGAAGGGGTTAAACTCTGATACGGTGATTCTGATATGGGATCCTCCTAATATTTTAATAAGAAATATTTTTGATGCATATCAATATTTGATTAATGATCATATTATATCATATATGGTTACAGGTATCTAAATGTGATTTGAACTAAAAATATTTGAAAATATGGCTCCTATATGGATGTACTTCTAAACTGTAATTTTATGATGTGATAAATTTTAATATATGAGTACATCCATATGTTGATATGAGAGGTCATAGGAGGTATTATCTGCTCACTGAGTTGTCAAACTCATTACATGATATTTTCACATTTTTTAGATAAAGATACAGAGGTTGACCTTACAACTACATGATTAGTTAGGTGTCATATTCTCTGGGTGAGTCTACGTTGCTTCCAAGGCTCGAAATGTTTAAAATATTATGTCATTGTAATCTAGAGTATACTCTGAACACCATAGGCAGGATCCTTACTTCTACTATAATATTGTTAAGTGTAGACTTGGCATGTATAATTGGCTATACTGAAAATTTGTAAACATATGTTATTTTCCCTGATATGTGATATTTTGAAGTCGTATGCAAATAAATAAGAGTAAATTTATCTGTTAATTGTGTTAATCACATTCTATTAAATTGGGACGTGACAAGTTGGTATTAGAGCATTAGGTTTTCTTATTGCTATCAGAGCAAATGATTCTTTAGTAAGCCCTTTAATATGGATATGAACCAGACATATTTATACTTCAGGTGCTGTTAAGGGATTTTATATGATATTAACTTCCTTTCTATTCCAAGTTTGCTAAAGTTCTTAGTATAAGGTTTGATTGAATATTATGGTATCTTAAAAAGGTGTTTTGTTCTGTATAGTCTATGATGCCACCAATAATTAGAGCGGTTACTAGAGAAGTTGTAGATTGTGCACCCTCTATAGAATAGTCTGCACAATCTACAATTTCAGTATAAAGAGGCCATGGTAGAGGCCGACCTAAAGGAAGAGGCAGAGGCCAAGGGCATGCACGAAGTATGAGAACCCCGAGACATGATGAACAGGCCTATGTATTTGATATAGTTCCTGAGGAGAGAGTATAACTCCCTCAAGAGCCACATGATAGAACAGTTTATATGATTGCTAGCATACATAAAAGTTTAGAGATATTTGTTGGACTTATAGTAAAACAGGTCAGAAGGGATGGCCAGCCACCAGAAAATGCTCCTAAAATGCAAGAATTGGGAAAAATAGCTGAGTAAGAGGATAAGTTTACAAGGATTGAGGTGTTATTACTTCAATTCCTTAAATTAAAACCCCCGAATTTCTGTGGATCAGATATTCAGAAAGACCCAAAGATATTCATTGATGCTGTGGAACAAGTTCTCAGAGCTTTAGGGTATTCTACTAGAAGATCTGTTGAACTAGTGTCTTTTCAATTATCAGATATGACCCAAGTTTGGTTTGAGACACTAGTACAAGGAAGAGCAGTTACTCTACCACCAATGGAGTGGGAAGAATTTAAAGAAATATTTATGAATCGTTTCCTACTAATGATGGAAACACAAGAGCAAGCAAACATAGAACATTTAAGGAGAAGAAAGAGAGATCGAGATAGTAATGTCCAGACTAGTTATAATCCTAATATTAGAGGACCAAGATTTCAAAATCTACAACATTTAACTCAGACAGGATTTGGTGGCTTTAACCAGACATCCGTTAATATCAATAAGCAAATAATGAATCAAAGAGATATAAGACCTATTAGCCAACAGGATTCAAAATCAATTCCATTATGTCTCATTTGCGGCAGGCCTCATATTGAACAGTGTCACAGAAAAACTAATGTATGTTTTAAGTGTCGACAAGTAGGTCATTTGATGAGAAATTGTCCACAATTACGAAATTTTAGTCAAGCATTAGTACAACTTGTAACATCCTTAATTTCGTTTCTTTTATTAATAAAGGTACATAAATATTTCATGTAACATATCTAATTTTTTTTTTAAGATACATAAATATTTAATTAAGGAAATAAAATTTATTAGACAATTTTTAAATATCTAAGGAAATATAATCCTTAGAAATTATTCACCTTACGTGTATGCATAGAAATGTTCTAACATTAATGAAATAGGTAGAGAGAGAAAACCTAATAGGAAATATTAGAAATAAAAATGCTAAAATTCTTGGGTAAGGAAGATAAATTTTTGTGAAGTAAGTAAAAGATTTAAAATTTCAAGAAGATTGAATCAGGATAATTTTTCCTAATTTAAGAGTTAAAGTTATTAAGTTTAGTATTTTCACCTATAAATTGGGCTTTCACCTATGGACACTTCATATAGAGTTTTTTCTACTTTACATGAATTTTTTGCAAGCCAATAGGATAGCCCAAAGAAAAAATAAAATATCGACTTGGACTAGGATATAGAAATTGGACTGGTAGCTCAAAAATCATGAAAATGTGATCAAACCCATTATGAAAGGTAGAATTTTAACCAAAGTAAATAAAATGGGCAAGAATGAGTCCAAGCCCAAGAGGAAAAATAAAAATAAAAATAAAGTGATGAAATAATAGTGTAATCAAGATTAGGTGACATGGCATTAAGATAAAAATTTAGCAAGTGGTGTGATATCCTACATTCATAATTTTAGAAAGTGGTATGATAATACATGGTATTAGGACAAAACATCTATATCCTACACTCATAATTTTAGCAAGTGGGTAATAATACATAGCATTATGAAAAAACATCCTTATCCTACACAAATAATTTTAGCTAAGTAAGGAAGATTCAAGGGTTGAAAATTTGCCACCTAAAAAGGCAAACTTATCATACTTGATTAAGACAAAAGAAAAAGAAAAAGAATCCCTAAATCAAAGGGACCTTGTCCCTTATTTTAAGAACATATTATCATAATTTTCAAAATACAAATCTCCTTTTCTTATGCATATCTTGACTAAGGAAGAGGAAGACAAGAACATGAGTTGTTTGTTTTCCAAAAAAATCAACCAAGTGCATCCTAATTGTGATAAGGTAGACCCATGATCATGAAAGGTGAATTATTTGATAGTATATTTAAGAAAAATCCACCCTTATAACATTAGAATTTTTTCCAAGTGAGGGAGAGGAAAAAATAGAAGCAAGGTAGAGTGAAGAAAGGAGAGAAAGAAAGGAAGAAAGAGGAAGGAGAAGTCTAGAGGACTAAGTGCTCAAGGTAAGTTTAACAATATTTCTTTTTGAAGAAAACTTTTAAAATTTACAACATCTATGTGGGATTTTGTCTTTAGAACTTTGATGATTGGTCATGGATGTTGCTATATCATGTTACATATTAATCTTGCATGTGATGTATGTTTGAATACTTAGGCTAGTGTAGATAGTTCTGCATAGGTATGACTATGGGTGGCAAAATTTTATGCTTCTATTTTTAAAATTCTGGGAAGAATCGGTAAAGAATTAAAACAAATGGTTAACATAAAACATGTAGATATATGTCTCCCAGATTTTTAGCCACCTAAATCACTCAATTTGGAGTCCATATGAGGTAGATATGGTCCGATTAGTAAGCAATGGTCAGAGAATGGTTAATTAAGAAATAATATGTTAGGATAGCTTCTATGTTTTAATTTCTGGAAACATTCTGTAGGTAATTAAAATAAATGGTTAACATAGAAATTATAGCTATATGTGTCACGAATTTTTAACCACTGGAATCATTCAATTTAGAATTCTTATGAGGGAGATATGGGTATATTAGTAA
The DNA here is from genome assembly GCA_037074535.1 of Gleditsia sinensis. NCBI lineage: Eukaryota > Viridiplantae > Streptophyta > Magnoliopsida > Fabales > Fabaceae > Gleditsia > Gleditsia sinensis. Next base: position 13,290,454 of record CM073463.1, on the reverse strand, counting down.
GTAGAGGTCAGAACCTACTCGAGAAGAAATTACCTGTATATTGATGGAGTAATATCACCATGATTCTTTAATTCTTTGATAAACTGTTCAAGATAATAGTTTTATCTTTAAATTGATATCAAGATCACCTAAATCCAAGTTAAAATGGGGGAGTTATGCTCTGATTAGTAAGAGAAGGACAGAAATGATGAAAACCTGCATAAAAAAATAATGAAATAAAAATAATATTTAAAAAAGAAGAAGAATCTTATAAATGAAAATAATAAATGACTAGTATATGCCATAGCTATTGCCATTGCATGAATTTTTTACCATCTTAAGTGTGAAATTTTGACATGGAAATATTTTATAAAGTGATATTTGAAATGGTTATGTTCATGACATGAATACCAATGATTTTTTGTAATAATTATATTTTGATGAACATACTTGTTATTGAAATCATATTTTTGGCTATTAATGTGAAAAGAAAATAAATAAGTACGATCACGTGGCGATTCGTATAGTGCACCAGTAAGGGACGCTCTACCAACGGTTATAATTATGTTAATGAAAAAAAAAGTATGCCATGTCGGACGGAGCGAGAAAAGCCCGTATTGGAGAATAGAAAATACTCACCTTGATTGGGGTAGCTTGATATGAGAATAAATTGATAGTCATCATATGATATTCTGAAAATAGTTAATCTTGTCATACATGTCAATACTGTACGATTTTCATGTGCATAGATAAAGTGCATTCATGTGACCAAAGATATTTGCTGTAATTTATACAGATGAACATGATGTGATGAGCTATATTGATGATAATTTATTGTTGAACTTACTGGAATTTAATTCTCACTATATTTCCATGTCATGTTCAGAAAATTAGTTATGTAGATTTTTCTATGGCTCTGACTTTTAGTGCACGTTGGATCGAGTTACTCTATAATGGGTAGATCCCAGAAACAAATAAAATGTTTGTAGTCGAGTTGGCTTAGATCCTGGTAAAGATGCAACCACCCGCACCTGTATCTCCGAAATTAGTCAATCAGAATAAATAAGATGTAGATATTTATGTGTTTGATATGTTGTAGATACGTTTTGATTAATGACGTGTATGTGAACTCTATATTGTATAATAATAATAAAATAAAAAAAGTTGTTACACAACTAGCTTCACCTCCTGCATCTGTACCAGCACAATCAAATAGAGCAGTTTCAGTTCAAATAAGTAGTCGTGGTACTAGTAAAGGATTAGGAAGTCGAGGCTGAGAACAAACTTGAGATTTTTCCTTGACACGACAGGATGCTTAGACCTTAAATGCAGTTATGACAAGTACATTATCAGTATGTTCCCATAAATCATATGTATTGTTCGATCTTGGTTCTACTCATTCTTATATATCACCTTACTTTGTTAAGAAATTGGATAGAGATCCTACTAGTTTACATTGTTCTTTCATGGTTGCTACTCCAATGGAAGAATTCTTACTAGTAAATGATGTGTATAAATCATGAGAGATTTCGATAAAAGATAAAGAGACTCTTGTAGATTTGATAGTTTTAGATATGGTAGACTTTGATGTGATACTGAGAATGGATTGGTTGTCATCATGCTATGCCATTCTAGACTGTCACCTTAAGGTGATTAAGTTTAACATTCTTGGAGAATCTTCCTTCTTAATACAAGGAGATCGTAGTGAGGTGTCTAGTAACTTAATCTCTATTCTAACAGCTCATAAGTTGTTACAAAAATGATGCCAAGGGTATTTAGCAGTAGTCAAAGATGTTGATATGAAGTACCCCAAGGTAGAGCAGGTTTCAGTGGTTAGAGAATTTCTTGGGGTGTTTCTTGATGAGTTGCCAAAGTTACCCCCAAAACGAGAAATTGAGTTCAGTATTGATTTACTTCTTGGAATTCAATCAGTGTCTATACTCTCGCATAAAATGGCACCAACTAAGCTCAAAGAATTGAAAAACCAGTTACAAGACTTGTTAAACAAGAGATTTATATGCCTTAGTACTTCTCTTTTGCATGCTTCAGTTCTATTTGTGAAAAAAAAATATAGATCGCTACGTTTATATATTGATTACAGACAGTTGAATAAGGTGACAATATGTAATAAGTATCTATTACCTCATATAAATGATTTATTTGACCAGTTACAGGGTGCCCACTATTTTTCAAAAATTGATTTGAGATCTGGGTATCATCAATTGAGGATAAAGAAGGAGGATATTTTGAAAACTGCTTTTAGGATTCGGTATGTACACTATGAGTTCTTAGTAATGTCATATGGTTTAACAAATGCCCCAACTGCATTCATGGATTTGATTAATAAAGTATTTAAACCTTTTCTGAATCAATTTATTATTGTATTCATAGATGATATCCTGTTATATTCAAAGAGTTCAGAGGAGCATGAATGATATTTAAAGATAGCTTTGCAAACCCTAAGAGAACACCAACTATATGCAAAGTTTCAAAATGTGAATTTTGGCTTAGTAGTGTTACTTTTCTAGGGCATGTGATTACCAAGGATGGTATTCAAGTTAATCCTAAAAAGATAGAAGCAGTGCAACAATGGCCACACCCTACGACAATTACAGATATTCATAATTTTCTTGGTTTAGCAGGCTATTACAGCAGATTCGTTAAATATTTTTCAAAAATAGCTGCTCCTTTAACAAGGTTGATAAGGAAGGGAATAAGGTTTGACTGGTCAGATGAACGTGAAAGAAGTTTCTAGAAACTCAAGGAATGCTTGACTATGGCGCCAATACTGTCTATTCCTTCAAGTAGTAGAGGATACACGGTATATTGTGATGCATCGAGAATTAGATTAGGGTGTGTGTTGATGTAACATGGTCGAGTCATTGCATATGCATCTACACAGCTTAAACCACATGAGCAAAATTCTTCGACTCATGACTTGAAAATGGCAGCGGTAGTTTTTGCTCTCAAAATTTAAATGCATCATCTGTATGGTGAGACATGCAAAATTTATACAGATTATAAAAGTCTCAAATATATTTTCCAACAAAAAGATCTTAACTTGAGACAAAGGCAATGAATGGAATTACTTAAAGATTATGACTGTACAATACTATATCATCCAAGTAAGGTCAATGTAGTGACTGATGCATTAAGTAGGAAGTCTATGAGTAGTTTAGCTCATATCACACTGGTAAGGAGGCCGTTGGTTAAAGAAATGCATAAGTTGGAAAGTAATGAAGTAGTAATGGAAGTAAAGGAGCCTGGGATATTATTGGATGATATACAATTTCTCGTCTTTAATTGAGCAAGTAAAAAAAGCACAGAAAGAGAATGCCTATCTATACAAGAAAATTGAAGAGGTGAAAAATGGCGGTGAAGTTGAATTTACTGTAGACCCTGAAGGAATTCTGAGATTAGATAAGCGGTTGTGTATACCTGATAAAGAAGAACTTAAGAAAGAAATTTTAGAAGAAGCTCATAGGTCCATATATATCATTCATCCTGAAATAACTAAAATGTATAAGGATCTAAAAGAAATTTATTGGTGGAAATGTATGAAGAAAGACATAGTTGATTATGTTTCTCGATACTTAACTTGCTAGTAGGTAAAAGCAGAACATCAAAAACCTGTAGGACTACATCAATAGATAGAGATACCTAAATAGAAATAAGAAAGAATAACTATGAATTTTGTTACAGGGCTACCACAGACACCAAAAGGGTTTGATTCAATATGGGTGATCATTGAAAGGTTGACTAAATCATCACATTTTCTACTAGTGAAAACCACATACAACGTAGCTCAATATGCAAATTTATATTTGAATGAAATAGTGAGGCTTCATGGAGTGCCAATATCGATTATTTCTTATCGAGGACCACAGTTCACAGCTCATTTTTGGAGAGTCTTCCAAGAAGCTTTGGGTACGAAGTTAAATCTCAATATTGCTTTCCATCCTCAAACAGATGGACAATCTGAACGAACCATCCATATATTGAAAGACATGCTACATGCATGTGTGTTAGACTTTCAAGGTAGTTGGGAAAGATTTTTGCCCCTAGTTGAATTTGCTTATAACAATAGCTACCAAACCAGTATATAAATTGCCCCTTTTGAGGCATTATGTGGTAAACGTTGCCATTCTCCAATTGGATAGTTTGAGATAGGTGAAGCTAAGATTTTAGGGCCTGATATGGTACAGGATGCACTAGTCAAGGTAAAATTAATTAAGGAAAGGTTATTAACAGCTTAGAGTAGACATAAAGTCTATGTTGATAATAGACGTCGATCGTTGGAATTTGCCATAGGTGAACATGTTTTTTTGAAAATATCTCCTATGAAAAGAGTAGTAAGATTTAGGAAGGGAAGTTAAGTCTATTGTACATAGGACCATTTGAAATTCTTGATAAGATCAACCCAGTAGCTTATCGTTTGGCTTTACCCCCTGAATTGGGTAATGTCCATCCAGTTTTTCATATGTCTATGCTACGGAAGTATTTACTGGATCCTACACATGTTATACAGTGTCCACAGATTCAATTAGCGGAAAATTTAACTTATGAGAAACAACTAGTAGCGATAGTAGACAAACAAGTAAAGAAATTGCGTTCAAAAGAAATACTTATAATGAAAGTGATATGGCAAAATCACTCTTTTGAGGAGGCTATTTGGAAAAGAGAAGATGACATATGCACCATATACCCATATTTGTTTGAACAATGAAGTTAGTGTTTATTTACAACTATGGTAATGAAATTCAGGGACCAAATTTCTTAAAGGGGGAAAGAATGTAATAGTTTTAAAATTTAAAAAAAAATTTGAATAAAAAAGATAATTTTAAAAATGGAGATAAGAACCGATGAAAATATGTTTATTTATTACATGGGTTGAAAATTTATAAAGAAAGTATGAGAATTTACATTTTAGGGCCAAACTGCAATTTCTTAAAAAATTTAATTTTGCAGAAAAGTCCCTGGTATATTTTAGAGCCTCAGCCACCCAAGAAGCTGACAACTTTAGATTTTTATCTCTCTCCTCCAAATTTTTCTCTCCCGAAATTCTAAAACTTCTCTCTAGAATTCTACTGCTTTCGGACCTCGAATTTCGACACCGCCGCCGCCGCCAACGGACTCAAAATAAAGAGTTCTACAAATCCATCCTATTAAGACTTGTTTGATTCTATTTTTTTTTTTTGAAAACTGTTTTTGAAAACTGTTTTTGAAAACTATGTTTAAAAATTGTTCTATAGAACAAAAGGAAAAAAAATATGTTTGATAAACTGTTTTGAAAACATGTTTTTTGCTTTTTTGTGTTCTGAAAATAAAAACAGAAAACAAAAACAACTTTTCCTTGCCTGTTTGTTTTCAGTTTTTAAAAACTGTTTTCTGTTTTCAGAACAAAAAAACTCATTTGGTAACTGTTTTCTGTTATTGTTTCGGAAACAAGTTCTGAAAACAAATTGTTTTTAAAACAAAAAAACAAAAACAGGGAAAAGTTGTTTTTGTTTTCTATTTTTGTTTCCAGAACAGAAAAAAGTAAAAAACAACATATTTTCAAAACAGTTTATCAAACGGATTTTTTTTATTTGTGTTCTGCAAAACAATTTTTAAACACAATTTTCAAAAACAATTTTTAAAAACAAAAAAAAAACAAAAACAAAATCAAACAAGCCCCTTGTTTCTGTTTTTCTGTTTTAAAAACAACTTGTTTTCAAAACTTGTTTCCGAAACAACAATAGAAAACAGTTACCAAACGAGTTTTTTTATTCTGAAAACAACTGAGAACAAAAAACAGTTTTTAAAAACAGAAAATAAACAGACCCTTAGTTTCTAAAAAATTGGTCGGAGATTAACCGAAAAATAGAGGAAAAAAATACTTAAAGAGATAATTTTTGAAACTCCTATCTGTGGTTCTCAAACTCAAAAACTAACATCATAGATGGATTCAGAAGGTACCGAAACCTTAAGATCTCAAATTTTAGGTCCATCCTCCCTTGCACGCGCTCCAATGCACCGCTTTTTCTTTGGCAAGTGACGCTCACGCGCAGCCCCTGCGGTGGCGTTGTAGCGCGTGTCTCAACACCCTGTTGCAGTGACTTGCATTGACCAAGCTTCCAGATGCCAAATTTTGTAAATTCGGAGTCATTTTCATGGTTTTCAGACCCTTCAGACTCATTTTTAGGGTCTATTTGACTAGATTTGGATCAAAAACATAGATTTTGGGGTTGTTCAACTTGAAACCCTAACTTTGTGAGTAGATAATTCTTTCTATTACTTGCCCTATACTCTTCTTGAACTTTAAATGTGAAATTAATTATGTTTATCAGTTATTTATACTTTATATGTTTCTGAAATAGATTAAATTATCTGAATTGTTTACAATCTGGTATATAGTTCAAGAAGAGTATGGTTTTGAAAATGAATTTTTAAATTTATTGAATATGTGATTTTAAATGTATTTCTCATCATATGGTAAAGGTAATATATTTTGCACGTCACATTGATTTATAAAGCTATATGATTGGCTTGAAAAAGGCCATATACATGTGATAAACCCTGATTGAAAAATTTATAACAGATGAATCTGTATTGAGACTGAAAGTCTGTATTATACTGAAAGCTCTATATTGGATGATATGGCATATGTGAATATGATATTTTCTATGGAAGAATTCTATTGGAAACACTGTTTGCTAACAGCAGGTAATGTTAGCCCTGGTGCACCTTAATACCTCAGCTAGCAGGGGTGGTGCTAACCTCGTGTGATAGTCAACACACGGAATATGATATGTGATGGAGAGCGGGATGTCTCTTATCTAGACGAGATACCAGACATATGATATGTGATTTGTTTTTTCTTGCTTTGTGCTTGGAAAATTGTCCATATTAGAGTCTCTTTGCGTATTTTCTTGAATGTTGGTAGGGCAAACTTTAACTGAAATACTAAGTATAGGCAAATCCTACACTACCAAAGTATGGAAGGAGTTGAATTTTGATATGGTGGTTCTGATATAGGATCCTCCTAATATTTTTATAAGAAATATTTTTTATGCATATCAATGTTTGATTAATGGTCATATTGTATCATATATGGTTACAGATATCTGAATGTGATTTGAACTGAAAATATTTGAAAATGCAGGTCTCATATGAATGTACTTCTGAATTGTAATTTTTCAATGTGATAAATTTTAATATATGAGTACATCTATATGTTAATCTGAGAAGTTATAGGAAGTATTATCTACTCACTAAGTTGTCAAACTCATTACACGATATTTTCACATTTTTCATATGAAAATACAGAGGTTGGCCCTCTAGCTACGTGGTCAGCTAGGTGTTATATTCTCTGAGTGAGTTTACATTGCTTCCAAGGCTCGAAATGTTTAAAATATTATGCCATTGTAATCTAGAGTATGTTCTCAACGCTACAGGCAGGATCCCTGCTTTTACTGTAATATTGTTAAGTGTACACTTGACATGTATAATTGGCTATACTAGAAACTTGTAAACGTATATTATTTTCCCTGATATGTAATATTTTGAAGCCGTATACAAATAAATAAAGGTAAAATTATTAATTAATTGTGTTAATCGTATTCTATTAAATTGAAGCGTGATAGATTTTAATAAAATCATAATAATAATCAAACAAGAAGTCTGAGTCTTAATTAATATGTGTCTGTGTTAAAGTGAATAATATATATCTTAAAGTATTTTCTTCTTCAGTGTTAGATTCATCAATCCAACTTTCCTGTGCAACAAGCCTCTTTTCACTTTCTACTTCTCATAATGCACTTTGCCTTTAATCCTGCAGTTTAGTTCTCAGGATTTTGGCTAGCTCTTTTTTTCTTTTCTTTTCTTTTTTTACTTGTACAGTAAGTGTATTTTTGGTCTGCTTGAGTATCAAGCAAGATTAGATATCTCTTTAGAAGATCTTAAGGCTGAACCTCCTATATTGACACGATGCATTTAAAAGAATAAGTTTTCCCAAGTGTTCATCCCAAAGGTTGAAGTTGAGTAATCAAGGTATAGAGTATATCTCTTTTGACCTCCAGGCCAATCTTTTGGAATTCTAACTCTTTCTCTTAACTGTTTACAAATAAATAGAAATATATGACAAAGAAAAAACTTTGTACTAAACTTACTAAAGTGAAAATTGTAACCGAAAAACATGAAACATATATAGGGAGCTGCTGGTAGAAATGATCAAAGTTCTTCCTCAAACAAGATTAATATAGTTCCAATTGCATACTGATCACTTGGATGATATAGGTCTATATACCATATGCATTTTTTGTTTATTTAGTATTTAAAACAAATGATCCAAAGTCATTTTTTGTTTTTTAACTTTCAAAATTTTTTATAGATTAAATTATCTAAATTTTTTTTTGTGCTTTGAAACTGTTTTATAAATCTGTTTCTTAAAAAATAAAACAAAATAGAACCAAATGAGCTCTTAGTTCCCTCGAAATGTGGAAAGCACGCAGGTTGTTGACGGCCGTGGTACAAAGAGAACATGACAGTACGAAGGTTAAAAATTTATTCAAGTTAGAAACCTTGCCAATTTCAATAAAATAAAATAATATAAAAAAACTTAACAATTCACATGAATTTTGCGATTTTTTTTCTTCGGTAACAGTTTTGCGATGTTTTAACCTATGCAATTGGTTGGCATATTCTGATTGATATTTAAAAGCATAAACTCAAATTCTGGAGTGTTTGGGAATAAGTTTTCTAAATGAAAGTCACTATCCAATGACATAATCGTAAGCTAAAATGCTGATTTTGTGCTCGGCTAAATGGATGTGGAGTTCGATTTGTAAGTTATACATGAACAATTTTTTCTTTAACTAGTGTTTTGTTCTGTGTGATGCACGGTATTATAAATAATATTTAAATTAATTATAATATTAATTAAATATTATTTAAAATACACATAATATAATTGATATTGATTAAATGTTTATTAAATATTAATTTATTAAAATTTTCATTAAAAAGAAATAGTATTTTTAATTTTTACTTTTTCTGCTAATTAAGTGTATTTTTTTCAATTAATTAATTTTTAAAATCACCTTACTAATTTATCTATAATTTTTATAAATTTATATTTAATAACTATAAAAACATTTCTATGGTTTTTTAAGTTATCTATATTGTTTTTCAATTTTTGTTTCTACGTTTTTTTTTCTATTTCTATATTTGTGTTTATTTATTTATTATGTTTATTTTGTAATTAATTATTTTATTTTTATTTTATGATATTTTATTTTTTTTCATTTACTAACCTTATATTTTTCTATTGTAGAATGTAATTATAATTTTTTTACTTAATTTATTTTTGTCATCATTTAGCATATTTATAATATAATTTTTATTAAAAACTTTTCCAATATGAATTATAACAAAAGTATGTACTTTATTTTTTATTTTTTCTTTTGGTGGTGTATTTTCTTATTTTCTTTAAAAGGTAAGGAGGTAAAAAAAAGTGAAAGGAGGATTTTTCAATTTTGTAACTGGGTTTACAAAGAAAAGTCAAAAGATTTTGTAGGAGAAGAAGCCAGTGACATACTAAAAATTCCTTTTAACCTCTATATTTAAATCTGTCAAACTTATAATCAAATGATGAACAAAGGATGATTACGAACATATCTTCTGAATGGAATTTCATCTATGTGAAGATTCTATTTGAATAATAAAAGAGTTAAAATTTATTTTTATTTGATATATCAAGAGTAGATCCCCTAATCTTAGTATGTTTATTTACTTTAAATACATTCTTAATTATTTAATTTTAATATTTTATTTCTTACATACTTTACTCAAAATTTTTCTCACAAAAAAAAATCTTGACAACTATATTAGAAATATTTATTTTAAATCTTATTTAAATTTTCTCTCAATTGATAATTTTTGTGGGATCGACCTCGCATGCTATTAAATCTATACTCCAATAGATTCGTACGCTTGCGAATTTTACATAAAACAACAATAGCTATAAAAACAACTGAATACATTCACAGTTGACCAAATGTATTAGTTTAAATTGTAAGTTTCATGACATGTAACTTTAACTTTTTGTAGAATTTGCATGGGGTTCCATTGGGCATTGTGAAAACTTTTTTCATTTATGTTTTTCCACAAGTACCATAGAATATAACAAGCAATCACTACTTTACCTTTATTTGATCCTCTTCACCTATCTTCTGCATTAGAGTGGTCCACCATAAGACAAAGCATTGTGTTGGAGGGATGCACGTTGCTTTTGGGATCTCACTTTCTCTCCACACTTCTCTTGTGCATTGACAGGTAACAAATAGGTGGCCAATTGTTTCTTTTTCTACATTGCACATTGGACAATTTTCTTCTGGTAGTAGAATGCTTTTTTATAAATCTTCTTCCTTATTGCCAAATTGTTATTTAAGACTGCCACATGAATATTTTTACTTTCTCCTCTGTCTTCAACTTCTGCACTTGTACACATTTCTGTTTAATAATTTATTCTGGTTGGCTTCTATTATTAGGATACAGTATCTCTATTGGTAGTTGGTAGCTCGAGCTTCCTCTGTATGTGCCATGGTTACTCTTACACCAAATTACCTTATCTTATATTCCTTTAGGATGGCTTGTACTAGTTCTTCATTGAGCATATCTTTTAAATTGCTCTCCAACCATTGCCCATTATCTCATTAATAAATTGTCTCACTAAATCAGTACTACTCAAAATGTTTGTAGGGATAAATAATTTTGTTGGCTTGTTTCTAGGGATCTATGGTGATCTGAATACCTATAATGTTGTGTTCTTCCCAACTCTTCGTCTATATCCTTTTTCAATAAACTCCTTTCCTACCATGATACTTCTCCAACCCCAGGATGGGTTGACACCAGCATTAGCTTCCATGAAATGACAAGTTAGGTAGTCTTTTGTCTTGTAAAATCTGTTGATAAAGGACTTTGGTTCTACACATAGACTCTAAGCCATCTTAGCTATTAGAGTAAGGTTAGTAGCATTAAGATCTTTAAACCAATATCCCCTTCCCTTTTACTTCTACATAGCTTTTCCCATCTTGTCCGACAAAGCCCTATTCTAGAGTTATTATCACACCAAAAAAACTTACCCATCAAGCTAGTTAGCTCACTACATAATTTATTAGGTAAAATGAAGCAGGACATAGCATAAATGGGGATGGCACTAATGACAAATTTGAGTAGAGTCAGCTTCTCTACATGTGATAAATATTTTCCTTTTCAGTTGGCTATTATTTGTTCCACCCTCTTTTTGATATAACTAAATGTTTCAGCTTTTAATTTGTTAACAAAGAATGGTAGTCCTAGGTATTTTTCTTGGGACCTAATATTCACTACTCCTAACCATTCTGCTATTTGTATTTTGTGCCTATGTTGTGTATTATGGAAAAAGAAAATAAAAGAATTTGACAAGTTTACTTTCTGGCCATTTATGATTTCATATACCTACAAAATTCTGCATAATTCTAAGCTGACTTCATGAGAGGCTTGAGAAAATAGTATTGAGTCATCTGCAAAAAATAGGTGAGACACTGATGGATTTTTTCTAAATATTTTGATCTTTGGAAATACTTTTTTTTCTTCTTTCTGTAGAAGAAAAGAAAGTCTTTCAACACATAATAAAAATAGATATGGTGAGAGGAGATCACCTTGACGTAGTCCCTTTGATGGTTTTATCATACCAAAGGGTTCTCCTTCTAAAATAATAAAATAAGAGATAGTGCTAACACATTGGTTTATTCATTCTACTTTTAAACCCATTTTCTTCATAATTGTGAATAAGAAAGGCCACTCCACCCTATCATATACTTTTCTCATATTAAGCTTGATAGCCATTTCACAACTTTTTCCCTTTTTCTTATTTTTCATATGATGCATCGTCTTATGTGCAATAAGTATATTATCTAAAATAAATCTCCCTTTGATAAAAGCACATTGATTGCAAATGATGATTTTTCCCATTAGTCCTTTTATTATGTTCACCAGCACTTTGGACAGTATTTTATAAATAACTGTGCATAAGCATATAGGTCTCAATTGTGTCATATTTTCTATATTCAGACATTTAGGAATAAGGACAATGTTTGTATTATTAATATTTCTCAGCATTTTCTTACTCAAGAAAAAATTATGGATTTCTAGAAATATGTCTTCTCCTACTATATCCTAGTAATTCTTGAAAAATAACCTAATAATGCCATCATGACTTGGTGCACTATTAGAATAAATGAAAAAAAGCAAATGTGCGTACCTCTGTTATTGTTATTAGTCTCAACAATCATTTGTTTATTATGCTTGTGACCTTGTATGAGACTTCACTAAGTACCTCTTCTACATCTCTAGTGACTATGGAGGAATAGAGGTTCTGAAAATAATTTATTGCCAGATATGATATTTCTTCCCTTCCTTCTTGCCACTCACCTTCTTTATTTTTAAAACCTTGATGGAGCTTTCAGTTCTTTTCACAGTTTGAGCATGGAAGAAGCTAGTATTGTTTTCTCTTTTTAGCCACTTGACTGTAGTATTTTGTTTCTAATGTAATTCTTCTTCTCTCCAGGACTTAGCCAACTCTTTTTCAACTATCTTGCAACTTTGAGCATTAAGAGACAATGTCTGATTAATAGTAGCTAATTTCTCTTGTATTTTTTTTGTGATTTTTCTTGCATTTATTATGTTTCTTTTACTCCATTCTATAAGCATATGTCTAAATTTTTTAAGCTTACAAAATACCTAGAACATTTTTGAACCACTGACCTCTTCTTTTCAATCATCTTCAATTATTGCCCTGACTACTGGGTTGTCTTTCCATCTTGCATCAAATCAAAAGAGGCATTTTGGCTTGGGCTTGTCCTTAATTACCCGCATCAGTATGGGGTTATGGTTAGCTGCAATGCTTTCCAAGTGTCTTGTTTTGCCATCTGGGTAGTGTTGAAGCCATTGCACGTTTAAGAGAAAACGGTCAAGAACTTGTTAAATATTATGGCCACACTTTCTTTTATTATTCCAAGTAAAATTTTCTCTTTTTTGAATATTCAATCGGGCATTTATCCTGCATAAATTGAAAGAGATCACGTCTCATTATAGAATTAAAAGGTACTCCCCATTCGTTTTAACACTTATGTAAAATCTCATTACATCCACCCTTAATAGCTAAAGGGCTATCTACTGTAGTGATAATGTTATGTAAGGTAGTATACTAATTGCATCTAATATTATGCTCATGATGTATGTACACTCCCATTAATGCCAATCTTGATTTAGACCAGAATCAGACCACCACCCATGAATGAAAAAATTATCCATATTCTCAATTTATAGGGTAACTTCTTCTTTCCACCAAAGTGACAAACCGCCCTCCATACCTCTTGGATCCACTATAAAAATATTCTAAAAGCCACAACTTCTTGCTATTCTTTTAACTCTAGCACTGGAGTTTTTTGTTTCTATTAAAAACAGCAGGTTTGGATAATGAGATTTGATAATCTCTTTTAGACCAAATGGTTGTTGGTCCAGTGGTGATTGGGGCTGAACTTGATAGGGCGGACTGCGTGTTCGATCCCCCGCAACACTTTTGGGAGGGGGCTGGAGCCTAACTACCCAGAGCTATTCCCCGAACATGATTGCCTCCCGTGGAGGATATTTGTGAGAAACCAAAAAAAAAAAAATCTCTTTTAGATATTGGACTGACAGGGGGTCCCCACACCTCACACCTTGGTAGTTCCAAGCCATTATCTTTATTGATAGAATTGGGACCACTTATGGCAAGCTTCCTCCACTATCTCAAATAACATGTCAGTGACATTTTTGCTTTTCTTACTAATACCCTCTTTATACGTTTCCCATTCTTTTTTCTCCAACTTTGAAATGTCCAAGTTGAGACTATATATTTCCTTCTTCTGCATTTAAATTTTTTTCACGTTCCATAATTCTTCTGCCCACTGCTTTAGCCATTTTTTTTCAAATTCCCACGTATAGAGACTGTATTTTTATTTCCCAATTCAACATTCTCTTTTGGTCATTTTCTTCCTTGTTTTCTATTGTTTCCATAAATTTCGCGTGCTGCTCTCTTTTTTTCCCAGACATTATGCTTATATTTTCTTTGTCGTCTTAAGGCTTAGTTGATTTTAGAAGTGTACAAAATCGATCCAAATCAAATAAAACTGGCTCAATCAAAGCAAAACAAAAAAAAATTGATTAGAAACGGTTTAAATGTTTCTTATTAGAGAAAATTAATTGATTTAGTTTGATTTTTTATTTTAAAAAATTTTAAACCGAAATAACTTATTAATATATTATATATTATATATATTTAATATTATTTCTTGCGCCTCCGCAGTTCTGTTACTCTAGCCCGAGATATGATTCATTAATTCACGAGCAGCACTCTATGCCATCAGCTTCTTGAGCAGACTAAACTTTAACCAGCAGTGCCTTTCTCCATTTTGTCACATCTTCAAACAAAGCTGCCTTTCTCCATTTTTCACGTCAAGAGCCAAACAAAGCTACCTTTCTCCATTTTTTCATGTCAATAGCCAAACAAACCTGCCTTTCTCCATTTTGTCACGTCAACTTCAGACTATTTTTTTTTTTTGGCTGTCAGGCCTTCTGTTTTCCATTATTTAGGGTAATTAATATTTACTTTTCCTCAAGCAGTGTGTACACTTCTTATTAGTTTATTATTTTATTTTGTTCATATTTAAATTTTCGTGGACCTCCTGATTACTGCTCCTTCATTTTCAAGCTAGTAAATACTTGTTTCTTTTAAATGCTCCTCCTACTGGGACTTTCGGCGGACCTTCCAACGCTACCAACTGTGCGATCGGACTGGAGCCCCCGCCCATCACATTCTCCTCTTATTCTAGCAGTCCGCACAAAAACTCTATACTCCCCTCGACTATAGTCTGCACAAGCTGGCAAATCATAACTAGTCATACATCACAGGAGCCAGAAGCATAGGAAGAAGGCAAAGAAGCTGTTAGGGAAAAAAATTGATCAATCGAACCAAACCAAACTAATTATCTACAGGTTTGGTTTGGTTTGATTTCACGGACCAAACTCACACAGAACAGGTCCATTTTTTCTCATAAATATGTAATTGGTTTACTTTGGTTCAACCTCCAAAACCAATCAAACTAAACCGATGAATGCCCTTAGTTGGTTCACATTCTGCTCCTATTTAAGAGCTTTTAATGACTATACTTTCTCTTGTATCTACCTTCATCAATATAATGAAATTATTATCAGCCAGTTCCTTCAACCCTTGGGTTCTTGGCATGTTTTGACCAGCTCTTCCCTTGGTTCTTCTTACTTTTTTATGTATTTGAGTCTAATTCTTGGTTTGGTGTTCCATGTTCTTTCTACTGTTACCTTTATCATTCATTCTAATCTCACAATTATTAGTTGCTTTAAGAAGATCTTTTAGCTTTTCCTTCTCTTGTTCTTCCTCTCTAGTAGCCTTCATAGATAAGGCATTTAACTTTTTTGTTATCTGTCTTTCAAGTTACTTATTTCTTGCACCAACATCTGCTGTGTTTTTTCCTAGAAGTTTCTCGACACGTTTTCCACCTGACTCTGTTGCTCTTAACTCTGGAACAAAATTTTTCTCCTTCTTGCAGCCTCCCAACTTATCTTTTATTGCCTTCAAATAGTTTTTTTCTTTGTGGCCAATAATTCCATAATAATAGCAAAAGGAAGGTAGTCGTTCACACATGGCATTTATCCACACCTTGCTATTAAATCCACTATTGATGAACATTCCACGGCCTAATGGTTTCCTTATGTCAATCCTAACATGTGCCTTTACTAATGATCCACTTCCTCTTTGCATGTTAAAGCAACCGAGATTCATCACCTCTTCTAACTCATTCCTAAGCACCCTGCCCATTTTTGTTGTTCTACAAATACTTGGTAAGCCTGCAAATTATACCCATAAAGTCACTAGGTGGAACTCCTCTTCATTCGAATCAAACTTGTCATGCCACTCCTTTAGAACCAATAATTGATTTTTGTATAACCATGGGTTATTCTTGAGTACCCTCTTTATCTCTATTGGATCTTCAAAGTACAACTGATAAACTTTCCTTTGAATTTCCTCAACTCTAAAGCCTCTTGGGTTTTTCCATATTGTCTTAAGAATGTGTGTTAAAGTGTTCAAGATCATAGGTTTTTCTATAAAAATCTTACACACCAAACTCCCTTTTGCAACATCTAATCCTCCTTGTAAATCTGTTTCATCCAACTGCACTATGATTTCTTCTTCTATTTCTTGTTTATCTGCAATTTCAGTAAAGTCTTCTCCTTTAGCCATAGTTATGTTCTTGCTCGGTTCTTTCTTGTTTCTGTAATCCAACAAAAACTAGCAATGACCAACAATTAGTTTTCTGTCACAGACCTGTTGTAGCCGCACCAAATAGAACTCCTCAATGGTTTAGGTGATCGGTTTTGATCCCCTTTTGGTCATTGCCGTTGACTCTATGCACCTGTCTCCTTCGTCTCTAGCTAAGGCAATCTCAGCAGAGCAACTCAACGGTAAGGAGAAGCTACGTAGAAGGGTAATTTGTACTTTTATAATAGATAATAGATGACAGATATAATAAATAGATATAGTGGCACTATGTATAATTTCCTAATCCCTTATATTTCTTTTATTTTCTCTCAATGTACATGAATTGCTTTCAATCACTAAGCACCCAGATGCGCGCTCGTGCGCACACACACATACATATATACACACGCACCCACACGCTCACGCACCCACCTACACACACACATTTATTGCAAAATTTAATTTACAATTTTATTAAATGCTTTTAAAGTATTGTGAAGTTTTAAATATCATCATTGAATGTTGTAATTATATATATATATATATATATATATATATAATTTATTAATTAAAATTTCAAAAATTAAATTGTCACTTGCCATATGACTCTAGTGACTAATTTAATTTCTAATTTTATTAAATTTTTTCAGACTATTATGGACCTTTATATATTTAATTTATTAATGAGAATTTCAAAAATTTTAAAAAAAATTGAGTGCCACTTGTCAACAAATAACAATATGATTTTAGCTTTTTCTTCTTTATTATATATAATAGATAGATAGATGTGTTTGATTAGGCTACACAAACAATTAATTGCCACTAAACATATGGGAGATGTTTGGTATGGGGTTTTTGTTAGATTTCCCAAGAAACTTTATGTGGGGGAAAATAAAATTACCATGTTTATCATAAGATTTTTAGCTAACTTTCCTAAGAATCTTAGTTTCCCTAGTTAATTATATGTCCATGGCATTTGGAACTTAATCCCATCTAAATGGGTGGGATTTCAGGCTTTCCATCTAAATTCCCCGAAAAAAATTATTGCAAAAATTGATAGTTTTGCTGTTAAGTTTTTGTGATATTTTTCTCCTCCAGAGATTCCAATTTTGAATCCAAATCGCTCAACATAAGTGACTCTCTAAAATGTTTAACCAAATCCAATTTTGAATCTGACTTGTTCATCAAGGATTTTACAGATTTTTCCTTCTCCATCTTACCATTCTATTCTCTAGTACACTGTAATTCCAATTTGTTATACTTCATGAGAATGGCCTTGCCTTTTTCAGGATCTGGCCATGCTTCGATTTCTCAGTCGTGTTTGATACAGATCGCACAAATTTGGACATAAATTTTTACGACGAGTTCTCTGCATTTCTTGAACAGAGTTTCTTTCCTTTTCTTGTAGTTCAACAATGGAGGACGAGGGTTTTCATCATTGTCAAGTTGCTTCCTCTTTTCTCTGTTGTGCTCTGGCATGCTCTAGTTATTACCCTATAATTTAAAAATTAGGGAAAGTTAAATGGGATTTCATTGTAAACCAAACAGCTTCTGAAGTAATTTACTCTGAAAACTTATGTCTCGGTTTAAGTTTCCCTGGCTACTTATTCTTTGTGAACAATTGGAAATTTCCATACCAAACACCACCATAAAGACATCACTTTCCCCTTCTTCTTCCACCATCAAGACTGTACTCTCTTTTCCTAAAACAAGATATTGCTATCTAAGAGAAATAATGGCACCACCTAAATTCATGTTTGCAATAACATGTTCTTTTTGGCTATTGATGTTTTATGGGTGTGAATCTCATTAGACGATGATCTAATCAATTATCACTAAAAGAGCATGGACTTTATGAATATCTTAGTCGATGTTCACGAAAGCTTATTAAAAAAATGTAGTTATCTTACATTTTTTGCTTTCGTTTTTCATATTGCAACTATTACAAATGAGTTTTGTGACATCATATACAGATAACAATGGAGAAAGAATTGTTATAACAGTTTCATCATGCTCATTCTTGAATCACCTATGTTCAAAGACAAAGTTTCCTAAATCATAGCAAGTAACAAGGAAGTTTGGAGCAAATACGTTTCTATGGAAAGGAGTTTATCACCTTCTTAATAGTTCACTGTGTTTATAAATTCTGAAATACAAACTATACGTATCTTTGAATTTATTTTTTTACGAATTTGAATGTGGGAGGTGAGATATTAAAATCAGGGCAGGGCAATAACAAAAAATAAATACTCTTATATTAAAAGTTTACAAAATAATAATGGTGTAACTCAAATCATTAATCTAACAAAGTTATAGGTTCTAGAGTAAGTTTTAATTTGAAAAAAAAAAGAAAATTTCAATTTAAAAAAAATAGAATAATGATTGTTATAAATAAAATTAGAGTAGAATGAAACCAAATAGTTCCAGAGACAAGTCAATATTTATTAGAATATAATCAAATACATTGCTATATATGTAACTAATTAATAGTCTTTTAGTCTTTTCTCTCAACATATTTAATATAAAAATAGAGTTGGTATTTAATCTATTATTGGTGAATAATTTTTTATTTACCAATAGTGTTTAAATTATAACACGTAATAAAAATAATTTTAAAAAATATTATTTTTGTCATGTGTTATAATTTGGACAATAAATAAAAAATTATCCATCATCGGTAGATCAAATTATTTTTTATAAAAATAATACTCATGTTAAATATTTGATAATCAAATATTATTCTTTGCATAAAATTTTAATATAAATTGTCTCGAAATATTCTTTCCCTTGTAAGAGCTTAGAATGGTAATTTTTCATAATGATTGTGCATGAGAACCTCATTTTTTTTCAAGATATTTTTAAGAAAGGTTTTTTCTTTTATTCTTCATGTTTTAAAGTTGACTAGAAATTGAATAACTGAAAAAAGAAAAATAAGAAAATTCTCTGCCCTTTGATAGCTGGCGCAGCAAGCTTCAACTTTGAACAGTGCTAGGGATTATCAATCATCTCTCAGAAAGAGTAGGTTGAGTAAAAATATATTGTACAAAGTAGAGTACCAGGTTTGAGATGCTTTAACTGTATCATAAATAAAAAATTCTTGTTATTCGAGTTTTACTTTTAAGAAAAATTACAATTATCTATCTTACCCACCAATGCAATTTCTCTTTTAATCTTAAAAATATTACAATATCTCTTCTAATGTGCAATTCTTGTCTAATTCAAATGTTAAATCAATATATTCAAACGATTATAATACAAATTCTAATATGTCAATTTAAAAAGTCTATTTTACCTCTTCTTTAACTTACATGTATATTTTCCCCGACTTATTTTCTCCAATTACACTATGGAACTCATCTCATTTCCCCTTTCACATCGTCTTATCTTTCCCTTCCCCTCCCACCCCCACAATCCTCTGCCAATCAGCTCAGCCAGATCCGCCAACTTTTGTTATCATAAAGTACTACAAAATATTGGCCATTGCTACCTTAAAATAGAGCTTTCCCTTTCTCTGCTTTTCTTTTCTGGTTTCTGGTTTGGGTGGTTTAGGTCTTCCGAGCTGTCGAACATAACAGTTCTTTTTATTTCATGGAAGTCTACTTAATAAAGGTCAAAGAACAAGTTTAAAATTTAAATCCTGATGCATTAAAGTTGGAATAGGCATTAGCTTAAAGGGGAGAAAAAACTTATCTCTAACAAACAATTCGTGAATTCGGGGGTTCTGTGGAACTCGAAAACAGACTTCGACTATTTTATAAGACACAAAAACCTCGATGCATGGCTAACTGAGACTGAGTTGACTCGAGCATGCTTATTGTTGGCAAGGAAATCGGCACACTTATTTCCTTTTCGAGTTCCACACTAAAATTAAATGCACAACGGCAAAAATAATACAAGCTAAACAGCGAGGTGAATAAAATAGATCGCTCGGCTTCTAGTTCTAAACAAATGAACTTGAATGGATATAATTCAATAACCACTTGCTAGAAACCTTTATACCAAGTCACTTCAAAGACAGGTGGATGTTACTTTAGCATGCAACTTAGTAGCTTAGAACCTGCCCCTAAATTACCAAGACTCAAAATCATAAGCCTTATTTCCATAGATCACACATCTTATAGCCTAGTCACTAAGCATTAACATACTGAAGCACGAACCACATTTTGAGGCTGGTTTGCAAACTACAAAACAAAGTTCCAAAAGCAAGGGTCTCAAAGTGGTGTTGTATCAACCATGGCTTCCAGTATTTTCTTCTCCAGTTCAGATTCATCAATCCACAGCGAACTTTTCCGATGCAACAACTCTTTTTTCTCTTTCTTCTTCTCATCATGCACTTTGACTTTCATCCTCCAGTATTCAAGTTTCTCTGCTCTTTCTTTTAACTGTTTACAAATAAATGACAAATCGGTGACAGAGAAAAATTTGGACTAAATGTGGAAAATGTAACTGAAAAACAAGAAACATAACTGACTTGGATGATAACTGAGAGCACAATTTTTATAGAATGAAAAACCAAACACATTATTTTATCAGGATTGTGACTGCACAGATACAAAGACAAGACAAATAATTTTCATTTCTTTAGAAATTTGAATGATAGATTAAATAGTGAATTTCAGTCCCCTTTGGCTTTGTTGGATTCTTCTCCCTTTTCCTCTAATCATGATATGAGAATTTGGAATCTTGATTCTTCCGGTGTTTTTTCATGTAAATCTTTTTTTCAATTCCTTACTCATTCTCAAACAAAGGAGTGATTTGTTCTTGATAAGCCAATTTGGAAATCTAAAGCTCCTTATAAGGTCAAATCTTGTTTTTGGACTGCCATACTTAATAGAATTAACACAAATGACATGTTGGCTCCATGTAGCTCTCTCCCCTGATATGTGTGTTATGTGTAGATCTAATCCAAAAGACTTTGCTCATTTATTTCCCCATTGTTCAGTGGTGACATACTTATGGAATAAGCTTTTTGGAATTTTTGGGGAAAATTGAGTATGTCCTAGTTCATTGAATCTTTCTTCAAATTCAATTTCAAGGCTTTGGTAATAAGAAGGAAAACAAAACCTTGTGGCAATGTGTGGTTTATGGAATTTTGTGGTTGGAAAGGAATGCTCATATCTTCCAGGGTTTGCCTATAAATCTGTTATGAGACAAAATTGTGCACATAGCTTCTCTTTGGTGTTTAGTGCATGGTTTATTTAAGGGAGACACTGTTTTGGGTGTGCAAAGAGATTGGATAGCTCTTTTTCTTTGACTTTGTAGTGTTTTTTACTTCAGTTCTTCCAGTGTGAGGATATCTTATCCTCCATCCTTTTGTATTGTTTTCCTTTCTTTTTCTACCAAAAAGAAAAAAAGACAAAACACATACTTGAAACAATTTAAAAATCGCAGCATTTGACAAAAAAGTGTGACATGAAGACCAAACATATTGATTGTCTTGCCTAATAAATTAATTATAGAAATGTTGCATAGATAATTGAAGGTTGCAACTCCAAAAGTTACAACTACAATACCTAATAGAGGAACATGATCTGCTTGATTTAAGAATACAATACAAGTTTTTAAAACTCCTCGAACCTTTGTCCTATACACTATCATTATGGAAAACCACCTTAACTACAACAAGATTAGGCCATGTAAGTCCATTAACAGAAACATTGTAGAAATAAGTGGTTTCATAGCCCAAAAGAAAAAAGATATATTTGGTGGTTAGTTAAAAGGCACAAGATTAACAGAACATCATCTTACATCGAAGACCAGATTTCTAGATGGTAGACTAAATAAAAAAAACTGGCATTAGCCTTCAAATCCCAATAATATAAAATACATTTGAAATGCCAGTTAATCAAATTTAAGTCTTGCTACAAGCAATCACTCCCAAAGTGAGGAAAAGAAGGGCCTGTTTGATTCTAATTTTTAAAATCAGTTTTTACTTTTTAAAAACAAAATAAAAAAACATTGTTTGAAACTGTTGTTTTTGGCCATTGTCTTAAAGAATAAAATAAATAAAAAATCAGAATATGTGTTTTAAAAACAAAAGATACAGAACAACATTTACATGTTCTGTGCTCTTGTTTTCCAAAACAATCAAAAACATGGAGAACAATGTTTTCATTAATGGCATTAACATAACTATATGTAAAACCCTTCAATCTCTTTCTCTCTCTCAATCACTCTATCCCTCACTAATGACAATGCATGAGTCAATGCGTAAATCAAATAGGTTTTTTGTTTTCTGTTTTAAAACTTAGTTTTCACAATAAAATTTTTGCGCACACATTTTTTTATCTTTTTTTCAGAATTATTTTCAGAACAAATCTTTCAAACACATTTAAAAAAAAAAACATTTTTTAGAACAAAAAAGCAAAAACAGAATCAAACAGGGCCAAAAACTTCCTTAGCTGATTTACCTACTGCTGGAAAACCCTATTAAAGAGGTACCCTTAAAGGATTAGGAGCTTATTGTTATATAGGAGTCATAGAGTTTATTATTTTCTAGGTGTCTTTTATTTGACTAAAATTTTGCAAATTGCTGGTTGAAGTAAGTGACAAGTTGTCACAGGTTAAGGTCTCATGATTGTTGTTCAATTGTAAGTTAAAGTTTTGTGATCATTGTTTGACGGCAAGTTAAAGTGTTGTCGTCATTGTTTGACTGCAAGCTAAAGACAACACGGAAAATTGAAGAATTCAACACTAGCCTTATGTTGTATTGGCTGCCCTGTGTGCAACTCAAGCAGTCGAGATCAGTTGAGGGATTGAAGAATTCAACACTAGCCTTATGTTGTATTGGCTGCCCTGTGAGCAACTCAGGTAGTGGAGATCAGTTGAGGGATGGTCACGGGGGCTATTCAAGAGAAGTAGAACGAAGACTTCTGCGAGCTACATCATTAAGATTAGACAACATGGCCGACGAGAGCAACTAGAAGAGTGTCAAGGGGGATGCTCATGAGAGGTAGGTCAAAGAATGTGGGGAGCAATTGTTTGTCTACCAAGGACATCGTCAGAGAAAGTACTAATTGCTATTAAGTTCTTAAGTCACGGTTGAGTATGAGTGTGCTAACTTGTGAGTCAAGATGCAATGTTTAGGTGTCCTAATCTAGATCTGTTGTTTTTAGTTAGCTTTTCTTTGTAACAAGCAGAAAATTTAATAATCTTCAGCTTGAGGGATTGTTTTGAAAAGCCTGGACTCCTAAAGGATTAAGAGTTTACTATAGGCTAGGAATCATGCAATTTATTATTGTCTAGAAATCTTAATTATCTTCAATCATTATCTTTAAGAGTTTATCTAGTAGTTAATTAATCTCTATCTTCATAGTATTATAAATAATAGAAGAGAGAGGCTGCCACAGCAAGAAGACAAGTCCGTGAGCAAGCCCTCCCATTCATATAGTAATCTGCCAAGTCACCTAATCTCAGAAATGAGGTCAGTTCTACACTTGTATCTTCATCAGGTTAACTTTTCAAATATTCAGTACAGCTTACATTTTGAGAAGTTGAGGGTTGTTTGTTAAGATATTGAATGTTCAGCATCAGTAGTGTATGAGTTCTGTGTTGGCTATATTTGCCCGTTTACTTTGTTTTTAGTTGTTTAAGCAGATTTATTGATAAACTATGTTTGTTTAGGAAAAAATACTATAAATTGGTGGATATTAAACAAGAAAATATCCTTGAAAAAACAGAATATTAGAGTCCCAAATGCAATATCTGACGAAGGAAAGCAACATCAGCTTATAACAGGTACTACTACTATAAGTAGGAATAACACAAAAGGAAAAAAAAAAAAGAATAGAAAATAATTCTATATAACAACTAGCATAATGATCCTCAAGGATTAAATGACTTTCTTTATCTACAACTTCTTCTTGGATGCCCTAACTGAATGGCATCCATTATCATCTATCTTTAAATTACATTATTTGAAGCTTTGGAAGCAGAAAATTGGAGTGTACCTGGTGAGATGTATTTCTTTCATCCAAGCCACTAGAACATGATTTTTCAGTGCATTACCATTTATCTACCTAGCCTAGCAAAGGAAATCCAATGTACAACACTTGTTGAGGATGGGGGCAGAAGAACAGGCATCTTAATATCTTAATTTATCTGGATTAACTTGACAGATGTTCTATCATGCAGCTCATCATATTATTGGCTATAAGGAAAACTGAAACAGAATGATAGATTTTCTTAATGGTCATGCAATCTAGACCAACATAAAGCAGTTAGGGCATTATACCTCACAAGTCAATCCAGCAAATCAAGAACATAATAAATAAGTATAAAAAATTGTACATCAACAAATGAATAACACTTAAATTCAAACATAATAGCAAGAAAACTATGTACAATCCAATAAAATTAATGATTTAACTAAAACTAGATGTGAACTTGTGGACATACCTGACCATAATTAAAAAGATAAGTAAAATGAAGTAAGACTAGGTCCATAAAGGACAAAACAAAGTTATACAAGCCAACTCTCAAAATTTTGGTCTCCTGTTCATGTAAACATAGTTTTACTAAGCTTTGGGTTTAGCTTACTTAGATTTCAATTAATATTAGTCTGGCGACTATAGAATGATATGATTTCTTAAGTTTTCTGAGATTTTCAAAATGTTCAATTGAACTCGTAGTTTCTGCTTGTTGTTCAAAGTGAGCGAGAATTATATTTATATAGAATTTGATGTGGGCTGGGATAGCATGAGCAGAAAGAATGGACTTTAGCAACCATTGGCAGAGAAGAAAGCCTGAAAGCAAGAAGAGAATATATAATGGGATAAAACAAATATGGATTTGCCCTTTTGTCCATAGTTTTAAAAGTGGAGGGAAAGAATGCTAAGAAACTTTAAGTTATCTTTGAGGCAAAATTGTCGTTCCTTTATTTACTTCATCTTAAATACACAAATTCTTCTATAGCAGCCTTCTGGCTCAGGAAAGAATGTTAAGAAACTTAAAGTTATCTTTCCTTTCTTTACTTCATCTCAAATCCACACTTTTTTTTTTGTAGCAGCCTTCAGGGCTCTTAGTCTGATATTGCAGGAATCGGCCATCCGGCGTGACACTGACAGCAATGGGACCTAGGTTTTATTAAAAAAAATTTGGATTTCATTGCCTGTGAGATTACTCTATTTTCTGATATCTTCCCTTTCCTACCGACGCTCCCTCAAACCAATAGAAAACCCAAAAAGTATCATGAAAATAACTGGGTAAGAACACACATACAAGGGTTTGTCGAAATTCTTCTTGGGCAGTCTTGCGCTCTTCAGCTTTGACCTTTGCAGCCTCAGCCTTGAGCTTCTTACGCTCTTCATTGGCAACCCTCATGGCCTCCCTCCTAGCCTCGTCCTTCCTCAGTTTCTCAAGCCTCATGAGCTCCATCTCGCGGATATACTCCTTGCGAACCTCCTTGATCTGCTTGGCATAATCCCTTCTGAGCTGAGCGAGCTTAGCCTCTGCCTCCTTGGGATCCTTGGGAGCCTCCCAGCTGCTAAGGAAGGTATTAGGTTCGAGGAATTTATGGTTCTGCTGGTGATCGTTGTGGTGGGAAGGCTTTGCGGTTGTGGCAAACGAGCGCAGAGATGCAGAAAAAAGAGAAGAAGTTCGAAAGACAGACCGAGGGGTTGCCATTGATGGAAAAATCATCAATTTACAATGAAGTAAAAGATCAGCGAAGAAGCAAGTTAGCCCAAGTGTGAGATGTAAACGAGATTCCAAACCTTGCCGAGGTTCAAAAATCGAAACCCTAATTGCGACGATGAAAAGCCGGCCATGTCAAACTCGACCGGAAAATACGAATTCCTTGGGAAAAAAAGACGAAAATTGTGTTAGTTAGCCCAGGTTATAATGAAACCATATTTTTTCAATTTTGAACATTTTTTTTATAATTATAATATTTTTTAAATTTTAATCAATTCGATGAAATTTAATATAATTTAAAATTTTAATATATGATAGATATTATTTTTTAATTTAAATATTATTTAATTAAATTGAGTTGATAGTTAAATTAAACGAAATTAAATTGGTACTCATCAGTGAAGTAATATCAACAAGTTTATTTTAGTGAGTTATTAAAATTATATAAAATTATATATATTAAAATATAATAAAAAAATAAAAATAATTATAAATAGAACATGTTAAATAATATATAATATAAAAATACTAACTAATATATAAAAGTTAACATAACTCAACAAAAATATTCAAAAGCATAATATATTGTGGGTTCGAAAAGATACTTGAAAAGTGTTGGAGAATATGTTTTATTTGAATGAATCTAGTAACGAATGACAAAAAGACGAAGGATTGACAAATGGCAAAGATATATTTCCAAGCTATGTTTAATACTACACAAAAAGATAAGAAAAATTTGTTCATATTTGTTGTTCCAGACTACCAATAGTATGGATCAAGTGTACGATAGAATGGATATCTAAAATGTAGAATTAAATTAGAATTCTAAGAACCAAAAATAAATAAGAATTTTCAAGAATAAAATATAGAAATATGTTACTTCTATGTTTAGTTTAACTTTTAAAAAACATTTTTGAAAATATAACATTCTCAAAAATGTTTTATGTCAATATATTGCTCTATATTTCAATGAAATATTTCTAAGGGAGAGGAGGGAATATGATATTTTCATAGGATGTAAAAACATTTTTACCCTTTACTTTTTACTTTAAATTTTAAAATCTTAAAATTTAAATTTTAAAAATTTCAAATTTCAAATATCCAAATCTTAAAAACTCAACTCTCAAATTAAAAATTTCAAAATTTTATATCCCAAAATTCAAATATCAAATTTCAAACTCCAAACACTAAAATTTTAAAATATTAAATTTTAAATTTTAAATTTTCAAACTTTAAGATTTTAAATTCTAAATTTTTAAACAGTAAATCTTAAATTTTAACATACATTTTATCTTTTTATTTATTTATTAATATTTTATTTAATTACATATGTATTTGATCTTTTTCATATGTCAAAATTTGATAGAAATAATTTTGAAAAATTATCAAACATTTTTAAAAATATTGACGTGAACTAAATGTGAAAATGTTATATTTTAAAAAATGTAGTAAGATATTCTCAAAAACATTTGTGATGAAACAAACATGAAAATGTTATATTTTCATAAAGGTGATTTCTAAGAATCCTTGATTCCATGAACCAACCAACTCGTAAAGCTAACTAAAGTGAGAGAAGAAGGGGGTGATTAGTGCACCTAGTTGGAGACTAAACAAACAAGAGCAACGATAGTGGCAAGTGGCAGTTGCTTGCGAATTGCAACATGGGGAGGGTCAATGGCTTAGCGTAATGCAGAAGCAAATAGAAGTAGGCAGCAATAGAATAGAATAAAAAGGTGAGAAGCAATGGAGATGATTGATGAATATCGGGAAAGAAAGAGGAAAAAAATTAATTTTAGGGCTTCCATCAAAGCTAGGCATTTTGAGTAAATTAGGCATTAGCGTTGCAGATTTGCAGGCTGGGACCTGTGATTTAAAATCTGAAGAATTTTCTTAACAAAAAAAAAGTCCAAATAAGAAGCTACAACAAACTCATAAAAATGCAAGTAAGCTCGCGTTTTTATACGAGTTTACCTAGTTCACACTAGTTCCATTAAAAACAAATTTGTTTACGAGTTGACATTTTTTCCTAACCTAAAATCGTAAAAACTTACAATTTTACATTTTAAAACTCGAGTTTAACAACATGCAATCTAATTGTTTGACTATTCTTGGATTAGGATTCTCTAAATTTAGTGTGCTATAAATTTTGTTTCATCTCAACCGTCCAATTCCAAAAATTCTCATCTATGGACACTAGTATGCCACATCAACATTTTAACTCATTAACCCAAAACTCACCGTTTAGTATTTCTCTTCCCTGCAACTTTTTGCCTTCTTTCCCTGGGAAACAAAGTTAATGGGATGAGTAGATATGGTAGAGATTTGGAGAAAGGAAGTCACCTTCGTTTCATGGCCTGACATGACATGAGTGCGGAGGGGAGCGTAATCCCATTATTCCAATTTCTATTAAAAAATTGGCGGCTCCTACGACGATAATGCTTACACCTTTACTTGTGTTTCCAATCCTCAAGTTGCAAGTGTTCTGAATTTTGGAAAAGCTTTTTCTGTTACCGATAATTCGATAAAGGTGGAAACTAAATGCTTAGTTCCTAAAATTAAGGTGCATTTGGCGAAAGTAGATAGAGATTATAGAATCAGTCACCTAGGTTTATAGAGTGATAATTGATGAATGTGTTTTATATTCATAATTTAAATATTTTTTGTTTATATTTTTATTGGTTTTTAGTATTTTATTTTTAATTTTATATGTTATTGTATGTTTATTTTATAGATAAAAAGAGGATGGAAAATTGAATGAGATATGGAGAAAAATAGAGAAAAAAAAAGAAAAAAAATAGAAAATTCAGAAACTTTAGCAGTGCTAAAATGGAATTAAAATATTTCTTTTATGAACTATATTTATTAAGACTATGATGTAGTATATTTATGATACTTTTGATTGTCTTTTCAATTTAATTAATGGATTATTTTTTTTAATTGTGCGTTCTAGATTGTTATTAATGTTTTTAATTAATTTATCACTAATTAGATAATGTGTTAATTATAATAAAATCAAAATGAGATTTATATATCTAGTTTATTATATAAAAAATCATAAATTGTATGTGAGATATGAATATATTTGTATTATTTGTGAAGTCTTTAATTGAAAGTCACAAAATTTAATGAGTCTTTAATTATTTGTTTAATTTATATAGAGATACAGTTGGTTAGCATTTAAAGATATTTATGTTAGATTTTGAAAAATGCTAGTGGATAATTTAGCATATATCAATTAGCAATTATAATTATGATTTATAAATTAAAGAAATAGGTAATTCAAAGTGGTTAATTCAACTTGGAGGCAATACCTTTCACAAATGAACAATTAGAGCATCTGTATAAATTATTTTAATATCTAAAATTATCTTTAACTCCATCTTGTTCTTTAGTTCAAATGGATAACTCTCTTATTATTTCTTTTTTTGGCATTGTTCCAAATTCTGTTAATTCTTGGATAATTGATTTTAGTATCACTGATCACATAACTAGTTGTTTTAAAAAGCTTTCTTTCTATAGTCTTTGTGCATGCAATAAAAGGGTTAGACTTACAGATGGTTTTCTTTCAATTACTACTGAGATAGGAATTGTCAAACTCACTTTGTTTATAAATTTAAATGATGTTCTTCACATTCCATTAGTAAAATTACCTTTGATCTTAAATGTCAAGCAATTTTTTATTCTTCCTCTTATGCTTTTTCAGAAATTGACCATAGGGAGGATGATTGACAGTGTTAAGAAAAAAATAGACTCTATTATTTTGATGATGGGCTTGTTATGAGTAGATAGTGTCAAAATACTTGTTTAAATTTTGTTTATATTTCTAAAAATAATGATATCATATTGTGGCATTATAGGTTAAGGCATCCTAGTTTTTCATATTTACAATAATTGTTTTCAAACTTATTTATGAATAAAAGTTCACCTATTTTCCAATGTGAATTTTGTCTACTTGCTAAACATCGTTGTACATATTTTTCTCTCTAACCATATAAACCAACTGCACATTTTATTGTGATTCATAGTAATATTTGAGGTCCTTGTAGGACATCTACATATTTTGAAAAATGATATTTTGTGACCTTTATTGATTATTATACAAGATTGAGTTGGCTTATTTAATGAAAGGAAAAATCTAAGGTTGAAGCAATTTTTAAAATTTTTTAAAACATAATGCAAACACAATTTCAAAAAAATATCCAAATATCGTAAAGTGATAACAGTCAAGGATATTTCAAAAATATGATGGGTGAATTTATTTCTTGAAAAAATAATTGTTCATCAAAGCTTATTATTGACATTCTGCAACAAAATGGTTTGGCTGAAAGAAAAAACAGACATTTACTAGAAGTAGCTTGGGTGTTACTTTTTACAAATACCTATATATCTTTGTGGCGAAACTATTATTATTGCTACATACCTCATAAATAGAACACCTAATAAGGCCTTAAACTTTGAAACACCTTTTAATGTTTTTGATAAGTTCTTTTTTCCAACAAATAGACTTTCATCTTCTTTACCATTAAAGATATATGGGTGTACTACTTTTGTTCACATTCATAACCCTCACAGAGGAAAACTGGAACCCTGAGCCACTTAATGTGTGTTTATTGGATATGCTCCCACTCAAAAGGGATATAAATGTCTTAAACCTACTTTAAAGAAAATGTTTGCCCCATGGATATTATTTTTTGAATTAAATCCCTTTTTTATGCCATATATTTAGGGGGGAACAAAAGTGAAAATTTAATTTTTCATAGTTGCTTTCAAATAGTTCCCTCCCAACCTTGCCTATTCAACCAAAGAATACAAGTGTTTTAGATATTAAAACCTCTTGCAGTGGCATGTCATGATTTGAACAAAGAGGAAATAAAAGAAAAAAACTACAACATTAGTGCTATTTGAAATTGTTTACTCGTGGTAGAGAACAACTCAAAATAAGGGATCCTCTAATCCTTTGCATTGTCCAGCATCTGTGAACCTTCTAGTATTGATTCATCATCTTATACTTTGTCACGCCCCTAGTTTAAGGGCATGTGAGATTCATATTTCACAAACAAATCTTTACCATAACATGCATAAAACAATCATTTCTCATGAAAATAGATACATATAGGTTCTCTTATGTATACACAATATACAGATCAAGTTTATAAATATCAAAGTAACAGCAAAAGCATATATTCTGCCTATGGCGTACATAGCATACTCTATAATATGAATACAATATAATCTAAACACTGTGAACCTTAGAAGCAAAGTAGGCTCACCCAGATAATATGTTGTTTAGCTGATCACCTATCTCAAGGGAAAGGACCAGACTCTGTATTTTTATCTCAAAAACATGCAAATATCATGTAGTGAGTTTGATAACTCAGTGAGTAAATAAGACCTACTATAATCCTCTGGGTCGACATATAGATGTACTTGTATGATAAAATATTCCTTTCCTCCAAAGTAAAATACAAATAAAAAATACATCCATAAGTGACCCATATTTTTTATATTCTCAATTCTAAAGATAATCAGAGGTTAAAGTTAAATATAGTGCAGCATGATCATAAAATAAATATATTATGCATCAAAATATTTTCAACTTTTTTTTTCAAGATACACACTTCAAAGTTTATGAGGATTTCATATCAAAACCACCATATCAGAGTTCGAGATCTTTTCATACTTTGTCGATGTGAGATTTGACTAAACTCAGCATTTAAGCTGAGGTTTGCCCCACCACTGTCCAAGAGGACACATGAAGGGATTCCGATATAGGTATTTTTTAAGCACACAGCAAGGGAATGGGCAATCACAATCACATGTTATTTTGCCTCCTTTACAGAATTCATATCACGTATGCTAGCTAACACATACATGGCTAGCAACACCCTTACTCGCTGAGGTCTCAAGGTGTACCAAAGCTAGCATCACCTGCTTCTATTAAACAATGTTTCAAATAGGATCCCTCTACAGAAAATACATGCATAAAATAATGTGATATTCGAGTAAAAATATTCTCCATGTTCAATTTCTTTTTTCACAAATTTTCATAAAATTCCATATGGGTTCTCAATTCTAAATACCCTTGAATCATTCTTCTCAAATAGTGAAATGTGTATATGCAACATATATTTTAGGGGTTCCAATTCAAGGAATCTGAACATGTACAATTTCCATCATAGCCATAACATGCCATATTTGAGAGAAATAATATCCAATAAATAAATATGATCATTTATCAAACTTTCAAAAGCTGAATATATAGTACTAACATTATATGCTGCACCAATATCACAATTAAAGTATAAGGAAAGTGTAAAATATGTCATATCAAGTATTATCTACTCATAAAGTTAGGGTTCCAAGTAGGACAATCCCAAAATGCACATTTTCAAGTCAAATCTGATCAAATTAACCTAAAAATGAGTTTGGAGGGTCTAAAAACCTAAAAAAAGACTCTGAAATCACGAAATTTGACCTCTAAGAGCTCATTCAACGCAAGTTAACGCAACAGGATTGTTGGTACACACGCTACACATGCCATCTATAGGGGCTATGTGTGGGTTTCACGTGCCTAGAGATAGAAAGCGCATCTATGGTGTTAGTTTTTCATTTTGAGAATTCTAAATAGGAGTTTTGGAACTCACATTTTTAGGGGATTTTCTCTTTAATTTTTTGGCAGATTTCTAGCCAATTTTCTAGAATTGAATCAGAGGGATTTATAGATCTCTTTGTTTTAAGTCCAATGGTGATGATGGTATTGAAATCCGAGGTTCAGAAGTGGAAAAATCTTAGAGAGAAGTTTTAGGGTTTTAGAAAAAGAAAGTAGGGAGAGAGAGAGGGTTCATAATTTTTTTCCAGCCTCCTTGTGCGGTAGATGATGTAAAAATATCTAAAGGACCATTTGGAAAAATTTCAATTATTGGGGGATGTCCTTGCGATTTTTATTATTTACATTTTGATCCCTAAACTTTTAGAAAATTACATTTTGGCCCCATAACTTAAATCTTCATATTATCTTTATAATTCTTTAACCAATGTGATAAATAAACGTATTTTCAATGGTACTTATCTCTATTTATCATAATCCTCTCTTACTTTTATAACTTTTCTTTAATTCAAGGTTTTTCATTTATTTAGAGTTTTTATTTAATTTAGGGGTATTACATTATCTCTCCTTTTAAGAAATTTGGTCCCTGAATTTCATTACCATAATTGCAAATAAATACTAATCTCATCGTTCAAATAGATGCCGGTATTTGGCACGCATATCATCATCTTTTTCTCAAGTTGCCTCTTTTGAGAAATGATTCTACCAAATCACTTTCACCGTAAATATTTCTTTTGAATGTAATTTCTTCACTTGTCTGTCTATTATTGCCATTAGTTGTTCCTCATAGGTTAAATATTCATCTAACTAAATCTGTGGGCACTGAATTACATGTGTGGGATCTAGAAAATACTTTCGTAGCATAGACATATGAAAGACCAGATAGATTTTACTAAATTTAGGTGGCAAAGCCAAACGATAAGCTATTGGGCCAATCCTATCAAGAATTTCAAATAAATCTATGTACCGTGGATTTAATTTTCCTCTTTTCTCAAATTTCACTACTCTTTTCATAAGAGATATTTTCAAGAAGACATGTTCGCCTACAGCAAATTCCAATGGTCGATGTCTATTATCAAAATAAACTTCCTGTCTACTCTGAGCTGCCAATAACTTTCCTTAATCAACTTTACCTTGTCAAGTGCATCTTGTACCAAATCAAGTCCTAAAATCTTAGTTTCTTCCAGTTCAAATCATCCAATCGGAGAACGACAATGTATTCCATATAGTGCCTCAAAAAGAGCCAGTTGTATACTGGCTTAATAGCTATTGTTATAAGAAAATTTAGCTAGGGATAAAAATCTTTTCCAACTTCCTTGAAAAATCAAGCACACATGCCTAAAGTATATCTTCTAATATTTAAATGGTCTACTCAGATTATCCATTTGTTTAAGGATGGAAAGCATTACTAAGATTTAACTTCGTGCCTAAAACTTCTTGGAAGGCTCTCAAAAAATGAGCTGTGAACTATGATTCTCGATCAGAAATAATCGATATTGGTACTCCATGAAGTCTCACTATATCATTTAAATACAGATTTGTATACTGAGCTACATTATAGGTAGTTTTCACTAGTAGAAAATGTGTTGATTTAGTCAAAATATCAATTATCACCCATATAGAATCAAACACTTTTGATGTTTGTGGTAACCCTGTAACAAAGTCCATGATTATTCTTTCCCATTTTCATTCAAGTATTTCTATTTTTTGATTTAACCCCGTAGGCCTTTGATGTTCTGCCTTCACTTGTTGACATGTTAAACATCGAGAAATATAATCAACTATATCTTTCTTCATACCATCCCACCAATAAATTTCTTTTAAATTTTGATGCATTTTAATTGATTTAGGATGAAAGGTATATGTAGATTGATGGGCTTCTTCTAGAATCTCTTTCTTGAGTTTTTCTTTATTAGACACATACAGTCACTTACCCAATCTCAAAATTCTTTTAGAGTTTACAGTAAATTCAGCATCACTACCATTCCTCATTTCTTCAATTTTTTTACATAAATATGCGTCTTTTTCTTGTGCCTTTTTCACCTATTCCACCAAGGACGATTGAAGCTAAATATGTGCTAATAATATCCCAAGCTCCTTTACTTCTAGTACTACCCCATGACTTTTTAACTTATACATTTCTTTAACCAACAATCTCCTTAACTCGATGATATGAGTCAAACTACTTATAGACTTTCTGTTTAATGCATCTGCCACTACATTTGCCTTGTTGGAATGATACAAAATAGTGCAATCGTAATCTTTAAGTAGTTTCATCTATATCTTTTGTCTCAAGTTAATATTTTTTTCTTAAAAGATGTATTTGAGACTTTTGTGATCCATATAAATTTCACACAACTCATCGTATAGATAATACCTCTAAATTTTGAAAGCAAAAATCACTGTTGCTATCTCCAAATCATGTGTCAGATAATTTTGCTCATGTTGTTTAAATTGCCTGAACACATATACAATAACTCGACCGTGTTACATTAATACACACCCTAATCCAATCGTTGATGCATCACAATATACTGTGTATCCTCCGATACCTGAACGAATAAATAAGATCAGTGTCGTAGTCAAACATTCCTTTAGTTTATGGAAACTTTTCTCACATTCTTAAGGTCAACTTGAATACCATCCTCCGATACCTGAAAGAATAGATAAGAATGGTATTCAAGTCAACCTTAAGACCAGTGTTACACTACTTCCATCTTCTTAGGGTCGACTTGAATACCATTTTTGGTAACCACATACCTTAAGAAAGTAACACTACTAAGTCAAAATTCACATTTTGAAAATTTAGCATACATTTGGTGTTTTCTTAGAGTTTGTAAAACCATCCTTAAATGTTGTTTATGCTCCTTTGAACTCTTTGAATATACTAAGATATCATCTATAAACACAATAACAAACTGATTTATGAAGGGTTTAAATACTCTATTCATCAAATTGATGAATGTAGTTGGGATATTTATTAGACCAAATGATATCACTAAGAACTCATAGTGCCTGTACTGAGTCTTGAAAGCAGTTTTTGAAATATCCTTATCCCTTATCCTTAATTGATGATTCTCAGATCTCAAATCAATTTTTGAAAAATATTGAGCACCCTGTAACTGGTCAAACAGATCATCTATACGAGGTAATGGGTATTTATTACACACTGTCACCTTATTCAATTGTCTATAATCTATGCACAAACGTAATGACTCATTCTTCTTTTTCACAAATAAGACTAGAGTAAAAATACTTTCCATGTTCAATGTAATAGGGCTGCTAGTACACGTGTTGCATGCGTCACCTACAAGGGCTGTGTGAATGCTTCACGAACATAGAGAAAAGAAGTGCATGGCGATGCGTGAGGCTTCTCTAGAAGTGATATGAGTATGAAATTTGAGATCTCAAAGTTGTTTTACCTCTTAAATCCATCTATAGTGTTAGTTTTCTATTTTGAGAACTCTAAATTAAAGTTTCATAACTCACTATTTTAGGGGGACTTCTCCTCCATTTTTCGGCAGATTTCTGACCAATTTTCTAAAATTTAATCATATGG
This sequence comes from Gleditsia sinensis, assembly GCA_037074535.1. NCBI lineage: Eukaryota > Viridiplantae > Streptophyta > Magnoliopsida > Fabales > Fabaceae > Gleditsia > Gleditsia sinensis. Next base: position 13,254,319 of record CM073463.1, on the reverse strand, counting down.
ATTTGTAGATCTCTTTGTTTTGAGTCTGATGTTGGTGGTGGTATTGAAATTCGAGGTCCAGAAGTAGCAAAATCTTAAAGAGAAATTTTGAGATTTTTAGAGAGAGAAAGCAGGGAGAGAGAGAGGGTTCATAATTGTTTTCCAGCCTCCTTGTGTGGTAGATGGTGTAAAAATATATGAGGGACCATTTAGCAAAATTACAATTACTGGGGGATGTCCTTGCAATTTTATTATTTACATTTTGATCCCTAAACTTTTAAAAAATTAAATTTTGGCCCCAAAACTTCCTCATATTATCTTTATAATTCTTTAACCAATGTGATAAATAAACATATTTTCAATGGTACTTATCTCCATTTATCATAATCCTATCTTACTTTAATAATTTTTCTTTAATTCAGGGTTTTTCTTCAATCTAGAGTTATTACATACTTGATCTACTTCAAGTTTCGAGTCTCCTAGTCATGATTTTAAATCTTGTTCTAATTCTAAGTGTAATGATTATAATATTATCATTGTTATTTGAAGGGGTGTGAAGTATTGTCTAAATATATGTCTTATGAAATCTTTCACCTCTCTTTTGTACTTTTACTTTTTAATTATCTTGTTTGGAGATTTCTAACCCTGTACAAGATGCTTTGAAAGTTACTGAGTAAAAGGAGACTATTTTTTAGGAAATAAGGGCTCTTGAAAAAATATGGCACTTAGAAGTTAGTTGATCTACAAAGAGGCAAGTCAACTATAATGCGTAAATGGGTGTTTATAGTCAAATATAAGTCTGATGTTTCTCTTGAACAATATAAAGCTTAACTGGTAGTAAATCGTTTCACTTAGACTTATGACATTGATTATTTGGAGACATAAGCCAATGTCACAAAGCTAAACTCTATAAGAAATCTTTTGTCACTAGCTACTAATCTTGACTAGTCCTTATGATAATTAGATGTAAAAAATGTATTTCTTAATGGAGATCTAAAGGAAGAATTATACATGGATGCACCTTCATGATTCAAAGAGAAGTTTGGCATAAAGGAGTGTAAATTGATGAAGTCTTTATATGGGCTGAATTACCATTGCCTTTGTAGTGAGTTTGGTAAGTCAGTTTATGCACTCACCTTAAAGTACTTTATTGAATCTTTAAACACTTAAAAAGTACAAAACACCTTAAAGTAGTTTATCGAATCCTTAAATATTTAAAAAGTATGCCAGGAAAGGGTTTACTCTTCTAAAAAACTACAAAGCAAAACATAAAAGCTTATACTGATGTAGAATGGGCAGGTTCAGTTACTAATAAAAAATTTGTTAGGCTACTATACTTATGTTTGGAAAAATCTTATCATATAGGGGAGCAAGAAACAAAATGTTGTGGCTAGAAACATTGTTGAGGCTAAATATAGTTCCATGGCTAATAGAGTATGTGAGATGCTTTGGTTGAAGATAATAAAAAAGAATTATGTATGCCTATAAGCATACCAATGAAATTGTACTATGACAACAAAATTGGCATAAACATAGTACAAAATCCAATTCAACATAATTGCACTAAGTATGTGGAGATAGACAGACACTTTATAAAGAAAAAAATTGATTGTGGAGCTATTTGTATGTCTTTTGTCCTTTCCATGCAACAAATAGCAGATATCTTCATCAACAGTCCTTTCAAAACTATTTTTGAGTTATTTGTAAGTAAGACAATCATGATGGAGATCTATGCATCAACTTGAGGGGGATTTCAGAATTATTTAAAAAATATTTTTAGGATTTTGTAAATCAAATCTATAATTAAAGAAACATATTTGACATGTCTTCCTAATTGTTAGCAGTTTTTATTTATATTTCCTATTTTCTAGTCTAGTTTCCTAGTCTAGGTGTTTCGTGATTTAGTGGGATTTCCTTAACATTGAAGGACTTCCTAATTCTTGCTATATATTGTACTAGTTTTTTGCAAGAAGAATGAATTTTCTCTCTTCCTAAAAAATCACATTAAGGTAGTGGGTAATTTGTTAAAATCTTTGAAGATGGGTCTCTACATTAATAGTGGAGTGTAAGGGAAGATTTAGGATAGCTTACAATATGAGAGACTACCACTTTTCTGTTACTACTGTGGTATGCTTGCTCATAAGGAAAGGAACCATACATATTTGGTATGTGATAAGATGAAATAGGAGGTTAAACAAAAAAAGTTTGGTACTTGGTTAAGAGTATAGTAGGTGGGAAAGAGGTTTAATAAGAAAGAAAATGCTCAAAGTAAATTGGAATAATAGGGTCAAAAGAAGATATGTTAAACTAAATATAGTGCTAGCAAAGATGGCCTCTCTTAGTAAAAGATGGGAATAAAAAGCAAATTGAGAGTGAGAACTCAAAAGGTGTATCGGGTAAAAGGAATGATGAATAGTAATGTGGGTGCAACTCAACAATATATGGAATATAATAAAGTGCAACATAATACTAGTAGTGCTTTGTCTTTAGAAGAAGTAGAATATATTGAAGATAAAATTATGTTAAAAGATGTGTGCAATCACACTATTCTTAAGGCAGTATTTGCCCCCATTATATTTGCTTAGGGTATATAAAAAATTACCCTTATAAGTTATCTCAAACACCCAGATATTGCTAAATAACAACTTCTGGAATCTCTCTTGAATAACAATTTGAAGTATCAGAGAAAATAATAGAGAAGGAGGATTAATGCATTTTCTGGATATCTTTCCAATTTGCCAGACTTCTTATTTATAATAAAACTTTATTCAGACACAACTCTTCTATAGAGTTGTAGCTTTTTTGAAAAGTTGTAACTTTTCCTATAAGTTATAATTTTTTTGAAAAGTCATACCCTTTAAAATTTAATTATAAAAACTTGAGTTAAAAAAAAACCATTGGATCTATTTCAAAATTCGAATTAAAGAAAACCGTTGGAAAGTTATTAGCATTTTCCTATCCTCCAAATTTTTATTTAATATGTGGTGTGAAAATTAATTCATAAAGACTCAAAAGCCTTTATAATCATTTAATGTGGGACTTTAATAAATATTTTCGCACACTATTTTTAAACAATTTTCTCTAATATATCTTATTTCTAAGTGTAGCATGGATCAAGGTGTTGAATTAGAAGAAGTGTCTTATACCTTTCAATTTAATGCCCAACCTATCAATGTGAATTGAGGGGTTGTTGAGGAGATGGATAAAAGGAAACAAAAAAAGATAGGTAAAGTATGAAAAAAGCTTGCCATGAAAAGATTCAAAGCATTATGAGATAATGTAAAATGCCAAAGTCAGGTTCAACCCTTGTGCATGCAAAAAGAAAGTATTCGTGGCAAGAAAGGGCATGTTGAAAGTAAGGAGTTAAGAGGGGAAAAAACTTGATAATGGACTTGAAGGTTTGACAAAGATGGAGGTAGCTAGCCTTGAATGGCCCCACCTTCATCAATGAAGCACATTGTTTGGAATTGTCAAGATCTCATTCCCCAAAATTGGTTTCCTTCATTGAAACTAAGAATTAAAGTGATAGAATTTTTACTCTAACTAGCAAGTTAGCGCCAAAAAGACATTTTCAGAATTTTCAGTATTGTAGCATATTGTAACAGTAGCATTTTCACAATTATTTTGAACTATATACACAATGTTTTACTGTTTATATAATTAAAAAGTAGTAAAAATGAAAATAAAGTGAAAATACAACCCTATGACTAAAAAATAGTAAAAATTAAAACACAAACCAAACATATTTTCAAAAATATGAAAACTAGAAAATAAAAACTATTTTCAAGAAATGAAAACTATTTTCAAGAAATGAAAATAGAAAATAAAAACAAAATGTTTTCACAAACCAAACGCACCCTTAGGTTACTCAAATTTTAAGGAAGTCGACTTTCATTCCTTAAATACCAACCTATGGCTAAACAAAAAAATGGTTCGTCATTCTTTTTCATATACATTGAGAGAAAAAGTTATGATAGCAAGCCCCTTCTTAGCTTAAGAGTCCTTAGTACAAGGGGAAATGATTGGATTTCATCAAGAAAAGACAAAAATCACATTGAGTAGGGCCTGTCTTAAAATAGGTGGTTTAACTCTTTGGTGAAAAGAGGAGTTAAAGCTGCAAGTGGTGCAAAAAGGAACTTTTTTTATTCATGGTATGGGGGATGGTTCCATGCAAGATGATCCTCAGCATTTTATTAATGTGTACATGACCAAGCAAAGAGAAAAAAATTAGTACGTGTACTTACAGTAAATTACGGCAAGTTGTTATGGGAAATTTTTTTACTTAGAGGTGACTTTAAGGTGTTGGGAGCTAATGAAAAATTTGGAGTGCTCCCTATTACCGTTTGTCATAATAAAGGGCTACAAAATTTTATCAAATAAGGGTTTTTTGAATTTTTGTAGGATGGTGACAAATTTACATGGAATAATAAATGGGAAGGAAATGGCAACATTTAGTAGGTTCTTGATAGATTTATTGATAAATTTGATTGGTTTTTTTAGCATCCTAATGCTAAAATGACTATGCTAGGTGGAATAGGCTTTAACCATTCTCCTATTCTTTATCATTTTGATGTTACTTCACAACACTCCAAAAGTTTGAATCTAGGTAGCAGTTATTTGATTGTGCTAGAAAATAAGTAAAAGAAGCTTGGGAAATAGAGGTAGTGGGGACTAAATTTTTACTAACCTAAAATACTATAGACATAACTTTGTTTCTTGGAGCCATGAGGTGAACTTTAATGCTTCTAAGCGTCTTAATTAGTTGAAGAATGGGTTGGAAATTTTAAACAACTATATTTCCTTTAATAGCTTATGTGTTAGGGAGTTTGAAAAGGAATTAGGTAAAGCATGGCAAGATGAAGAAATGAATTGGAAACAAAAGGCTAGGGTGAGGTGGCTTTAGGAAGGGCACCATAACATAGCCTTCTTTCATGGTCAAACTTACAGAAAAAGGCTAAAAATAATATTCAAAAAATTAAAAGATTCTTGTAGGGCTTGCAAAAAGGTAGAAATAATATTGCACAGGTGGCTATAAGCTACTTTAAAGAAGTGTTTTTCTTTTCAAGTTACTAGAAATATTGATTATGCTATTTGGATCTTCCCAAAAAAAGTCATAGAAAGAATGAATAGATGACTTCTCTAATCAGATTCCCAAGAAGAAGTCAAGAAAGTTTCTTTTTTCAATTAAGCCATCTATAAAATTATTGCTAAGGTGATTATGGGGAAACTTCAACCTATCATGGGGAGAATTATTATTCAAAACCAATGTTCTTTTATTAATAGAGGATTAATTTCTCATAATATCTTGATTACACATGAAATTGTGCATTATTTAAAGACAAAAAAAGATAGAGGAAAAATAGGAGTTAGCCTTAAAATTAAATATGAGCAAAGCTTATGATTGAGTTGAATGGATTTTATTGGAAAAATGATAATTAAAATAGGGTTACTAAATTAGATTAATCATAGCAATATGTTTCAGATGTTTCTTATTTAATGGTGATTGATGGTAAGCCTTTTGAGTACTTCAAGCCTTCTAGAGGGCTCAACCAATGAGACCCTCTATCTCCTTATCCTTTTCTTATTTGCATTGAAGGGTTATCATATCTTTTGAATTAAGCCAAATAATAGTATCGGATGACTAGAGTTAAAATTTCTTAGTGATTTCCTATTATGTCTTATTTATTATTTTCATTTGACTCCAAATTAATTTTTGAAGCTTTCTAGGAAAATTATGACTACATTGCTGATACTTTACAATGTTATAAAGGTATTAGTGGGTAGAAAGTGAATTTAAATAAATTCTTCATTTTTTCTTTCTTGTAACACCCCACATTGGTGGAGAATTAGGCTTGCTAATATTGTTAATATGCCAATATAGGGTTGTAAGATACATTTAGGCCTTCTTTCTTTTATTCATAGATCTAAGAAGGAGTCTTTCAATTATATAGAAAAGAAAATTCTAAAGAGCTTTGAAAGGTGGAAAGTGAGGTTTTTTTCTAAGGCTGGGAAAATAACCCTTTACAAATTGATTGTGCATGATATACCAACATTTTCCATGTCTTAATTTAAGCTCCACGTGAGCCTTTGCTCTTATCTTAATATGTAATGTGTATTTTTATTGGTCCAACAAGAAAAAAAAATTTGGTCTTCGTTGGCTTAATTGGAAGCAACTCTATAAACCAAATTTTTTTGAAGGGCTAGGATTTAAAGATTTACAAGCTCAGATTTTAGCTATCCTTGGGAAGCAGTTATGGCGTATGGCAATAAAACATTCTTCCTTCCTTATTCGATTTTTCAAATCAAAATAATTCACAAACAATAGCTTTTTCAATGCTAAAATAAGTCCCAACCTGTCTTGGGCTTTGAGAAGCCTTATTGAATGAAGGCTATCCATTTGGCAAAGTACTTGTTGGAAGATGAGGCATGATTCTTTGTTAAATGTTTAGGGCTACTCATGGGTGCCATGCAATAACCTATTTTGTGTTCTAAGAAAATTCCTTCTTGCACCATGAAGTGGCACTTCTCCTAATTAAGTAGTAGAGTTGTCTCTTTAAAATTTTTTAAATATGATTAAATTATAAAGGCACGTGTCAAAAGAATCTAAAAGGATAGGAAGATCATCCATAAATACCTCCAAGCATTGCTCTATTGTAGCTATGAATATTGCCATCATGCATCTTTCAAAGGTAGTTAGTGCATTGTGCAACCCAAATACTATAAAGGGAAGTGAAAGTGGTATTTTCTTGATCCTTTGGTGTTATGACTATCTGATTATATCGTGAATAACTATTTAGAAAATAGTAAAACTCTTTTTTAACCAAACTTTCAGGCATTTAAGCAATGAATGACAAAGGAAAATGATTCTTATAAGTAGTGTTGTTAAGATTTTTATAATCCATATACATACGCCATCCCGTACCTATTTTAAAGGGAATTAATTCATTATTATCATTCCTAACTAAAGTCATCACAACTTTTTTAGGCCTACAATAAAAATGACTCACCTATGAATTATTAGAAATAGGGTAGATAATACTTGCATCTAACCATTTAATGATTTCGTTCTTAACTACCTCTTTCAAATATGATTAAGTTTTATTTGGTGCTCTACGTTGTGTTTGTGATGGTCTTCCATTAAGATCTTATACATGCATAATGAGGACTTATGCTCTTAATATCTATTAATGACCACCCCAATGCTTTCTTGTTATCTTTTAAGACTTTCAAGTGTTTTCTTTCTTACTATTTAGTTAATGTAGCTGAAATAATCACAGGTAGCGTGCTAGATTGACCCAAATAAGCATGACATAAAGAAGAGGGCAAGGGTTTAAGTTTGAGAGAGTGGCTCATTAATGGAAGGCTTAACAACAACTTTTTTTACCATAATAAACTCTCTTTTTTGAACATCAATTAGTGCTCTCTAGATAGCCAAGAATGACTTTCCCAAAATTATGGGAGTATTCATATCTTTCGGCATGTCAAGGATGTCTACTTTAACTAAAACATCTTCAATTATGCCATTAGGATAACTGAGAGATATATCAGCTAGTTGCAAAATAATATATGTAGGTTTAATATCTCTTAATCCTATTTTTTCATAGATAGACAGCTATATCAAGTTTACCTTAGCACCTAGGTCACATAGAGCTTCTCCAACATATAAATCTCCTAGAGTATAGTGTAAAGTAAAACTCTTTAGATCCTTCATTTTTGTTGGAAGCTTCCTTTGAAGGATTGCACTACACTCTTCATTAAGTGTAACAGATTCTACTTCCTCTACTTTCCTTTTCTCAAATAAAATGTCCATAAATTTCATATAGCTAGGCATTTCAAAGCTCAAAAAAATGGAATAAAAATTTGTAATTTTTTAAATGCATCAAGAAACTTTAGAAATTGCCTATCTAGTTTTTGTTATTGATGAGTGAGTTTTATACTCATAAGTTAAATACTTTCATATTATCTTTTTGCCATATTTAAGCACTTATTTTTCTTATTTATCTTTAATTTTGTACATCTCTTACAGTTGAAAAGAAGAATAGAAAGCAAACTCAATTGGAAAAATCAAAGGAAATTTGTTGTTATTTAGAAATGATGTCTATAAATCAAGCAGATATAATAAATTCATTGAGGATGATTGAATAAGGAGTCATTAAATGATATCTTATTGACTCTTAAGACGCATCCTAATAGATATATGCATCAAGTTAGTCTTGATTTTTAACTACATTTTCAAAAACAAAATTGAAACATAAAGATTCAATGCAGAACACCCAATATTGAAGGATCAACGATAAAATCTTCATTCGAACAAATAGGCATAACCTTTTATTTAAATTTCAAATTAACATGATTTTTAGCCTGGAAAAAGAAGACTTAATTATCTTCAAACTAGTATTTCATAGTGATTTTGAAATTTTGACTCTAAAAGGACCGAAATTGATTTAAAAGAAAGTTTATTTGTTGTTACAATTTAGCCCGACCCTACTCCAGTATTTTAACCGTAACTCATAAAGTAAGTATCCAATACATACAAAATTTGGAGGCTGAAAAGATTATAGAATTTTCTACAACTTTCATGTTCACATAGTCAACAAATTCGATGGATATGAAGGAATAATTCAATTATTATTTTCGGTGTCCAATTTGTCAACTTAATACAACTTGTTAGCCACCATTGTTGACAATTACCACACCTAATTGTATCTATAAATAGAGGGTTAGAGAAAACTAGTAAGGGAGTGAATTTGCAGAGCTTGAGATAGCTTTTTATTGAGTTCTTAGCTATTGTAATGTTCTTCTGTCTTTAGATTTTGTATTCCTTTTATAATATCATTATACTTGTTTATCTTCAATTTTGTCTTCTTATTTTGATTATGGGGAACTAATATTCTAATACTAAAGTGATAGAGTGAAACTCTTGGTAAAAAAATAATAATTTATCTAACTCTTAATTTCAATGTTTATACTTGATGTTGTATTTACCTTTTCATTTCTTTTCTTATGCTATTTTTTAATAACTAGTTTTGTCGCCTATCTTTTGTTATTCTTTCTTAATGACTGACTTTGTCACCTATCTTTTGTTGTTCTTTCTTAATGGCTGGTTTTGTCGCCTATTTTTTTTTTTTTTTTTACATCCTTTTACTTTTAAATCTTATAAAATGTGAATATTGATACATTGTTGACAATTTTTGTTACAATAAATATTTGAACTAATCTTGATTTATTATAGATAATATAATGATTGACACAATATATACTTGAATCCGTTTATAAGTTACTTTTCGCATATTTGTATTTTTAATCTTATAAAATGTAAATCTTGATATATTGTAGATAAAATGACAATTAGTACAATGTATGCTTTAATCTATTTTACAAGAATATTTTAGTTATTAGTAATACGGTAAATATAATTCATATATAAATATAAGTGAGCTTAAATTAATATATCTTTCGATTGGAATCTCATTCGTGGGAGGATTCTAATTGAGTTATAAAAGAGTTAAATTTATCTTTATTTATACCAAGAGTGAATCCCCTAACCTTAGTATGCATTTTTACCTTCAATATATTTCAATTTAATTTGAGTACATTAGTTTATTGCACACTTAATTCAATGTTCTTCTCACAAAACAAAATATTGGCAACTATGTTAGAAATATTTATTTTGGATCTAAATTAGAGTTTCCTTTCAATTGATAATCCTTATGGGATTGACCTCGCATACCACTAAATCCATACTCTAATATATTCATGCGCTTCCGAGTTTTAATTAAAACAACAACATTTATCTCAACCTTTAAGGAAAAGATGGATGATGAGGAATTGAAGTTTGATCCTTCTTGTATTTTTTTAGTCATCTTCCTCTTTGACCCTTGAAGGATTAGACACCTACCTTGTCTTCGTGTTACATTTTATCTCCTCACCATTTTTCAATGTAATTGCTTTGCACTGCTCATTTTACTTTGGATGTGTAGATGAGACACCTTGCACCCTATTTTGATTAATTTGTGTTTGCAAGGTTCTCATAGATGCTATCAATGTCTAATGAGCGACTTTAGTGTTTTTCATGAAATTGTTTATTTTTTCTTCCCAAGCCAATCTTCCCTCAAATGCATTATTTATTTCTTGAGGTAGGTGTAAACTCAGGAGGAATATTTGGTTTTTGCAATTATGAGTCAAGAAAAATTAAGGTGATTTCTCAAATTATAATTGTATGTATTTGGGTATGAGTTATTTGGCTGATTAAAATTCCCAATGGCATTAACTAGCTCAATATTCCAATGACATGGTTCACTAAATTTCCCTTCAACAAATGAACCATCACTTGCAAAAAGACTTTGAGTAGGGCTAGTTTGCATAGAATCCATCCTTTTTGTAAGAGCTTTAATCTAGGCTAAAATAATGATGCCCATGTCAATTTCAAAATTCTAGTTATTATTCTAGGAAATATTTTCTCCATAAGCCACTGATAAAGGTTTTCAGACATCTCCTCTAAAATGTTATATGCCTCTTTATGTGACTTTTTCACAAGGGCACCTCCAATTGCAACATCGATTGTTGTTCTAATGGGTCCCACCAAACCAATGTAAAAAGTTTGAAGTTGTAACCATTTGGACAACCCATGATGTAAACACCTCTTTAGCAAATCCTTGAATCTCTCCTATGCCTCATATAAGGATCCAATGACAAAATTGCATAAACAAAGTTATGTCGTTTCTCATTTTAGTAGTCTTGGCTAGGGAAACTAATTTTGCTGGGAACTTTCATGCTAGATGATGTGGAAATTGAGCCAAAAGGTAGGGAGTTCAACCAACTCTTGGCTTTGTCTCTAAGAGATAAAAAAAATAGTCGTAATCTAATTGAATTTTCAATAACATCATTATGTTTAAAAGTATCACATAATTCTAAAAATTGCCCAAGTAGGTGTTTGGGTCCTCATTATATGATCCTCTAAATTACACAGAAGTCTAAACTTTTTGAATGATAACTGTCATAATTTCAAAGTTATTTGCTTGGATAGCCGAATCTCCTAATGCTTAGTGAATGCCACCAACCAAAGGAACAACATACTCTTTTAATGGCTTTGGTTCCCCCTCTTACACTATGGCTTGGGCTTAACTAGAAGCTTTAACTTTTTTCCTATGCATACACGAGCAAGAGTACCTAAGAAAATAAAATAAATAGTAATAAAAACTGAAATTAAAGACTTAAATTAAAATTTAAGAGTTAAACTATGGATATTAACTAAAGCAATAGAGTCCCTAGCAATGACGCGAAAAACTTGTTAGTTTTAAATTTATAAAACCACTACACAAGTGTGCATATCAACTAGAAATATAGTGACTGAGCTAACTACCTAGTTTAATTCTCACAACTTTATCCCAATAACCAAGTTTATAAGAAAATAAAGAAAATTGAAATAAATAAACGAAAAGCAAAACCAATCACACTTCAATTGGATTACCCTACGGATATGTACTAGTCATCTAAGATCATTTAGTTATTTCACTTGACTCTTATTTATCTCTATTAACTAATCCTGACATTACAATTTATTGACCTGGCACCAAACTATTTATAAATCTTTCTCAAGGTAAATAAATATAACTACCCCCAAGATAAACCCTAATTCATGCAAGTAATTGAAAGGCAATTTAGAGATTAAGAATAAGCATGAATCGTCATATAGAGTTATCATGTATATCTATATCCTATCATAAATTAATATTTTTACTTCAAGGCGACTAGAAATCCTATGTTGTTTAATTCAATGGTATTCAATTGATTATCTATCTCAAGGTTAATTAACAAAACTCTAACAATTATACTTGGTGGCCAAACAAATAGAATGAAAATAAACATGGAATTAAACAAATAAACCATAGATGTCATTCATAGCAAACAAGAAATAATATTAAGTCACGTAACTAACTTTCTTTAGACACCTATATAGGGAATCTACTCCATAGTAAATATTAAAATAATCACAAAATCACAACGTTAGTAATCTATAGAATTAATAGATGAAGAAGAAATAGGAAAGAAAAGATCTCTCAAGAACTCAAGCCCTAGAACAACTCTGTAACTCTAAGGTTCTGCCTTTACTTGGTACTATATCTTCAATTCAACTCTCCAAAGAGGGTAGAATCACCTCTTACGAGCTGCTAAAAAAACCTCCTCAATAAGCCTTAAAAATGTCCTTAAATAGCTAAGGTACTTAAAAATCTTAAAATTACAAAACTACGACTTGTCTAAAATGAAAATAGGAAACAAAGTTGATGTACACGGATGCTCGCTAGTCTTGCTTGTGGGTAATATAACCTATATCACATTTTTAGCTTTAATTTCACAATTTGGTCCTTTTAAGTATATGCCTTTCAAGCTCCTTTACATTTTGGACTAAAAAACACATTTTTAGATATCCATTTAAGCTATTTTTTGCATAAAAACATGTCAAGGGGTCAAATATCCATTAAGTATAAAAATTTAATTAAACTAAATCAATTTAGGGCTAATTAATTCAAGGACAAGTTGAAATAAGCATAAAATATGGGGTTATAAATAACTCTCTACAATAGAGTTATCAGAGGACCAATTAACTAGTTCCATACAAACCTAGTGCAAGCGAATAGAGCATAATGGTACCTTTCTCTAACTAGATTCCTTTTGGATTGGAAAGAATTCCACCCATCAGCCTTCAGGCAATCATTAACAATGCTTGGTAGTTGCAAACTCCAGTTTAGATAGTGGGTCGTGATTTGAACTTTTATTTGTTCAAATTTTGAAATAAGCAAGACCTAGAGTATGTACACTGCACTAATAATGGATATATGGTGACCAAATATAGTATTGCATAAGTTAATAGTCCCTTATATTCCCATATGGTTTCATCTTTAAGGGCTTATGTTAGTGGTTTCATCTTTAAGGGCCTATGTTAGGATATCAACTTTTTGAATTTGTTGAGTATCTAGCTTCCTTGGTAGGTGAAGTGCAATACACAAACTAAGTTGATGTTTACCAGAGAAATGTCAATTATATTTGTGTCTGTGTTCACTTAGTTGAATTATACAATTGGGTCAAAATTTCTATTACCCTATATCTCAGCCTAGGTATGGTTGTAAATACAAGCACTTCAAAAACGATAAGGTATGATTTTTTTTTCCAAATAAGAATGTAGGGTGTATTTCACCTTTCCTGCTATCAAAGCTTTAATATTTTTATTCCTATTATCCTAGGCTATTGACCCCACTAAACTAACTTTTCATAGTTGGTTGGGATAATTATTGAAAACTTTATTTCCTACATTTGGTTCAAGTTTTCAAGGAAAAGTGTTAGCAATATTTTGTGGAAAAATATGAAAAACTTAAAGTGGGATGAAAATGTTTTTTCCCATATAAGGATCACTCTTGATAATGTATTGCTTTGTGTCATGTTATTAAAAAAAGCTCGAGTTTTATATTCTAATTTGCTAAGTTTAACATCCTTACCTTCATGGCTAATTATATTTATAGATTTATGAAAACTGATTCACCTGCATTGAATTTTAGTAAGCAAGATGTCACAAAATTCCACATTGAGCTGTGACTAGAAAGGTTTGGAGCATATAACATAGCTCACTGCACACTCGACTAGGAGCTCCTTTTGGAGAGAGCATAATAAGGATGTGACAAGAGGTATTTGGGCCAATCAAATTCTCAGCTTTATATTTTGTGATAAGGAGATGTAGGTCTTACCTAGGAGAGGTTTTTACTCAATGATGGGGGCATCACCAAGATAAGGGGAGCTATCCTAAAGGCATGCCTAGTAAAGTGTGCAATGAGCCATGTTATATGAAACCTTCCCAATTGCTGCCTGATGTGCAATGAGCCTAGTTATTGCAAATAGTTGGTGATGCATCTAAATTACAAATTTTGTTCCTTTGCAAGACTATTATGCTAGTTGACAAAGCCAAAAAGAAACTTAATAAATTTTGGTTTAAACAACATAGCTAGTACTATTGATGCTAAAGGTTGTAAGGGAGGTTTAGTTATGGCTTGGTCCAAAGATTTTGATATCCAATTTATTAACATCACAATTTTTTATCTGCTTAAAGTTCATAGATAAGGAAGATAAAACTAATTTTATTACTTGTTTCTATGGCCCTCCCCATTTATTAGACATAAATATTTTAGTGGAATATCTTAAGCAATATGCATAGTTTGTTAATATTTCTTGGCTATGTATTAGTTATTTCAATAAGATTCTATTTAGTCAGGATAAAATGAGCACTGACTTAAAGAACCAAGGGGTTGTAGATTTTTTAGAGGTTCTATCCTCATGTGGGCTAATTGATATCTATCCTCTAATTATAATTAAATAAAAAATAGATAAAATGATCAAGTTATTTAGGAACGTATTGATAGAGTTTTGTACAATTCAAATTCACTTAAAATGTTCAGTGACAATAACGTGACTAATATGCCAATACTATGCTTTGATCAAAGTTCTTTAATTTTGTGTATGAACAATGTTTTGCACAGGCAACATAGAATGTTTAAATTTAAAGCAATGTGGGTTTTAAATACACATTGTCAATTTTTTTTGGATAATGGTTAGGCCTGGGATTTGCATGGTTCTTTTGTCATTTGTTTTAAATAGAAATGCCATAATGTTAAAGATGAGTTATCTAACTAGAGTAAGAATGTGTATGAAAATATAGGCATAAAAATCTCTCAACTATGGCTTGAGCTAGAAACTCTTTGCATTATCTAGTCATTATTGAGAAGGAAAAGTATATAAAAAGCTATATCGAATTTTTATGACATAGTGAGAAGGTTTTTAAAGCACAGAAAGCCAGATAGATGTTATTGGGTGAAGATAAAAAACTAAGTACTTTCGTAACTTGGTTAGAAAAAGAAGAATAAATAAAAATATTCTTATAATCAAAGATGAGGAGAGTATCTGTGTTTCGAATCCTAATCAAATATAGAAGTTAGCTTTTAATTTCTTTAAAATTCTCACCAACCCATTTGTGTGTGAGATACTTCAAGAAATTAACCTTTTTGACATGCCTCGTCTTCCTCAGGCACATATTAATATTTTAGATAAACCTATTCTATTATCTAATATCTACCAGGCCATATCATAAATGAAACTAGATAAAGCTTAGTCTTGAAGGCCTTCCTACCATTTTCTTCTAAGAATTTTGGCCTACTGTCCAAAATGATATAAGTAACACGGTCTTATCCTTCTTTAGTCATAGTTATTTGTTGAAGAAATTGAACCAAACTTTCATTATCCTAATCCCTAAGTCCTTGGTGCCTCAATCCTTTAAGGACTTTGGACTTAGAAGCCTATGTAAAGTTGTCCTCAACATTATCACTAAGATTATGGTAAATAGGCAAAACTATGTCTTGAATGATGTAATTTTTCCTTATTAGAATGTATTTTTTTAAGGTAGACAGATCTCTAATTATATTGTCCCAATAACGAAAGCCATGAATTATATTCATAATGCCAAAAAGACTAGAAGTCATTCATGCGCTCTCAAGATTGATATTCGTAAGGCTTATGATAAACTATCTTGGAATTTCATTCATGTTATACTTATCAAGATGAATTTTCTTACTACTTGGATTCAATTTGTCATACAATGCCTCACTATGGTTTCTTATAAAGTTTTGGTGAATGGCCCATCATCTCACATCTTTTCCCCAGAAAGGCATATGATAAGGTGATCCTCTTTCCCTTTATGTTTTTATTCTATGTTTTAATATCTTGTCTACTATGCTTATTCAAGTAACTCCCAGGTGAAATATCACAGGGATCAAAGTGAGTGAAAACTATCATAGTCTTACTTATTTAATGTATGCTAATGATACTAGCAGATATTGAGGAATGTCAACACATTAAAAATATTTTGGAGCACTTTAGTATTTTGGTACGGTAGCGGATAAATTCAATAAGTCTGAAATGGTGTTCAGTCCTAACACACATCACAAGTTTTAAAAGGTGATGGAAAGTATTTTTCAAGCCTATATGAATCAAGATTGAGTAAGTATTTGGGTATTTACATTTAAATATAGAAAGCTAAAACTCAAAATTATCAAGAAATGATGAATATGGTTTATCGAAAGGTTGGAAAGCTTTAACAAAATCTACACTTCAAAATCTCTTTGTCTATTACTTATCCACCATTTCTCTTCCCAAAAAATATAGCAAATAAATTGACAAATCTATATTTGATTTTGTGTAGGGCTTAAAAAATAAAAGCCAAAAATGCACCTCATGTCTTGGGAAAAAATTGTTGTCCTTATTTTTGGGAAGTCTCGAGTTGAGAGGTACTTTTACCTTCAACAAAGCACTTGTTATAGAAAATATTTGGAAATTGATTTCTATAGCGAATTCCCTTTTTAGTCAAATCCTAAGATGTAAGTATAGGTCTTTTTTATTTCAGGTTATCTTAACCAACATTTTGCTTCTTCTTAGATATGAAAAGGAATTTCAAAATCAAAAGACATCATTTTAAAAAAGCTAGGTTGGAGTTTGGAGAATGGAATATCTATCTCCCTAAATGATTGGCTATGGAGTTTTCAAGTTGATTAGTATCTATGTAACATTAAAAAAGTGGTAGACTCGACCCAAATATTAAGGCTTAGAATACTTTGATCATTAGACAAATTTATCCATTGGACATTGCCTCATCTAGTACTTTAATTCCTATTTCAATCTATAAAAAGGATGATATGATTATTTGGAAAGGCAATATTTTAGGTAATTACTCAATCAAGGATGGTTACCGCATGCTTTCAAATTAGAACAGAAATAGTGTTTTATCTCTCTTTTTTTAATTTTCTATTGGCAAGGACTTCTCTAAAATTATTCTTATATATTTGAAAGTGGAGGAGTAATGCTTTTCCTATGGCTAAGGTTCTTCTTAAACATCACTTATGGTTAATGACATTTGTGTGCTATACAAGACATATCAAGAAACAAAGTATATCTTCTTTTGGAATGCTCCTCTGCCATGCTCTTTGGTTTGGTTGTGATCTTTCAATTCATATAGACCATATTTCCCCAAAATTTAGTAATTATTGGCTGAGTTAATGTTTTAATGTTAAGAATGAGTGGTCGAGGAAAATATTTGACCAGCATTGTTATTGGTTTTGATTTTGTCCATAACTTTTGGAACTAGACCATACATTGACCCAGTAAAAGAATTGTGTCACTAGTTCAACTGTTAGATCACTAATTAAACTACTTACATTCGTACAATCAATAAAAAAAATTTTTAGGGTTGAGTCCTAGTTTAGTCCCTTAGATTTGTAGTGAAATATGATTTAATTCTTAAATAAATTGTTTTTGTTTGAATACATTTCTAAGTTTCATAAACATCTCTTTTCAATACTTACGCTTAATTCTATAAAAAAAAATGAATAGAAAATGCTAATCTAGGTACATGTGACATTTAACTTGCAGAGTTATTTGTTTAAATAACTGACTCAATCAAAATTTTTGCTATTACCTTGAAACAATGACCTCTGACCTTTAGTGATGATTTTTGATCAAGTCAGCTTATGTGATATGACCAAAGACAATTGTTTTGAAGTAACAGGGAAGCTTTTAGATTAGTCAACTATTTTGACAGACATCTCATATGATTAAATGCCACATATGTCCTTGTTAGCTTTTTTCATTACTTTTTTTGACAAAGTTAGTCTTAGATACTAGAATGAGATGTTTATGAAACGTTAATGATTTATTTGATAAAAAATAATTTTAGATACTAAAATGAGATGTTTTTGAAACGTTAAGGATTTATTTGATAAAAAATAATTTTAGGGATTAAATTGAATTTCACTCCATGCCTAAGGGACTAAAATAGGACTTTACTCTATTTATTTTAAATATAAAAAAATAATTCAAATAAGAAAACTTATCATAAAGATCATAACAATAACAAACTTAAAAAAGTTTAACTCATCAATAAGGGCAACAAGTAAAATAATTAATATAAATAACAAAGTTTTCTTCATGTTTTCAAGTTCACATTTCAAACATCAAAGTTCAAAATGCATCTACTCTTAAATAATAATATCAAACAATAAGTTATTAAAACAAATAACAAACAATTTTCTATTGGACAAGTGATATAATTAAACTAACTTATTGTTTGCACAAAAATTAATTCAAAGATCCATTCATCCAAAGATAAAGCCAATTGAAAGGTTCAAATCCAGCGTGTTGAACAAGTTGGGGGAAAAAATTAAAGGGTGAAATGAGTCAAATTTGATTAATTGCAACTAATAGTCTAATTACCAAATTGGAACACCGGCCACGGTTGAATTGTTAGGACTAATTTGGGTCTAAAGACATTGATTTTTTTTTCTAATAGTTGGTTTTGTAAAAATCAAGCTATACATGGAAGAATTCACTTACAATTGACCAATGTTGCAAAAATATTCTAATGTACTCAAAGGTCATGAGTCATGACTATGTTCCAAAATTCTATTTTAAATGTAAAAAGATAATAATATCTTCTATTTTGTTATTTTTTCTTTTATCTCTCTTTTACTCATCTCTCTTTCTTATCCATCTCTCTTATACTTTCTTTCTCATTTCCCTCTCTTATACTTTTTTTTTTCATAATCTTTCTCTCTTTTTTATTATTTTCTCTGTCATTTCTGCACTCACTTTCTCTCTCTCACTTTAATATAAATAAAGATATTTTTGAAAAAGTACTACAATTCTTAAAAAAATTCTATTATAATCAAATGTAGTAATAAAAGATGCCTAAATAAATATTTAAAGTCAACCAAACACATTTTATACATTTCCAGTAATCATCATTTTTAAAAAATATGTTTCCTAGGAAATATAATTTTTAGGAATAAAAAATCTTACCGCATACCAAATGCCCCCTTAAAATTCCTTTATATAACTCCACAATTTTGTTAGGCTGGGTAGCCAAAAAAATACAATTTCATTCACTCACAAGGAAGCGCATAAACCAACGTCCCAACTCTTGGAACCGAGTTTTATCAAGGCCTCATAGGAAGTGCAGGCCTTCACTTTTCTTCAACTCATCTTCTTTGTCACGGCCCCAAATGATGGAACACATGACCGGTACGGCATAAGGGTTTCCCCCTAACCGTAAGCCTAACACATAGCATGCACAAACATCCAGCACACAATCTAGAGTACATAATAAATATAACTGACCACATACGCCACATCCAATATAAGAAAATACTGTATATATATATATATATATATATATATATATATATATATATATCTCATGAATCCAACATCCTTGATTCAACTTGGCCCATGGCCTCATAGTATAAACATTGTTGTAAAACTTAAAACCATTTTTCAAACAACACAAGAAGCGAGGATCTTGCCTGTAAGTTCATGGAGATACACTAGAAATAAACATAAACTATACAACTAATACAACAGAGTCTTACCCAAACAGGGGCTCACCAATGCTATATTTAGCCTCCTATGGAGCTGTAGCTAAATCAGTGTTTCTTTGACTATCTGTGGAGAGAAAACAGAAGAGGGGTGAGATTACCACATCTCAATGAATGGATAAATCATACTATAACAGAAACAGGGCAAATCAAGCACGAGTGTTTCGCAATGGGTTTAATAATTGAAATCCAAATATAAAGATAATAATCGAAACATTTAAGCATTTAACCATAATTAATTGAAAGAAAAGCTAAACAGTTCAAATGTATATTCAAAAGTTAAAACAGGATTTAAATCAATAATCGCAAAAAAAACAAATCAATTATGCATGATAAGTAATAAATGGAGTTATTATGCAATAACAATGATGAATGAGATATTTTAGAAATATTTAATCTTTAAGAAAAAATGCACTAGTTTATTGGAGTTCTTTCCTGACAGATCATTATTTTCCCCAAGTACATAGCAAGGGAGGGATAATCACTGTAGGAAGTCCATCTTAAATTTTCCCCAAACACATAGCAATGGGTATGGCAATCACTGTAGGCATAGACATAAGTCTACCCTAAATCCCTGTGTCTTAGGCAGTCATATGCCCGTCACAGTATCCTAGGCCGAAGCCTTAACACGATCATGGTGCACCAGGGCTAGCACTACCTGCGGCTAGCTAACAGTGATCTAAAAGGGTCCCTCCAATAGAAAACATTTGAAATATGCTATTCAAAGAGTTTAAAGTAAAACATTTCAATAACTTTACAATAAAGCTATAATTCTCCATCTAGCTCTTTTCATGCATAAAATTCCGTTATAAAATATATCTCATCCATGAATTCCCATGGAAACCTTTATAATCATAAACTTTCCCTTTTAAACATAGATCGTCCGTAGACGTCACATAGATGCTCATCATGCATCAAATCATTTCATGGCTAACTTAGTTCATTTCTATGACTAAGTTCGCATTTCTATAAATCTAGCTCAAATGGAGAATTATCAGCCTAAATGCTTGCCCTGCATACCTAGAGTTCAACTAGGATTTAAATTTATAATTTCTAACATGGTTGGAACATATTGGTTTTCAAAGCGGTAAAACAATTTAGCATACATTCCAACTAGTTAAAATCATACGAGAGAGAGTTATAAACCAAATTCGTAAAACATGCGCTATAGTATGAAAAACCCACTCACCTTACTAGGAGTCCAACAACGAGAATTTCACCTCGTGATGGTTCAACAACCTAGAAAACATAGACATAACATGATAATTGAAAAACTCTAAACGACACTATTCATGCCGGAAAACACTATTCACTCGCCGGAAACACTATTCACGCTGAAACCTAAAAACCCTATATTCTAGTATAGAAACTAATTCTAAGACTATCTATGGAAAGAAGTTCGGTAAAATGAAGCCTAAAACGCGATTAAACGGAGTTTTACCTTTGGAGGTACTATTCACGCGATTTTCTGGCGACCTTTCGGCGACTTTCCGGCGAAATTGATCGGTGGGATTTGTAGCTCTTCTTCCCACGAGTCTAACGGTACCTTGCTTGCTCAAATCGGACGTCCGGATGATGAGATATCTTAGAGAGAAGTTTGAGAAAAATTTTAGAGAGAGAGAGTTAGGGTTCAGATGAAAGAGAAATGAAAGAAAATGGGGGGTCCGCAAAAAAAAGCTATCTGACGAATCTCGCTGCCGCGAGCCGCGATTTTCGCCGCGGCCAGATTCGAAACCAGAAAACTCATGCTCTCGGGAAAATGCCGCATCATTCTCGCCGCGATGAACTTATTCTCACCGAATTTGACAAAATGTCCAACATGAAAGTTGTATCCCTTTCTCTTAGCGTTCCGTAGCCACTTGAATCACCTAATTTGGAGTTAATATGAAGGAGTTATGCATAAAATAGTGAGCAAAGGTCCAGACCACACTACGCTTCGGTGTTTGCCCCGTCTCACTATCATATTCACGGAATTTGCAAAGGTTCCCAACATCAAAGTTGTAGATATATGTCTTAGATTTAATTATAAATTGGAATCACTTAAATTAGGTTTCATATGAGAGAGTTATGCTTATATGAGTGACGAAAGGTCAGAAGAAAATGTCAGAAACGCTCTAAAATTTTACATTGTTCTCAACTTTCTTTGTTTCAAATGATTTGTACTTAACCTTCAAAGGTTTTATTAGTTGAGGGTTATTACATTCTCCCCTCCTTATAAAAATTCGGTCCCCGAATTTTACAAAAATCAACAACATAAAAACATAAAACTACTCTTGGAACAGCTGTGGATACTTCTCTCTCATGACGTCCTCTACTTTCCACGTAGCTTCCTCTTTGGAATGATTCTGCCAGATCACCTTCACTGTAGGGATATCCTTAGACCTCAACTTTTTCACTTGTCTGTCAACAATGGCCACGGGTTTCTCTTCGTAGGCCAACTTGTCATCCAAAAGGATTTCCTGCGGTTGAATCACATGAGATGGGTCGGGTAGATAGTTCCTCAACATGCCCATTCTGCATTAACACACAACCCAAGCCCACCCTTGAGGCGTCACAGTATACTGAGTATCCTCCAGTGCCCGTTGGGATAGTTAGAACTGGGGTTGTGGTTAGACACTTCTTCAAGGTCTGAAAACTTTCTTCGCATGCATCCGACCACTCAAACTTAACTCCCTTCCTGGTTAATCTGGTCAAAGGAGCAGCAATCCTGGAGAAATCCTTTATGAACCTTCGGTAATACCCTGCTAGACCCAAGAAACTTCAGATCTCCGTCACACTAACTGGGTGAGGCCACTGCTGTACTACCTCTACCTTCTCGGGTCTTACTTGAATGCCGTCCTTCGTGACTACATGCCCCAGAAACATAACGCTGTCCAACCAGAACTCACACTTAGAGAGCTTGGCATACAACTGCTGATCTCTCAAAATCTGCAGAATGACCTGTAGGTGCTGTTCATGCTCCTCATGGTCTTTAGAATAAACCAATATGTCATCAATGAACACAATGACAAACTGATCTAAGAATGACTTGAACACCCTGTTCATCAAATCCATAAAAGCAGCTGGTGCGTTAGTTAGTCCAAAAGACATAACCAAAAACTCATAATGACCATAACGAGTCCTAAAATCTGTCTTGGAAATATCCTCCTTCCTGATCTTCAACTGATGATACCCTGACCTCAGATCAATCTTGGAGAAACATTTCGCTCCTTGAAGTTGATCGAACATATCATCAATCCTGGGCAAAGGGTAATTATTGCGCACCGTTAGCTTATTCAGTTGCCGAAAGTCAATGCAAAGTCGCAAAGACTCGTCTTTTTTCTTCACAAAAAGGACTGGAGCACCCCATGGATAAGTACTCGGCCTGATGAAGCCCTTATCCAACAAATCCTGCAACTTACTCTTTAGCTCCTTAAACTCTGTGGGTGCCATCCTGTAAGGCAGTATAGAAATTGGTCGAGCCTCTAGAATAAGGTCGATACCAAACTCTATCTCCCGTTCAGGAGGTAATCCTGACAACTCTTCTGGGAAGACATCCAGGAATTCTCTTACCACTGCCATCTTGTCTACATCCGGTACACCATCCACATCTCTGACATATGCCAGGTATCCCTGGCATCCCTTCTTCAACATCTTCTGAGCACCCAAGACTGAAATCAGGTTACTTGGAGCTTTACTTCGATCACACTGGAACCGGAAAGGAACTTCACTTGAAAAGTTGAACTTGATTGCCTTCTCATAGCAATCCAAGGTAGCATAGCATGCTGCCAACCAATCCATTCCTAGGATTACATCAAAGTCGACCATGTCTAGGATGATCAAATTAACAGATGTCTCCCTATCACCCACTGACACTTTACATGACTTGCATATATGCTCTACTGGCAAACAATCACCGACCGGGGTGGTTACAAAGAAAAGGGCATCCATCCTAATCGGATCTTTACCCAAACTCTTAGCAAAACTAGGGGAGACATAGGAATATGTAGACCCGGGGTCAAACAAAACATATGCTTCATGTAGGCAAACCGAAAGAGTACCTGTCATGACCGCATTTGAAGCTTGTGCATCCTGTCTGGTAAGAGCAAAAATCATCGGTTGACCTCGGCCTGCTTGACTTTGACCTCGGCCCATCATCCCTCTACCAGTACCTCTGCTACTTGCTTGGCCCGGTATAGTCCTTATAGGCTGAGCTGCCACTGAGGTTGGTAGCAAAGCCAGTCGAGTTGGCCCTTGACTTGAACCATATAACTGAGGACATTCCCTCTTCATGTGTCCAGGTTAGTTGCAATGATAGCAAACAACCATCTCCCTGCGGCACTGACCAAAATGATGGTTGCCACAAATAGGGCACTGTGGCCTGTTCTGCTAAAGGGCTCTTGGTCCTGGTTGACTTGGATACCTGGTGTTTCCTTGGCTAAGACCTAGCCTACCACTCACATCTGGTCTTTGGTTGGGGTTCCCAACATTCTGTGGTGCTGGGCGCTGCTAGCCCTGAAATCGTGGTCCTTGGGAATGAGAACTTTGCCCTTCTTTGGAGCTCCTGTCCCTATCCCTCTTTCTCAGCTTGGCACTCTCGACATTGGCCAAATGCCTAGTCTCCATCATTCTTGCACAGTCCACAGCCTCTGCATAGTTGGGGAATTGCTTCATCTGGGGTGCCACTGATTTAAACAATGCTGGTATCAACCTCTGGATAAATTTCTTGATCATACCCCTTTCAGTAGGGACCATGTGCGGTGCATACGGAAACAGCTGTATGAAGTGATAGTCATACTCCGTGACTATCATACCAAGAGTCTCCTTCAACTCCACAAATTCCTGACACTTGGCATCTCGGATACTCTGAGGCATAAACCTCTCCATGAAGACTTCCTTGAACTCTGGCCATCTCAAAGGTGGCACTGTAGCTCCCCTTCCACGCATCATGGTCTTGAACCATATCTGCGCTACACCAGACAACTGAAAGGATGCCAACTCTACTGAGCGGATCTCTGGACACTTAAGAACCTCGTAGATCTTCTCAGTATCCTCTATAAACTCTTGGGGATCTTCACTAGCCAACAACCCCTTGAAGGTTGGCAGTTTCAGCTTCAGGAACTCAGATAGTTCCACTTCCCTCTCAGCGGGTCTCACATGCCGCTCCACGGACCTAACTGGTTCTGGAACGGAGGTAGCAGTTTCGGGCTGTTGTGGGTCCCTTCTATCTTGTCCATCCCTTCTCTCGGCTAGATTTTCTATCGCCCGCTGCATACCCTGCATGGTTACCAGCATCTGGGCTATCACATCATCCCGGGGATGAGAAGACATTTCCCCCGTCCTGGGAGTCTCAGTTTGCTCACTGATCAACTCAGCTTGTTCGGCTGCTTCAGCAGCCCTTACACCCCTGCCACTACCTCTTGCACTGTCTCTAATTCGGCCTCTGCCACGACCTCTACCTCGGCCTCTAGGCACGGGTACTGCGGATTGAGCAGACTCTTCAGCCATCTGCTCTTGAGCCGCGGGTTGCTTAACCTTTGATCTCGTTCTTGGTGGCATCTCGCTATAAAACAGCAATAGCCCAACCGTCACTTAACCATACCAACATAGCATACTATAAACTGACTTACTTAAACAAAAAGATAACATCCTATCGAACCCCTTTAGCAACACCGTGAGTATAAGCATGTCCGGATTCATACCCATACTCAAAGTCCTACCTAAAGGTCCGTTACTCCATGAACACAGGGAAACCTAATGCTCTGATACCATATTGTCACGGCCCCAAATGATAGAACACATGACCGACACGGCATAAGGGTTTCCCCCTAACCGTAAGCCTAACACATAGCATGCACAAACATCCAGCACACAATCCAGAGTACATAATAAATATAACTGGCCACATACGCCACATCCAATATAAGAAAATACTGTATATATATATATATATATATATATATATATATATATATATATATATATATATATCTCATGAATCCAACATCCTTGATTCAACTTGGCCCATGGCCTCATAGTACAAACATTGTTGTAAAACTTAAAACCATTTTTCAAACAACACAAGAAGCGAGGATCCTGCTTGTAAGTTCATGGAGATACACTAGACATAAACTTAAACTATACAACCAATACAACGGAGTTTTGCCCAAACTGGGGCTCACCAATGCTATATTTAGCCTCCTATGGAGCTGTAGCTGGATCAGTGTTTTTTTGACTATCTGTGGGGAGAAAACAGAAGAGGGGTGAGATTACCACATCTTAGTGAATGGATAAATCATACTATAACAGAAACAGGGCAAACCAAGCACGAGTGTTTCGCAATGGGTTTAATAATTGAAATTCAAATATAAAGATAATAATCGAAACATTTAAGCATTTAACCATAATTAATTGAAAGAAAAGCTAAACAGTTCAAATGTATATTCAAAAGTTAAAACATGATTTAAATCAATAATCGCAAAAAAAACAAACCAATTATGCATGGTAAGTAATAAATGGAGTTATTATGCAATAACAATGATGAATGAGATATTTTAGAAATATTTAATCTTTAAGAAAAAATGCACTAGTTTATTGGAGTTCTTTCCTGACAGATCATCATTTTCCCCAAGTACATAGCAAGGGAGGGGTAATCACTGTAGGAAGTCCATCTTAAATTTTCCCCCAAACACATAGCAATGGGTATGGCAATCACTGTAGGCATAGACATAAGTCTACCCTAAATCCCTGTGTCTTAGGTAGTCATATGCCCGTCACAGTATCCTAGGCCGAAGCCTTAACACGATCATGGTGCACCAGGGCTAGCACTACCTGCGGCTAGCTAACAGTGATCTAAAAGGGTCCCTCCAATAGAAAACATTTGAAATATGCTATTCAAAGAGTTTAAAGTAAAACATTTCAATAACTTTACAATAAAGCTATAATTCTCCATCTAGCTCTTTTCATGCATAAAATTCCGTTATAAAATATATCTCATCCATGAATTCCCATGGAAACCTTTATAATCATAAACTTTCCCTTTTAAACATAGATCGTCCGTAGACGTCACATAGATGCTCATCATGCATCAAATCATTTCATGGCTAACTTAGTTCATTTTTATGACTAAGTTCGCATTTCTATAAATCTAGCTCAAATGGAGAATTATCAGCCTAAATGCTTGCCCTGCATACCTAGAGTTCAACTAGGATTTAAATTTATAATTTCTAACATGGTTGGAACATATTGGTTTTCAAAGCGGTAAAACAATTTAGCATACATTCCAACTAGTTAAAATCATACGAGAGATAGTTATAAACCAAATTCGTAAAACATGCGCTATAGTATGAAAAACCCACTCACCTTACTAGGAGTCCAACAACGAGAATTTCACCTCGTGATGGTTCAACAACCTAGAAAACATAGACATAACATGATAATTAAAAAACTCTAAACGGCACTATTCATGCCGAAAAATACTATTCACTCGCTGAAAACACTATTCACGCCGAAATATAAAAATCCTATATTCTAGTATAGAAACTAATTCTAAGACTATCTATGGAAAGAAGTTTGGTAAAACGAAGCCTAAAACGCGATTAAACGGAGTTTTACCTTTGGAGGTACTATTCACGCGATTTTCCGGCGACCTTCCAGCGACTTTCCGGCAAAATTGATCGGTGGGATTTGTAGTTCTTCTTCCCACGAGTCCAACGGTACCTTGCTTGCTCAAATCGGACATCCGGATGATGAGATATCTTAGAGAGAAGTTTGAGAAAAATTTTAGAGAGAGAGTTAGGGTTCAGATGAAAGAGAAATGAAGGAAAAGGGGAGGTCCGCAAAAAAAAGCTATCTGACGAATCTCGCCGCTGGCGAACTCATTCTCGCCGCGGCGAACTCCATTTCGCCTAATTTGACAAAATGTTCAACATGAAAGTTGTAGCCCTTTCTCTTAGCTTTCCGTAGCCACTTGAATAACCTAATTTGGAGTTCATATGAATGAGTTATGCATAAAATAGTGAGCAAAGGTCCAAACCACACTACGCTTCGGTTTTTGCCTCTTCTCACTATCATATTCACGGATGTTGCAAAAGTTCCCAACATCAAAGTTGTAGATATATGTCTTAGATTTCATTAGAAATTGGAATCACTTAAATTAGATTTCATATGAGAGAGTTATGCTTATATGAGTGACGAAAGGTCAGAAGAAAAGGTTAGAAACGTTTTAAAATTTTACATTGTTCTCAACTTTCTTTATTTTAAATGATTTGTACTTAATCTTCAAAGGTTTTATTAGTTGAGGGTTATTACATTCTTCCCCATCACTCCAGAGCACCACTCGAGCTTCAAGTTAGTTGTGCTAACCTACATATATCCTTTTGAAGATTATGAAGACCACTAACTTTAATTACCCAGTTTTTATGGATATTAAGTTTTTAATGTGCTGTTTTGCTGGTGTATACTACTAGTGGCTTAGCCTACTATCCAAATTTGTCTTGTATAGATGTTTTAATTTTAAATTCAAAATTGGCCTTTTATAAAAAAATCGAAAAAGGAAACTATTCTTCAAACGACAATGCGTCTTTTTATGTTTTCCATTGTGTATAAACGCAAACGTTTGCTCGTCGTTTATGCTGCGGCTAGGGAGAGTTGTAGTTCCAGAAGGCCCTAAACTAAAACCCACTTCTCCCTCACCTTTAGAGACTTGCTCCCGTCGCTTTGCCATCGAACAGTTTCCTTCTCTCTCTCTCTCTCTGTGTGTGTTCCCTTGTGCTCGGCTGTGCTGGAAACATGTCCCTGCGAGTGCTGAACCCTAATGCTGAAGTTCTCAACAAATCGGCGGCTTTGCACATGAACATCAATGCCGCCAAGGGCTTGCAGGATGTCCTCAAGACCAACCTGGGTCCCAAGGGTACCATCAAAATGTACTACTGCCATTTCCTGTTGTATTCCTTGTCTCTGATGTTTTTCCTTCTACTCGTTTTCCATAACTTTCTTCCATTTTCTTTTGTTGAATCAGGTTGGTTGGTGGTGCTGGCGATATTAAGCTCACTAAAGATGGGAATACTCTCTTGAAAGAGATGGTCAGTTTTTTCACTTTTATTCTTGTGGTTTTTCTGTTAATACTCAGTAATCTTGTACTGTTTCGATCTTCCGTTACGAGGATGATGCATACACTTTATGTTTTGTTTGTGTTATATGCTCATTGTGAGCTTTTCCTTGTGGCTTTGAAAAGTTGATTAGAAGACTTTGTGTTTATATTTTAGCTATACCTAATGGCTCAGTATTGGGATTACACTTAATTCTAAGAAAATACCAAATCCATTATGTGGTATGGAATTAAGAGTCTGGATGTTAGTATTTTCCCAGATAGGTTGGACTTCATTGGTATAGATGTAAATATTGAGCACGAGTGAAAATATCCCTTTTTACAGAAGTTTTATTGAGAAAGGTGGAATGAGAGGTACTCATTTCACTCATTTCTCCCTGTTCCACTTCCACTGAACATGGCTGGAGTCGCTTAAGTAGATTTTTTGCTGATTTCAAAACTTTCTTGGATTTTGAATCCTCAAAATTCATCATGTTTGTTTCATTTATGGCTTCAGCAAATTCAAAACCCAACAGCAATTATGATTGCTAGGACAGCCGTTGCCCAAGATGACATAAGTGGGGATGGCACAACTTCTACTGTGATTTTCATTGGCGAACTTATGAAACAATCTGAGCGTTGCATAGATGAAGGTTAGTGACCATATTGCTTATATTTTGACTGCTGATTGGCAATAATGTATTTAAGTTATGATCTAGTTTTATCCAAACCCTATTTAGTTATATCCAATTCCTATTCTATCCGACCTTGCACTTGTTGCACCTCAAGTGGGTTTGTTGCTTTTTTTCAGGCAAGTGGCATGCTTACCCGGCTGAATTTTTAGATTCTTCAGGTTTCTTATGTCTGGTTAAATTGTGGGTGGGTGTGGTTGTCTTTCAATTGGAAAAATCATGGGGCATAAGATCCAAAAAGAAAAAAAGGATAAAGGAGTCCTATGTTCAAGCATTTGGCTTATTTGGTAAAGCCATAGATTTTCATAATTTTTTCAAATGATTTATAAAGTATGTTTCCTATTCTAGCAACTGTAAGTGAAATGGTAGTGGAAGGTGCCTGATGATTCTTAAATCTTTTGTACTGGGTAATCAAATTTCATATATGGATAAAGATGAATAACAATGAACGATATTTCTTTTAAGGTTTAGCCAAACTATTGTGAAGCGATAAAATTGGATAACTATTCTTGTTTGTTAACCAATTCTAATAGCAACAGGTGAAAACCTGCCATTAACTTGATATATGACAAACAACAACTAACTTTATATATGACAATCCATCTTTAATAGTAGGTTTCCTTCCCCTTCCTCACTTAGGAATATTAGTCACCATTAGAAGTTTCCAGCTTTCAAAGAGTAGTTGGTGAAATTTTTAGTTCCATGTTTTTCTCAGACTTTCTTCCCAACCTAGGTTCCTAATGCATACATATAATCCAGGTATGCATCCACGTGTGTTGGTTGATGGTTTTGATATTGCGAAAAGAGCAACTTTACAATTCCTTGAGAAGTTCAAGACTCCTGTTGTGATGGGTGATGAGCCTGACAAAGAGATCCTCAAGATGGTAGCAAGAACAACACTAAGGACCAAGGTAAATCTTATCTTACTTTTTCTTTTTGTAAAATGACAATTGATCATATTTCTGTATTAATTTTGGATTGGACAAATAACTGCTTGACATAGTTCATATTTCTTAGTTAGCATGATATGCTCACTGTCTTTGATTTTCTTTGCTTCGTTACAGTTATACGAGGCATTAGCAGATCAATTGACTGATATAGTTGTTAATGCGGTGAGTGTGCATAGAGATGTTGACATTTATTTTAAAGTCATGTGAAAATGGAATTTAAACTAGTTAAATTTAATTTATGTTGGACTTTTTGCAACCTGGTGTTCAGTAAATTGTGGTTCTGGTATGATAATAGGTTTTATGCATCCGAAAGCCTGAGGAAGCAATTGATCTGTTTATGGTTGAAATTATGCACATGCGGCACAAGTTTGATGTGGATACACGCTTGGTATGTTTTATAAGTACAGTCACTCATTTGATTACTGTATTTTGTTGTGTAATATTTAAATAATTTTCCAGAGTGCCATATTACATGAATTTGTCTAGGACATTAACTTTATATCCATTATTGTGTCTTCTGCAAAGTAAAATTCATATATCAAATTTTACTTTTAAATATAAGGTTTGTTAATATGTTTTATTTATTAGGGTGTTTCATTTTCATTTTAGTAGCTGTACAAGACATTTAGCTTTTGCTTGCCCAAATCATTGTCAAACACAGAAATGAAACCCACCAGTTAATGCATGACAATTTTATAATAAAAGGGATTTTTCTTTTGGCTTATTGCTGGAAAAAATGGTCTTACTGGTGGTGCTGAAGGAACATTATAAGGATTACTGGTGTTATTATTTTACTATATTCTTTGGGTCTTAGACATTACGTAATTTGACCATTCATGAACTTCTAGTATTACTTGTGTGTTTGATGTAGTGGTCAGGGCGCCAGAATCATGTGTGTCACATTTAGGAGCCAACCTGACTCTGGCTCCCCATTGGAGTTCAAAAGGACTCTAAATATGCTATCAGCAGTAGCTGAGCTGTTTAAAAGTTTAATAATATTTTCCTTATGCTTACTCCTGGTCTTGGCATTTGTGATTTTGCAGCCTTGGTTTTATCTAAATCTTTGCTGTTGGGAAATGATTTTTAACTAAATGCTGGACAATAATAATAGCATGGCACACTGTGGTGTATGGTACATTGCCTCATCATGTTGCGCCATGCCACTAGGTTTCACCCCCAACCTCTGTTCAAGTCTGTTGTTTGTTGTGTACTCTTATTCTTCTCCATTCCTTTCTCTTCTTTGCTTGATTTTGCTAGATATATCTAACTACTCCAAGTTTGCCATGACCTTGTCAATTTTCACTCTAATACCTCCCCTAGACTTCCATTGCTCCAGGTAAATATTGGACTTCAATATTTAGTAGCCTACAGTTTTTTTAATAATCTTCCTAAATTTCTTTATTCCCCATCTAATATCTGAGTATGTTTTTAGGCATTTGGGTTAAGGTTGACTAGCATGCTTCATTTTATTTGTTGTGAGCTATTTCATAGTTTACTGACTGTTAATGAATTGAGGTTTTTGAATGAACTGCGAATTGCATATTCTGGTTTGAATGTCACTGAATCACTGAAATGAACTAATTCATAGTTTATCAGGTTTTGAAAATCCATCATAACACACTTCGATGTTGCAATGCACAACACAGTGTGCCTTGTTCCATGGCTTAAGGAGCCTTGTTTACAACATTTCGCTGGGCCATTAACTATGACCTCACTTTCTTTTGTGGTGTAATCAGCCACCTTCACATGCACTTTCTTTTTCATACCCTTAGATGGTTTGTAATTATGGTGCATTTCATGTTCTAGGTTTACCTTTGGGGTTCATCATATACTCCTTATCTTGCTATTATTGATTTCACCTATGGTTTTTTCTAGGTTGAAGGTCTTGTCCTTGATCATGGTTCTAGGCACCCTGATATGAAGCGACGTGCAGAGAATTGCTATATATTGACTTGCAATGTTTCTTTAGAGTATGACAAAAGGTAAATAGAGGAATAATGACGTATGCCTATTTCTTTTAATTTTTGTTGTGATTATAGGTCATAATAATCTCTTTATTAATTTTATTTACAATAGATCACTGTGGTATTGTTTAATTCATGTAGCTGATTCCACTCAGTTGAAAAAAGTTTAGTTGTTGTTGTTTGTTTGTAATTATAGGTCATGATATTATTTTTATGTTTGAGTTAAAATGACAGTTATCTGTTTCATTTTCACCTGTTATTTTTTTTCCTTATATTTATACCACTATATGAAGAAAAATTCTTACTTGGGTTCCACTCCACTGATGCAATTGTATATTTAGTAATTTTTTTTCTATATATAAATTCACTCCACTTCTTTATGATTGGTCAATCTTTCTACCAGCCCAGCACCTTATTCTATATTTATCATATATTTGTGTAATAAAAAGAAGAAAAGTGTAAATTGACACGCATGTCAAATGCAGTACCTTATGTGACTTGTCATGTAGAGCTGTCAATATGACCTAGGTTCTATGGGTCAGCCATTTCAACCCTATTACAATATAAGGCTAGGCTAGTAAAATGAAAATCCAATTTTTAAAAAAGTCTATTTAGCCATCTGGCTGAAACAGGCCGGATTGGGCCAGCCCTTAGGGCTAAACAATTTGTTTTTTCATAAAATAAACTGATGATTGAGTAGGGCCGGGCCGGACCAAATCCTCAGGGCTTGAAATTTTTTTTAAGAAAAAAGTTATTAGAATTTTATCATGTTATTTGGATTGGGGATAATGATAATTATGATTTATTTATTGTTAAATTGTATATTTTTTATAACAAACATATTTTTAGGGCAGAGGGCTTGCCCATATGGCCAGCTAGCAGCTCTTAAAGGGCTGGGCTGGCATTATCATAGTCTATATGTAAAAAGGGTTTCCTGGCTCGGCCCTGTGCATGGATACTCACAAGCATTACAGTGGATCATATAGAATTTATTGTATGAACTGTTGGTTTTCCTTAATTGACTAGTCAATTACGAGCACGGGAGGACATCTAATTTTAAATCTGTGTCTTCTTGCTAGTGTTTGCTACATGTTGCTGGATTTACTCGTCTGGTTTTGGTGACTGCACTGTGTCTCTTCTTTAGAAACAATATTTTGTATTGCAAAATGAGTACTCTTAACTGAAAATGTTTTTCCCATGAATCTGACTATTTAACTTTCATCCCAAGCAAGTTTTTTTGTTAACTTAAACAAATCAAGCATTAACGTATTGAAAGAGAAACCTACTTGTATTATGCTGTCTTTCTAATGATATGAATGTTGACCTGCTTGATTCAGCAATTATATTTGAATCAGTTAAATCAGTGCTATATCCCTTGTAACTTATAAGATCTTCATGTGTGTTAGACCTATCTGTACTTGTTAGTTCCTTGGGTATAGTATGTGAGCATAGAGAAGTTAATGCATTCTCTTCTCAGTGAAATAAATGCAGGCTTTTTCTATTCAAATGCTGAACAGAGAGAGGCTATGGTTGCAGCTGAAAGGCGTCAGGTTGATGAAAAAGTTCATAAAATTATTGAACTGAAAAATAAGGTAGAAAAGATTTGCTTCTATTTTGATTCTTACATGTGTTACTTTGTAATAGTCATGAGTTACGGTTCTGGTTTCATTGCCATTATTATGGTGGTATTATCTCACTGTTCTTGTTATATTGACTTCATTTGTATCATATATGCAGGTTTGTTCTGGTAACGACAGCAATTTTGTTGTCATTAATCAGAAAGGAATTGACCCTCCATCTCTGGACCTGCTTGCCAGGGCAGGGGTAAATTTTCTACCATTCTGTTCTCCATTTTGTTTAGTATATTGTTAATATTTTGAAGAAATTTGGGCTTTTGTCTACCTCATGTACAAGTACTTTTAGAACACAATCATGTTTTGGACATTTTATGTATAGTGGGGTTTTTAAAATTTTTTAAATATTTCTTGATTGTTAAACTGTAAGTTCATTATCTTTTCGAAGAGGCCTTAGTCTGTGATAGAGCCCTCTATCGGAATTCAACCTCAGAGATTCCAGGAAATAACTCAACAGTGGCAATGAAACAAATGCTTATGTATTATTAATGAAAACAGTAAATCAGTAGAGATAATATCTATCAAACAGCAGAGATAGTGATTATCAGAAATGCAGGTGAAAGTAAAACAGAGGAATGGAAACGGAATTAATAGATGAGATAGAGATGAGCAATCAGGCCTGACTTTCGAGAGGTCAAGCTCTCTCCCAGAAATCCCCTTCACAAAATTCTCCCCCTACATCATCCTTTTAGCCAGTATTTATTCCCCTTCTTCTGCCACGTCAGAATTAGTTATAACTTCCTCTCCTATTCCCTTCCTGGAATATACCCGTGTTTCCTGCTCCTTTGGGTCAAGCTCTATCTTCTTCACCTTATTTCTTTTTACATATGTTTTCCTTACTGGGGGCCCAACATTACCTGCCCCAACGAGCTGCACCTTGTCCTCAAGGTGGAACTGAGGGAATTGTTGGTTAATGGTGTCGTAATTCTCCCAAGTGCTCTCAGACACAGGTAATCCCAACCATTGAATGAGGACATCTATTTCACCATTGAGGAGCTTCCGAACTTGCAGAACTGTCTCAGGCTGGACTTGTAACTCTAGCTCTTCAGTTAAGAAGGAGGGTATGTCCTGAGTGGTTGCTGGGGGTTGCACACTTTTCTTCAGCTGTGACACATGGAAAACAGGGTGGACCCGTGATGCAGTGGGTAATTCCAATTTGTAGGCAACCTCCCCATACTTGGCAAGCACCCTATAGGGACCATAAAATCTGGGACTGAGTTTTTCATTAGCCCTTTTTGACAGAGATCGTAATTTATATGGTCTGATCTTCAGGAACACCCAATCCCCAACTGCAAACTGGACTTCCCGCCTGTGTTGATTAACGTGAGCTCGCATCCTCTCTTGTGCCATCTCCAGGTGTGCCTTCAATTCTTGTAGCACTTGATTACGCCTTCGGATTTGCTCATTAACCTCTTCCACTGGTGAGGAATAATCAGCCAATTTTAAAAGAGTAGGCGGGTCCCTCCCATATACAGCTTTGAAAGGGGTCATTCCGGCTGAAGAGTGGTAAGATGTATTATACCAGTACTCTGCCCAGTTTACCCAATGGCTCCATTGTTTGGGTTTGTCGCCCACGAAACAACGGAGATATGTCTCCAAAGTCCTGTTGACTACCTCAGTCTGGCCATCAGTCTCCGGGTGGTATCCAGAACTGAAATTAAGGGTGGTACCTGCCTGCTTAAAGATCTCTCTCCAGAATTGGCTGATGAAAACACGGTCACGGTCGGATACAATGGATCTTGGAAAACCATGTAACCGTATAACACCCTTGGTAAATTCTGCAGCCACCTCCTTTGCTGAAAAAGGATGAGCAAGGGTAATAAAATGGGCATACTTACTCAGTCTATCCACTACCACCATAATAGTGTCTAGACCATGAGATTTGGGTAAATGGACAATAAAGTCCATGCTGATATCTTCCCACACCTGTTGAGGAATTGGTAGAGGCTGGATCACCCCTGCTGGGCTCATAGCCTGGTATTTATTCCTTTGGCAAATCTCACATCTCATAACAAATTCCTGAACGTCCCTTTTCATTCCTTCCCAATATACATTTTCAGCTAGTCTTTTGTAGGTGCGTAAATATCCAGAATGTCCGCCGAATGGAGAGGAATGAAATTCCTGGATTATTCTGGGTATTCTGGTTGAAGATTTAGGAATCACCAAGCGGCCATAGTAAGTCAGACTTCCATTCTTGAGACTGTATCCCTCCGGTATGTTCTGCCCCATAATTATCTGCTGTTTGATCTTAGTCAATTTCTCATCATCCTGTATTTCTTGATCCCAATCCTTAAATCCTTCATACTGCCACAGTGAGAATGCCCTCAGTTCCAGAGTCTCACCTCTCCTAGATAAGGCATCCGCCGCTTTATTTTCTACCCCTGGCTTGTATTGAATTTCAAATTGGTATCCTAACAGCTTGGACACCCACTTCTGTTGATCGGGTTCTGGGATTCTTTGTTCCAACAGAAACTTAAGAGCTTTTTGGTCGGTGCGGATGATGAATCTATGGCCCATCAAATAGTGTCGCCATTTTTTGACTGCCAGCACAATGGCCATGAGTTCCCTTTCGTATACTGAAGATTGACGGGCCCTGCTGGATAACACTTGACTAAAATAGGCAATGGGCCTTCTGTTTTGCATTAATACTGCCCCTATGCCTGCCCCAGAGGCATCTGTTTCCAGTTCAAAAGGTTGGCAAAAATTTGGCATGGCCAATACAGGTACTGTGGTCATTGCCCTCTTTAGTGCTTCAAAGGCAGCTTGAGAGGTTTCATCCCATTGAAAAGCGTCCTTTCTCAATAGTGTTGTCAATGGAGCAGCTATTTTACCATAGTCCTTAACGAACTTACGGTAGTAGCCGGTGAGTCCCAAAAACCCCCGCAATGCTTTTAGATCCTTAGGTGTAGGCCACTGCACCATGCTTTCCAGCTTGCTCGGATCTGCTTGTACTCCCTCTGATGAAATTATGTGACCCAAATACTCCAGTTTATCTTTTCCAAAAACACACTTCTGGGTGTTAATCACGAGCTGGTGCTTTTGTAAAATTTTCAGGGTTATTTGCAGATGAGAAAGATGGGTGTGCATGTCCGAGCTGTAGACAAGGATGTCATCGAAGAAGACCAATATGAATTTTCTAAGGTATTCCTTGAAGACATCGTTCATCAAAAATTGAAACGTGGAGGGGGCATTGGTCAGCCCAAATGGCATGACCATGAACTCGTAGTGCCCTTCGTGGGTGCGGAAGGCTGTCTTAGCTTCATCCCCAACCTTTATGCGGATCTGGTGATAGCCAGATTTTAGGTCTAATTTAGAAAATATCTTAGCAGCTCCCAATTCGTCCAGGAGTTCATCAATCGTTGGTATGGGAAATTTGTCAGGGATGGTGATCTTATTCAGGGCTCTGTAGTCAACACAAAACCTCCAACTATGGTCTTTCTTACGTACCAACAGCACCGGACTGGAGTAGGGACTACTGCTGGGACGTATGATTCGAGCTGCTAGCATCTCCTTAACCAACCGTTCAATTTCTGCTTTCTGTGAATGAGCATACCGGTAGGGCCGGATGTTTGGGGGCTGTTCCCCATCTTTGATCAGTATAGCATGGTCCCGATTCCTGACCGGAGGTAACCCTTCTAAAGGACCACAGACTGAGGAGTACTCCGTTAACAGCTTCTGGATTGCCTGATCTTGGATTATCTCTTTTTTTTCTTGAGGAGCCGATTCTCCCATTTCAATCAAGAAACCTTCTCCCCCCTTCTTGATGGCACGCACCATTGTCTTAAAAGAAGCTATGGTTTTGGATAGAGCTGGATCTCCTTTTAAGCTTACCACTTCGTTTTTCAACTTAAACTTCATAGTTAGTAACTTCCAGTTCACCTTTACCTCTCCCAACGACTCCAACCACTCAACTCCCAGTATGACATCTGCTCCTCCCAAGTTGAATAGGTAGTAATCTTGACATATCTGTATGTTCTGTAATTCCAGAGTTAACTTTCGGCACACCCCTTGCCCATGAATCTTGTATCCATCCCCCACGGTCACTTCGTACTGGTTGGTTCTTTCCACTGGTAATGATAGTTGCTCGACCAGAGTGGTCGAAATGAAGTTATGCGAAGCCCCGCTGTCCACCATTACAAGTATTTCTCGTTTCCCTAACCTTCCTTTTAGCTTCATTGTTCTCCCTCCAGTTATTCCTGCTATGGAATTCAACGATAGGGCCATCAGATCTGCCGATTGCTGTTCCTCCTCCATCATTGTTATTCCCGGTTCATACGGATACTCTTCTTCGCCTTCATCTGGAACGGCGGACAAGATCACAACGTTGAGCTGCTTGTTTTTACATCTGTGGTTGGGTCCGAGCTTTTCGTCGCATTTGAAACAGAGGCCCTGCTCTCTCTTCCGGTTATACTCCTCCTCGGACATCTTTCGGAACCTCCCTCGATTGCCATTCATCGTGACTGTGGAACTCTGTCTCTCTTGGTTTGTGGAATTTTCTGGACCTCGAACAGACCCACTGCCCGAGTTGTTTCTGGTCAATTCAGGAAGTCCCAACGTCTTACTAGGGCTGGGTCGAGTATACTGGCTACCCCATCTGGCCGCTTGTATGGGTTTGGTCCATCTCTCACTTCGGTTTTCCTTTCTCCTTTCCAGCACTTCATTTCTTTCTTCAATTTTCTGGGCCAAGTCCATTACCTCTAAGAGGGATTGGGCTTTTTGCATTCTTAGTTCGGCCCGAATCTCTTCCTTGAGACCATTCTGAAAGGCCCCAACAAGCATCTCCTCCGGTGCATTCTTCAACGGTGCAGACAAGAGCTCAAATTGCTCCCTATATTCGTTCACGGTGTTGTCTTGCCGCAGAGCCATAAGGATTTCATATTCATTGCCGTATTGAGAGTGATGGAATCGCCGGTTAATCTCCCTCTTGAATTCTTCCCAATTCTGCACGGGATTCCTTGCTTCCATCCACTGGAACCAATTCAACGCCCTTCCCTCCATGCAAACCGCTACTGCATTCAGCTTATCCTCGTCTGGAATTCCGTTGAGCGCGAAGTATCGTTCTGCCCTAAACATCCACCCAATCGGCTCTTCCCCCGTGAATACTGGTAATTCCAGCTTACGATGTTTGCTGATCTCCTTCTCTCCACTAGACCCTTCTCCCCCAGCCGATCCTACTCCTGCATTGGTCCCCGATTGTGATGGTCGACCATGGCCTCCATCCTCCCCAAATCGTCTGTCAATACGCCCAACAGCATCTTTAATTTCCATTACCCATTCTTTTAGGTTAGTTATGTCGTCTTTAACCACCACCAATTCTCGTTCCACACTATCCAATCTTCCCTCCATCCTGGTATTCACCATTCCCTGATCTTAACCGCTCTGATACCAAACTGATAGAGCCCTCTATCGGAATTCAACCTCAGAGATTCCAGGAAATAACTCAACAGTGGCAATGAAACAAATGCTTATGTATTATTAATGAAAACAGTAAATCAGTAGAGATAATATCTATCAAACAGCAGAGATAGTGATTATCAGAAATGCAGGTGAAAGTAAAACAGAGGAATGGAAACGGAATTAATAGATGAGATAGAGATGAGCAATCAGGCCTGACTTTCGAGAGGTCAAGCTCTCTCCCAGAAATCCCCTTCACAAAATTCTCCCCCTACATCATCCTTTTAGCCAGTATTTATTCCCCTTCTTCTGCCACGTCAGAATTAGTTATAACTTCCTCTCCTATTCCCTTCCTGGAATATACCTGTGTTTCCTGCTCCTTTGGGTCAAGCTCTATCTTCTTCACCTTATTTCTTTTTACATATGTTTTCCTTACTGGGGGCCCAACAGTCTGAGAGTAGTATTTAAAGTTGACCGAGTGTGGAATCATGAGCTGGTACAAGTAGACAGAAGCTTGATGTATTTATAATTATGAAAATGCAAGTATTGGGGATTAATCCTTTTGATATACAAATTCCTACGTGATCTAGTCGGTCTATCATGGAATAATAATTCATTTTTGAAGACTAGTATATGCTAATTGCTACAATTGTCTTTATGAAGTTTGAAAGATTAAATTTAGGAAATGCGTCTCTAATCTGAACCTAATGTCAATATATCCATTTTGATTTAATTTTTTTTTGGGATTGATTACATTTGTACTATTAGTGGGCTAATTGCTTTTGGAAGAATACAAATTTTAACTTTTGGTGGTCCAGACCCTCGCAACCCTTGTTGATCCAACCCTGTCCCTACCCATTCATAAAATCTACCGAGAAGAAAATGGATGATTTAGAAGAATGATAGCCAAACCAGATATTCTCCAAGAATTTTTAAAAATCACATTGTCCCTCCTAATTCCAGAATATGGTATATGTTTTCATTCAAAAAAAAGAACTAGTTTATCTGTTGGATTACTTGTGGCTCTGACTGCAGATTGCTAATGTGTTATACTTATGAATATGAACTCATTAGCTGTCATCTGTTACATTAATCTTTATCCTGTGCTTTATTTGCTGAATTGTTTTTAATCTTTTTAGAT
The DNA here is from genome assembly GCA_037074535.1 of Gleditsia sinensis. Lineage (NCBI taxonomy): Eukaryota > Viridiplantae > Streptophyta > Magnoliopsida > Fabales > Fabaceae > Gleditsia > Gleditsia sinensis. The sequence continues at coordinate 13,214,035 of CM073463.1, read as the reverse complement.
AATTGCCCTCCGGAGAGCAAAGAGGAGAAACATGGAAAGATTGGTTTTGGCCTGTGGAGGAGAGGCTGTAAACTCTGTGGATGATTTGACTCCTGAATGTCTTGGTTGGGCAGGATTGGTGTATGAGCATGTCCTTGGTGAAGAGAAATATACATTTGTGGAGAATGTGAAGAACCCACATTCATGCACAATCTTGATTAAAGGTACCTTGTCCTAGTTGCTAAGCGATAGTGAGTTTGTGAAGGAGATGCTTCTCTGTCTATATTTCAGTATGTGACATTCTCTGTACATCTCTCTAGAGATTAGGGGTGGGCAAACCCAGGCTGAGTTCACCCCAAATATAACACATTACTTGGGCCCAGCCCTGTTTAAGAATGTAAAGCCATCGTCTGGCCTGGCCTCTTTCAATGGAGTTTTCTTTTTTAATAAAATATATTTGTTATATTCATACATGAAGTTAGTAACAGTGGATCCATGGATATTTAAAGCTGAGTATCCAGGAAAAAGCAGAATATTTATTTTCAACCTGGGCTGGGCTCGCTTGTAAAATATGCCCTGGTCCATCCATTGGGCTCGAAAATTTGTGCTAGTCTGGACCTGGGGCTTAATTATTAAGTCCAAGGTCTGGGATTGGGAAGTCTAACAGCTGGGTGTTAAATGCCCTTCCAGTGTTACCTATATGTCATTTCATTGGCGCTGGTGGATTTAACATTAGATAATCTGCTCTGCTGTGGTGAATGGTACAGGTCCCAATGACCATACAATAGCTCAGATAAAAGATGCTGTTCGTGATGGTTTGAGAGCAGTCAAGAATACCATAGAAGATGAATCTGTTGTCCTAGTAAGTCAAGATTTTTTCTTATTTTTAACAATCCTAAAAATTATTTTGAAACCAGTCTCGAGCCTTTTGGCCTTGTGCATGTTGCTGTAGTCGTATTGATTCGATTCATTTTTCATGCTCATTTCCTCAATCCCAAATAGATTTTCTGCTGTGCTGTAATATGTGGAAAAGATGGTTAAGCCTTGTTAAAAGATACTTAGGCCTGAGTTCTGAGATATGAAGGTTGGTATAGGATAAGATACATCAGAAGAAAAACGCTATTGAATAGAAACCTTATTTGAATGGCTAGACAAGAGTTTGTTGTCCTAACAGTTGATACCTTTTTTAGAGAGGAATTGCACTTCTGATTTAAGATGAAGATTGATGTATACATTTTCAGCCAGTCCTTTACTGAGTATATCAAAGATTGAACCAAAGTATTTATCTCACTTTATTGACGGGATATGTACATAACAATGGTTCTCAGAACCAGACTGAACTTGCTGGTTGTACTGGGACCCTTCCTTATTTGGTTTGGTCCTTATTGAACAACTGGGGTGAGTTAGAGCCTGTTTGGTTTCACGGTAGCCTCCCCTAAAAACCCGTTCACATGCACTGTGAACGTGATTTTCAGCGAAACTCCACTTTAGAGCTTCTGCAAAAACGTGATTTTCTGATAAAATCATGTTTGCAAACGCAAAAGCAAACACACTCTTAAACTGGTCGATGACTGGATTAACCGGCTGGTTTTAGTTGAACCAGTCAAATCAGACTGTAAGCCAGTTTTAATGACCATGATGTTGCAGCACCAGTTTGTTTTCACTTGCACATAAAACGGGTGGCTTTTTCTGCAAAATGGGCTACTTGGGAATCGAACTCAATGCTTTCCCTTTGGGAGAGAAAGGCTTTTGCTGTTCAGCCAAGTAGGTGTTTGTTTAACAAATTACAAACTACTATATTTACACTTTTTTACATATCCAATTAATTATATTAAAAAATTTATGCATTAACAAGTAAACATAAATATTTTGAAAATTTATTCTGCTGCCAAAATTTCAATATGCACAAGTCTTCAATAATAACATTATAATTAATAGGTATATGTGTCTATTATTAATAATACCTTAACATTTTATACATTTTATTATAATTTTTATATGTAATAAAATATATATTTAAATAAATAATTGTTCAACCGTGATTCGACTGTTGAACTGTGAACTTCTACTGGTTCTGGTTTTCAAAACATTTTGCATAACTATCCTCTCCTTCCGACTATATGACTGAGTGAATGAATTGGTTTGGGACAAAAGATTTTATAACATATGATTAAGTGAAATAATTCTGGTTTGTTTCTATAGTTGATTGAATAGCTGTAAGAGTTTTTATTATGTCATAAATATTTGATTTCTATTTGGTTAGATCCACTCATCTAGTTTCAAGTAGTCAATATTGGGAGCAAGAGAGCAGAAAAATGATGGTTTGAGCCAATTGAGCTGCCATCTTTTTTTATTGGTGCTTTCCAGAATCTTGTGCCATTGTAACGAATACCCTAATACAGAAATTTGGCCTGCACCATCTATTGTTATGATGCTTTTAACAGCCTTATGTTGCATTTCCTTGCCTGTGTTCAGGGTGCTGGTGCATTTGAAGTTGCTGCTAGACAATATCTAATTAACGAAGTTAAGAAAACAGTTCAAGGGGTAATATGAATTTCCCATCTGTTTTCCATTATTCAAGTAATCTTTTTGATATTGGTGATATATTATGACACTTTGACATTTATAACCTTGATTCAGCGTGCACAACTTGGTGTCATGGCTTTTGCTGATGCCCTTCTTGTGGTACCGAAGACACTTGCTGAGAACTCTGGGCTTGACACTCAAGATGTGATAATTGCACTTACGGTACGCTTCTTTTGAATTCATCACACATTTCTTCACTCCCCTAATGTCTACTTTATAAGGCATTTGGCTCATACTAAGAAACAATCAAAAATCTGTCTATGTAATTAGTGCATTGACTTATTTCTTGGTGTTATAGACTAAAGAATAATTTACAGTGTTGACTTTTATATTGACCTGGGCATTATTTTATTAAAATATAATTTAATTTGTCTAAAAAAAGTGCATTTTAATGAATTTATTCATACAAATTAGTAGAGAAATTGCATCATCATTATGCTTGTTGAATGTTTTCCAGGGAGAGCATGACAGAGGGAATATTGTGGGATTGAACCAACACACAGGAGAGCCGATAGATCCTCAGATGGAGGGTATATTTGACAACTACTCTGTCAAGCGCCAAATCATAAACTCAGGGTATGTTTGAACCTTAAATTATTGACATCTTTGATGCCCTCATATTTTTTTTTCTTGGCTGATTTTGGGATAAGATTATGAAAATACTAGAAATATGCCCTTACATTTAAATTTAAAAGGAAAAAAAGTTAATAATAGCAGTTGTGCCTCTGCCTCTATTTTGTTGTTGTTGTTATTTTTAATGATTGTAAATCTATTATACCCAACATGGTTCATAAAATTTAATTAGAAAGAGCTGTAGTCTCTATATTTCCACATGATTTTAGTTAGAAGCTTTTTGTCTGTTCATGCTATACAGGCCAGTCATAGCATCTCAATTGCTATTGGTGGATGAAGTAATCCGTGCTGGACGGAACATGCGGAAGCCAACTTAGGTGTTTATTTGACATGAAGATTTTTTTTTTCTTTTTCAAATTGGATGTGCCATGAATTTAGTACCTCAATCCAGAGAGGAGGCAGCAAAGGTTATTTTGGATTTTGAGACTGTCTTTTTTATCTTCTCTGGAGCTTTCCCCCAAAAGAACCATTTTTTTTTCCTTTTTTCTTTGGGGCACCCTTTTTCCCTCGAGGACTCTCTAATGTAGGCGTATTGTGTATGAATTTTGGGTCATTATTCCCTTTTGAAATCTGTGTAGTTGATAAATATTTTGTAGAGTTGAACTCAGCTCTTGTTTTTAAATGTTCACTGGTTTAAATGGGGATTCCATAGTTAAATTTTGTCCATTGAGGGACGGTTCTCTTCATGATGCCATGATCTAATTCTAGACAGTGATATACCATTCTCAATTTATTAATAGTGTATTTTAGCATTTCCCAATAACCATCAGTGATAGATCAATTCTATCTGGTGATATTGGCCAACAAAGCTACGACATGTAGACTCCGTTGTGAAGCACTGGCCCTAGTACTGATAGGGGTTGTCTGCTACTCTCGGATTGGGTTTCTTGGGTAAATTTGAAAAAAGAAGACACTTTGAGACTTATATCTGAATAAATAAGTTTTATTTATTCATTAAATTTTAATTTTATCAAATCGTGTCCGTTTTGCAAAATTTATCACGTGAAGTTTTTAACTTTCAGAACTTTAGAAGATTCAAACTCACTACTAGAATGGACTGTACACCTTAGATTTCAAAGTACACCCATTTGTGGAGCAAATATGCATTTTTTTTCTTCTGTTTATCTGTATATGATTTTCACTAAATATACACAGACCTTTACTAAACTTTGTCAGCAATTTATTTTTTCAAAACTTTTTCTGATAAAGAATCCTTGTTCCATTTGAAATTCAAAGTAGGCTCATGGGTGACCATGGATGGTGGGTAATGACCATGAAATGACAGTATGAATGAATGTATCCAGCTTGTCTAAAGAATTGAAGTTCCTGATCTCCTTTGGCACCTCATTTTTCTCCTCTTGAAGCGTTAATTTCGTAGCGGCATAAAAGGAGAATATGGCAAAACATAATGCATCAAATATATTCCTTGTTTTAATCATTCCCCTTGATTCCGGTAGGTTTCATTCACTTTTCAGTAGTTTTTATACTTTTCTCCTCTTGAAAGGTAAATTGATAGTGACTTCAAGTGGACTTTGGTATGTGAATGTTTTAATTTTTTAAGGTACATAACTCATTTAAGAATATGAAATTATTGAATAAAAAATGTAAAAAATTTAGAATTTCTATACTGTGTACATCCTAAATAAAGATATAGATTTTTTTAACACAAGTTTTCGAGAATTTGAGAAATTTGGACAAGTACTTGCTAAAGGCCACTTAATAGAAGAATAAATTCGCTCCATACCGCACAAACACGTCAGAGACAGTGTTTTTGGTTTAATTCTTCTCCTTCGATTCCCTTTACTTTCATCCTCTTTATATGTTATTTTTATAATTTTCTTATTGTGGTTTAATTGCTTCCCTTGATTCCCGAAAATTCATCCACTTCTTAAATTGATTTTATACTCTAATAAGTTTGTGTAATTTTAGAGAGATGAGTTGTTGAATTTTAAATTTTATGTATCAAAGTTGAAAATATGCTATAATTTAAAAGGGTGAAGTATATTTCTTCATTTTTTTTTATAGATAGAAACACATTTTTTTTAAAATGCTAGGAGAATAAATGGAGTGATTAAACTTATAATTTTCTTATTTGATTGACACGTCAAATACCAGAGAAAATAAGGAATTAATTTTCAATGAAATAATCAAAAGCCGAAGATGAAAAATGAATAAAATGTTGAAAATTTCCATTTTTTTGTGCTTGTAATGATTCTTACGTGATGGCCTAGGGTTGTGTTTTCATCCAGTACGATGTTATTTTCTCGTAGAATTCCTCGGATATCAAGAAATGAAGAAATCTCATAGGCAGCTTGAACGGATGTCGGTGGTTTAAATTCATTTTTTATAGATTAATTTTTTTAATTTAATTTTAAGAAAATAAAAGAATTTTTAATGTTATTTTTTAATTAAATTAATATCTAAAATTTAATAGTAAACATATGAAATTATTAAAATTATATAATTTTTGTTATAATTATTTAACTTAATTATTAAATAAATATGAATAGACACTAATTTAAATTAATATATGAATTGACATTTTTATATTTTTAAAAATATTTTTAATTTTTAATTTAAATTAATTTTATTTAAATATAAAAAATATTAAGGATGGTCTGATCCGTGAAAAAATTTTATTTTTATTTTTATTTTTTATAATTCTTAAAATATATTTTATTTATATTTTTATTATTCTTTAATTATACAATTTTATTTTTATTTAAATAGTAAAATATTATTCATAATATATTATAATAAATTTAAAAAAATTACTAAAATATTATTGTTATGGTATGTTATAATATTAAAAATTTTAAAAATATTTTTGAAGTTTTCAAATTTTTAGAAATTTAGATAATATTTTTTTAAAATAAAAATAATAAATAATAAATAAACATTTTCAAATTATTTACCTGAGGTAAGAAAGTTAACCAACAAAATATGATTTCTTTCTTTTATCACATAATTATCAGTCGCCTGAATCCTCTCCGGATAGGTAATGTCTCTTCAGACTTTTGGATGTAGATTTCAATTTTGGGCCGTCCCATCCATTTGTAAATTTATGAAAACTTTATCGTAATCCGCCTTAGTCGTTTCTCAGATCCGAAGTGCTTGTAATTTTTTCTTTTTTGGGTGGAGGTGCTGCGTAAAGCTAGGATGGATTATATATAAGACGAGCACATTAATCAGACCATCAATGATCCCATTGACTTCAACCCTCGCCAGCGTGGCCCCAACAAAAAAACAAATTCCCACGGAATCTCCGCCAACCACCAGCTGTCATCTTTCCATTGGTCCTCCTTCTGTTTCCGCTTCACAATTCTCTCTCTATCCTCGTGGCGTCCATTTCTAATTTCCAGCCCCTCTTCCATTCCAATCTCTCACTTACGCCCAAGCAGGTACGTCTCTCTGATCCAAGTTTCGTGTCTGTCTAGGGTTTTATTTATCTTCGTTTCTTCAATTATCTTTGTTTTAAGTTCGCTTCTTATGCCCAGATCTCCTTTTTTGATTTCGGTTTTTTGTTTCATGATTTTTGTGTGTGGTGCATCTTGATTTGGCTGAGTGTTTATGTAAATGAATTTCTGGTTGTTTGGTAATTGTGTGAAAGGATCGGGATTTCTTAATTGTTTAATGTTGTAACATTTAGGTAATGAATCTGATGGGTGATGGTGGTTTTTTTTTTAAAATTTAAATTTCAGTTCAGTTTGCAGTATTAAGAAGTAATTTGTATACCGAAAATGTCGCCCACCGATTCGTCACGTGAAGAAAATGTTTACATGGCCAAGTTGGCCGAGCAAGCAGAACGGTACGAGGAGATGGTTGAGTTTATGGAGAAAGTTGCTAAGACAGTGGATGTTGAGGAGTTGACAGTAGAAGAGAGGAATCTCCTTTCTGTGGCTTACAAGAATGTGATTGGAGCTAGGAGGGCTTCTTGGAGGATCATTTCATCCATTGAACAGAAGGAGGAGAGTAGGGGTAATGAGGACCATGTTGCTGTTATAAAGGAGTACAGAAGCAAGATTGAGTCTGAACTCAGCAAGATCTGTGATGGGATTTTGAACCTTCTTGAATCTCACCTTATCCCATCTGCTTCATCTGCCGAGTCTAAAGTGTTTTATCTTAAGATGAAGGGTGATTATCACAGATACCTGGCTGAGTTTAAGACTGGAGCGGAGAGAAAAGAAGCTGCTGAGAGTACTTTGTTGGCTTACAAGTCTGCTCAGGTAGGCATTTACAGTCACGTCTAGCACATTGCTGTAACTGTTTATGCTTTACTTCACTTATTAGAACCATTTATAGTTTCTGATAGATTTCAAGGTACAAAAGTAGTTACTGAGCTCATGCAAACTTTTGTTTCTTCGATCCAGGATATTGCTCTCGCTGAACTGGCCCCTACACACCCAATAAGGTTGGGACTTGCTCTCAACTTTTCTGTGTTCTACTATGAAATCCTTAACTCCCCAGATCGTGCTTGTAATCTTGCAAAGCAGGTATGGCTTGCTACTATTATTATTTATATATTACAAAAAATAATTATTTGATGGGTTTTATACATTGCTAATATATCTCAATGATTCTACGTCACAATTAGCATTTTGTCTGGTATTAGTACCATTGCTCACTTTAACCACATATGTTTAATTAACTAAATTCCTATTGGCATTAACTTCTTACGATAAGTTTTAAATCATTAAGTGGTTAATTCAATTGATAACTGGTTAATTTTCATGTGGTTAATGTGTAACCAAATTTTATTTAATAAAGTCAAATGTGGTAAAAGTTGAAGGTGTATTTATAACTTCCTAATGTGTAAATTTACTGCAGACTTGCCCTCTTTCTATATATCATCACCGATGAAATTATATTTATATGTTAGATTCTGTCTTTTATGAAATTCTGTTGGTCTAACTTTGGCAGGGTTCAGATCACCTTTGTTGTGTTTGATATGAATCTATCTGGGCCAACTTTTTTTTTCATTGATAACTTGGTATTTGAACAGAACAAGTTGATATTTATAATATTTACCAAGTCCACAAATAATATATTTTGCAGTCATTTAATATTAGTAATTGATGTATTTTTTTTTTAAACTGTAGTAGTTAAGTTTTTATTTAGAGATTGAACTATCACCTGATTTTATAGATTTTTCATTCCTTTACTCAAGTTTATCCATTTTATTATGTGAAAATGATGATGTATCTTGTAGAGTTGAAGTTTATTTTCAAATCCTGTTATGAAGGATTTACTGTACATAATTTTTTTAAAAATCTTTTGATTCCCTTCCTCATGATTTTCTCTCTATTTGTGACATCTTTTTGAATTTGACAGGCGTTCGATGAGGCAATTTCTGAACTTGACACATTGGGTGAAGAGTCATACAAGGACAGTACATTGATCATGCAACTTCTCCGAGACAATCTGACTTTGTGGACGTCTGATATCACGGTCTCTCCCCCCTCACCTCTCTCTATCTCTGTCTTGTTGTGTAATCCTACAATATCAAGTAATCCTATAATATTATGTAATCCATGATGGCTAACAAAATCAAATTCTTAAGGAACAAGCCACTGCTAGTTAGTTCTACTCTTTCTATAACTGAATACTGACAACATAAATTAACAAAAGTTATGTCAAGAGTCAAGATTGCTTTATAAAATTTAGTTTGGAACCTTTTAAAACTTGTTTGTTTTGCAATCAGTCTAACCAACTACTCTTTTGTTTGCAGCATCGATTTTATCACAGGCTTGATTGTTGCATTGTAGTTGTAGTCTTAGTTTTAGGCTTTGAGCGTTTTGTGAAGGAGTAACAGAATTTGTTCCTTAATTTTGCATGAATGATTTGTTGATATTCTTACTGGAGGTTTAATGTCTGAAACTTTAACTGCATATGCTGGCTAATGCCACTGATAGCTTTATTAGATTTATTATCAAGGATTGGCTTGGTGACACTGTGTCTACTTAGTACACATTTATAGTTACATTTTGCTTGTTTGAGATTTCTTTATTGTCTTCTCTAATTTTTTATTTATTTATTAATTTTTTAGTCAAGTCTTTATTTTGAATTGCCCCTTAGTTAGCCTATTTGTGATTTCAGGACGATGCTGGAGATGAGATCAAGGAATCTAAGCAACACTCAGTCGACGGGCAGCAGTAATGTGGCAGTTTATAGGATATCTATTCTGTCTTTTCATTTGGGTACCCGTTATATAGATAACATGTGGGTTGCTAGTAGGATTTTATTTATGGATTTCATGATTTCAAGTACGGGCTAAGCTTGGGATTTACAATGTTTTAGTGGATCATGATTGTATTCTATTATTGATGAGGAGATTATGGCTTGGTGATTGGGTGATTTACTGTTCTAAGATTGTAGTTAGAACTTTGAAGGAGTGGATAGCACTGTTTGTGTGAGATACTTGTTGCGTTAGGCTGCTCCTGAATCACTTGCAATGCATTGCTAAGGCCTTGTTTGGAAATGTTGTGGCCTATGTTGCATGGGTACGATACAAGTATCGTACTCGACATATAGAGCTGTTACAATGAGGCAGATTGACTCAACCTGGTTAGTTCACCACGGGTTTGACCTTTTGGTGAGCTGTGCTGGGTTGACTTGTTTTTAAATGGGTGAACTATAAGCTAACTCGGTTCTTCTATGGTGGGTTATATGAGTCAATCCACCAAAAAAAAAATGATATTTAGAAGAACGTACTCATTAAGAAAGTTTACATGTAGGGATATAAATAATAATAGTTCGAATAAACAGAAGTAGCGCTGTGTCTCCTTCAGTGAAACAGAAGTAGCACAAGGAGAGAAGGGAGAGGGAGGGGAGGGGACTGCCATGGCAGCCTCCTCCTCTGTTTCTTGTTAGCTTTTTTATGTTCCTTTTCTTCAGGGAAGTAGTTTTCTCTCTTTAAAAGAGCTTTTTTTTTTCTTTCCATTAGGGAAAAGTAGTTGCAGAGTTTCAGATTTTTACATTTCATACATTCTAATTCTCAACTTCGAGTTTAGATTTGTATATCTGTGCTCAGATCTGAAGAAAAAGAAAATCAAATTTACAATTCAATGTTCATCCAGATTGAAGAGAACTAATTGTAGAAAAAGTTAGGAGGTGAGAGGTGTGTTGCCAATCTTAAGTTATGTCTTTATTTTTTTATTTTTTGTTTAATTGTTGTATAAGTTGTGTGTTTGTGATATTTGGGTTGTAATTTGGTAGACTAATTTTTTAAGGGTGTGTTGTCTTTGGTGTTTTTTATCTTAGTATTTGGTTTTTTTTAAGCTGTTGTATTTAAAAGCTAGATGTAGATAGTCTATTATTAAATCTTTTTGTCTCTTTGACCTATGTTCTCAGTGGTTTATATTGTTATGTATTTGGCTATCACGCCTCTAATCAAAATAATAATAATAATAATAGTTCGAGCAAGCTATACTTGAGAATAGTTCTTTGCACATGAGTTTGCCTAGAATTGTTGCAAGGAAAAGGGCTTAAACGATGAACTTCCTTGGAAGAGCTTCGCATAAGAAATTGCAAACTTCTGAGTTATTGCCATAAGATGAGTTACCATTCTCTCTCTCTTTTATTGGTCCAAAATTACTCATATTTTTGCCATAAAGACAAATGAAGAAGTGATAACATAAGCTGAGAAATAAGAGGAAGCATGCAAAAGTAAGCTCTAAAACTGACAAAATATAACATCATTAGTTAAAAAGAAGAAAAAGAGACAATCTGGGAGGTAAGTCCGGTCAAATTGACTGAGATTTATATGGGTTGTAAGGTTTTTTTTTTTTTTTTTTTTTTTTTTTTTTTTTTTTATAATCCAACCCACCTGAAAGGTGGGTTAAGTGAGCCAATTCATTGGGTTAGACTCACTTTGATATCACGTAATATATATAAAAAATTTTACTTGTCTAAAAGTAATAAATATAATTTTTTTTCAAAATATAAAGTATGAGTACAATAATATATACTATATAAATAAATAATATATATTATATAAATGAATAATATTTTATAATATATAACAATTTTGACAATAATAAAAATAAAGAATGAACTTTTTATTATATTAGTATAAAGTACGAGTACAACAATTTTTCACTTGTCCAAACTTCTGTGCAATTTCATCGTCTACACTTTAAGAGCTGATAATAGGTTCTCTGAATTTACTATTTGATGCAATTGGCTCTTCTATTAGTATTGCTATCCAATTCATTAATGGAGATCCTCCATGTGGCTCTAATTCGCCCAGTGTAGCATAAGGCAGTTCGTACATTGGACAAAAAATGGTTTCCCCTATTTTACTTACTTTTTTTTATTACCTTTTCCACTTCTTTTTCCCAAACACCACAGGCTAAGGATTTTAAGGCTAAGTCATTGAAGGTTTAATATCTTTGAAGAAATTTGCTTGAGTCACCAAATTTCCCCATCAATCCTTTGTTTTGTACAATGCAATGCACAAATCAATAATCCGAATGGAAAGTGGACACCACATTGTTAAGGTAACCTTCATTACTCCTTCTTTATGCTTTTCTACTATTGTTGTTGAATGAGTTTGTAAATGGGAAATGTTGAAGCTGGTTAGGAATTTATAAATGATAGATCAATTAGTGTATTTTGCGAGGTTTTGATGCATGTTAAAAGACAACATATTTGGTGCTTTGTGCTTATTATTATTTTCACTTGGTTTAAGGGAGTCTTCACTATAGACGGAATCTCCACCGTTTGGTTATCTTTTCCCTCTTGCTTTTTTGTGCACCTCAAATTGGTGGTGGAGTTCATTGGCAACCCCAATTGTCTTTTTCCTCTTGTTTAAGGTGTGTGTGAGTAATTTACTGTTGTTGTAGTCCCAAGCCATAATCTTATATCTTTTGCATTTGGCAGTTAGGGGCACCATAACCCTACGGGTTCATCATGGAAGGAGCATTGTCTTTACACCAACGTTTAACTACATTGAGGGTGATATAAAAGTGTATGAAGGGTATGACATGGATTACATATCAATTAGAGAGATATATCTTCTCTTGCGAAATAGTGGGAGTGTAAATGTGATAGATATTTGGTATTAAGTTTGGACATGAAGACATCACAACCATGACCTCTTTTGAAATTGACTTAGATGTGTTAAAGATGTTTAATAGAAGAAAAATTAGAAAAAAAAGAATATTGTGTTCAATGTGTAGAATATTTACATTGAACATAGGATTCACAACACTTTAATGGCTAAGCCTAAGGAGTGTCCTATTGTGTATGCCCCAATAATGGGTGAGAATGAAGAGAATCCAACTATACCTCATGATGAATTTGAGGAGCAGTAGTCAACTATGATTGAAATGAAGATTTTTAATAGGGCTGTGCAGAAGTGTAAAGATGAAGAAGATATGGCTAGGGCATTAAGGGAGGAAGAGAACAAGGTTGGGGCATCCAAGGAGAAAGAAAACATGGCATTTAGGGAAGAGGATGATAGGGATAGGGATGTTGGAATAAAGGATAAGCGAATGGATGATGTAAGAATGAAGGATGTAGAAGTTATTGAGGATATTGGTGAGCCTGACTATGATGACACATATGGTGATAAGTTATATGGTAATGATCTAAAAAATAAAGAGGTAGAGGTAGACTTGGAGGGCTATGACTTCACAAATAGTGATGTTAAATAGTCTGAATTTTTTTAAAGTAAAAATTATGGAATTGAAGGTGAAGTTAGTGAATGGGTGTAATAGAACTAACTTAGGACTTTAACTGATGTTTTTATAATTAAGTATGATTTTAATACTTTTAAACTTATTTTTTATTTAATTTAAGTAAAATATGATTAGAAATTAGATTAATTTTGTGTTTTGTTTTGTAGGAGCAAAGGAAGAAGGACAGAGAAGAAAATATAAGAAATTCATATAAAAATACTAAATTGTAGTGATTCCTGACTTTTTAGTACTAATTAGACCATATGTCTCACATATGAACTCCAATCAAAGTGATTCAAGTGTTTGAAAAAAATATAAGACAATAATCTATAACTTTTATATTGGGCACTTTGTCAAATTCAGAAATTTTTATAGCGTTATAGAGCTCGAAAGTCAGAATTATAGTGCAGCAGGACAAATCATGACCTTTAGTCACTAATTAAGACATATCTCCCTCATATTAGCTCCAATTAAGATGATTTTAGTGGCTATAGAAAGCTAAGAAACATGAATATAACTTTTTATGTTGACCACTTTTTTAGATTCTAAAGAAATAGTAGTGACCAATAGGAGCGTTGTGGCCTTTCAAATTTTCAACAATGGGGAGCTACGACACTCCCTTTCTGCTGCAAAAAAAAAAGAATACGATTTTAAGCCCTTTTGACTTCAATTGAAGCCCAAAAGCCTGAGAATCGACCTAGAAGCAATCCTACTTCATTTAGAACTCTCCAAACCTATAAATAAGAGGAAAAGCAAGCATAAAAAGACCATCCAAGGATCAAGGATTGAATGATTAAATTTTTAATCATCTTTTTTTTATTCTTTTTTAAATTTTCTTATGACCCTGCACGGCTAATTTATTTTTGTTGGTGGAGGAAGATTGAAACTTCAAGGATCTTTATGCATTGTGAGATTTGTATTTAATTTTATTAATTCAATCTTAATTGAGTACTGATTATTGATATGCTTTTCTTCTCTATGATTATTCAAATGATTGTTAGGATGCCTACTGGTATATTGTTTGTCTTAATTTACAACTGAATCGTATTTTGAACAAAATTTTCATTATTATGATTTAAGAGACAAATAAGATTAATAATTTTGAATTATAAATTATTAAACTTTTGGTGAATAATTGACTAAATTAAATATAGGCGATGTGTCTATATTGTTTTAACTCTATCAGTTTCTCTAATTTTTCATGCGATTAATAAGTTATACTTTACCGATGTGTTAAATGATTACTTATTAATTAAGGTTAATTGAGATGATCATTATTAATTACTAAAATTAAGGAGGAATAGGGACAGAATTCTAATCATAGATACTTAATTAAAGATTGATTATGATGTCAATCATCAATGCGATTCTTTGATTGTGGATATAAATCGAAACCAACGCTTTTATCATTAATCACTTTCTTTTATTTGCAATAATTCTCTTTTTACTTTATTATTTTAATTTTATTATTCAAATCCCCTTTATTTGATTCACAAAAGGTAATACCAGTCTTTGTGGGATCGATCCTTACTCCTACTACTATAAGTTAGTTTGAGAGGTAAGATATTATATTTGGTATACCCGCGATAGTATCCACCATCAATAAATAAACAATATGTTGTTGCTGATGAGAAAGAGGCCAAGTTGACACTCTAACTAAAGATTTAGCTCCAATTAAGGAAGCTTCCAACTAAGATGTGATATATACTGAAAGTAATCTAAACATATTTCTAAACTCAAAACAATATATTTATATCAATCAAACACAAAATTAGAAAGGATTAAACTAACTTTCCGCCATTGCTACTATTCACAAGCTTTCTAGCTTTCTTTATGATTTTAGCTCTTTTAAGCCTTGTCTCCATCACTAAAGATGATGTAGAATTTGTTGGAAGAAGAAGGAAGACGGCTTAGGGACCAAAACTATTTCATTTATATGTTCTACTATCAAGAACAAAAGTACATGAAGAGTTATCACCAAATAATGGCTATTCATGGCCATTAAACATCAAAAAGTCAAGACTCTTCAAGACCAAATGTCTAGACCAATTTTAATACGAGTTATTTATGTTTTTGAATGAAAAACGGTTACATTCTCGTACTTGCTCCATACATTTAACTCATTGGCTTAAATGAGTCATCAAATAACTTTCTTAAGAAATAAATAAATGAATAATAGTGATAGGTCTTTTGGAAGTGAGTAATGTCAACTATGTGTTATAATGAATTTAGTTCCTCAAGTGTTACATTTGATGTAGTTACAAAAACTTAATGAATAAACCTTACATTTATTCTTGGTCCAAAAAAAATGTGTTTTTCTCAAATGAATTAAGGTGCACATGAATATGAGAAAACATCACTAAATATAAGAATTTCATTAATAAACTATATATATACAATCATAAAGGAATCAATTGTCATTTTCTCTACATGATCCTTGAATTGTAATAGTGGCATACCTTTAATCAAAGGATCAACTATCATCAATTCAGTGTTAATATGCTCAATGACTATTTTCTTTTCTTTTATATGTTCTCTAAGAGCTAAGTACTTAATGTTGATGTGTTTACTTCGATTTTCACTTTTATTATTCTTATTCATAAAGATAGCAGTTGAATTATAATAAAAAATTCTTAATGGCCTATAAATAGAATCCATAACTCTAAGCCTAGAAATAAAATTTTTAAGTCATACATCATGTGAAGTAGCCTTAAAATAAGAGACGAACTCGACTTTCATAGTAGAAGTAGTAATCAAGGTCTGTTTAACGCTTTTTCAAGAAACAACTTTCTTGACCATCATGAAAATTTATCTTGATATTGACTTACGAGAATCACAACAAGCAAAGTTTGAATCTAAATAATCGATCACATCCAGATTGTCCGTCTGTCTATATATAAGCATGTAGTCTTTGGTTCTTTGAAGATACTTTATGACTTTCTTTGTAGCTCTCCAGTGATCCATTCTTGGATTACTCTAAAATTGCCCTAGCATCCCCACAACAAATGTAATGTTAGTTTTGGTGTAAACCTAAACATACATAAAGCTTCAGACAACAGAAGTATATAAGATGTTTTTCATAGATTCCCTTTCAAGGTCATTTTTCGAGCATTTGTTCAAATTAAACCTATCACATTTTATAATGGGAGTAATACTTGGTGAATAATTTTCATATGAAATATCTCTAAAACCTTATTGATATAGGTTTCTTATAATAAACCTAAAACACCTCGAGGTCTATCCCTATAGATCTTAATGTCAATATAAGATACCTCACCCATATCCTTCATGTCAAAAATTTAAGAGAGGAATTGTTTCATCTCATGTAGCAAACCCATATCATTGTTTGCAAGTAAAATATTATCCACATATAAAACAAAAAAGAACATATTTTTCTCCCACTGACCTTCTAGTATATATATTGATCCATTGATTTTTCAACAAATCTAAATGCAAAAATTACTCTATAAAATTTAAAACACCACTAACGGGAGGCTTATTTTAAACTGTATATGAATTTCTTAAGTTTGCAAACTAAGTGCTCGCTATCACTAGAGGAGAAACCTTTAAGTTGTTTCATATAAACCTCCTCCACTAGATCACCATTAAAAAAAGTCATTTTCACGTCCATTTGTTGCAACTCAATGCCAAAATAATGGAAGTGAATCTTGTTTAGATATAGGAGAGAAAGTCTCCATGTAATCAATTCCTTCTTTTTGAGTAAATCCCTTAACAATGAGTTTCGTTTTATATATCTCAATGTTGCCTAATGAGTTCTTCTTGGTCTTAAAGACCTATTTACCGCTAATGGTGTTTGCCCTATTATGCAACTTTACAAGTTTCCAAACTTCTTTACTTTTCATGGAATCTATCTCATTTTTCATGGCATCATACCATAAATTTGACTCTTTGCAACTTATGGCTTGTGAAAAGATTTCGAGATCATTTTCAACTCCTATATTGTAGTCAGACTCTTGTAAGTACACTATATAATCACTAGAAATTGATGATCTTTTTCCTCTAGTAGATCTTCTTAATGATGTAACTTTATCTCCCTAAAGAGTTTATGGTTCAACATGTTCAGGAACTACAAGTAATTCTTCAACATCTTGATTTAATTGATCAGCTTGCAAAAACTCAATGATTAGTTATTCAGTACTTGTTTCTACTTGAGGAGTGCTATGAATAATAAATAATTTGTCACTTGAAGTGAAAGGTTAAGACTCTATATGATCATGTACAAAAATTAAGTTCTAGAACTGATCACTCCTACTTATCAACTCATTCTCAAGAAACTTGGCTTTTCTTGATTCCATTATCCGAGTGGTGTGAGATGGACAATAAAACCTGTAGCTTTAGGAATATCCAACAAATAGGGGTAAGCACAGGTCGGCTTAGGTTGGGTTTATAAAATTCTCCACCCGATCGAACAAAATCTGGGTTGTAAAAATAGCATCCGAAATCAACTGATAATCTAGGTTACTTGAACTATTCAGGTTTAGTCGGGTCCATGGCGGGTCAATCGGTTTAAATGGGTTTGCAGTTTAAAAAAAGCATATCAAAAGCCAAAGATCCCTCACCAAATTTCTCACATATGTGTTTCTTCATCTCTTTACCACAACTAAGTCCCCAATCGACCAATTGTCAGCTTCCCACTCTCCGTCATCATGAACTATATGCTCGTGACCTTGCTTCCCTTCATCATCATTATTTTGATTTTTAAAGAGGAAACCGCAAACACGATGGAGAAAGAGATTGAGAGACAGAGAGAGAGGTGTTGTGAGACCGATCCAAAAATGAAGGGTAAGAAAGGTTAATAGAAGGAGTCATGGAGGCTAGGCCGAGAGCTAGATTTAGAGAGGCAAATATAATTACGAAGGTCATTGTGAGAGAGAGAGGGAGATGGTGAGTTACGAAGGTCATCGTGAGAGAGAAGATGGAGAGACAAAGGGATGGGAAGAGGCAGTCGCCATGAGAGAGAGAGAGAGAGGGAGATAGAGACATAGATAGGGAAAGACAGTAAGGCACTTAGGGTTTGTGAATATGAATATATATAAAAAACTAAACGACATCGTTTTAGTTTTTTTCTCTAAAAATAAAAGGAGAATTAGAAAACAACAGTTGGCTAAACTTGAACCTAGGTCTCGCCGTTAATCCTATGCCTTCTTTACCATTAAGCCATAGCCACTATGCTGTTTATATAATAATTTCACTTTTATTTATGTTATCGGTTGGATCAGGTTCAATTGGGCTCAAACATCCTAAACCCAATCCTAACTGATAAACCTAATTTATTTTCAAATTTTCACCCGTTAACCTGATTTAATCCACTCGAAACAATTATTTTTTATTGGGTTAAAATGGGTTAGAATGGGTGAGTAAGTTATGCTCACCCCTATAACGAAATGCCCACTAATGGTCCTTAGGTTTAATTTCTTCTCTTGTGGGTTATATATTTTCACCTCAGACGGACATCCTTAAACATGCATATGTCGTAAACTCAATTTCTATCCTTTCCATAATTCAAAGGGTGTCTTTGGTACAGCCTTAGTTAGAACTCAGTTTAATATATACACAGTCATCTTTAATGCTTTAGCCCACATGATTTAGGAAGATTGGAGTTACCAAACATACTTCGCTCCTTGTCCAATAATGTTTGATTTCTTCTTTCTATGGCACTATTTTGGTATAGAGAACTAGGCATAGTATATTGGATAACAATCTCTTGTTCTTGAAAAAGTTTAGTAAAGGGAACATGTGCTTGTCCATTTTCAATGTATCTACCATAATATTATCTGCCTTTATCTGATCTCACTATCTTTATTTGCTTTTCACATTAGTTCTCAATTTCAGCCATAAAGACTTTAAAGGAATTCAATGCTTTGATTTTATTATGAAGCAAATAGATATACATATATCGTGAGTAATCATATATAAGGTGATGAAATATTTTTTACCATGCGCATCCATGTCTAGACAATGTATATCAATATGAATGATATCTAATATGTACAAACTCTTATTAGCACATTTCTTAGGTATATTGGTATGCTTTCTCTTAATGTAGTCCATATAAGTCTCAAAGTCAGTAAAATATAAAGTATTAAGTAAGCATCCCATCTTTTACTAACATCTTAATTCTCTTTATGGAAATGTCCCCTAATCTTCAGTGCTATAACATAAAGGAATCCTTGTTAATATTACACCATTTAGTACTAGTCTGAACTTGCATTGAATAATAAGTGGTATTGCTTTGTAAATTAAAGACGATAAAGACTATTAGAAAAAATATAATTCCCAACACAATCAAAATTATATAATAAAATGAATGATATGTCTTTAAAATTAAAAAAATATCCAAATGGTATAAGTCTAGAAATAGAAATCAAGTTTTATGAGAAACTTAGGACATAAAAGGCCATTTCTAACTTTAAAACAAATCTACTACTTAAAGTTAAAGAGTAAGTTCCAATTACTTCCAAATAGAAGCCTATCTTATTGCTTGATAAGATGCTTTGCTCACTTCCTATTGATTTCCTTAGATTTTGCAAACACTATAAGGATTTTGCAATATGGATTGTTGATCTAGAGTCAATCCACTAGGTGTTAATATTAACATTAGACATATTGATTCATAACAAACAAACGAAATTAAATTACCTTACTTCTTAAGCAATTTTTGAAATTTGGTACATTCCTTCTTCATGTGTCCCTTCTTTTTACAAAGAAAACACTTCACTTCTTTCTTAATATTAGCTTAAGGTGGTATTTTACCTTTTCCCTTTGGATTAGCTTGATACTTTTAGGTTTTTCAGCCTATTCTTCCTGTGGGCAGTTGCCAGCAATGCACTCTCACCCAGCTCCATCACTAGCCTTTTTTCTTCTTAAACACACATAGTCATTAATACATTAATTTACCATTTGTCTTTATGTGTGTTATAAGAAATATTCAAGAGCTATACTCTTGTAGAAGGATGTTTAGAATATAGTACACTAGAAAAGACTCTGACATATCAACATCAAGTTTATTAAGTTGAGCTAAAATGTCACGCATTTGTATTATGTGTTCACGTACACCTTTTTCATTGGTGAGTTAGAGAAAAGATAACTTCATGATCAAGGTACTTACAAATGCCTTATTAGAAGTAATAAACTGTTTGTCAATGGCTTTTATCAAATTTTAGACCTTTCCATGGAGGATGATAGAACCATGTATACTGGCAATGATTTTTGTCTTGATAAACATCACGCTGACCCGATTAGAACGCTATCATCGCTCTTATAGCACGATCTCAGCCGAAGTGCTCTTGTCAGAGATTATAGGTGGTTCATCCTTCGTAATAGCATAATCTATGTCCATTCACTCTAGATGGAAGAGAATTCTCTCCTTCCATGCCTTATAGTTATCTCTTTTAAGTTCAAGAATATCACTTCAGATATTAGAGAAACTAGTAGATTGAGAAATTGTATAAAATCCAAAAAGTTATGCCAAAATTTTAAGGCTTATTAGTCTAAATTACATGTATTATCAATATAAACATATATAAACAAATCTAATGACATAAAAATTGTCTGTGGGCTAAATTTATAATTTATGTAAATCCATCTGTACTTTATGACATAATTATCAAATTATGTACTTAATTTCATGTCTTATGGATACATTATGAAAATAATTAGATTTTCTATAAAAAAAACCTTACTTCATGATAAAATTATCAAATTATGTACCAATTCATAACTCCTGTGAGTAAATTATTAAAATAATATGACATTTTATCCTAATTAATTATATAAATATAATAAAAATTCTTGTGGGATACAATGTATTATATTAAGTATAATTAATCACAATAATATGTCTAATTCTTTATGTGATTTTAAACAAAACTTAATATATACTTTTAATTAATTAAAGATGATGTGGCTAATCCTTAGTTAAATAAGATTATAAAGATCACTAGACATATTAATTTTTTTATGTACAATTTTAGGTTCAAAATTAAGTTTTATGAGAATAATCTTAAATTACATACATTCTAATAATATCAAAACTTAATTATATATTAGTGTATATAAATAAAATTCTCATAAATAAAACAAAAGTGTATAATTAAACTACAATATTATGCACACAAAAAACTTAATAGCATAAAAAAATAAAACATAAAATTTTATTCATGCATCACATGATATCTAATCCTAAATTGCACATATAAACATAATAGAATAATATATGTATATAAAATTAAAATAATTCAAAGAATTATAAATCATGACAACAAAATATTGGCGAAATGTTATTATGCCTAGTAAGAACAACAACAGCACAACTAAGCCTTTTCCCACTAGGTGGGGTCGGCTACATGGATCAAACGATGTCACAGTGACTTATTATAAATAAAATTAAAAGATAAATTATTAACTATTAAATCATTCTTAATAGTTTCGTCTATTGTTTTCTTTGACCTCCCTTTATTTCTAATTATTAGACTATTCTCCATCTGATCTACTCTTCTCAATAGGGCTTCTACAGGTCTTTTCCACACATGTTTAAACCACCTTAAGCGAGATTTTACCATCTTTTCCACAATAGGTGCTACCTCAATTTTCTCTCTAATGCACTCATTTCTAATCATATCTCTTTTGGTGTGTCCACACATCCAATGCAACATTCTCATCTCTACAACATTGAGTTTATCTTCATATTGTCTTTTAACCACCTAATATTTAGTACCATACAATATAGTATGTCTTATAGTTGTACAGTAGAATTTTTCTTTAACTTGGAGCGGCACTTTTCTATCACAAATGACACTCGAAACCTTCCTCCATTTCATCTATCTTACTTGAATCGTATAGTTTCTTTTACTTCACCGTCATTTTGTATAATAGACCCAAAATATTTAAAGTTTGTAACTTGTTTTAATATATGGTCTCCAAGTTTTACTTCTATATTCGTATTTGTTTGCCTTTTACTAAAACTATATTCTATATATTCTGTTTTATTTTTACTTATACGAAAACCATGTGTTTCCAAAGTTTGTCTCCATGATTCTAACTTCATATTTATTTTCTCTTTCGATTAACCAATTAAGACTATATCATCTGCAAAAATCATACATCGAGGCCCCAAATCTAGTATATGCTCAGTAACTGTGTCTAAAATCAAGTTAAAAAGATACAGACTCAAAGAAGACCTTTGATGTAGTCTAATAGTTGTGGGAAAATCCTTTGTGTCTCCATTTTGTGTTCTCACGCAAGTCGTGATTCTATCGTACATGTCTTTGATTGCTCGAATATACACAATACGTACTCCTTCCTTCTCTAAATTCTTCCATAAAACCTCTCTTAGCACTCTGTCATAAGCATTTTCTTGATCAATAAAAATCATATGCAAATCTTTTTGCCTCCTTTGATAACTTTCTATCAATCTCCGCACTAAGTAAATTGCTTCCATAGTTGACCTTCCTGGAATGAAACCAAATTGATTTTCTGTGACTTGAATCTCTTTTCTTAATCTTTGCTCAATGATGTTTTCCCATAACTTCATAGTGTGACTCATAAGCTTAATCCCCCTATAATTGGCACAGTTCTGTATGTCCCTCTTATTTTTCTAGATAGGGATTAGAGTACTTCTTCTCCATTCATCCGACATTTTCTTATATTTCATTATCAAATTGAACAACTTAGTGAGCCAATTTATGTCTTTTCTTCCTAGACTTTTCCACACCTCAATAGGTATATTATCGGGTCCTACTATTTTGCCATTTTTCATTCTCTTCAAAGCCTTCTCTACTTCAAACTCTTAAATTCTATGATAAAAAGTATAATTACGGTCCTACTTTATAACATTTAGTCTGTCAGAGTCACAGGTCAACTTATGTCTTTTGTTAAAAAGCCTTTGAAAGTAACTCCTCCATCGTGCTTGGATATCTTATTCCCTTACCAAAACATTTCCCTCTTTATCTTTAATACATTTCACTTGATCTAGGTCTCTTGTCTTTCTTTTCCTACCTTTTGCGAGCTTGTAAATTTTTCTTTCCCCATCTTTAGTTCCTAAAGATTGATATAGCCCCTCAAAAGCTCTATATCTCGCTTCACTCACAACCTTCTTAGAGTCTTTCTTAATAACTTTATATTTATCCCAATTTTTATTATCTTTACTTAAGTGACACGCCTTATAACACTCTCTTTTAACCTTAATCTTATTTTGCACCTCTGCATCCCACCACCAAGATTCTTTACCCTTTGGTCCAACGCCTCTTGATTCTCCAAGTATCTCTCTTGCTATATTCCTGATCCCTTTGGCCATCTTGTCCCACATATCATTAATATTTCCCTGGACCTCCCAAAGCCCTTATTCCTCCACTCTTCTTTGAAATATTCTATGAAAGCTTTTGAACCAACAAGTACCAAGGGCTTAGCGATAGAACACATAAATGCCACTCTATAGACTCAAGTTTGAGTCCCTACAAGTGTAGTCCAGCAAGTGCATTCTACCAGTCGATAAATATTAAAACCAGCATATACATAATTGAAGGTTCACCACTGCCATACCAAAGTTTTTGGGTTCGAGACTAAGTGCTTGTAGTTGAGGGGTTTTTTTAAACGAACATTGTTCATCGTCTTATACCTCCAACTAGGTCACCTTGACCTGGTTGTGAACTGGTTATGTTCCATAAGGAAACTTGATGTTTTCTTGTGATTTTGACCTCCAAATTTAACATTGCATATATCAAAATTTTTAGAAAACAATTTCCTAATGTTTTATGATCTCAATTTATATCAAATACGCCAAAAATTTCAAAAATAATTTCAACAGTGTCGTTAAATTTGAAAAAAAGCAAGATAGAGGCTATATATGCTCTGATACCAACTAATAGATACTGAAAATAATCTAAACATATTTTTAAACTCAAAACAACATATTTAGATCAATTAAATGCGAAATTAGAAAAAATTAAACTAACATCCTGCCATTGCTACTCTTCATAAGCTTTCTAGCTCTCTTTCTGATTTTGGTTCTTCTAAGCCTTGTCTCCCTCACTAAAGATGAGATAAAATTTGTTGGTAGAAAAAGGAAAAGGGCTTAGGGATCAAAACTATCTCATTTATATGTTCAACCATTAAGAACAAATGCACATAAAGAGTTAGGACTAAATAATGGCTATTCATAGCCATTAAATCTCAAAACATCAAGACTCTTCAAGACTAAACATCTGGACTACTTTTAATGTGAATTATTCATGTTTTTGAATGAAAAACAGTTATAAGATGGAGATACCCACTCAAAATATGGTGGTAGTGATGAGTTGGTAAGCCTAGATAGGTCATTAGATTGAGGGATGAAGACATAATATCTTGAATTCAATGAGAAGACAAACATGAATTGACCAATAAATTTGACATTTAGAATGAAGTTTTCAAATTTTCAGGTGTAGAGGAAATCCATGAAGTAAAATACCATTAAAAATGGCATTCAATTCAATATATTAACGAGACATATCCAAAATCTACATGCATATAAATATATACATAAATCTACATTGAAGGGCTTCAGTCTCCAAATAGAATATATCTAGTCATGAAAATTTTAAAATTCATGTTTAGTCGTGTTTGAGAGCTTCGCTCTCATTTTTGTACAATATTAACTATCATAATACAAACATATCATATACACAATGGAAACGAAGATTCTGTTTATGGTAAATAGAGTACTCTAGAGTACAATGTTGCTATACAGACAAATAGTAAAATTAAACCTATTAAAACAATGTTGGGCTTACCAAGAACACAGTCGCTAAAGAGGATGGACTAGGTTCTATATTTTATATGAAAAACATTTTAACTGAAGAATGAGTTTCACAACCCAGTGAGTAGGTAACACATACTATAACGAAAAGGGTTAAGATATGGACATAAGTTTTTCATAATAAACTTATAGTCTCAAACTTATAGTCTTAGACAAAGAATCATATCTTTATCTATACAGTCCAGTCAAACTTCCTGTTCCCATAATTTCTCACTTTTAGGATTGAAATTCAATTTTACAGTTCATATCAATTATATCATAATTATCATAAATTCAAATTACTTTCAATTCATACAATCCAATAAAAGTCAATAACTTCTATATTATACAAAATTTAACTTAAGGAAAGAAACCATAGTAAAAAATTATAAATATTAACAATTACAATTTAACAAAATTAACACACCTAAATATCAAACTTTTTTTTTTCAAAAAAAGTGTAGTTTTAATTTGTAAAAAATGTACTAAATTTAAGAATTTTTATTATTATGAAAGTAAAATGAAATAAATTAAATTATTTCTTGTTAGGGCTAGTTAGGAGGAATCCATATCAAAACATTGATTATTCCTAATAACATAGCAAGTGAGGGTAATCACCAGTCAATCAGGCAAGCAACATGTAATCCATTAGGAAAACATCTTGTGCTTTCTTTTCAATCATCCACTATAATTTTAGTTTTCTCATCCACGTGTGTTGATTAACACACATGGCTAACACAAATCCCTACTAGCTAGGGTCAAGGTCTACGAAGGCTAGCATCTACGACTGCTAGTTAACAATGTTTCTGAGTAGAGTTCCTCCAACTAAATAGTATATGAAAAATTAAATTTATTTAAATTTAACTGAAAATCAAGAAAATGTCTAGTTATCAGTCTCTATATTCATCCATTGGACTTATATCAAGTCGGTTTTTTAAACACCAATCCATTCGCCATATTATATGCCAAATTAGTTTATCAAAATTATATTATTTGCCAACAGTCATAAAATTCTCATTTAAGTTAAGTTACAAATTTTAATTGTTGTTCAATTCACAATACATATTAAATGTTTCTGCATACAAATATTTCTAAAACCATAAACTTATAACAATTCAAAGTACTCCAATCTTTTCTAACCTCAAATAACCAATAACAATAAAATACCAATTTCCAAATCCATAGTACAATTTCAGAAACATAGTCTATTGGTCAATCCATGTGCTAAATTTATGAATACCATACTACTTCGTACAAATAGCTACAGAGTGTCCCATTCAATCATAACACAGTTTCAAGACTATTATTAATATGTTATTTCCAAAATACATACTAATAAATTCATGTCTCAAAATCTATCAAAATACTATGTCCTCTATGACCTCAAGTAATCAATACATTTAAATTTAATCAAATCATTGTTCAGTAGTCTCTCATTTTCAGAAATAAAAATTCAAATGCTTAATTTAGATCACATAAATCATAATTTATAATATGTATGAAGATATCTTCTAGTTGACTAACTTTAATGTATCATTTGCATATCATATTACATATCTCAATTATAGTATACCTTCAAAGATTCTAATCAATATTCATAACATAATTCTATTCCATTCTATTTCAATAGTTCCAAAACTTAATTCTGGTTTAGTGTAACTCACAATTAATGCTTTTCCCAAATCCTAAAGATTCTATAATGAAAATATTTAATTTATGAAAATTCTCAATAAAAATTTAGTTCTTTAATAACAAAATAAAACATTCAAATTAATCACTAAGCGCATGAAGATTATGATCTACAATATATGTTGTGGTGTGTGTTATCTACTCACAGTGGTAGTGGTATTGTATAGCCAAAAGCGTTGTTTGATTGTGAAGCTTTATTCTGAGGGTTTTGACTGCTCTTAGACCCATTCATGATTTTTTTATTAGAGCTCTCTAAGTAATTTTTTTTTCAAAACTCAACTTTCCTAATTTTTTTCCTTCAAATTTTCACCAATTTTCTTGCTGGTTCCAAGAAAACTATTCAACCAAAGTTATAGTATTCTTTGCTCTGATTATAACGATATATCTACGATGTCGTAAACAAAGGTCTAGAAGTGCTTATTTTTTGGAGAGAGAAAGTAAAGTAAAAAGAGAAATGAAGGAAATAGATGATGAACAGTGGCGTTTTGGAAAAATATCACTAGGTGAAGATTTATATAATACATAGGGGCAATTTTGTTATTTTTCTTGAAGTCGTAACAATAGAAGTTTGGCATCATAGGGTTTAGCATTTTGGATTATAGGTTTGCATCTTCTGATTTTAGCATCAAGACTTTGGGATCCTAACATCACAATGCTGGCCTATCTAGATCTTGGGCTTACCCTTCAAAAATGTGGTATCGTGACACTGGTTTCTTTTGAAAAATATTGTACTATAGGCTCTATATATTCGTAACTTACATATACTCTTTTAAGGAGATTTTAATCACACTCTTACTCCATGAATTTTCTTAATAAACCATATGATAATGTAAAACATAATCATTTAAATTTAAGGGTGTTATAGGGAGGTTGTGGATGTTAATAATAGAATCTATACCTATCATAGTTGCGATTTAAATGGAATCCTTGGTGGTCATGGGGTTGCTAGTATTTATAGGATAAGGAGTACCTAAGAAGAGTATGTCCACCATTATTATAGCAAGATTAGGTCCTACTTATTTATCATAGATCTAGTTCCAAGTGAAAAGCATTGACCTAAGATAACTTTTAAGAAATCCCTCTTATGCTACCAGCATATAAGAAGGCTCCTAATATGCCTAAAAAGATTAGGAAGAAGATTATTGATGAGCCCAAAAATCTATACAAATTAAGTAGAAAAGAATCTATAATGAAGTGTGAAAATTATGGGGAAATAGAAGACAATACATTGTGAGTCAATTGAATGACATATAAATTTGTTCCTTTCAACGGATTTATGTTGTGTGCCTTATACCTTGTTTTAAGTTCCATTTTTCAACAAGTAAATAATTAAACATAATTATAGTATAGTAGTACTGAATTGTAATAAGGGGAAAACATGGATTAAACATAAAAGGAATGAATGAGCCAATAAATTTAAGATTTATTTTATTAATTTTCAAATGGGATTATGACCAGTGAAAGCATTAATTTAACTAACATCATTAAACATAAAAAGGGCCAACATACTAAAGCCATACATAACAACACCTAAACTTAATACATTGATAATTAGGGTCTAATTTTCCCTTATGCACATCCCATGTGCCCTTAACTACCCACTTCCATGCCTAATACTTATATACTATAATCAAACACATAATAAAGAAAGCAATTAAGAAGCATTAAGAATAATTTTGAATAAGTAACTTGATAGACATTAAAATTAAGTAAGAGGAAGGTATCCAAATCAAGTTACATGATAAGATCTATTGAATTCCAAGAAAAGCTAGATTAGTTCATATCAAACCCTAAAAAAATTACATAAGGGAAAGAACACATCATAAATAAATCACAAAAATATAAAAGAAGAAACGAATATTAGGAATCCTTCATGCCTCCAAATTCAGTCTTCCCAATCTCTTGAATGTCGTTGATTCCTTGTGTCCTTTGATGAGTGAGTTTTATACTCATAAATTTAATATTTTTATCTTATCTTTTTGCCTTAATTAAGCATTTATCTCCCTTATTTATCTTTAGTTTCGTGTATTTTTATAGATGGAGAGAAGAATAGAAAATAGACTCAATTGGAGGAATCAAAGTTAAATTGTGATTCTTTGGAAATGATGTCTATAAATCAAACAGACAAAATAAATTCATTAAGGATGGCTGAATAAGGAGCATTATCTTTTTGTCTCCTGAGACGCATCCTAATGGATATATGTATCAATTCAATCTTGATTTATGACCACATTTCTAAAAGAATTGAAACATAAAAATTCAAAGCAGAACACCCAATGTTAAAAATTTGTTTGCTGCTTGCTTTTTAACTTGATTTTATTACAATATTTTGGCAGTATCTCAGAAAATACGTATATATTATGTACTAAATTTGATAGATAAATAGCTGACATAATTTCATACAACTTTCATGTTTATGTTATTAGCAAATTCAGACATCTAAAGGGTCAAATTTGGACTAGAACAGAACATGTTTACTGTTGAAGTCCAGTCCAACCTTTCTGTAGTAATTGGACCATATTTTAGAAAATACATATTCAATGGATACAAAATTTTGTAGGTGAATAGCAGGTATAATTTTTTACAACTTTGAGGTTCAAGTGGTTAGCCAATTCAGATACTAAAAGGGCCAAAAATGGGTTAGAAGAGAACATATTTACTGTTGTAGTTCAACCTGACCTTGCTGTAGTGTTTTGCCCATAAATCATAAAATACGTAGCAAATTTTTCTATACCTTATATGGTTGGAAAGATAATGAAAATATATACAACGTTTATGTTGATGGGATCAGCAGATTCGGTGTCTATCAAGGCAATATATCATGATGACTTTCAGGGTACATAATGCAACACAACTTGTCAACTTTAGTATAATTTGCTACCCACCATTTTCGTCACCTACTTGCATTGTTTTGTCATCATGATAAGCATATTTTCTGACATGGTAGAGCAATTTCTGGAAGTATTCATGGATGATTTTTGTGTGCATGGGTCTAGTTTTGAAGAATGTCTACACCATTTAATATTTGTCTTAATTAGGTGTAAAGAAAAGAACCTTGTTTTAAACTGAAAAAAATGTCATTTTATGGTTAAAAAAGGAATTGTTTTGGGACATATTGTTTCAAATCAGGGGATTGAGGTAGATAAAGTCAAAATTGAATTGATTTTCAGTCTTCCACCTCCTCGAACAGTGAAAGAGTACGTTCTTTTTTAGGCCATGCAGGGTTTTATCACAGATTCATCAAAGATTTTAGCAAAATCTCCAAACCTTTGTGTAATTTGCTTACTAAAGATACACCTTTTATCTTTGATGAAGAATGCTTTCAAGTTTTGTAGAAGCTCAAATCCCTACTCACCTCTGCACCCATCATTAGACCACCAAATTGGAATCTTCCATTTGAAATCATGTGTGATGCCTCTGATTATGCAATTGGAGCTATTTTGGATCAACATCTAAAATTTTTTTCTTATGTTATATACTATACTAGTAAAACTCTTAATGATGCTCAATTGAATTATTTTACAACAGAAAGAGTTACTATTTGTGGTATTTTTATTAGACAAGTTTAGATCTTATTTATTAGGATATAAAATTATAGTTTTTCAGATCATACTACACTTAAGTATCTTTTTTCTAAGTAAGAAGCTAAAGAGCATTTGATAAGATGTATATTGTTGTTGCAAGAATTTGATTTAGAAATTTGGGATAAGAAAAGATCGAAAAATGTTGTAGCTAATCACTTGTCTAAACTGATAATTGAATCGGGTGACAATAACTTGCCAATCGAAGACTCATTTCCAGATGAGCAACTCATTTATATTTCTCAGTTACCTTGGTTTGCTAACATTGCTAATTATCTTGCCACAGGTCAAATGCCTACACATTGGAGTAAGCAAGATCGGGTAAAAATTTTACCATAAGTAAAGAAATTCTTTTGGGATGATCCATACTTGTTTAAGTATTGTCCTGATCAAATCATTCAGAGATGTGTTATTGAGAGTAAGAAATATAGTGTTATTTCATGATCATGCTTGTGAAGGTCATTTTAGTGCTAAAAAACTACTGCAAAAGTCTTGCGATGTGGCTTTTACTGGTCATCACTGTTCAAAGATGCCCATTTGTATTGAAGTTCTTTTGAGCGTTGTCAAAAATTGGGCAGTATTTCATAGAGAAATATGATGCCTTTAACTCCCATTCTTATTGTTGAGATATTTGATGTTTGTGAAGTTGATTTTATGGGTCATTTTCCTAATTCTTTTGGTAATTTATACATCTTTGTTGTTGTGGATTATGTGTCAAAATGGGTAGAGGCTCTTGCATGAAAAATAAATGATCACAAGGTTATGGTAAAATTCTTGAAAGAAAACATCTTTTCAAGATTTGGCATACCACAGGCTATCATTAGTGATAGGAGAAAACATTTTTGTAATAAGCATTTTGAGCAGTTAATGAGAAAATATGGCATTACACACAAAGTTGCTACCCCATACCACCCTCAGACTAGTGGTCAAGTTGAGATTTCAAATAGGGAAATTAAAAATATTTTAGAAAAAACGATTAACTCAATAGGAAAGATTGGTCTTTGAAACTTTCTGATGCTTTATGGGCTTATCGTACTACTTTTAAAACCCCTATTGGAATGTCTCCTTACCGACTTGTGTATGGCAAGACCTGTCATTTACCTGTTGAGTTAGAACATAAAGCTTATTGGGCCACCAAACAATTTAACTTTGGTCTTGACAAAGCAGGTTCCCACGAGAAGCTTCAACTCAATGAACTGGAAAAAATAAGGAATGATTCATAGGAAAATGCAAAATTGTATAAGGATCAAATGAAAAGTTTTCATGAAAAAAATATTTTAAGAAAATCATTTAATGCAAGTCAAAAATTTCTTCTATATAACTATCATTTACATTTATTTCCAAAAAAATTACGTTCTCGGTGGTTATGACCATTCATTGTTTGTACTGTTTATCCACATGGTGTAGTAGAGATTGAAAATCCCAAAAATGGTGATATGTTTAAAGTCAATGGCCAAAGATTGAAATCATTTTTGGAATTACGCAACCAGAGGTAGAAGAGATACTTCTGCATGATCCTGTCTACTAGGATTGATTTGCTTCCTCTGTCAAAAGTTGCTACGCACGCTATCTAGGTGGGATTTTTTATTATTATTTAGTTTGCATTAATTTCTTTCCTCACTAATATCTTCTTTTAAATTGCTATTGTTTTCTTGATTTTGTTGTTTTTGATCTTTCTTCAAAAAAAAAATTGAATTGAGAATGGAAAACATACTCTCAAACTTGAAAAATCATTTTTCTTCTCTTCCACCTAATGCATTGATGAAAATTTATAAAGCACAGGCTGCAAGATTAAGGTTAATGATGAACATGGGAATACTTGCTGATGTCTCTTGGCTAATTGAAGCTAAGGTACGATTAGCAGATGAGTCTACAAATGGTTTCATTTTTTACAGGCCAGGTCTAGGAAAAAGTAGTTTTGCTAAAAAGCGTAGAGCTAAAAGAATAGGTGTCTGCTATAAATGTGGACGTGAAACTTGTAACACAAGTTGCCATTCTTTGGGATGGGTGCATGTAAATTAGGAAGATAAAATAAAATTCATTTAGGATGGCTTGAGTAAGGAGTCATTGGATGATGAGTTTCATCCAACGTCTCTTAAGACGCATCCTAGTGGATCTGTGCATATCGAGATTATTGGTTTATGGCCCCATTTTAAAAAAGAACAGAAATGATACAGTCTTGAAAATTTGACTTTAAAAGATCCTGTTTGCAAATTTATAAAAAAATTGGATGGGAAGCATATCCTCGACCCTTAGAGGGCGTTTAAGCCGTTACTGAACGTAAAATCAAAGGAAGATGTGAGCCACAATCACAACTACTGTACATATGCACGTGTGCCGTTATTTTTGAATTTTTCACCATTAATTTAGTTGTCATCCACCGGCCTACACATGGCTACTTTAATTAAGCCGCTGTCTTATTCGTATAAGCTACTGTAAGTATGCCCTTATCTGAGTTCTATAAATGCACACATTATTATCTTTATTTTCATACTCAAAGTTAGGGTGAATGTAGTTATGGAGGGAGTCGCATTTCGTCAATTTTAAAATATTTGTGTTTTTTGTAGTTTTAGTCCTGGAAAAAATGGAGAGTATGTGAAAAAAATACAAAATTTGGGTATGGTACTGGCTAGGAGAAAAATTCATTTAGTCTATGGTGGAGGTAGTTGTGGGTTAATGGAGTGTGTGGCTACAGCTGCACATGTAGGAGGATGCCAAATTCTTAGTATTATTCTTACAACTCTAGCTGTATCAAACATAATCGAAAAAATATTTGGAGAAGAATTTAGGGTAGTCTCTATGCATGAGCGCATTGCTAGAATAATGAGCAACGTTGATGCTTTCATTGCCTTACCAGGTGGTTTTGGCACTCTGTAGGAAATTTTTCAAATAGTCTCCTGGGCACAATTGAATATCCACAATAAACCCATAGGTCTATTAAATGTTAATCATTTTTTTTGATGGTTTGTTGTCTTAATCAAACTGTAGAACAAATGTTTATATCACACTCAGCACGACAGATTCTCATCTCGGCTCCAAATGCTGATGAATTGATTGATTCATTACAAGCATATATTCATGTTCTTGATTTAGCTACAGCTCAAATAGATTGGATGGCAGACAACCGCAGAAAGCAAAAATTCGACTTGGATCTTCATCTGTAACACCTTTTATTTGATTGAATAAATTTTTATTTTCTAGTTAGTTTACTGCAAGTTCATCTTTTCTTAGATTTCCTTCCAGGTAATATCTCTTTCAATTTTTGTTGTTTGTTTTGTGCTTGTCCTTCTTCTTTCTTCAAAAAAAAAGGGCGTAGGTGTCTAGCCTCCTATCTCTGTATAGGTTCCAACAATTAGATTTCAAAAAAAAAAACTAAGTGATGTTTTGGGAATAGGCAAAACTAACACCAATAATGAAAATGATTTAAAGTGCTTGTAACCTTAGGAAAATAGATGAGTTCTGAGTATTATGTGTGAATCTGAACTCAATTGTAACTTATGTTTTACTTGAGAATCCTAATATTCTGAGCACTTAATCTTTTACATTTGATTGATTGTTTATTCAGAAAAGATTTATGTGATTCAAATATGCTAAGTGATCTCATAAAACTCTAGAATTTATTTGATTGTTACTTGAGATGAGATTCTAGACTACTCTCTATTTAAAAAATGAATTTGGAATTATTGGAATTGTTTGAGCCTTTCAAACCAACCTACACATTATGACATCCTTAGTAACCTATTTTGAGCCTATATTTATCATTTCTTGTACACCTATATTATTATATAGTCTTTAAACAAAAATATTTCTAACTTTTACCTTTCACTCACAGGAATGATCATTTGAAAAGCTATGGTTCATGGGTGAATGGAAGAAGTTTAAAAAGAAAAAAAAGGAAAAAAATAGAACTTCTCAAATAAATAAGTTTGGGGGTGTTTACATAAAAAAAAATAGTATGAGCAAATAACATAAGGATGAGGATAAGGTTGGAGATAGAATTCACATGATAATATCAAAAATATTTGGGAGGACTTAAATGATCATGTATGTTATAAAGTGAATTGAGCTTTCATTAATATCTTTTTATCTATCTTTAACCTATACCATACATTACAAGTCTAATGAAAGTCCTAATGATCTAAATGTTATGATTAGTCTACATTAGTGGAGAGTGATATGAAAAATAAGCTTACAGAGTCTCAAATGTAAAACTCTGGAGATCTGTTTTAAATATTTGATTATATAAATTTATTTGAATGCAAAAAGTTCAATGTCATAAGATTATCACACACACACTTGGGATTCAATAGTAAATTATATGTTGTATTTGAATTAAAGTTTTACATAACCTTGGAATTCTAATATTTTCCTTGGTTGCACATTTTAAATCTTTGAGGAATGATTAGTAAGCCAAAAACAACTCATCACTCACTCATCTTTTGAATTTTGAAGTTTGTGTGTTTTACTTGAGGACTAGCAAAAGATTAAGTTTGGGGGTATTTGATGAGTGAGTTTTATACTCATAAATTAAATGTTTTTATCTTATCTTTTTGCCCTAATTAAACATTTATCTCCCTTATTTGTCTTTAGTTTTGTGTATTTTTATAGATGGAGAGAAGAATAGAAAATGGACTCAATTGGAGGAATCAAAGTTAAATTGTGATTTTTTGGAAATGATGTCAATAAATCAAACAGACAAAATAAATTCATTAAAGATATCTGAGTAAGGAGCATTATCTTTTTGTCTCCTGAGACGCATCCTAATGGATATATGCATCAATTAAATCTTGATTTATGACCACATTTCTAAAAGAATTAAAACATAAAGATTCAAGGCAGAACACCCAATGTTAAAAATTTGTTTACTGCTTGCTTTTCAACTTGATCTTACTACAGTATTTTGACCGTATCTTAGAAAATACGTATATATTATGTACAAAATTTCATATATAAATAGATGACATAATTTCATACAACTTTCATATTTTATGATCAGCAAATTCAGACATCCAAAGGGCTAAATTTGGGCTAGAACATAACATGTTTACTATTGCAGTGCAGTTCAATCTTACTGTAGTATTTGTGCCATATTTCAGAAAATACATGTGTCTTCAACCTTATTGTACCAGTACTAATCACCTAGTAGGGTTTATTTTTGCCTAACAAAACCTCCCCTCTAGCAACTTCCTTATAGGTCCCAAACCACCATAATTTAAAGCTACGTAGAAAGAGCATTTGGAGTCTATGATCCACTAACTATCTACCTTTCTAATTGTCACTGTTACAACTCTATTTTTTTTACATATATACCTATATATATGTAAAATTCCATGAAGTCATTAACTCTTTACTTCTAACTATTTAACTCATAATAACATTCAATTAAATTAACAAAAGTATAATTAAGGTTTATGGTATACCAATAACACTGATACAATTTTGGGTTCACATACACATCATTAATTAAAAACATCCGTACAAAAAATCAAACACATATATGTCTACATCTTATTCATCCATATTGATCAATTCTGGAGATATAGGTGCGGGTGGTTGCACCTTCATCGGAATCTTAGCCAACTCGACCCAACATATGCTAAAAGCTTATCATAGAGAATATCTGCACATTTAGTCTTTTGAACATGATATGGAAATATAGTGAGAATTAAATCCCAATAGGTTCAACAATAAATTATAATTATTATCAATATAGTTCATCATGTCATGTTCATCTGTATAAGCTACAGTAAATACTTAATCTATGCACATGAAAATTGTACAGTAATGACATATATGGCATGAATAACTATTTTTAGAATATCATATGATGACTATCAACTTATTTTTATATCAAGTTAACCCGGTGAGGGTGAGTACTTTCTACTCTCTAATACAGGCTTTTCTCACTCCGTCTGTCATGGCACACTTTCTCTTTCTTTTCTCATTATCATAGTCATAGCCATGAGTAAGGCATTCTTTACTGGTGCACCACACGGACCACCATGTGACCATGTTCGTCTCTTTTCTTTTCAAATTAATAGTTAAAAATATGATTTCAATAACAAGTATATTCATTATACTCACATGCCATAATTTATCATCAAATCATAATCACTACAAAAAATTATTAGTAAAATGCAATCATGTCATGATCATAACTATTTTCGAATATCACTTTATAAAATATTTTCAAACCAAACATTTCCTAAGGTCTTAATTCATTATTTTATTACGTCCTTTTCTATTTTTTTTCCTAATTTACATCTAACCATAAGATTACTCATTTCAACATTTTAATTAGATTCCTTACACTTAATTTACCATACTCCATCATCCTCTTCTCAAGAAAATAGAAAATCAAATTATGTATTATTCAGGGTGTTCCCAACAGAAATTTCTCATGTTCTTCTTCTAGGTGTTTAAGGCCATATTTATTTTATCAATCTAACCATATCCCATCAATTTTTCACCACATTTAAATATACATAACAGTAGCACAAAACCCTAAAATTTTATCACCTATAGTCATACCTATGCAGAACCTTCCACACTAACCTAAGTATTCAAACATACATCACATGCAAGATCAACATGTAACATGATATCACAACATCCATGGCTAATCATCAAAGTAGCAAATATTGTAAATTTTATCAAATTTCTAGAAACAAAATCCCATATAAATGTTATAAATTTCAAAACTTTTCTTGGAAAAGAGATATTGTTAAACATACCTGACATTCTGTAATTTAAGCATGTTATTAGCATTATTTTAGTTAGTTTTTATTTAATTTAAGTATAAAATAGAGATGAATTCATTGAGTTTTGTGTTTTGTGTTTTAGGAATAATAAAGAAGGAAAGAAGAGGAAAATAGAAAGAAAATTATGGAAAAATGCTGATTTTTGACCCTTCGTCACTAATTGAAGCATATCTCACTCATTTGGACTCCGATTGAGGTGATTCCAGTGGCTATGGAAAGAAGAGACATAGAGATACCACTTTCATTTTTGGCACTTCAGCAAAATCCAAACGATTCTAGGCGCCACGGCACTCACAAGAGAGCGCTGCGGCACCACATGAAGACATATCTGGAGCACCACGACGCTGAGCTGCCCAGATTGGAGCGCCGCGGTGCCCAACTACGTCCGAAGGTGAGCGCCGCGGCACTGGACCAAGGCGTCACGACGCCCTATTTATGAAAGTCTGCAGCGCCCATGTAGCGTGCTGCGGCGCCCGCCGCCACACCAGTCACTAAATTCACGATTTTTAGGGTTTTTCACCTCCAATTGAAGCTCGATTGGCTGGAATTTGACCTAGAAACACTCCTTCTTCGATTAGGAGGAGTTAATCTATAAAAAGGGAGGAAAGCAAG
The DNA here is from genome assembly GCA_037074535.1 of Gleditsia sinensis. Classification (NCBI taxonomy): domain Eukaryota; kingdom Viridiplantae; phylum Streptophyta; class Magnoliopsida; order Fabales; family Fabaceae; genus Gleditsia; species Gleditsia sinensis. The sequence goes on along the minus strand of CM073463.1, from coordinate 13,176,720 downwards.
CAGAGAATTCATTCAATCATTCATCTAAGTTCTTAGTTACATTCTTCAATTCTTCTCTAGATTTTCTTATGGCCCTGCGTGGCTAGTTCTTTTTAGTTGGTTGAGGTAGATTGAAACCTCAAGGGATCTTCATGCATTGTGAGATGTGGATTTGATTTTATTATTTTAATTTGAATTGAGTATTGATTATTCATCTGCTCTTCTTCTCAATGATTATTCATATGATTGCTAGGAGGCCTACTAGTATATTATCTGTCTTAATCTACCGCTGAATTATGTTTTGAACAAAGTCTTCAATTATGTGATTCATGAGGCAAATAGGTTTGAGGATTTTGGATTATAAATCATTGAACCTATGATGAGTAATTAACTAAATTAGATATAACCGATGTGTTTATATTTATTTAGCTCTGTCAGTTTCTCTAGTTCTTTATGCAGTTAAGAAGTTATGCTTTACCGATGTGCTAAAGGATTGCTTGTTAATTATGGTTTAATTGGTGTGATTGTCATTAATTTACTAGGCTTAAGGAGGAATAGGGTTAAAAACCCAATGATAGATATTCAATTACAGATTGATTATGTTGTCAATGATCAATGCAATCCCTTGACGGTAGATATCAACTGAAACCAACGTTTTTATCATTAATCACTCTCTCTTATTTGTTTTTATTATTGGTTACTTTACTTAATTTGCGATTATCAACCCTCATTTTTCTAATCACATAAGGTAATACTAGTCTCTGTGGGATCGACCCTTACTCCCACTACTACAGGTTAGTTTTGAGGTAAGGTATCAATTTGGGTGTAACTGCGACAGTACGCACCAAATTTTGGCACCGTTGCCAGGGAACTGCGTCTATTACTTTTTGTGATTTTATTTTGATTTATGCCTTTGACTCGTTCTTCTAATCCTCAAAATTTAAAGTTCAATCTAAATATTGAAAAATTTGTATACAGGCACAGAAGAGAACTTCAAGAGGACATTGATCAAGAAAAGGAGGAAGTAACCATGGCGAGGCTCCCCACTTTAAAGGAGTTTGCAGCTCCAGATTTGCATCAGCAACCCTTATGCATTACTTTTCCTAACCTTGATGACAATGTTAATTTTGAATTAAAATCTGGATTAATTCATCTCTTACCTAATTTTTATGGTTTTGCAGGTGAAGACTTGCATAAACATTTGAATGAATTTCATGTGGTATGTACCAGTATGAAGCCCCCTGGAGCAACTGAGGAACAAATAAAACTCAGGGCTTTTCCTTTTTCATTAAGAGATTCAGCTAAAGATTGGTTGTATTATTTACCCTCTGGTACTATCACTACTTGGAATGAGATTAAAAGAATGTTTTTAGAACGTTATTTTCCTGCATCTAGGGCTGCTACTATCAGGAAAAAATGTGCAGCATTAGGCAATTGCATGGAGAAACACTTTATGAATATTGGGAGAGGTTTAAAACGCTTTATGCAAGCTGCCCAAATCATCAGATTAGTGAGCAGCTACTAATCCAATATTTTTATGAAGGTCTTTTGCAGGGAGATAGGAGCATAATAGATGCAGCTAGTGGAGGACCACTAGTAGATAAGACTCCTGAAGCAACCAGAGTCCTGATATCAAATATGGCTGCCAATTCCCAACAATTTGGCGTTAGACATGATCCTCCTATTAGGCATGCCCATGACATGATCCTCCTACAGCAAGTTAAAGTATGTGGAATATGTTCAGCCACAGGGCACCAAACTGACATGTGTCCTACACTTCAAGAGGAATCCATAGAACAAGTGAATGTTGTAGGAGGTTTTCCTGGCCAACCAAAAAGGTATGATCCATATGCTAATACATACAATCCTGGATGGAAGGATGATCCCAATTTCAGATATGGGAATGCACAAAATAGGCCTGGAGGATAAAATTTTCAACAAAATCAGCAAGCCTATTATCCTAGACATAATGCATCCCAAGATCACCAGCAAGCCTATTGTGACAACTCAAATAGGTCAGTTAGCAACTACAGTGAGTCAATTGGATGCTCAGAACTTAGGTAAGTTACCTTCTTAAACTGTGGTGAATCCTAGAGAAAATGCTAGTGCAATTGTTTTAAGGGATGGTAAGGAAATTGAAAGCCCACCAGTACCCTCTTCTCTTAAGAAAACTGAAAAATCAATTAAGGACAATGAAGCACCTACAAGTAAGGCTCCTTCTAATTTAAATTATGAAGTAGTGCCTCCTTTTCCAAAAGCTCTTAAAGAGAATAGGCTAAATGAGAAAACTTCTGAATTATATGACATCTTTAGAAAATGTGAAGTTAATATTCCCCTCCTAGATGTTATTAAGCAGGTACCAAGATATACAAAGTTCTTGAAAGAATTATGCACTAAAAAACGAAAGCAAAAATTGAAAGGGTTTGAAAAGGTTCAAATAAGTCAGAACGTATCTGCCATGATACAAACAAAACTCCCCACTAAATGCAAGGATCCAGGTATGTTTACTATTCCATGTAAAATTGGGGATACTCATGTTGAAAAAGTTATGTTGGATTTAGGAGCCTCCATAAATGTCATGCCATATTCTATATATGCTTCCTTGAAATTAGAACCATTGAACTCTACTAATGTGGTCATTCAATTAGTTGACAGGTCCACTACATACCCTAAGGGAGTAATTGAGGATTTTTTGGTACAAGTAGATGATTTGGTTTTTCCTGTAGACTTTTATGTACTAGACATGGAAAATTGGGATTTTACATACCTAATATTATTAGGGAGACCATTTTTGAAAACCTCAAAAACCAGGATAGATGTTCACAATGGCACACTCACTATGGAATTTGATGGTGAAGTAATAAAATTTAATATGTATGAAGCCATGAAACATCCAGGTGATGATACTCCTATTTATTCTATAGATATCTTTGATTCCCTAGCACTTGATGTATTTGAATTAGATGGACAAGATAAATTAGAAGTGATTGTGAGCAAATCCATAGAAGAAGATGATGGTAAGATAGAATTGGATGAATAAACAAAAGAGGAACTAGCTGCACTAAATGGTTTTTCAGAAGAACCACCAACAGGTAATGTTTCTTATATAGAATTACCAATTTCTGATACTTCTCTTCTACCTTCTGTTGTGCAGGCTCCTACTCTTGAACTGAAGCTACTCCCTGATCATCTCAAATATGTATTCTTGGGAGAGGGAGAAACACTTCCTGTTATTATCTCCAACAAGCTTAAAGCTGATCAAGAGGCAAAACTAATCCAAGTTCTTAAAGAACACAAAACTGCAATAGGTTGGACCATAGCTAATCTTAAGGGAATAAGCCCTTTTACATGTATGCACATAATATTGATGGAAGAAGGAGCTAAACCATCTAGACATCCCCAAAGAAGGCTAAATCCACCTTTGATGGATGTAGTGAAGAAAGAAATTCTTAAATTGTTGGAGGTTGGAGTAATATACCCTATTTCAGACAGTCATTAGGTGAGCCCAGTGCAAGTGGTTCCCAAGAAAACAGGAATAACTGTGATAAAAAATCAAAAGGAGGAATTGGTACCCACCCGGATTCAAAATGGGTGGAGAGTTTGTATAGATTATAGAAAATTAAATTATGTAACCCGAAAAGACCATTTTCCTTTACCTTTTATTGATCAAATGCTTGAAAGATTATCTAGTAAACCTTACTACTGTTTTCTTGATGGTTATTCAGGCTATTTTCAAATTGCAATTGCTCCTAAAGACCAGGAAAAGACAACCTTCACTTGTCCATTTGGGACATTCGCATATAGGCGCATGCCATTTGGGTTTTGTAATGCCCCTGCTACTTTTCAAAGGTGTGTGGTTAGCATATTCTCAGATTACCTTGAAAAATTCATTGAGGTATTTATGGATGATTTTTCAGTTTATGGGAATTCATTCGATGATTGTTTGCATAACCTTTCACTAATTTTGAAGAGATGTCAAGAAACTAACCTTGTTTTAAATTCTGAAAAGTGTCATTTTATGGTTGAACAAGGTATAGTTTTAGGCCATGTTGTCTCAAAAAGAGGAATAGAGGTAGATAAAGCAAAGATTGATATTATACAAACTCTACCTTATCTCACTTGTGTGCGGGAAGTTCATTCTTTTCTTGGCCATGCAGGTTTTTATAGAAGTTTCATAAAAGACTTTTCCAAGAAAGCAGCACCTATGTGCAAATTGCTTCAAAAAGATGTCTCTTTTGAATTTGACGAAGAATGCAGGGAAGCTTTTGACAAATTGAAAGAGTCTTTGATTTCAGATCCAATCATCCAAGCACCAGACTGGAACATCCCTTTTGAACTTATGTGTGATGCTAGTGATCATGCAGTTGGAGCAGTACTTGACCAAAGAATTGGAAACACATCCCATGTGATATATTATGCCTCCAGAATATTGAATGATGCCCAGAAGAACTATACCACCACTGAAAAAGAACTCTTAGCTGTAGTCTTTGCATTAGAAAAATTTAGATCATATTTAATATGCACTAAAATTATTGTTTTTGCTAATTATCCAGCTTTGAGGTACTTGGTGATGAAAAACGAGGCTAAACCTAGGATAATCAGATGGGTGCTATTGCTTACAGAATTTGATTTAGAAATTAAAGACAAGAAAGGGTCTGAAATTAAAGTAGCAGATCACCTAAGCCACCTGATACATGTGCAAGAAAAATTAAAAATTGAAGAATCATTCCCAGATGAAAATTTATTCTCAATTTCAATTCATATGCCATGGTATGCAAATATTGTAAATTATTTGGCTACTAATCAGTTACCTCCTCTTTTGACCAAGGCAGCTAGAAATAGGATCAAGAGTGATGCCAAATATTACATATGGGATGATCCTTACCTTTGGAAGCAATGCTCAGATCAAATTATAAGAAGGTGTATTCCTAATTCTGAAGTTTTATCAATTCTAACTTTTTGCCATTCTTATGCATGTGGAGGATACTTTGGAGCAAAGAGGACAACAAAGAAAGTATTGGACTGCAGTTTTTACTGGCCTACTCTATTCAAAGATTCATATCGTTTTTGTAAGTCATGTACTAACTGTCAAAAAACAGGTAATATATCTAGAAAAAATGAGATGCCTCAAACACCAGTATTATTTTGTGAAATTTTTTATGTTTGGGGCATTGATTTCATGGGACCTTTTCCTTTGTCATATGGATATAATTATATTTTGCTGGCTGTGGATTATGTATCAAAGTGGGTGGAAGCTAAACCCACCAAGACTGATGATTCTAAAGTGGTTGCAGATTTTATTAAATCCCATATTTTTTCAAGATTTGGGATTCCAAGAGCTTTGATAAGTGACAGGGGAACACATTTTGCAATAGGACTATTGAAACCCTATTAAAGAAATATAATGTCACTCATAAATTGTCAATTGCATATCACCCCTAGACCAATGGGCAAGCTGAGGTATCCAACAGAGAAATCAAAAATATCATTAGTAAGACAATAAATCCCAACCACAGGGATTGGAGTCTCAGATTAGATGATGCTCTATGGGCATACAGAACAGCCTATAAGACTCCAATTGGTATGTCTCCATACAGGTTAGTATTTGGAAAAACTTGTCATCTTCCAGTTGAATTGGAACATAAAGCATTTTGGGCTATAAAGAAATTTAACATGAATGTGGAAGAAAGTGGAGAATGCAGGAAATTACAACTTCAGGAATTAGAGGAAATTAGAAACGAGGTCTACGAAAAAGCAAATATTTATAAGGCCAAAACTAAACTCCTACACGATCGTATGATTTCACGCAAGGAGTTTACCAAAGGACAGAAAGTCCTTCTCTATAATTCTAGGCTCCAATTGTTTCCAGGTAAATTTCCTTCTAGATGGGAGGGACCATTTATTGTTACTTATATTTTTCCTCATGGTGTAGTTAAAATAAAAATCATGGATAACCAGAATAGCTTCAAAGTCAGCGGGCATAGGCTCAAACCTTACTATGAAGGATTTCAACAAGAGGAATCACAATGGACAACTCTTCAAGACCCTCCTTAATTTTTTAGTTTATGTCGAGCCAACGACATTAAACAAAGGTGCTGGTTGGGAGGCAACCCAAGAACCATTCTTCTTTTTCTTATTTTTCTTTTTATAGTTTTAATTTTTCTTTAATTTTCTGAAGAAAAAAAAATTTTGCGGAACTGCGGACGCATAAGCGCCGCGGCGCCCATCACCCAGATCGGGTGAGCGTCGCGGCGCTCGACACCCAGATCGGGCAAGCGCTGCGGCGCCCCACTTTTCAGTAGAGAGCGCCGCGGCGCTCTCTATAAGAGGTCTGCAAACCTCTTCGTCCCAAAGAGTTGCGTTTTGCATCTCCCTCACCCTTACATACAAATTCCTGCCTCCAATCACCTTTAGCAACTTATCATTACATTTATTTGATTGAGTTGAGTAGTTTTTCATCTTCTTTTGCAGGATTAAACAATTCTTTCAGCTTTTGGGTTGGATTCAATGGCACTTTTCTAGAGTTCTAAAGCAATTTTGATCTTGCACTTTCCAGCCACAAATCAAACTAAATTGGGTACAGTTTGCTTTGTTTCTCCTGCTGAAGTTGATCTCCATACTTAATTGCTACTGGTTTGCACTAAATTGAGACTTTAAGCTAAGAATCCACCATCTATTCACCCAATTTTCAAGAGTGCACACCAGGTGTTTGATAAAATGACCTAGTGAATTTGCTAAGTGTAATGGCCCTAAAAACTTCCAAATTAGGCCTCTCAAAAAGGAAGAACAGAGCAGAGGACCCTCCAGCATTTGATAGCACAACATTTGTGAGTGAAGAATTCTATCAACACCATAGTAAGGTGGTGGTTCATAAATCAATCGTTCTTGAGAGGGGTTTCATTGTCACCATTGGGTTTCCTCATAGAGACAATATCCTCCACAGACATTGGGAGATTTTCTGCAATAGCCCCGAACCAGGAGTCATTCCCGTGGTACAGGAGTTTTACTCCAATGCTACAGTCCATGAACACCACAAAGCACGGGTTAGAGGCAAGATAGTGAATTTTAATCCTCATGCTATCAATGCATTTTACTCTCTGCCTGACATTGAAGATGATGAGTATTCTGCCTTCATCCAATTAGACATCGACTTTGAACAGATTATCTCCACTCTTTGCTTCAGAGGGGCTTCCTGGAAGTTAGATAGCAATGGGTAGCCACTGTATTTTGCCAGGGCCGACATGAATAAAGTAGCTAAAGCTTGGTACTATTTCGTAGCAGCATGATTCATGCCTAGTTTGAATATGAGTCAGGTCAGGCGGGACAGAGCCATTCTGATTTTTGCTATACTTAAATATTTTTCCATTGACGTGAGAAAACTCATCCACAGACAGATACTTAGCTGCATTCGTTCTAGAAGCGGATCCTTCTTTGCCCCCAGTTTAATCACTGGTCTATGTGGGAAGGCTGGAGTCAGCTAGGATTCTATTGAGGCTCTCATTCAACCAATGAAACCTATTTCCTATGCAGACATTCAGAAATATAAGGGACATGAGGAAGCAGCAGAAAAAGAGTTAGGCATTTAGCCTATAATTACAGAGGAACCTGGTAGCAGTTCAGCTCCACCACCAGCTCAGCACACTATTGAAGATCTATGTGAGCGAACAGAGGTCTTCACTCATCAGATGAATGACTTATCTCTCTACCAATACTCCATAGCGCAGCATAACACTACTTGCTTCAGCCAGCTATCCCATGCCCTGAACCTTCCTATAGCATTCCTGGCACCTCCTGAGCCACCCTTTAGGCCTGCACCTGAGCATGATGAGATGGATGGTGATCACTAATCAGGGAAGTTTCACTGGACCTTCCTCTTTTTATTACTTGCCTCTCTTATTTTATGCTTTTCTATTCTACATTGAAGACAATGTAAAGTCTTAAGTGTGGGGGGGTCACTTTCTGATTCAGTTGGATGACTGTATAATAACTAATATTTGTGCACTATTTACTTTGCTGTGTACTACAGTAAGCTTCTATGATCTTTGCACTTTTATTCTAGTTATTAAACAGGGTGAGCATGTGAACTTTATCCCAATCTATGAGTTTGTGTTAGCTGAACCAATAGCCAATGATATAACTGTTTAAATTGCTTATAGCTCTTGAGAGACGTAGGAAAGTCATAATTATGTGTAATTTTAATTTCTTTTCAATTTATTATTACTTATTTTCTAAAAATCCTGAAATTCTTTTGCACAGTAATTTTGGATATTTAATTTGCCTTTTACTTAGAAAAAGATTATATAACTCAAAAATATTTTATGATCTCATTAAAATTTCTAGAACTTATTTAAATGCTACTTGAGGCGAAATCCTAGGTTGATACTAACAATTAGGAGATGATTTAGGCATTTTTTTTATGAGATTGAGTCTTTCAAGCTTAACCCAAGCAAGTAAATATCCTTAGAACCTCTATTTTGAGCTTAATTAACATTTTATTCTATATCCACAAAACAGCCGAAACCAAATTTTGTGATTAATATCTTTATTTATTTTACCTGATTCACTCACTCCATGATTAATTTCTAAATGCTTGTTTTGTAGATCAACATTAATAAAAGGGTGGAAGGGTGGAGCAAGGACAAAAGAAAAGGAAAAAAATCAAAAGAAAAGAAAAGAAAAAGTCTCAAAAGATTAATGAAAGTCTATTCAGTGATTGAAAGAGAAGAAATAGAGAATCAAGAAAAAGTAGAATGCAGTAAAGCAAAGAAATAAGTGTGGGGGAAAATTCTCCAATCTTGAGAATTAGCTCAAATAGATTAAAGTTAATCATGTGGTGTTGGGTGATTGAACTTCAAACTATATCTTATATCTCACCCCATAGCCTAGCCACATTACAAGCTGAATTTAGTCCTTTTGATCCTAAGAAGTAGTTTTAGCCTACATTAGTGGAGAGAAGCATGAAAAATAAGCCTATGGAAATCTTAAATAGAGAGCCATGCTCTAATTCTTGAGATATATAAACTCATTTAGGTAAAAGAAAATTAAATTATTCAAAGACACACACACACTAAGAATTTAGAGAATAAAATCATAAATTGCATTTGAATAAAATTTAGCACATGATCATTTTCTGAAATTTCTTTAAAGAGCATACAATTTTTACTATGAGGCAGCGCATTGGCAAGCCATTTACTCGTATCATATTTTGAATATTGTTCACATGAATTAATGTTTGCTTGAGGACAAGCAAAAGAGTAAGTGTGGGAGTATTTGACATGCTGTAATTTAAGCATGTTATTAGCGTTATTTTAGTTAGTTTTTATTTAATTTAAGTAGAAAATAGATATGAATTAATTGAGTTTTGTGTTTTGTGTTTTAAGAATAATAAAGATGGAAAGAAGAGGAAAATAGAGAGAAAATTATGGAAAAATGCTGATTTCTGACCCTTCGTCACTATTTGAGGCATATCTCCCTCATTTGGACTCTGATTGAGGTGATTCTAGTGGATATGGAACGAAGAGGCATAGAGCTACAACTTTCATGTTTGGCACTTCGGCAAAATCCAAAAGATTCTGGGCACCGCGGCGCTCACAAAAGAGCACTGCGGCGCCATGTGAAAACATATCCGTATCGCCGCGGCACTGAGCTGCCCAAACTAGAGCGCCGTGGCACTTAACCAGCATGCCGCGGCACCCGAGTACATCTGAAGGTGAGCGCCGCAGCTCTGGACCAGGGTGCCACAGCGCCCCGTTTATGAAAGTTCACAGTGTCGCGGCGCCCACCGCCGCACCAGTCGCTAAATTCACAATTTTTAGGGTTTTTCAACTCTAATTGAAGCCCGATTGGCTGGGATTTGACATAGAAACACTCCTTCAATTAGGAGGAGTTAATATATAAAAAGGGAGGAAAGCATTCAAAGAATTCATTCAATCATTCATCCAAGTTCTTAGTTACATTCTTCAATTCTTCTTTAGATTTTCTTATGGCCCTGCGTGGCTAGTTCTTTTTAGTTGGTTGAGGTAGATTGAAACCTCAAGGGATCTTCATGCATTGTGAGATGTGGATTTGATTTTATTATTTCAATTTGAATTGAGTATTGATTATTCATCTGCTCTTCTTCTTAATGATTATTCATATGATTGCTAGGAGACCTACTAGTATATTATCTGTCTTAATCTACCGCTGAATTATATTTTGAACAAAGTCTTCAATTATGTGATTCATGAGGCAAATAGGTTTAAGGATTTTGGATTAAAAATCATTGAACCTATGATGAGTAATTAACTAAATTAGATATAACCGATGTGTTTATATTTATTTAGCTCTGTCAGTTTCTCTAGTTCTTCATGCAGTTAATAAGTTATGCTTTACCGATGTGCTAAAGGATTGCTTGTTAATTAGGGTTTAATTGGTGCGATTGTCATTAATTTACTAGACTTAAGGAGGAATAGGATTAAAAACCCAATGATAGATATTCAATTACAGATTGATTATGTTGTCAATGATCAATGCAATCCCTTGACGGTGGATATCAACCGAAACCAACGTTTTTATCATTAATCACTCTCTCTTATTTGTTTTCATTATTGGTTACTTTACTTAATTTGCGATCATCAACCCTCTTTTTTCTAATCACATAAGGTAATACCAGTCTCTGTGGGATCGACCCTTACTCCCACAACTACAGGTTAGTTTTGAGGTAAGGTATCAATTTGGGTGTACCTGCAACAGTACGTACCAATACCTAAAGATCTTCCTAGCTCACTTAGTGAATTATTTTTCTTATTTTTCCTTTAAGGAAGTGGCAAGATTCCTCCATTCTTTTAGCTTTTTCAGCAGCTTGAATAAGAGAGGGAGAGTGAGATTTGAACCCCAAGGATGAAAAGAAAAGATGGATTCAATTGGAGATTAAGCTAACTTACCTTAAGCACTTAATCCTCTAGACTTCTTCTTTTTCCTTCCTCTCTTCTCCTCTCTTTCTCTCCTCTCTAAAAATCATAATGTTCAATATAATGAAAAGAGAAAGAGTAGAAGTAAAGATATAGATAGAAAGATAAAACCTAGTATGAATCTGTGATACAATCTTCAACTCAATGTAAATCGTATCTAAGAGCATAAAGAAAAACTAATTCTATTCAAAAGCTAACCCTAAAGTGTTTCAAAAGTGTCCAGAATGTAGAAGACGTAAATAATGTAAAGGCCTTATAAAAGAATTTTTAATCCCACCATATATAGCTTCATGGCTACCTAAAACCCTAAAAAAATACGGTGATTTTTAGTCCCATAGCACAACCGTGTCTTAAGACACAAGTTGGCCTTACTTTGCACTGGAATTTGGTAAAGCTACAATCCTCCTACATGGAACACAGCCTGGCCGTGTTAGGGGCTGCCATGGTCCATTCTTGCTTATTTCGTTCGTGTTTCCTCCTTACATCCTTATTAACTTGTTCCTAGTCCAAATAACTCTTCAAATGAGCCTTCTCCCTTGATTCTTGTGCTCTTTTGCTCACCTACAAAAAGAAAACAAAGTCAAACAGCATCCAAAGTAAGCAAAATAAAATAGAACAAAAATAGGTAAATAATCACAAGTTAATATTGAGTTATGGGATGAAAAGAAATGCATAAACACATAATTTTTCCATTTATCAACTCCTCCATACTTAAAATTTTGCTTGTCCTCAAGAAAATAACAATACATACCAGTAGAAAAGGAGAATATGAACTCAAATTCCAGAAAATAGGTAAAACATAATACAACCAATTTTTCACCCAATCAATATAATGTAGAAAGATATATGAGTAGGCATTTATCAAATAGTCTCCATTCTTTTAATATTAAACCTTAATTCTCTTATTTTACACATACTCTTATTGTTACCATAAATCTTATGCACCAAATTGATATTTTTTTAAGCACTCAAGTAGGCCACCACATTCTTTAGATTGCTATATATTGCCTTACTAATTTCAACTTTATCACTCTTTTTCTCATTCAAATTATTTTGCTTCACACTTTCTCTTCTTTCTTTTCTCTCTTTTTCTTCTTCTTCTTATCTTTTTTTTTTATTAAAATATATAGTGGGTGCATTTTATGCTCCATCTCACTAGGGAATAAGTAATTAGGTACTCAAACTGAGGTATTTTTGGTGTCTTGAAAGGGTACTCAGAGTAAAGACTTTTTGGTTTTTAAATTCCCTCATCCTTCACCTCTCCCTACCTTCACACTTTTATCATGCCAAAAATTAAAAAAAGGCATACTATTCTTAGCACAATAGGTGAGGTGTTTTTAAAGAATTAGGGGTTCAATGCTAGAAGAAAGAGACTAAGTGACAAATACTCATATCATATTATGTCGTATATCATATCTTCATGAGCTAAAATCAATCGTTAGTATATATCAGCCTATTCCCCGAATAGCTAACTTTTTGACTAAAATGCTAAAATAAACATACAAAAATGCTAAATATGACTCATATGTACAAGTAAGTAAAGAACAAGACCTAAAAGTGACACCTCAATGCTTAAACTTGACATTGTCCTCAATGTCATAAGTAATGATAATGCAAGTTATGAGAAGGGAGAACTTATCGAATCATTAGTAATGGCAGTTACCAATCCCCTTGTAACAATTTTGTCACTCATGCCATTACCCACTCTTGCCATTTGATCGGCTATAAAGGCCCCTGTATATACCTGTATAGAGTTTACCATAGCCCATAAGAAATAAAACTCACACTGATTTACAACCCCATCACTTTTAACCCTACCAAAAATAGTATGGCCATAAGCCGTTGTAAATATCTGAAACATAGGTTATAAATCAGCGAGGCTTTGGAAACTGATACATTGTACTGCCCCCTACAGAATTGAGTTCCAAAATTCTTGTGCATTAAAACCTTGGGGGACCGCTCTAGGACCCTTGGGAGGTAGTCTAAACAGTACATTAAATTAGGCAAAAGATAAACTATAAGTAGTATCAAATGGTCTAAAGTTAATGTAACCCTCATCGATGTTAAGATCCCAAAATAGCACCACGTTAACTAAACCAAAAAATTTTAGTGTAGTACTAGCATAAACTAGGTAACAGAGCTATACAAAATTAGTCCACCCAATCTGATCAACTAGATACCGGACGTCAGTCAAAAGGCCCATTTCAAATACTCCTTATCTATATAACGGGTACTCGGCATTCTCCATTTATAAGTGTATCGTATCGTGTCTGTTGATTATCATCAACGCACACGATACCTTATTCATTTAATTGATGAAGGAGTTGTGACAATCTTTGAGATTGTCCTCTATAAGGTTGGTTGGATTGGGAGAAATTTTGGCTAGTTCAAACTTTTTTAGGGGCCATATGAATAATCAGCAATATATTGCAAGGGGAAAGGGATGAATAATACCAAAACCGAGTAACACTAACAGCATAATGATACTAGAACAAATAGAGCAGTGCAAAATTTCAATTTTGGTGCAACTGGAAATAGAGGTCAAAATTATAACTTTAGTGCCATAATACTATCAAAATAATTTAGGCCTAAACAATTTATCTGGCAAATCCCAAATACAGATATCAAGGAAGTAAAAATAGGGGAAGTGCATGTGTGTAAACCAACCAAGGCAATAATCAAAGCAAATGAGATACTAACCAACTAGCACCATCAGCACACTAAGAGCACATAACAGAAATTACAGAAAAATTTTCACTGATAGGCAATGAAGATTATGTGAATTTTAGTCAGGAAAAGTAATGTATCACTCTAATTGAATCAAATCAATATGCAAAAACTAGAGGATCCAGCACTCATGAAAATTAGAAAACTCTAGACATAGAGAAAATTCAATCCCAAATAAGGTAGTTCAGAGTTGCAATTCAACTACAGGAAATGTATCCAGCTTAAAATAGATTAACCAATTTTAGAAAAATCAAGCACAATTCGATGTCAAACTCAAGAAAACATTCTTCAGGAAATCAGGCAACTATAGCATATTAACATGAACCAGAAAATGATTAACAATTTTAATTGCAACTAAATAAAGCACAGCGAGAGTGAGACAAACCTGAGAGAGCCACAGATGAATGGAGATGGAAAGAGAATGTCTCGGATGGGGGTAATAGAGTTTAGGGGAATAGGGTGATGGTTGCACAGATGATATGTAGAGGAGGTATGAATCAAAAGTTTGGGGAAGAAGGATTTCTGGGTGAAGGGGAATAAAGGTGGAAAACAGAGATTCAGATGGGTGAATGGGAAATTTAAAGGCTGGGGTCAAATTGGTTGATTGTGAGGGGGAAGAAGGCTGAGGTTAGGGAAGGGGGATTTTCAAGTAAGCTAGAAGGAGAAGGTGGTGGGCTAGGCACGGGGTGGTAGAGGAGGACACGAGTTTGGGGAAATTTGGGAGTTTTGGAGTGAAGGCTTGAAGACGACGATGGAGGCCAAGAGGGAGATGGGAGCACGGGATAAGGAATGAGGGCACGATTGAAGTTGCAGTGAGCATGAGAGAGAAAGAAAGATAGAATAAAAAAAAATGCAAGCACGGGAAAAACTTACTTGGGAATAGAGAACGGGTGTGCTTGACACCATGGGGAAGCCGTGCTAAGAGTTGGTTTTCACTTAGGCACAGAACATGATCGTGTCCTCGAACATGGTTTGCTCTTATTACATACGGGTGTGGACAATTTTCTCTACTTCACGGGCATGATCGTGTCTCAAGACATGGCATGCCCGTGTTCGGTGTTGGACATCCAAGATCTTTGGAAATTAACCCGTGCTTGAAGCATGGGCATGGTCTGGAACACGGCTAGGTCGTGTTAGAGATGGGAATTTGCCCTAAATTTTGAATTTTTTTGCTATAATTTTTCCCACCTTAAGATTTCTTCAAAACTCTTCCTTTCTTCACTCTTGGACATTTAAAAATTTGGCCTATAATTCACCCAAAAAAACTCATTATTACCTAACTAAAGAGACTATACTAAAAAGAATTTTAAAAACAAAACTGCAAGCAAGAAAACAAAATGAAAAGACACTTAAAACTAAAATGTGGGTTGCCTCCCACAAAGCACTCTTTTAAAGTCATCAGCTTGACTTATTTATATTTCATTGGCTTAAATGGGGCTCTAAGAGAGTTTGGAGAACTCTCTTTTTTATTCAAATTCATTGTCCCATATCATGATACTTGAGGTGCTGCCTATTTGATTGTCTTGTATAAAGATGGTTGAGGCATTGTCCATTAGCTTTAAAGGATCCAGTTGCTCCCCTACAAATTTTTGTTACTCTATATATCAAGTTGGCAATAGGTGGCTTAAGTTCTATCTTTAAAATTTTGACTTCCTCCTCAATTGAATGGTAAGAGAGGCTCTCATCAAGCTTTCTTGTATAAGGAGCCACTTCTACCTATTTATCACATGGCAAATAACTCTCCACAAGACATAAGTCAAGTAGGTTAGTAGAACAAAAAATCAATGCATCCTCAACTATATTCCGTTCAGGTAAGTCAATCATACAACATGACTCATTTAGATATAGGGATTTTATTGTATCTGTCAAATTAAACTCAATTTTCTCACCCTCTACATTCAAAATTTTTTTTCCTTCTTTTACATTAATATTAGCACCTACTGTAGCTAGGAAAGGCCTTTTGAGAATGATGGAAATTTTATTATCCTCCTCCATCTCTAATATAAAAAATCAACCAGTATGAAAAAGTTACATACCTTTATAGGAACATGCTCTAAAATAGCCATCGGGTGTTTGACAAATCTATTTGCCAAATGAAGATAAAGGGTGATTGGTTTTAAGTCACCCAATTGGAGCTTCTTGCAAATGGACAAGGGCATGAAACTCACACATGCTACCATGGCATTGACAAAGGAGTGTAATGTATTGATCCAAAATAAGCTTCCTCCTTCTCTGTCAACCACGATAGCATGCTCCTCAATTTTTCTCTTATTCAAGAGAATTTCCTTCAAAAAATTAGAATATAAAGGTATCTTAAAGATGGCTTCCAAGAATGGGATATTGATGTATAGCTTTTTAATACATCTAGAAATTTCCCATATTGCTTTTCCAACCTTATTTTAACTAATCTTTAAGGAAAAAGGGCTGGTGACTTGTATGGCTCAGAAATCACATACTTGGGTTCTTCTTCATTCTATTTCTTCCTTTTTTACTCTTCCTCCTTGGCATGTTCAGGCACAGCTTAGGATTCCTCTTCCTTCTCCTTCTCTTTCTCCTTTGCCTCACCCAACTGTTTACCACTTTTCAAGGTAATAGCATTGCAATACTCTCTAGGGTTCTCAGTTTGGCTAGGAAGTCTGCCAAAGGTCCTGTTTGATAGGCTAGATTGTTGTGCAATATATGTTTTTAGCATCTTACTATGAGTAGCTAGCAAATCAACCTTTGAGACTAATTCTTTGATAGCCTCATTCATGGAATGGTGCTGAGCTTTGAAATCTTAATTTTGGACTCTAAATTCTTCATTTTACTTGGATTGAGTTACTATGAAGTTTTCCATCAGAGCCTTCAAATTGGACTTTGACTTAGGTGGTAGAGGATTAAAGGCCTCTTATTCTAAAATCCAAGCTGCTGCTTGAAATTGTTATGAGTTAGTTGATTAAGATTGGCCTATAGGAGAAGTTTGGATAATTTTTCCATCCTGGATTGTAAGTATTACTGAAATGATTGTTTCTTTGATTATTTTCCACAAAATTCATTTGCTCACAATCCTAATGTGTAGGGTTTCCAAGCTAGCATTCATTAGCTATATAGCTAACACATCCACAAATCTCACGTGTAGAAGAGGGAGGCAGAAGAAGAATCAACAACATTGATGCTCAATTTATCAAGCTTTTGAAATAATACATCAACCTTAGAAGAAATATGATAAAAAATATCTACTTCATACATACCTATTGATTTTTTTTATGGCTAGCTCTCGCTAGACAAGGAGTAATAGTTCTAAGCTATGTCCTTTATCAGTTCATAGGCCTAATCAACAATCTTATTCATTAGAGCTCCTCCAGCTACAACATCCACTGACATTTAGGTATTATATGAGTCTATTATAGGAAGTATGAATTATGAGCCATTTTTACAACCCATGGTGAGGGCACAATCTCAAGAGTTCTTTGAATCTTTCCCAAACTTCATATAATGATTCTTCATCTTTCTACGCAAAAGTGATAATCTGATTACGAAGATGGGCTGTCTTGTTTGAGAAAAAATACTTAGCTAAGAAAACTTGTGAAAACTGTTGTCAAGTGGTGATCGATACAGCTAGAAGGGAATGCAACCAAGCTATAACTTTGTCCTGTAAAGAGAATGGAAATAATCTCAACTGAATTGCATCTGATGACACTCCATTAAGTTTCAGTGTGTCACAATACTCTAGAAACACCAATAGGTAAAGGTTTGGATCCTGAGTAGGGGAACCTCCAAATCGGTTTTGCTAAACTATTTGTAGTAGTAATAGATTTAGCTCAAAGTTATTTGCCCCCACTACTGGCCTTACTATGATAGGGTTTAGGCCTTGAGTATCTAGAGTGGTAAAGTCCTTCAAAGATCAGTTATTTTGATCTGCCATTTCAGGTTGTGTCTATTCTTGCTCCCTAATCCTTCTTCTTCGCTAAGTTTTTCTATTTCAGGTTCGGAGTCAGCAAGATGATCACGGTCTCTTTGCATAAAAGGAAAACACACCTACGAAGAAAACAAGAGGAAAAATCAGCAAAGAAAAATAAAAATATGTTGAAAAATAAAAAAATAAAAAATGATTTAGTCTAGTTAATTCATAAAACCAACTAATATTGACACAGTTGGTCTCCGGCAATGGCGCTAGAAACTTGTTTGTGTGTTTCACTAAATATCGCAAGTGCACGACGTAGTTGTAGTTAGTCTGGTAAGTACATGTCATATCCCACTGAGACAAATGTATCAATTATTAGTCTTTCATAAAATAAACTATCTGAATCAATAGAATTTGAAGATATTGAATAGCAATTGCAAGCGATAAAAGTAAATAGATGACATAAATTCAATTATTAAAGACCTAGGATTAGG
The DNA here is from genome assembly GCA_037074535.1 of Gleditsia sinensis. NCBI lineage: Eukaryota > Viridiplantae > Streptophyta > Magnoliopsida > Fabales > Fabaceae > Gleditsia > Gleditsia sinensis. Next base: position 13,158,688 of record CM073463.1, on the reverse strand, counting down.
GTTTACCACACTTATGATATTCAACAACCAATTCAAGTATTGTCAATTACAATTACTTTGGATATTGGGGATGATTCAACCTCAATTCATTAATAGCCTCTTTCAAGCTTTAATAATTGTACTTAAGTTAATGTAATTACCTACTTTTGTGATTCTTAATTTAACTTAAACCATTTAAGTTATGTGCCAACCAACTGAATTCCTAGAGAAGGTTCAATTTCTAGAGGAGATTCAATTTCTAAAGGATCTTATACTATTTTCGTGATTAAAATACCCATAATTAACTATCAAGATCCAACACTAACTTTCACCTTTCAATATATCAGTTAATAGCCTAAGATGTAACACAACGATGGCCAAGCATTTTATCAACTTGCATCATGCATAATAATTAATTCAATTATCTACAAATATCTCCAAAGGAAATTCAACAGTTCAATTCAGTATTATTATATCATAAGTGCGTTTCCCAAATCATAGAATGAGAACTACTCATACATAATTGAAACAAAAGGCAAATTCAATTCCATTAAATAAATCATAGTGTTCAATACAGTCAAAAGAGAATGAGTAGAAGTAAAAGTAAAGATAGAGACAGAAAGATAAAAACTAGTATGAATTCGTGATATAATCTGTAACTCAAAGTAAATCCTATCTAAGAGCATAAAGAAAACCTAATTCAACTCAAAACCTAACCCTAAAGTGTTTCAAAAGTGTCTAAAATGTAAAAGCCTCCAAAAAGAATTTTGAATCCCACTATATATAGCTTCATGGTTGCCTAAAACCCTAAAAAATATGGTGCTTTTCGGTCCCGCAATAAAGCCATGTCCCAGGACACAGGATGGTCTTGCTACAGGCTAGAATTTGGTGAAACTGCACTCTTCTGGAATAGAACACAGTCTGGCTGTATTTTGGATGTCCCAAACACGGCCTGGCCATGTTAGGGGCTGCCATGGTCCATTCTTGCTCATTTCTTTTGTGTTTCCTCCTTGCATCTTCCTCAACTTGTTCCTAGTCCAAATAACTTTTCAAATGAGCTTTTCCCCTTGATTCTTGAGCTCTTTTACTTACCTATAAAAAGAAAACAAAGCCAAGCAATATCTAGAGCAAGCAAAATAAAATAGAACCAAAATAGGAAAATACTCACAAGTTAATATTAAGTTATGGGATGAAAAACAATTCATAAACACACAATTTTTTCATTTATCAAAAGGTCACTCTCTAAGTCACATCCCTTTTTATATTTTCTATTTTCTACCCCCAATCCTTTATAATTGGTTTATATATCACCAAGTTACAAGACTAGCCCAAGAATAATTCTTTAACTAACTAACCACCTTATTAAATGCAAAACAACCATGTATTTAACTACCTAAGCGCCTTATTAATAATAACAAAGCACAATTACAAATAAGCAACCTAGTATTTTTCCAAAACACCACAAATCTAATAATCTGCATTGCCACTAGTTCTAGTTGCAACAACAACCTCCATCTTGCCATTTAGTTAGTTGTCTTTAATGAAAATTAGAGCCATATTCTCACAACTTGCATTGTGTTCCATTCCTCATTCTCAAATATCTTTCAGTTGCTAGCTTCCCATATCAACTAGAAAGAACAAATGATTGTTTATATCGTTCTTATCATGTCATAGTTTTGAGCATTTTCCTCAAATTTTTTTATCAACATTCTCATCCATTCTACTACATTAGATGGGTTAATATGCTATGTTCTTAAGAACAGTTGGAATTCAAACCACACAGCTTTGGTAAATGGGCACAAGGGTAAAATGTGATTTATCGTTTCTTGGTCTTGGTTGCATAATTTGTAGCTTTCATCCATTCTTAAACCCCTTATATTAAGTTTTCTCCTTACTAGAATCCCTTGATGTAGTAACTTCCAAGCAAACAACTTAACCTTTAGGATAACAATCAATTTACATAAACTTGCCCACAACATGTCCCTTCTCATAGTATTATTTTCCCTAGTTAGCATACAATACCACTTTTGAACATAGTAGTCTCCACTAGCATTCCCTTTCCATTGTACCCTATTTGAAGTTCCTTGATGTGATATATATGTTCAAAAAATGCTCAACCAGACTTGTTGGTTACAACTAGCTAAAACACCCTATCTAGTCCACGTTCCTATTCATTGATCAATGAGCTGGTTGATCTTTCTATCATGTTCAGAACTATTACTCCCTTATCTCTACCATCCTTTGTCTCATATGCTTAGATTACTTCTATCCCTTATTCTCCACTCAATAAGGGGCTCAATAATCTTTTCTCCCACGTTAACTCTATCCTTCTAGATACCTAAAGTAGTAGGTCTAGATTTTAGTTTTCACCACAGGCCATCATTGGCTTAGGTTCATGTTCTCTATTGCACACCATAAACAAATGCCATCCAATATTTCTTAGCAAATAAAGCTTCATTAAAGCTTTTGAGGTCTTTAAAACAAAGACCCTTTGACTTACAGGTTTGCATATTTTCTTCCAAGCTACCATGCTCATTTCCCTCGTATTTTTGTCTCTTCCCCACCAAAGGTTCTAAACAAGAGACTCGCACTTTGATAGGTATTTCTAAGAAATTTTTGTAGTTGATAATTCATATACCAAGGATGAGTGAACCACAGATTTTATAAGTACCCCTCTAGCTAAAGCTTATTTACTTTTTATTCATATACCAAGGATGAGTGAACTTTTGAGGTGTTTAAAACAAATTTTTGTAGTTGATAATTCATATACCCAAGACATTACTTTTTATTTCCATGGCTAAAGCTTATTCTTGCATTTCCAAATTATTCATTCCTAAACCTCTTTGTTAGGAAAGTGAATATTTGAGTAAGGAGGAATGTAATAATACAAGTGTGACATTAGAGGAATAATTTCTCTTAGACATAAGGTTTGACTACCCTTTTACTAATACTTAAGTTTGGGCATGTTGGGATTATGATGGAACATGTTTTTAGCTATTTGGTTACTACCTGATTGGGTCTTGTGATAAGATTTTCATACACATATCTCAAGTTCAAATAGGAGCCATAAAGTAAACGTTCTCGAACCTCAGGATTCTTGTAGACTTCTAACCATTCATCACAACCTTGTAGGTGATGCAATATCACTTCAGTCTACCTAACGCCAACATTTTTCTTATGTCTCGCGGATGCTCATATAGAAAGAATTTGGTCTAACAAGTAAATTCCCCAAACATAGGGCGATTTATCCTCCTTAGTTATGTAGCCAATTAGGGTGCCCCAACCCTTGTGGAATTTAACATTGCACAAAACAATTAATTTATTGTCTTAAATAGTAGTCAGGAACTCTATTTATAGAAACTAGAAATGACCATAGGTAAAGTATTATAATACTTAGGCTTTGACCCATATAAAAATATTCTCTCCATTTCTAAACCCATATTAAGACATGTAGCAAATTTAAAACTCATTTTTATCTTCATTGAATTCCCAAATCCTCATATTGGGCTAATTTACCCAAAAATTTTCAAAACATTAAATCTTTTTTCTTAATTTATTTATAGGATATTTTTTATATAAAATCAAAATAAAATATAAAATATTTCAAAAAATATTAATATAATTAAAAATGACTCATTCACGTAATTCTAAATTTTAAAATATTCTTAACAACATTATCCTTCAATGAATATTTAAATCATCACAAATTGTTCTCAAATATAAACTAAACACAACAACAAACAATAAGGATTACAATTAGAAAAAATTCATTTAAATGCTTATCGTAGAACCCTCTCCTTTTATGAAAGAGATATTTTTCTTGCTCCTCGAATGTGTGAGATTAGTATCTCTAAAAAGCAAAGCAAGTTTGTGTAACTGATGGAAGGAATAAGGGCTTTGTGTTGTACTAAAATTTGAAAGTTACATTGAGAGACACTGTAATAGCCCTTAAAAAATAAAGAGAAAACCCTAAATAAATGAAAACAAAATCATAAATTAAAGAAAATTTGAAAAGTAAGTGAAGGTTATAAAAATTGAGATAAAAATCATTGAAAATGTGTTTATTTATTATATTGTTTGAGAAATTCTAAAGGTGATATGAGGATTTAAGTTTTAGGGCCAAAATTTAATTTCTAAAAAGTTTAGGGGTCAAAATATAAATAAAAAAATTGCAAGGACACCCCTTAACAATTAGAATTTTGCTAATAGGTTCCTCAGATGATTTTAAGAGAAACCAAATGCAAAACCAGTGTGAAAACTTTTGCACCCTCTCTCTCTCCTTATTTTCTCTCTCTAAAAACCCTAAAACTTCTCTCTAGATTTCTAGCAGTTGTAGATCTCAGATTTCGACACCACCACTGCCTACGAGTTCAGAATGATAAGAACTACAAAATTGTCTGATTGATTTCTGAAAATCAGGCCCAAAATTTGTCAAAAAATGAAGGAGAAACTCTATGAAGATAAGTTCTAAAACTCCTACTTATAGTCCTCAAATTGAAAATCTAACATCGTAGATGGATTCAGAAGGTGGAAAAACATTAAGATATGAAATTTTGCTACCATCTGACAACTTTTTGTACGTCGTGAATAGTAAATTTGGCCAGTATGAATTGTGATTTCGATGGTGAATAGTAATTTTTAACCATAAATAGTACCCTATCAGTTGACTAGTGTTGACCAAGCTCCCAGAGTCCAAATTTCGCAATTCTGAAGTCATTTCCTAGATTTTCAGACCCTCCAGACTCTTTTAGGTCCATTTGATCATATTTGACTTGGAAAAATATATTTTGGGGATATCCAACTTGAAATACTAGTTTTGTGAGTAGATAATTCTTTCTATGACTTACCCTATACTCTTCTTGGACTTTAAATTTATAATTAATTATGTTTACAAGTTATTTATACTATTATATATCTGTGAAATGGATTAAATTACCTGATTTATTTGTTAACTAGCATATTGTTCAAGAAGAGCATGGTTTTGTATAATGATTTTATAGCCATTAAACATGTGATTTTGCATACATTTCTCAACAGTATAGAAAGTGAATATTTTATGTACTTGTCATTGATCTGTAAAGTTATAAGATTGCCTTCAAAAAATGGTATATATATGTGATGAACCCTAGCTGAGAAGTTTATGATAGATGAACTGTACTGAGACTAAAATTTTGTAATATACAGAAAGCTCTGTTTTGAATGATATGGAATATGTGTAAATGACAATTTCTGTAGAGGAATCATATTAGAAACACTGTTTGCTAACAACAGGTGATGTTAACCTGGGTGTACCTTGATACCTCAACTAGTAGGGGTGGTGCTAACCTCGTGTGGTGGCCAACACACGGAATATGATATGTGAAGAATAGTGGGATGCCTCCTATCTGGACGAAATGCTGACTATATGATATGTGTTTTTCCCTCCCTTGCTGTGTGCTTAGGAAATTGCCCATGTTAAAGTCCCTTTGCGTATCATCTTGAATGGTGGTAGGGCAAACCTTAGCTGGAATGTTGAGTTTAGGCAAATCCTACACCACCAAAGTACGGAAGGACTTGAACTCTAATATGGTGGTTCTGATATGGGATCCTCCTAATATTTTCATGAGAAATATTTTGATGCATAATAATATTTGATTAATGATCATACCGTATTGCATATGATTTCGAATATATGAATGTGATTTGAACTGAGAATATTTGAAATATGGGCTCCATATGGATGTACCTCTGAACTGTAATTTTATATGTGATAAATTTTAATATATGATTACATCCATATGGTAACCTAAGAGGTTATAGGAAGTATTATCTGCTCACTTATTTGTCAAACCCACTACACGATATTTACATTTTTTTTTCCAAATAAGGATACATAATTTGGTCCTACAACTACATGATCAACTAGGTGTCATACTCTCTAGGTGAGTCTATGTTGCTTCCAAGGCTCAGAGTGTTTAAATTATTATGTATTTGTAATTTAGAGTATGCTCTGAACACCACAAGTAGGATCCCTGCTTCTGTTGTAATATGTGTATAAAGACTTGGCCTGTATATTTAGTTATTGGAGAACTTGTAAACATATGTTATTAATCCTGATATGTGATATACTTGAAGCAAGTATGAAATAGAATAACGTTAAAGTTATCTGCTACTTGTAATAATCGCGTTTCCTTAAATTGGGGGTGTGACAAGTTGGTATCAGAGCATTAGATTTTCCTTTGGCTATTAAAGCAAAGAATTCTTTAGTATGACCTTTAGTATAGATATGAGCAAGACATATTTATACTTCAAGTGCTGCTGAGGGATTCTATAGGGTTTCATTTTCCTTTCTATTCCAAGTTTGTTAAAGTTCTTAGTATAAGACTAATTGAATATTATGATATTTTAAAAGGGTATTTTGTTTTGTATAGTTAATGATGCCGCCAAGAACTAGAGCGGTTGCTAGAGAAACTGTAGATTATGCACCCTTTGCAGAAGAGTCTGCACAATCTGCAATTTCAGTATAAAGAGGTTGTGGTATAGGCCGACCTAGAGAAAGAGGCAGAGGCAGAAGGCGTACACAGGGTATAGAAACCCTAAGACATGATGAATAGGTTCATATATCTTATAAAGTCCCTAAGAAGAGAGTAGAACCCCCTCAAGAGCCACATGATATAATAGCTGATATGATTGCTGGCATACACAAGAGCTTAGAGACATTGGCAGGATTTATAGTAGAACAGGGTAAGAGGGATGGCCAGCCACCAAAAAATGCTCCTACAGCGTAAGAACTGGAAAAACCAGCTAAACAAAATTACAAGTTTACAAGGATTGAGGTGACATTACCATAATTCCTTAAGCTAAAGCCCCTGAATTTTTATGGGTTAGATATTTAAGAAGACCCACAGATATTCATTGATGCTGTAGAACGAATTCTCAGAGCTTTAGGGTGTTCCACTAAAATATCTGTTGAGTTAGTGTCTTTTTAACTATCAGATGTGACCCAAGTTTGGTTAGAGACTCTGGTACAAGGAAGAGCAGTTATTTTACCACCAATGGAGTTAGATGAATTTAAGAAATTATTTATGAATCGTTTCCTACTAATGAGTGAAAGGGACACGAGGGCCAGAGAATTTGAAGAATTAAGACAAACGCCGAACATGACAGTTTCTGAATATGACATCTGTTTTACTCAATTTTTTAGATATGCACCATATCTAGTTCCTAATAAAAAAGATAGAATTAAGAGATTTGTTTTGGGATTTATACGTCCATTGTTTAAATCAGTGAATCCCTAGATGAACCATTTCACAACTTATTCAGCAGCTATGGATTGTGCTAGAATGATAAAAACACAAGAGTTAGCAGACATAGAAGGTCTAAAGAGAAAAAAAAAAGATCGAGATAGTAATATCCAAATTAGTTATAATCCTAATGTAAGATGACCAAGATTTCGAAATCCACAATGTTTGATTCAAGCAGGGTCTAGTAACTTCAGCCAAGCATCATTCAATATTAATAAACAAAGAATGATTCAAAGAGATATGAGACCCATTAAGTCAACAAGATTCAAGATCAATTCCACTATGTCCCATTTGTGGCAAGCCTCATATTGGACAGTGTCACAGAGAAACTGATGCATGTTTTAAGTGTGGACAAATGGGTTATATAATGAGGAAATATCTATAATTACGAAATTTGAGTCTAGCCTTAGTACAGCCAGCTTCACCCCCTGCATTTGTACTAGCACGACCACCTAAAACAGCTTCAGTTCAAACAAGTAGTGGTAGTATTGGTAGAGGATCAGGAAGTCAAGGTCGAGAACAAGTTCAAGTGTTTGCCTTGACACGACAGGATGCTCAGACCTCAAATGCAGTTATGACAGGTACATTATCAGTATGTTCCCATAGAGCATATGTATTGTTCAATCATAATTCTACTCATTCTTATATATTACCCTTATTTGCTAAAAAATTGGGTTGAGATCCTACTAGTTTACATTGTTCTTTTATGGTTGATACTCCATTGGGAGAATTCTTACTGATAAATGATGTGTATAAATCGTGTGAGATTTCGATAAAAGATAAGAAGACTCTTATAGATTTGATACTTCTAGATATAGTAGACTTTGATGTGATACTGGAAATAAATTAGTTGCCATCATGCCATGCCATTTTAGATTGTCACCTTAAGGTGATTTAATTTAATATTCCTAGAGAATCTTCCTTCTTGATACAAGAAGATCGTAGTAAGGTGCCTTGTAATTTACTCTATACTCTAACAGCTCATAAACTATTACAAAAAGGATGCCAGGGGTATTTGGCAGTGGTTAAAGATATTGATATGAAATACACAATGTAGAACAAGTTCTAGTGGTTAAGAAACTTTTTGATGTGTTTTCTAAGGAATTGTCAGGGTTACCTCTAGAACAAGAAATTGAGTTCGGTATTGATTTACTTCCTGAAACCCAACCGATGTCTATACCTCCATATAGAATAAGACCAACTAAACTCAAGGACTTGAAGAATCAGTTGCAAGACTTGTTTGAAAATAGATTTATACGCCCTAGTATTTCTCTTTGGGGTGCTCCAGTTTTATTTGTGAAAGAAAAATATGGATCGCTACGGTTCTGTATTGATTACAGACAGTTGAATAAGGTGACAATACAAAAAGGAATGATAACTCAACAGATTGGGTTAGTGTGTCACATTGGATTTAACACGCTAAATAAATATTTAGTGGGTCATATCAATTTTTTTAATGACAATTAAAAGTAAAATAACGAAATGACTAAATTATTCAATGCTTGGTAAATTTGAAGATTAAATTGTGTAATAATATAAATTTAGAAACTAAAATTTAAAGTTTTAGTAAATTCAAGGATCAATTTTGATGTTTATTCTTTTTTTTTTTGTTATTTTAAGTATTGGATAATTTAAATTTTTTTAATTTAAGATCATATTGCATTTCTTTTTTCGTCTTGAAGAAAGTGATGTGGCAAAGGTGCAAGTGCACTTCAGTAAACCACATCAACAAATTTTAACAGCATCATTAACAAAGTCAACAAAGAGAAAAACTTTGAAACAAAAATGTAACATTTAGTGAAACTTTAGGAATAAAAGTGAAACTTTTGTGAAATTTGAAAGACAAAAAGTTGACTTTTACCTTAAATAAAATATAGTTAATTAATTATTTATTTTTTAAGAAAATAATAATTTAATAAATTCTTTATTTAATAAAAAATTTAAAAGTTGTAAAATCTTAGATGGCTTAAGAGAAAAATTCAACATATTCATATTTATAAATATTTGCATCTTTGAAATCATTTTATAAAATTTATATTATAAGTATTTAATAGCATGAATAAGATATTATTCTATATTTAACAATTACTATAAAATAATTAGGATTTACAGTAAAACCAAATTCTTAAGATCATTAGTGTTAAAAAAAAAAAGAAATCACTTAAAAGATATTTATAGAGGGGAAACCCATCTCAAATTTTCTTGCTCCATATATCTTTTTTTTAACAGATCAAATATCATAACATTCATAAAACAGGTATAAAACTTGAACTTACAGAAGCTTTTAGTAAGGCAAAATAAGATAAATATTACAGATCAGTCTGCACTTCTAAATGATAGAAAAAATTCAGATTATAAGACAATACACTTCTTCACTTTTACTACTAACATCATAGAAAAAAATAAATTTAACCTAAATACAACTAACTTTAAAATCAAAGCAAAGAAATTAGAATCTTTTAAAGAAAGGAAACACACCATTTAATCTTCTCTGAAAATAATAACTCATAATATTGAAAATTATTCTAACTTTGAGATATTGTAGATTTGGAACAAAAAAATATAGATCTTCAAAAGCTAGTGAACTCCGAATAATCTCTATGAAGGAGAAAAAAAAATTTCTTAACAAAGAAAACAAATATTCCTAAAAGAAAAAAAAAAGACTTTCTTAATGAAAGAAAAGAACTACCCAAATAGAAGAAAAGACCTTCCCTACTAAAAAAAAGACAAAAAGATGAAAGGAAGGAGGAAGCTGCCATTGGCAGCAATCTCTCCAAACATATCTCTCACAGCGCACTAGGGTTTCCTTAGAAGCACAGGTTGTTTGTTACCTACTGATCTCCAAACATATCTCTCACAGCGCACTAGGGTTTCCTTAGAAGCGCGGGTTGTTTGTTACCTACTGACCGAGACATTCCTCCATATATCAAATAAGTTATAAATTATCAAGAATGTTTAGTTTGGGCCCATCATTTATTTCTAGCTTCTGCTAAGTAAAAACCTTGTCCAAGTTCTACGAAGAGGCCCAATTAATCAAGTTTGGGCCAGTCAATATTCAGCCCACCCTACATTTACGAAGCACTGCGGTATTTTATCGGAATAGTACTATTCCGACCGAGAATATGTTAGCCTAACATCCAAACAACCTCAACACACAAAACCCTAGTCACTCACCAGATGGGGATTCAACTATATATTTCACTCTCGTCCTGTTGCCGCAAGGGTTCCTTCTGGCCAATTCAGACGTTAGGCTCTGCATCTGCAGCTCAGAACCCTTCAGCCATGGTTGCCGCCAAGAAAACTGTAAGCCCGCTCTTTCACTTTTCTCTTTTTCGTTTCCCCATTTTTTTATCTTGATCCAAAAGGAAAGTTAATGGTTTCTTCTCCAGAAGAAGACTCATGAGAGCATTAACAACAGGCTGGCTCTTGTGATGAAGAGCGGAAAATATACCCTGGGTTATAAAACGGTTCTGAAATCCCTAAGGAACTCTAAAGGTAATTGGTTCTGATTTCATTACCCTTTGCCTATCTATTTTCATGAGCTCGATTGAATTATTGGTTCTGTTATTGAATTATTTCCCCCTAGTTTTCGGTGTAAATAGAAATTTATAACATCAGGTCAAGCTGTTTATAGTTTTCTTTGTGCGTAAAAGGTTTTTTGTTTTGGGAGTGGGAGAATATTGACTACACTAAAGAAAATTTAGTTTGCACAATGTAAGCGCAATTGATGTAGAATATTACTTTTATATCTTTGATTCGTACCAGTGTTAAAAATCATAAAATGAAAGAGAATTATATTTGAAGTGAATAGATCGCTGAAGTGGATTTTAGATTACGTTATTGAGTAATTTGCCAATTGTTTAGAAATTTTTTCAAATCTTTATACTCTTATCTGCAGGGAAACTGATTATTATTGCCAACAACTGTCCCCCTTTGAGGAAGTCGGAAATCGAATATTATGCAATGTTGGCAAAAGTTGGAGTTCATCATTATAATGGGAGTGAGTTTCTAATTGAAAATGTTTTCTCTCATTTCTTTATTTTAACATTAAGTGATAGTTAGCAAATGCTTTATTTGTTATTCATTTTATTGTTAACATTTTATGTTGTTTTTATTCTTGAGTAGAAGGGTGCTTCAAGTTTGCAAATTTTTTTTTAATCTCAAAATAGACAGAAACTGTTAGGTGGTGTGGTGAATGTTTCATTTGTGTTTTATTTGATAGTCCAACTTCTTTTGAGTGGTGTGAGGGGATTTAAGCCTGTTGAGTTAGTCTTTTTAATTTGATCTTAGAAGATTTCACTTAGAACATTCTGGATAAGAAAAATCTTGTACTCTATCCCGTTGAGGTTGTTCTTCCCCAATGGAATTTGCATCTCAAATGATTATATTTGAACATTTGTCTATATCTATGTTGTATCCTTCATCTTGTTGCTAAACATGATTTAGGGCTCAGAATTTTGTGTTAGATTTTTAGTTGATTGTATTAGGCCTCAATGATTGTCTCCATGATTGTATTGATATGAAAAAAGCATATGACAGAGTGTTAAGAGAGGTTTTAGAGAGGAAAGGAGTACGTATTGCGTATATTCAAACAATCAAAAACATGTACGATAGGATCACAATTTGCGTGAGAATACAAAATGGGGACATAATTTTTTCACAACTATTGAACTACATCAAGGGTTTTTTTTGAGTCTGTATTTTTTTAACTTAATTTTGAACGCAATTACAGAACATATATAAGATTTGGGGCTTTAATATATGATTTTTGCAGATGATGTAGTCTTAATTGGTGAATCAAAAGAGGAAATAAATATGAAGTTAAAATTACGGAGACAAATTTTAAAAACACATTATTTTCGTATAAATAAAATTAAAACAGAATATATGGAATGCATTTTTTTTAGTAAAAGACGAATAAATACAAATTTAGATGTAAAATTTAGAGACCGTATATTAAAATAAGTTATAAGTTTTAAATATTTTGGGTTCATTATACAAAATGACGACGAAGTTAAAGAAAAGTTTCGAGTGTCATTTGTGATAAAAAAACACTGCTCAAAGATAAAGACAAATTCTACCGTATGACTATAAGACTTGATATATTGTATGGTATTGAATGTTAGGCGATCAAAAAAAAATAATATGAAAATAAACTCAATGTTGTAGAGATGAGAATGTTGTGTTGGATGTGGGGATACACCAGAAGAGATATGATTAGAAATGAATGTATTAGAGGGAAAGTTAGAGTAGCACTTATTGTAGAGAAGATAGTGGAATCTCGCTGAAGGTAGTTTGATTATATGTGGAGAAGACCTACAGAAGGTTTAGTGAGAAGAATAGATCAGATGGAGAATAGTCTGATAGTTAGAGGTAGAAGGAGGTCAAAGAAAACAATAGGTGAAACTATTAAGAATGATTTAATAGTTAATAATCTATCTATTGATTTCATTTATGATAGGCTACTGTGGTGCTGTTTGATCCATGTAGCCGACCCACCTAGTGGAAAAAAAATTAGTTGTTGCTGTTGTTGTATTAGGCCCAAATGATGAACAGGCTTGGGTATCCCCATATTAAAAGATGTGTCCATCAATATATTTTTGGCCATAAGGTAGAAAACAGCATTATGCTTAAGGAATGGAAGAAAATTTTTGCATTTGCACTTGTGATACATTTGCACATTCATAACAATACTGTTATATAATTTACATTTCTATACCAAAATTTGAATGCTCATCTCTTACTTTGTCACTTTATATATATATATATATATATATATATATATATATATATATATATATATATATATATATACATATACATATAAACCTTGAGTCGTCCTAATTTTGGGCAACTCAATAATCTTTCAACAATCTTACATCCACGTTAGTTCAAATTTTGGATGAGTTGCATGTCATATGTATGGGCAAGTCATCAAAGATTTGGAAGACCTTTTCGTTGTTGTTGTCAGATTTGGATCTAATGCAGTATTGCACAGATTCCCATAGGTGAGAGAAAGGGAAAAAGGGTCGGCTTCATCCTCTCTTTTTATCTCTCACCTATTGGACTCAGTGCGATATTGCTGTATATCCAGGTCTTATTCTTGCCAAACTTCTTTTCTTTTATTTAAAATTTTCTCTTGTGGTTTTTTTTTATGGGTCTTTCCTCTCCATCCAATCTCTTAGCTTTTTTAACGAAAACTCTATATAATTTTAAATATTTTGCAACTTTATAGTAGGTTAAGATGAAAGTGAGTAATTTTTAAATTTAATTTTTCAAAAAAATTGAAATTAAACATCTAACTTTTCTTCCTTCTCATACTTAGTTTTTTTTTTCAAAATTTGGACCAAATTCATATAAATTGGGTATCTTTAAAATTTTATATTTTTGTATAAAAATTATAATTTGATATAATTAAGTTTTTTAAATTATTAAAATGATATGTTTAACAAAATTATGAAATTTCAAAGATACTCACTTTTCTTAAAATTTAGTATGAAATTTTAAATAAAAAAATATTAGAGTTTTATACTAATTAAACATATCCACTTTTATCCTAATATTGTCCAAAGTTTCAAAATAAGTTGAGTTTTATTAAGGAAGAAAGGTTTGATGTGAAATTTCATTTCTTGAAAAAATACAACATTTAAAAGTTACTCACTTCTATCTAAATTTACTATAGATCTGAAAAATAATTAAAATTTAAAGTTAAAGTCCTATTTTAGTTCCTTGTGCTTGAAGGGAAATTCGATTTAGGCTTTAAAGTTTTTTTTATTCAAATTCAACTCTAATGTTTCATAAAATCTCTTTTTAGTTCTTAAAACTATGTGAAAAAACAACGAAAAATGTGTTCAGGACGCTTGGCTTTTAACTTGCTAAGTTGTTCATCCAAAAGTTGACCCGAAAAGATACTATGTTAGTTTGAAATGACAATGTCTAGTCATTTCACATATAGTGGTATGTTTTGGTTGAGTCAGTCTACGTTGTCGTTTTGGGGTGACATGAAAGTTTTTGGCTGAGTCAGCTAATGGTTGTTATGTGCATCCAAATTAGTATTTTTTATTAATTATTTTTTTTACAGAGTTAGTGCTAAAGATTAAAAAGGAGTTCCTTATGCCTGAAGAGAAATTCGAATTAGTCTTTAAATTTTTTTATTAAAATACAACTCTAATAATGTTTTATGAAGGTTTCTTTTTAGTTCTTAAAACTAACTCCTTAAAAAAAGATAACGAAAAATGTGTTTAGGATACATTGATATTTAACTTGTTAAGCTGATCGTCTAAAAGTTGACCCAAAAGCTTCTATGTCAATTTGAAACAATAGTGTCTGGCCATTTCACATTTATTAGTCTAATTTGGTTGACCCAAAAGTCTAATGTGTTTAGGATACGACTTTGTTTTGGGGCCACAAGAAAACTTTTGGCTGAGTCAGTTAGCTTAACAGGTTAATTGTTGTGTACATTCAAGTTAGTATTTTTCATTTTTTTTTTTACGGAGTTAGTGCTAAATATTAAAATAGAAACAAAGATAACAAAAATAAACAAAAAATTAGTCATAGAAAAAGAGTGAAGACACAAAAAAAGAAGATAAAAAGTTAGGTTAGTAGGACGGGGTGGCAGGCATCCCATAAAATTAATGGGCAAGTCCATCAAATTTTGGATGACTTGCTCATAGATATGCCACACTCAAGGGTTTAAGATTGCTGATTTGTCAAAATTTTGGATGACTTTGATTATATATATTAAAATCAAGAGAGGATGTGGCAGGCTGAGTAGGCAAAATTTGGTATAGAAATGTAAGTTAAGGTAAAATTATGATTGATTGAATAATTAAGTTAAGAAACTGGTAAATCAATGTAAAAAAATTCAATTTGCGCAGTAGCTTGATAGTAGTTGGTTTGATTTAGACTTTACCGTGTGATAGGTTCCTTTTTATTCAAGATAGGTGATGGGCTATTCTCAAAATTAGTGAAGTAATATTTTTAAAGTTATTGTCTTTTGTATTTTATATATTAATTACAATTAAATTTTGTCAAATAAGTCATTTTTAATTAATACACAACTAAATTATATTGGACTCTGCCTAATACCAGCTGGCCCAAAATTAGTTTTGCCTGGCCTTAAAGGTCCCGATTTTCAACCTAAATTCGATTTATATAATCATGTATTGGTTTGAATGAATCTTTGTGTATGAATCCATTTGATTTTCACTATCCCTGCCCTTGTAAGTTTTTAATGCTTGAAACTTGTATTGGTGTAAAAGCATACTACTTCAAAGTTTAAGTAGTCTCTACAAGAAACACTTCTCGTTGAAGCATATGAAATTTTTGCTTATGGTCCGTTCTTGACTAGTTGGTAGTGCTATATTTTCAATTCTGCATGGTATCTGTAGCTTTTTTTATCTGTATTTATTTATTCTATCAAACATCTTTTAACAAAGTATTTCTTACTTTACATAGACAACGTCGATTTGGGAACTGCTTGCGGCAAATATTTTAGAGTGTGCTGCCTCAGCATTGTTGATCCTGGTATCTTATGTTGTCTAGAACTTCTGATATTTGAAATTAATTTTATGCTTTTGTTGACCTAATTGTGTTGTGCCGTTATTTTCAGGTGATTCCGACATCATTAAGACAATGCCTGGCGATCAGTAGAATAGAAGCAAGTCCTTTTCTTACAAAACTTCCATTATTTGATATTTTCAATATTCAGCTGATTTGATCACATCATTAAAGAAATTCGTGTAGTCTTTAGACCATTTGGTTGTACGTGTATGTTTTTTTTTTTTTTTTTAATTGGGCAGCGATTTAGCTTATTGAGCATTGATGAATTTGAGGGTGGAAGGTTTTTGACAATTTCCATTTTCCCCAATTCAATATTTATTACATTTTCGCAATGGTTTTTGAGCATGCCATTTTCCTAGCAACATGGTTAATGCTTGCTGACCTTGAAAGTAGAGATGCGTATTATTCGATTCCTCGATTAAATTCAATTAAAAAAATTAAAATCATTTCGGACAGATCGATTCTCTTAACACGGGTTAAATGTTTTCAAAATTTTTTAATTTAAAAAGATGGCGTAGGTAATTTAAAAAAAAATGTTAGATTTGATTTTATTAATTTAATATAATTTGATTGAATCTTAGTAGATATAATTTAAATTTTTTGAGTGGTTTAAAATTTTAGTGTTAATTTTTTAAAATTTAAGTTTTGTTGGATTGGATTGATAATTTGATTAATTTAACTCAAATCTGCCGGGAAGGCTGCTTTGGCAACCTCGAAAGAAAAAGAAAATTTTTTAAGTGGGTGAAAATGTGAAATTTGGGTAGGGTATTTAGTAAAAGAAAAAAAAATTAAATAAATTAACAGATTATTATATTTAATAACAAGCATAAAAATTTGAATTTTATTTTAATAAGGTACAATAAAAAAAAATATAAATTAAATTTATATTTTTGAAGAGTATAAAAATTTTAAATTAAGAGATAATATATTTTTTAATTATTATTAATTAAATATTATAAAAAAATTATAATTTGTTAAATAATTTATAAAAAGACAAAAAAGTCTTTTAAATAGAAATAATATATCTCTCAATTTTATTTAAAAATTAAAATTTTTATATTTTATTTTTAATTTTAAAAAATTGTAAATTTAAAGAATAATTTGTAAAAAGAAAGAGATTTTCGTAATAAATAAAAAAATTAGTGAAGGAAGAAAATAAATTTTTAATAAAAAAAATTATTCAAAGAATTCAATTTAAAAAAAAAAGGTGAAGGGGAGGGAGGAGGGGAGGGGAAAAAGCTTTTCAATTGCTCACATTTTTTACTAAGATGTCGTTTGCTTGATGGTAAAGAAAAGAATAAAAATGAGAATTGAAAATAGAATGCTGTAAAAAAATTATATTTAATACATAAAATAGAATATAATACTATAAAATTTATTTAAAAATAATATTAATAAAAAAATATTAATAATATAAAAATTTATTAAAAATATTAATGATTTTAAAAAATAATTTAAATATTTTTTTTATCAATAATAAATAATATTTTTTAATTTATTTATTTATTTTTAGAATATATTTATTTTTTTGAAAAAATATTTATTTATTATTTTACAAAAAATAAGTCAGATTTTTTAAAGTTTTTTTTTAAAAATATTTTTTAATTAATTAATTTTTTAAAAAAATATTTTTATTATTTATTTAATTAAAAAAAAACTTAAATTCTATTCCTTTTACCTCATTCCTTCTCTTTTAAGTGGTAATGCATTCTCCCTCTTGTGACAAGCATTCCTATTCTATTCCCTCTATTCCACGTACCAAAACGTAAGTGATGGAATAGAATGTATATTCCCATTCCCTCCCCCTCTATTCCACGTACCAAACGATACGTAATAGTTACTTATCTGGACAGGTAGCTGTGACATAAGGTTTTCTTCTGTCCCTTGCGTGCCAATAAGAATTGCAGAAGTATTTCTTTTTCTTTTTCTTGGACTGGCAATTGCAGAAGTATTTACCTAGCCTGATTTATGTCCAAAAGCGATCGGGCTTGCCCTTTTCGGAGAGGAAGATCAGAAGTGAAGTAGCTGATAAAGTACTTCAGAACCTGGGGTTCCCTTTCACCTCATTTTGGCTGGAAGCTGCAAGATTTTAATGGAGGGTATATTGGAGTTAATGGCTAAATCGATGAAATTTTTTCTCATTTGGTGTGAAATATGGCTTGAGAAGGACGAAAAATTAGGGGGTGTTTGGTTCATAAGATCTTTCGTAGTTTTTGAAGAATGTTACGTTAGGATGCTAGATTTTTATCTTGGCATAGATTTTAGAAAAATATTTCTGAAAATATTGCATTTTCAAGCATACAAAATTCTCACATAATCTCATTTTAATTCTAATGGAAGAGGAAGAAAATGTTGTATTCTTATGAGGTGAATGTTATGTTAAAAAAGTATATGTTATGGTATGTTAAAAAAACTATTTTGCCATCTTTATTCGAGTACACTTTAGGAATAAATAATAAATAATCAAAATAAAAATACTAAAAATAAAACATAAAAGTATAAATAAAATATAAATAAATAAAAACTTAAAAAAAAAGTTATAATAAATAATGTAATACAAAAATAAATAATTAAATATTATATAACAAAATATAATAAATAAAATATAAATTAAATATAAAACTGTTATATTTAAAAAAACGCAATACACAAAAATCACATTATAAGAATGTACATTGATACGAGAATATTTAATTTTGCGACCTAACTCTCCTTTAAAGAGGTTGGATTGAGTAAATAGTTCAGGATAGTTAAGACTTAAGTGATTTTTCTCTACCTCTGAGAAACAAGAGTTTGTGTGATTCTATTTTTATTTTTGAAAACAATTTTTAATGTAAACTTCAAAAATAATTTTTGAAAATGAAAAGACAAAAATATGTTTTGAAAACATTTTATATAACTTTATTTAAAAATATAAAATATTATTTACCTTTATTCAAATTATAATTTACAATATTAAAAGATAGAAATAAAATAATATTTTATAATGTTATAATATGTAAATAACATAAATTATTAATTAAGTTGGTTAACAAATTTATTTATAAAAATACATTAATAAAAATTGTTTTCATATAATTTTAGCAAAAAAATAGAGAAATGTTTTGAATTGATCTTTGTTTTTAATTTTAAAATAAATAACAAATTTTTAGTTGTGAACATAAGTGTCACGATCCCTGTAGAAGCAGGCATGTAACCAGCACAGGAATAAGAAAAATCTCACCCCGTAAGCCTCAACCAACTGACATCAAGATACTATTGTAGCATACAACATATTGGCATATACAACAACATGCATACCATAAGAAAGGTTCAGAAATCATAAATTCACATACAATTGGCATTAAGCTAAATAATACAGGAATTATCTGTTTTTCATGCAACAAAGTTTTATAAACATTCAGATATATAGGGAAGCAGAGATCTTACTTGTAGTTCATGGAGCTACCCTTACAGATCAAAATAAAAAATTTCTAAGCAAACTAAGAGCCCTAAAGGCAATTTGGGTTCATCCAACTCCCTCAACTTACTACACAATTGGAGCTGAATATGAGTTTTTTTGACTATCTGAAGAAGAAAAAAATATGATAGAGTGAGTATAAAACTCAGTGAGTAGGTAATTCTTATCATAATGGAAACAAGATAAGCAGGGTATGAATTTTTCCTTCACAAGTAAAAATTTAGTGCAAGGAAAATATGAATGTCATATGTATCATATGTTTGAAAGATCATTTGCAAGAAAGTTTCAGTACTAAGAGGCATAAATATCAATGTTACGATATTCTATAAATAAATATAAATCAACTTTCTAAAACAATTACTGAAACTTAACTAAAAGATCATGCATCAAATAAAATTAAGAGTCTTTTATAAGAAATAAAAAATGCATATCAACAATAGAGAAAATAAATAATTAAAATAAGTTTAGAGATTTTCATAAATTAAAAGACTCTCTATTAAAATCATCACCATTTTTCAAGCGCGCAATAAAGGAAGTGTTCACCATCAATCAGGCTAAAAGCATATACTGAACAAAAACCTGTAATCCATCATACAAAAACCTGCACAATTTATCAAGCAAAAGTCCACATAATCCATCAAGTAAAAGCCCGTTATATAGAACTCGAAGTACACCAGGGTTAACACTCACTACTACTAATTTGCAATGTTTCTGATTTAGATTTTTCTATATAAGTACAATAAAAAATAGCAATAAATGCAAGAAGTAAATGAGAGATAAAGACATTTTTTAAAAATCATATCTCCATTGATCATCAATAGTCATAACAATTCTAATTTAACTTACACATTTATATCTATAGGCTCAAACATGTGCCTCATACAATCATTTATCAATCCATGTGAAATATAAAACATTACCATGACTCAACAGAATTTTTGAGTATTTTTAATTAATATCAATTAATATCAATAGAAAAATAAAGTATATATGATGTTTGTCCTGCATTTCTAAAGTTTATATTAGGAGCTATACTTTAAAATACATGTTCATAATAAAAAAGATGAGTTTCACATTAATAGTAATGTCTCATATAGATATATTAAATGAATAGTTAAAAATTATGTTATAATAATTATTATCTACTCACAACATTAGGAATTCAAGGTAGTTGAACCCTCTTTAATCACTTTCAAAGTTCAATGGTTGAATTGATGTTGAAAATTGTCTTCTACTATCTCAAAACCTAAAAAAAAATTTCGGAAAATCAATTTCTAATCAAACATCACAAAATCATTATTTATACCAGTTGAAAACACTATTCACAGTGGCCAAAAAATTATCTTATAGTCTTAAACTCTCAAATTCATCATAATATTCATATCTAAGACTAGTTATAGCAAAAATTTCAAAAATAGAGCTATCAATCATATTCATGAAAAACTCACCATGAAAGTACTGGTCACAACCCTTTGGCGTGACTTCAAAGACATTCTGATAAAACTAATTGGTGGGTTTTGAAACTATTTTTGTCACGAGTCTAACGGTCTAAAACAGTTCGTTAATAGGAGGTCTATAACTTAAGATATGAAGATTTGAAGTTGGAAGGAGAAAATAGGTGTGAAGGGGACTGCTGGTGTTGCTAGGGTTACTGAATGTGCATGCACCCTTTGCATGCCATATGGCTATATGAACGTGCACAGTGCACTTGGTACAATATTTGAAAAATGCATAGCCATCGTTTTTAGTATTAACATACACATATTTTACCTCTTTTTACTATTAATTTGGTAGATTTTACTAAAATGGCCAACTTAAAATTTGTAACCCTCTGGCTTAACTTTCATTTGCCACTGAAATCACCTAATTTAGAGATCGTATGAAGTAGTTACATACAAAATAGTGGGTAAAGGTCTAGACCACACTAAACATTTATTTTGCAATTTTTTCCCTTTATCACTCTTATTTTGGTTGAACTAGAAAAATTGTCCAACATAAAAGTTATAGATATATGTCTTAACTTTCAACAAAAATTAGAATCATATCGATTGGAGTTCATATGTGAGTGTTATATATACAACAGTGAAGAAAGGTCTGAATTACTTTAACACTTCACATTCTTCTTAACCTTTTCATATCAAATGTTTTATAGCTAGTCTCCAAATGTCTAATTTTCATCTTAAATCATGTCATATGTTATCAACAGTATTTTTATATTATCATGTTCATATTAACCAAGTATTACAGAATAAAACATAATATGTCGTATCTATACTAATAAACAACAAATGTACATAATTGTATTGAGGGTCTTTACAATAAGGGTTCGTTTGGAACACCTGATAAGAGGAATATGATATGATAGTTTATCATATCCTATTGTTATTTTGTATTTGGTGCACTAACGTAATATGATACAAATTTTTTTATCCTATCATATCTTTGAGTGTTAGTTAAAGTTTCTAACCCTATGAGATGGTTGGATTAGATAAGAATAAAATATGATAAGAAAATATAATTTATATAATTTATAATTATATATTTTAAATTTATGGACATTATTTTTTTAATTATATATTTTTGATAATTTAAAATTTATACTAATGTATAAAATAGTTAAAAAATTTATATCATATTTTAACATTATAAGAAAATAAAGTTTATAAGACTTATACACCAATGAGGAGCGATTAAGTGTTTATTATTGATATTGCTTATTTTTTCATTTATGAATATTACTTTTTTAATTATATATTTTTATAATTTAAAATTTATACTAATGTATAAAATAGTCAAAAAATTTATATCATATTTTAATATTATCTAATCTACTTCAAATACAAGATAAGATAACATAATATTATTTAATAAGTTATTTGATGCGTATCAAATAATAAATAACGTACGAGTTTATCATATTCATATTTTATCTTACTTTATCTAATCTTCTATCCTATTCATCTTTATATTATTCTAACTACCAAATGACCTCAAAAAAATTATTAGCCGACATGAATTGTTCGCTTGACAAAAGATATTTCATAAGAGCTTTGCAATTATTTGTGCTGTGTGTGTTTAAATTTGTTGGTGTCAATTTTTTTTAATTGATTTATTAATGTTTAATTTTTGAATGTACTAAGTTTGTCATGTCTCTATGTTGATTTTTATTATAAATGTGAAGCTAAAAAAATTGTAAGACTTAATTTTTTTTGAATATGTCACTAATGACTCATGGGATAAACAAATTTAGTTTTCTCAAAAAAGAAATTATTTATCAATATAAAAATCAAATAATATTTTTTCATTTTGTTTATACAAAATTCACAAGAATTTATAATTTATAACTTGTTATAAAATAAAGAAATTTGAAAACAATTTAAACAACATAATTTGTTATTAGTGTTAAACTTTGTGAAAGTGATATTTATAAATATTAATTTTATGATACATTGATGACTCAAAAAAAATTTAAATTAATATAGATTTTTGATAATGACAATTACTTCGAGAACTTTTAATACAACATAAATTTTGAAAAAAATACATTTTATAAAAAAAACTTAATCAATTATTTAAGAATGATTTTGATTGACAATCTCTCTCTCTCTCTCTCCCTTTTTGGTTTCAGTTTTTTCTATATTTTTTTTCCTAATTTGAGGCCACATGTTATGTTGAGGTGTAACTTTTAGAAGTGGGTCTATCCGAATCCAACTATACCCATTTATTGGCTGGTTCAAGGTTGGGATTCTGCATATCTCTTGCGGCAAAGCATGAATGGTTGAACAGAGATAAGGTACAAATAAAACGAATAGGAAAGTAGCTGTCGTTGCCGTGCTTCGTCAGCTCAACCATCAAGTCATTAATTGAAGTACTTGCGCGCAACAGCTAGACGCCTTGCCGCTTTCGATTCGGGAAGTTCTTGTAAACGAAGTAAACTTGCATATCTGCTGATTCTGCAGCACCTCAGAGCCAGGTTCCGAGTCTTTTATGGCTTTCATTTTCTAATTTTTGTTTTCCTCCTTCAAGTTCTGTACTTTTCGGAGCAACTTTTTTTTTACAATTTTTAGTTCTTGAGATGATCTTATGAATATTTTCACAATATTTATAAATTTGTTAAGGAAGCTTATAATTCATGAATATTTTTTTTAAAAAAATTTATAAACAGTGTAATTTAATGCAAAATAAATTATCAAAATTAAAAGAAATTAGTGTAATTTTTTGAAATTTAAAGATGTAAGTTTTATAAATTTGATGAGATGTTTTTGTTTTAATTTAAAAATAGAGAGATGGTGAGTATAATTTTTACAAAGAGTAATTTACTCTAAAAAAAACCTAGGTTATCAATTATAAAAACTTTTATCGTGTTCCCACAATTTTTCATTAAATAACTTTTTACAGTTAAGTTTTTCGAAAAGACATATTTAGAAAAAAGATAAGGTTGAATAGTATCTTTAATATTTTATTTTGACTAAGGTATTTTTGTTCAAAAAATAATTAACTTTTGCTTTGAACATTATTTTGTGATACCTATTAGGATCACATATGTATGGTGTCCAGCCCTTGTGAAGCTAGGCTAATTAATATTAATCAAGGGGATATTAAAATATGCAATAAGCATGCTAATGGCTAGAGTATTCATTGCAGCCTATATGAAATATATAGGGCGGTTGAAAAAATTGGACGAAACATAAGCGCAGTTTTTTAAGATGAATTTTCCAAAGGTTGAGTTCACACCAAGTGAAACCCCTATAAATATGGGAGTTCTTCATTTGCTCTACAGACAGCCAAGCAAAGGCAAAGAGGCAGAAGATAGAAAGAAGTCTTTGAGTGCGAGATAAAGAGTTTGTAAAACTCAAGTGTGGAGTGTGAGAAAAACATTTGGAAAATTTTGGGCATAATCACTAATGCTCTTTGATGCTGCAATAAATGAGAATAATAGTATTTGATTTGAAGAGTTTTCTTAGTAAACCACTATAATTGTTGTTGACATTGTGAAAAATGTCGAGTTTGTCCGTTGATTTTTCCCACATCATCAGAGGGCTTTCCTTGCTTATTTTATGTGTCCTTTGTGCATATTTTCAGTTCTTAGGAGTGGTAGCAGGCTGATTCAGGGATTTGGAACCACCACATTCCATTTGGTGTTTATCTTATCAATTTTGAATTTTAATCAATACTCGGGAAATTATCCATCTTTCCCGACGGTGTGGTGTGAAGTGATACTCTCTCTCCAGTATTCAGAGTTATAGCTTGGTTTCTTTTGGATGTAGACAAGCTAACGTGGAAAATTCATTTCATTCCGTTTCGCACTTTAACTAAAGTTCCGGTATTCTAAGATCCACTAAAATTACACTCCCCCTATAGTTTCAAATTGTGACAAGAATCTCTCTTGAAATTTATAAAACTTACTCTCATACTCTCTCGAGTTTTAAAACAACTCTCATACTCTCTCGAGTTTTAAAGCAACTGCACTAACCTCCTTTATTTTAAACTTTCATAAATATTCAATATTTTAATGATTTGTATTGTATTGAATTAAATTATTTATGAGTTTTTAAGGGAAAAAGTATATAAAATATAAGTTTTAATAACAATTTTATAAATGGAGGGATGGTTTTCGTATAAACTAAAATTAGAAAGTGTGATTGTAGGTTTCAAAAAACCCCAGGGGAGGTGGATGTACTTTACTCTAGTAGTAAAGCCACTAGACTTATGATGAAAAAATTGCCTAACATAGTTTATCAGATTGAATGTAACCCCAAAGGCTCTGCACTTCTGATTGTGGTTCATTCTTTTAATCTAAGAAGATCATTAGTTATGTTTGTCTCAAGATACTGCAATTTTTAAGAGAACAAAATTTTTCAACATGGTTGCTTAAATTTGACTGTTTTTTCAATTTCTTTTTTCAGGTACATGGCTGCATTTCCCATGGGTTACAAAACAGTCTACAAGGACCAAAATCTACCTATCCAAAGCATTATAAGACAGAATGACAAAAGGCCTATGTATGACTCTGTCGATATACCAAGGTCCTTCTCTTCAATTCCTGGTCTTATTTGCAGGAGATTCTATCCCTCATATGCAGTTGGAGATATCTTTACAAAATCACGCACCCAAGAGGGGATTGCACCTAGGTGTCTAGCTAACCGCCTAAGGTTCACTCAAGGATATTATTCAAATAGGGACAAATTTTCCTCAGTTTGGTATTCAGCAGAGTCTGGAACTAATGAGAAGCAACTGAGATCATTAGATTCTTATTTTGGAAAACTCCATGATAATGCAAAGCTTTCTCCTTTGGATTCATCTAATCAGGTGATACAGGTGCATCATAGAAAGGGTCAATCCATATCAAAGAATGGACTGGAGTCTCTTAATGATTATCTTGGAAAACTAAATAATGGTAAAGTATAAGTCTTTTGAGTAGTGTAGTTCCTTCTCATTTGTTACCCTTTTGTTGTTCCGGCTATCAAAAACTAGATTCTGTCAAAGCTGCAAAAAGAAAAAGGATAAAACTTAGATGCAGTTCTTTTAAATGTTTGCTATTATGTTCTTCAATTATAATATGACATTATGACATGTGGAAGAAACCTCAAGGGATTGGTTTAGTAGTCAAAGAGGTGTGCTCCCGACCTTGATTACTTGGGTTCAAACTTTGGGACTGGCACCTAGGAGAATTTATTTTCTTAAATGCACTAGGACGTTGTGGGGGTGTGCTTTTAAGACTATTAGGGGAGGGACTTAGTCTTGGCTTGAGGATATCCTTACTGTATAACCAAAAAAAACAAAAAGACATGTGGAAGAGCCCTTTTTAAGGAGTCAATAATAGGGTGTTGGGTTGGAAAAAAATGTCTACACATGTTATGTTTTTATTGAAGAACCTGATAGCAAACACTCAAATGTGACTTTTGGCCAAAGAAAACTTGTTTAAAGGGTTTGAAGAAACACTACTTGCCAATTCTCCCACAACTAAAAAGAAGCTTACACAAGAGGTTGGAAGGGATAAAAGCTTGAAAGAAAACTGCTACTAACTTCAACTTCAGTCTTTTGTCATGAGAGCCGAACAAAGTAACTATCTGTCTTTTTGTGTCCTTAACACCTTTTGCAAAGCTGAACCTATAAGTTTTTCTATTGTGCAGGTGCAAACCAAGAACCTCCTGTGCCATCTACTTACATTGAGAATTATAATGAAGACAATCGAGCGCCAAAACATTTGTCTATCAACAAAGAAACTGAACAAGGTTACTATGGGAAACAGAATACATATGTGAATATAAGAAGAAAAAAAGATGAACATGGTCCAAATTCCTTAAGAGATACAAGGCAGCAAGATGAAGCCTCCAGTCTCTACCTAATGTTAGTTCCCTGTCTTAATCAATGTTCATTTGTTCCAAGACTACTCTTTCTGTGAAATGCTCTCTCTTATCCTTCTGAGGTGTTTATCTTGCGTGCAGTGGTATATTGGCTTCAATAAACATTGCCGTGTTTCTCTTTGAAATAGCAAGTCCTATAAGGAACTCTGACTTGGAGCTGTTTTCTCTCCCTCTACTATATGGAGCAAAGATAAATTATTTGATCGTGGTTGGAGAATGGTGGAGGCTGGTAACACCAATGTTTCTGGTACAAGATTGAGAACTGGGTTCGTGTTTCCATTCTACAGTTATAAATCACCTTGTACGAAACTCATCATCATTTGCGAGAGTTGTATAACTTTAACTGCTGACATTTGATGAAAATGTGTGCTAGGTTCTACAATGCATTTGCTTTTGGCAATTAACTTCATTTTAAATGTTTAACCCACAATAGCATTTAACCTAAGAAGTATTGATATTAATATAGATGCAAGACATGACACAATACAAATAATGCAAAATGACAAATTATGTAGTGTTTGAGTTCAATTTAAAGTGTCATATCTGATATGAGTGTCAGACACATATTACAACTCTATTTTTATAATAGCAGTGCTTCGTAGCATTTAACTCACAAATTCAATCATATAGTCAAGAATTGTGAAGTTAACAACATAGTCATTGTATGGAAAGAATTGTGATGGCTCAAAATTATCATGAAAAACCATGGATAGTATAATATGATACAATGCATCATATGTATGAACTTGAGAGGAATCCTACAAAATACAAACCCATTGAAAATACTAAAATGAGAAACAGTATTTTTTGCCAGGTGCCTAAGAGTTACTTTATACCACATATTAAATTAATCTTACTGAAACTGAGTAACTTATCCCTTCTTAATAACTTTGGCATATGCAGCACTCTGGAATTTTTCACTTGGCTCTCAGTTGTTGGGCCCTTGTATCATTTGGTCCTCAAGTTTGCAGAGGCTATGGATCATTTACCTTTTTGTTGATCTACATACTGGGAGGAGTTTCAGGCAACTTGACAAGTTTTCTACATACACCGGAGCCAACTGTTGGTGGGACAGTAAGAATCATTTTACACTTTTTTTCTTACTTATTAATATAAATATGTGTTTTATGATGACACCTTTAAAGAATATATTATGCTTTCTTATTTGAGGCTGAATGAGTTAACCTCCAATAGGATAGTAATAATTATTATGGCTCAAATTGGTAGATTTGTTGTTACTAATTGTTCAATTTAAGTTCTTATATTTATTACTAAATAAATCTGCTTGATTGTACACTTACAAGTTATGACCATCATTCTTTTCATTCAATAGTTCTATACTCATGTTTCCAAGATGGAGCTATAACAATTTCATCTTTCAGCTTGAAGGCACTGTAGAGAATGATATACTAATGTGAAGTGAATTTCTGAACCCAGGCAAAGCTTTGTTGTTCCCCTAAAAGTTTGACATACAAGGTTGCTGAATGTAGTTTATCCCAATTAAATTGACTGTGTCTTCTCAAGTTCTAAAATTTTGAAGGATGACCCAAGTGGGGAACCCTGTTAATTAAATTAATTTAATCAAGCAGATACCCTGAGCAAAATTTTAAGCAAAATCTTCTTTGGACCATTAAGTTTAATGAACATAAATTATCACCAACCACCAATGGGGTTAATTTAGTTGGCAACGATTGAAGCACTTAGCTTGTAGTTTGATTCTCGCTACTAGCAGTCTCTCTTAGTAGGCCATTTATATGTACTATTATAAATCTTCACTAAGGCTTATAGCATGTTCTAACCTTGGAATGGGGTAGCCTCCCCTGACCCTAAACTTTTTACCACAAAGAAAAGGAACTTATTACCAATCTATGTGTAACACCAAGATGTTACAATTTAAGAGGTAAATTTTCTATTTTAGAGCTTCTTAGAATTAAGAAAGGTGTCTGCTTATTAAAACAACAATCATTCATATATTTTCTAATAGTGACTATGAGTTCAATCTGCATTGCCTTGGTCAGTGCTTGTATAAAGTCCACATATTCCAGAACAAGACAAATGGACAAGTTTCTCATATTCATTGCTTTTGTGTAATCTATGTGCGTCTTCTTGAAGGTTGTTAGAACTGCAATTTTTTCCCTTCTGCAATGGAACTATGATTTCAACTAAATTTTTATAAACCTTTTTGTCTGATCTTTTTTCTAATTCATCTTTCTAAGTTTAACTTCAACAAACATTCAGGGACCTGTATTTGCCATAATTGGAGCTTGGCTTACGTATCAAATGCAAAACAGAGATGTAGGTGCCAATGATACTACAGAGATCATGTTCAAGAAGGCAATCATTGTTACAGCTCTTGGTTTGATATTAAGCAACTTCTGTCCAATTGATAACTGGTATGTCTAACTTTATTTTGAGAAATTAGTATCTAAATGAAAGTCAACAATTATGGAAGAAATCTAACTTCAAAAGGAAGAAGCATATATGTAAATTTATGAAGCATAAACACTTAAATTACATGACATGACACTACTCTTTAAATTATACATATAAACAATAATTAAGCATCTTTTCAGTAAGTGGAGTCGGTTATATGGAGTAAACGACGCTACAAAGACCTATTATTAAATTATACATATATATGTCATATTTTGCCATCGCATACTATATCTGTGTCAATGGCTTTCAAAGCATGAGAGCCACAAGATCACTCTTTATTATATAGGCTATAAGAAAAATGGTAAAGGATTTACAAGTCAGACATGTGCATGAGAGCTCAAAATAGTGGAATCGAATAAAACATTGAAAAAAAAATCTATGTTTTCCCATAATGTTCTTGTGATTGGAAAATGAAAACCTTTATTTGTGGGGTGACTGGATTGTAGGACACACTTTGGAGCAGCTTTCACAGGAATGGGGTATGGCTTTTTCACAAGCCCAACGCTTCAGTTGAACGATTCATCTTCAGGAACTGGTCAAGAAGAAGGACTCAAACTTGTCAGACAATATGGTGATTCTTGCAAATCACTTTTTGTATTCACCATCTTCATCCTTGCTTTGAGCTCCTTCCTTTTCTTTATGGAGCCTCCCCTCAATACATTAGAATCAATCAACGAATTAGTAGCAGACAACCTAGTATATATGTAGATATTGGGTTGATCATGGATGCAACATGTCAGGTTTCTTCTGCAGATTTACATTTGCAACTTCCAAACAGTAATATGAATAGGATCTGTGACTATCTTGCAGTTTCCTTTTCATTCAGTTGGTAACAGTATTTTACGGTTTTGTTGGCAAAATTTTAATACAAGAGCAGAAATTTCTAAAATTTCCTTTTTTAGAGTCATTACTAATATGTTAATGCTTGAAAGCCATCAATCTTTAGTATCTGAGAAAGCTGTGCATACCAAAAGATAGATCTTCTCTTCATTCCCTTATGCCAACCTGCTGCTGTGAAACAATGCATTGGTAAACTTCTCCATTTGCCTGATGAAATACATATACGGCAGCCCAAAACTGGCTGAGATGTGCCTTGAGAGTACTACTGACCAGCTTTGAATTTTTATTTTGTTAAATCTTAAAAAGGTCCAAACCTCCAGTCGAACAAAATTTTATATATCCAAATCCTAACTCACAATTAAGTATATTTATGACTTATGAGTAGAAATGGCAAAGGATTGGGTTTGGGTTGGTTAAATAATGAATAGATCAATTATGGCTCAATTTATTATCCATTTAAAATTTTAAGGGTCATATTAGGACTCATAACCCACTTGTTGTGGGTTAATCCTAACCTATCTGTCAGCCTATTCTTCTTTTTTTCTTTCAATATTTTCTTTTCTTCTTTTATTCATCTTTCATTTTCCACACCATGGTCACACAGAAATAAAAAAATTTCTCTCTACTTGCCTCCTTTTTGGTTAGTGATGGAGACCTATATCTCCATCTAAAATATACTAAGAAAGTAATAGAAAATTACAAAAATCAATACTAAAATTATTAAGAAAATTACAAGATAAAGATAATCTAACACTTGAACTAGACTCTTTTCAAACCCCAATTTCCATATGATTTTTCATAACCCTTACCTTTGCCTTCTTTTTCTTTTTTTCATAATCAAAATCCTAACTACGTGGCCTTATAACCATTTGTCAAGTGCCCCTACTCAATAAAAGCCTAAAGCAGCCATTCATTCTTTCTTCTACCTCGGGTTTTGTCGTTACTTCACCCTCGAAGTTTCACTTTACCTTCAAGGTGAGTGGTAGAAGTAAAAAAAGGTGGCTTCTTTCCATATTGAAGTTGTTGCCCTTTTTCTTCCCTTCTTCAATCTAACTAATGAAGCTTCAGGTTCTGAGCCAAATCCATTGTTATTAATACTACTTAAGCACATGGATGAATTTTTAGCTGGTCCATAATTTATGAGGCTTAATATGATTAAAACAATATGCAAACCATTCCTTTTCTTCATCCCAATTTGTTCCTTCTTTTCTAAAATCTTGGATTAGATTATGGGCAAGTGTTTGGAGCCCAAACACCTCAAATCCAACTATAATATTCACCAAATATTTTTCCTGCACCTAGCTATTACCATGTGAACTTTGGCCTAATCTCTAATTCCAAAATTTCTTAACAAAAATTTCAATTAATCCATTATTAGTGTTGGACCTAATAGGATTAAAATAATATATAACTCTTGCATCAGTCCAAATTATTTCTTCTTCTTTATAGGCCTAGGGCAAAAGGTGGAGTCCAAACACATCAATTTCAGCCCAATTATCTTCATCATTACCTCCCTGTTCAAGACCTATTGACAACACCTCTTCTCCTTCATTGAATGGCCCCAAGAAAGGCTCCTAGTGCTCCCATATTTTTGAAATCTTCCCTAAATTAGTTCTAGCAACAATATATGCCACTTTCTCAGCATCTCCTTCTCATTCTTCATCTCCCTTGCCTTTTATTTTAATTTCTGCCCCCTTGTGTCTCTTTTCCTCTATTTCCACAGCCATTAACAGTACATGAGATTGCTTATTTTTGTAGCAATGGATTGGCTAAGTTTCTCTTCACTTCCATAGCACCGCCTTAATTTCTGTTTGAGTGCATCCTCTACCTCTGGTAAGTGTTAGAGTAGTCCTTCTGTTAGAGATGTGGATGATGCACAACACGTTGCATTTTTTGGTTCCCCAACATTTCGTGGATATGGAGTTTTGTTCAGGTTAAAAGAGTATTGTGATTGATTCCCATGGACTAGAGACCCCCAAAAAACTTGACTTGCTTTTCCCCCAACATCTCACAGTCTCCCTCTTATATGTTCACTTAAGATCACCCTTATTCTTTGTGTTCAACCTTCCTTCTCAAGGATTTCGCATTGTTTCTTCGATCAATCTTGCCTTTCAAGCCTTTTCTTGAATATTATTCCATTTCTTAACCTTGTGGACACCCTCCATTAGTTGCTTAGCAATTCTGCTCATAAGAATGTCATCTATGATTTCCTCTCTCAAACCATGCATAAATGTCTTCATTAATACTTTCTCGCTGGTGTTTTTCAATGAAGTAGACAATAGCTAGAATTGTTCGCGATACTTTGTCACATATCTATCTTGCTTAACCCTTATAGCCTAACTTTTTCTCTTTTTAGATTTTCCAATCCTGTCATCCTCTCATTTAGTTTCACGTGTTTTTTCACTAACTTCATTTCTTTGTCTCTTTCTCTATTTTTTCCACTATTTCATCCATATCGAAATTAACCATTCTCCTACAAAGAAAACCTGCTTTGATACCATTTGATGGAGACTTAAATCTCCATCTAAAACACACTAAAAAAGTAATAGAAAATTACATAAATTAATACTGAAATTATTAAAAAAGTTACAAGATAAAGGTAATCTCTAGCAATTGAAAGAGCTAGACTTCTCTCAAGACCCAATTCCCATATGATTTTTCATAACCCTCACCTTTGCCCTCTCTCCTTATTTATAACCAAAATTCTAACTACCTAGCCCTATAACCATGTCACGGCCCCTGTAGAAGCAGGTACGTGACTGGCACAAGAGTAGGATTAAATCGTATCCCGTAAGCCTAAAATCAACTGGCACCAAGTATCACTGTGATTTACAACATATAGGCATAAACAACATCATGCATACCATAAGGATGGTTCAGAATTCATAAATTCACATACAATTGGCATTCAGCCATACAATACAGAAATCATCTATTTTTCATATAACAACGGTTCTATCAATATTCAGATACGCAGGGATGCAGAGATCTTGCCTGTAGTTTATGGAGCTACCTTATAACACAAACTAAAAATATCTAAACAAATTGGGAGCCCTGAAAGTAACATGGGCTCACCATAACTCTTTTAACTCACTAAACAGTTGGAGCTGGATCTGAATCTTTTTGACTATTTGAAAAAGGAAACATTTGATGGGGTGAGTATAAAACTCAGTGAATAGGTAATCCTTACTACAACAGAAATAGGACAAGCAGGGCACGAGTTTTTCCTTCACAAATATAAAATTAAATGCAAGAAAAAGATGAATGCAATATGTATCATGTGTTTGAATCAATAACAAGAAAAGTTCAGTATTAAAAGGCATAATATCAATGTTAGAGTTTAAACTCTCTCTATATCATAACTACAGTCATTTCTCAAGTATTCAATAAAGAAACTATTCACCATCAATCAGGCCAAAAGCCTGTAGTCCATCGGGCAAAAACCCGTAATCCATCAGGCAAAAGCCCGCAAAGTCCATCAGGCAAAAGTCTGCACAATCATCCATCAGGCAAAAGCCCACACAATTATCAATCAGGCATAAGCACGCACAATCATCAATCAGGCATAAACCCGCACAAGCATCCCTCAGGCATAAGCCCGCACAATTTATCCATCAGGCAAATGCCCGCACAATTAGTTAAGCAAAAATCCATTACACAAACTTCAATATGCACTAATCAACAATAGCCAAAACAATATCAACTTAGTTTATACATTTATATCCAAAGGCCTACACATGTGCCTTATAAAATCATTTATCAATTCATATAAAATATCAACATCACCGTAAACCAATAGAGAACTAAAATATAAATGATGCTTGTTCTGCATTTCTAAAGTTTATACTAGGAGTCATATTTTAACAGAAATAAATTTCACATTAATAGTCATGTTTCATGTGGATGTATCAAATGGATAGGTAAAAATAATGTCATAGTAAGTATTATCTACTCACACACTAGAGATGTGTAGTTGAACTTTCTTGATCTCTTCCAAAACTCAATGGTCGAATTGATGCTGAAATTTATCTTCCGCTATCTCAAAACCTAGAAAAACAACTTTGGCATATCAATTTCTAACCAAACACCACGAATTCACTATTTTATGCCAGTCAAAAACATTGTTCACTATTCACACACTGTTCACGCGTATTAGTTACTGTTCATCAGAAACCCTTTTTTCATGATTTAATCCTTTAAATCATGTTTTTTAGCCAGAAAATTATGAATACACTGATGATTCTATATTCTAAACATAATTCTAGGTTCAAAATCACTAGAAAACATCAAGAAATTTTGAAATTCGAAGCTTACCCATCGCCATTACTATTCATCGTTTCCGGCGACTTTTCGATGAAATTGATCGGTGGGTTTTGAAGTACTCATTGCCACGAGTCCAACGGTCTAGACGATTCATCAATCGGAGGTCCGTAGCTCCAGTTATGAGGGTTTGAAAAGTGAAAGGAAAAATAATAGAAGGGCTGCAATTTTTTTTCTTTTCTGCTTTCTGCTCTGTTTTCTGGTTGCCTGTGCATATATGTGCAGGAGCTACAATACGCTATAGTACTTTTTTTTTTACTACTAAGGGGAATTACATTCTTCCCCCCTTAAGAAATTCGGTCCCCGAATTTCGAAACTATAAGATTAAAAATATATACAAGACTTATAACTCAAAAAGTTCTGGATACCTTATTTGCATATCGCTTTCCATTTCCCATGTAGCCTCCTCTACTGGGTGATTATGCCAGATCACTTTTACCGTTGGAATTTCTTTTGATCTAAGTTTCTTCACTTGCCTATCCACTATAGCCTTTGGTTTTTCTTCATAAGTCAAACTTTTGTCAAACTCAATTTCTTGAGGCTGTATGACATGTGAAGGGTCTGGTAAATACTTTCTTATCATCGACACATGAAAAACTGAATGAACTTCACTTAACTCAGGTGGCAAAACCAAGCGATATGCTACTGAACTGACTCTATCCAGTATTTCAAAGGGTCCAATATACCTTGGACTTAGTTTTCCTTTCTTACCAAACCTCATAATCCCTTTCATAGACGAAACTTTCAAAAATACTTTATCGCCTACGAAAAATTCTAACTCTCGTCGCCTATGATCAACATAAGCCTTTTGCCGACTTTGTGCAGCTAGCAGCCTTTCCTTGACCAATTTTACTTTATCCACAGCTTCCTGTATCAAGTCTGGCTCTAAAAGTTTAGCCTTACCTACCTCAAACCATCCAATAGGAGATCGACAACGCCTCCCATATAAAGCTTCAAAAGGAGCCATTTGGATACTTGCTTGGTAACTATTATTATATGCAAACTCTGCCAAAGGCAGGTATTTTTCCCAACTCCCACCAAAGTCTAATATGCATGCCCTAAGCATATCTTTCAATACTTGAATTGTTCGCTCGGATTGACCGTCTGTCTGGGGATAAAAGGCGGTGCTCAAATCTAGTCTCGTCCCTAAAGCCTCTTGGAAAGCTCTCCAAAAACGTGCTGTAAACTGTGGACCTCGATCAGATATGACAGATGTTGGAACTCCATGTAATCTAACTATTTCATTTAGGTAAAGACTCGTATACTGTGCCACATTGTACGTAGTCTTCACTGGTAGAAAGTGTGCTGATTTAGTCATTCGATCTACAATCACCCATATAGAATCATACCCTCTTAAAGTCTTTGGTAGCCCAGTAACAAAATCCATAGTGATTATCTCCCACTTCCATTTTGGTATTTCAATCTGTTGATGCAATCCTGCAGGCTTCTGATGTTCTACTTTTACTTGCTGGCATATCAAACATCGAGCAACAAACTCTGCTACATCTTTCTTCATTCCGCTCCACCAGTATATTTTTTTAAGATCATTATACATCTTGTTAGTTCTTGGATGAATAGTATAAGCTGATCGGTGAGCCTCCTCTAAAATCTTTCTCCTCAACTCATCCACATGCGGTACACATATGCGCTTTCCACACCTCAAAACTCCTTTTGCATCAACATTAAACTCAGAAGTATGATTATTCTTCAATGCATTCTTAAGATTGCATAGGCTAGTGTCCTTACCCTGTTTAGCCTTAATTTGTTCAATCAATGACGACTGGAGCTGTATATGAGCTATCAATGCTCCTGGTTTCTCTACCTCAAGTCTTGTCCCCTCACTTTCCAATTGATGAATGTCTCTCAATAATGGCCTTCGTAATTGTGTTATATGAGCTAGACTTCCCATAGATTTTCTGCTCAAAGCATCTGCTACCACATTTGCTTTACCCGGATGATATAAAATTGTACAATCATAATCTTTTAGTAACTCCACCCATCTTCTTTGCCTCAAATTAAGGTCTTTTTGCTGAAAGATGTATTTGAGGCTTTTGTGATCAGTATAAATCTCACAAGATTCACCGTAAAGATAGTGTCTCCAAATCTTTAAAGCAAAGATTACTGCTGCCATTTTTAAATCATGTGTTGGGTAATTCTGCTCGTGCTTTTTAAGTTGTCTAGATGCATAGGCTATAACATGCCCATTTTGCATTAGCACACAACCCAAACCTATCCTAGAAGCATCACAATATACTACAAAACCTCCAGCGCCAGGCGGAATGGCTAAAATTGGAGCCGTGGTCAAACAATTCTTTAATGTCTGAAAACTTTTCTCACATGCATCAGACCACTCAAACTTCACTCGTTTCCTGGTCAACCAAGTCAGAGGTGCGACAATTTTAGAGAAATCCTTAACAAACCTCCTATAATACCCTGCCAGTCCTAAGAAACTACGAATCTCTGTCACATTTGTAGGACGTGGCCATTGCTGTACTGCCTCAACTTTCTTGGAGTCTACCCCAATACCATTCTGCGTAACTATATGTCCCAAGAATGTGACACTATCCAGCCAAAATTCACATTTAGAAAACTTTGCATAAAGCTGTTGTTCCCTAAGAGTTTGTAAAACGGTTCTCAAATGTTGCTCATGCTCCTCAGGACTCTTTGAATACACCAGGATATCATCAATAAATACTATGACAAATCTATCCAAAAAGGGCTTGAACACCCTGTTCATCAAATCCATGAAAGCAGCTGGTGTGTTAGTCAATCCAAAGGACATCACCAAAAATTCATAATGGCCATATCGAGTTCTAAAAGCTGTTTTAGAGATATCTTCTTTTTTTATCCTCAATTAATGGTACCCTGACCTCAGATCAATTTTGGAGAAGCATTGTGCACCCTGGAGTTGATCAAACAAGTCATCTATTCTGGGCAAAGGATAATTATTTCGCATTGTTACCTTGTTTAACTGCCTATAATCTATACACAACCGTAAAGATCCATCCTTCTTCTTCACAAAAGAACTGGAGTTCCCCAAGGAGAGATACTAGGTCGAATAAAATCCTTCTCTAGTAAATCTTGCAATTGATTATTCAGCTCTTTAAGTTCTGTGGGTGCCATTCTATAGGGAGGTATAGACACTGGTTGTGTTCCAGGAAGGAGGTCAATACCAAATTCACTCTCTCGTTCTGGTGGTAATCCTAGCACGTCTTCTGGAAACACATCTAAAAATTCACTAACTACTGGAACTTGATTGATATTGGTGAACTGCTCATTTATATCTTTGACATATGCCAAATACCCTTGACACCCCTTCCTTAACAACTTCTGAGCTCGTAAAACTGAAATCAAGTTGTTTGGTGCTTCACTACGATTACATTGAATTTGGAATGAAGATTCACCAGGGATATTGAAATGTATCACTTTAAGGTGGCAATCTAAGGTTGCATAGCAAGAAGCTAGCCAATCCATGCCTAGAATTACATCAAAGTCTAGTATATCCAGCATGATCAAATCAGCAAAAGTATCTTTACCAAAAATAG
This sequence comes from Gleditsia sinensis, assembly GCA_037074535.1. Classification (NCBI taxonomy): domain Eukaryota; kingdom Viridiplantae; phylum Streptophyta; class Magnoliopsida; order Fabales; family Fabaceae; genus Gleditsia; species Gleditsia sinensis. The sequence goes on along the minus strand of CM073463.1, from coordinate 13,120,896 downwards.
AAACTTTACAAGATTTGTATACTTTTTCAACCAACAAAAATTCACCCACTGGGGTGGCAACCATGAATGGAGAACTCAACTTATCTGGACTCCTACTTATCCATTTAACAAAATATGGGGACACATATGAATGAGTAGATCCAGGGTCAAATAATACATGAGCTTGTTGTGAGCAAATCAAGAGAATACCTGTTATTACAGCATTAGAAGCTTGGGCATCTTGTTTAGTCAATGCAAAGACTCTAGGTTGGCCTCGGCCTGAAAGATTCTGACCTCGGCCCAATGATCCTCTACCTGACCCACCATAACCTACTTGGCCAGGCACTGCTCTCACTGGTTGGGCTGCTATTGGGGTAGATGGTAAAGCTGGTCGTACTGACTCTTGACTTGAGCCATGTAATTGTGGACAATCTCTCTTCATATGGCCAGGTTGCTTGCAGTAGAAACAAACACCTGATTCTCTGTAACATTGTCCAGAGTGATACTTGCCACATATTGGACAAGGGAGTCTGTTTTGTTGAATTGTCTTCGGCCCTTGCTGACTAGTTGACCTCATAACTTTTTGCCCTGACCTCTGTCCACCACCCCCAACTGATACAAGGTTATGAACTCCATATTATAATTGCAATGGTTGCTATTGACTCTGTATCTTAAGTCCTTGAGTAGTGGAACCATGCCCACCTTTAGAACTGCCATCTCTATCTCTTTTTCTTTTCTTCAGCCCTTCAATCTCAGCTAACTCTCTAGTTTCAATCATTCTTGCACAATCAACTGTTGCATCATAATTAGGGAATTGTTTCATCTGTGGTGCTACAGATTTAAACAATGGTCGAACTAGTCCATTAATAAATCTCTTGATCATTTTCTTCTCATTAGGAACTAGGTGAGGTGCATACTGGGACAACTGAGTAAAGCGGATATCATAATCTGTGACCATCATTCCTGGAGTTTGTTTTAACTCTTCAAATTCCTTTACCCGAGCATCTCTAACACTTTCAGACAGAAAACGCTCCATAAATGCTTCTTTGAATTCAGCCCATCCTAAAGGTGCTAACATAGCTGTTCTTCCCCGCTTAAAAGTAGTAACCCATACTTGCGCCATTCCTGTTAATTGAAATGATACAAATTCCACAGACTGGTTATCAGAACACCTCAAGACTTTGCAAATCTTTTCTACTGCATCCATAAACTGCTGAGAATCTTCACTGCTTGATGTCCCAGTGAATGTCGGTGGCTTCAACTTTAAAAATTGAGACAGACTCACTTCTGCCCTAATAGGCCTAATAACTTGTTCAACAGGCTCCACAGACACCGGAGCTATTGTTGTTTCTGGTTGTTGTGACCCTTTCTTACCTTGTTCTACCAATAGAGAACTAAAATATAAATGATGATTGTCCTGCATTTCTAAAGTTTATACTAGGAGTCATATTTTAACAGAAATAAATTTCACATTAATAGTCATGTTTCATGTGGATGTATCAAATGGATAGGTAAAAATAATGTCATAGTAAGTATTATCTACTCACACACTAGAGATGTGTAGTTGAACTCTCTTGATCTCTTCCAAAACTCAATGGTCGAATTGATGCTGAAAGCTATCTTCCACTATCTCAAAACCTAGAAAAACAATTTTGGCATATCAATTTCTAACCAAACACCACGAATTCACTATTTTATGCCAGTAAAAAACACTGTTAACTGTTCACGCACTGTTCACTGTTACTGTTCACGCGTATCAGTTACTGTTCATTAGAAACCCTTTTTTCATGATTTAATCCTTTAAATCATGTTTTTTAGCCAGAAAATTATGAATACGCTGATGATTCTATATTCTAAACATAATTCTAGGTTCAAAATCACTAGAAAACATCAAGAAATTTTGAAATTCGAAGCTTACCCATCGTCGTTACTATTCATCGTTTCCGACAAACTTTCGGGGACTTTTCGGTGAAATTAATCGGTGGGTTTTGAAGTACTTGTTGCCACGAGTCCAACGGTCCAGACGATTCGTCAATCGGAGGTCCGTAGCTCCAGTTATGAGGGTTTGAAAAGTGAAAGGAAAAATAGTAGAAGGGCTGCAATTTTTTTTCTTTTCTGCTTTTTGCTTTGTTTTCTGGTTGCCCGTGCATATATGTGCAGGAGCTACAATACGCTACAGTAAATTTTTTTTTTTTACTACTAAGGGGCATTACAAACCATTTGCCAAGTGTCCCTACTCAATAAAAGCTTAAAACAACTCTTTATTCTTTCTTCTAACCCTGGTTCCATCAGTAAGTCTAAATATTAGGGTACACAATTAGAAAAATGGCTGACATAAACAAGCAAACTTACATCTTGCTTGATCCTTTATCAAATCTTTTAGAGAAATGAAAGGTCTAGTATGAAAATTTCTTGGTCATATATTGATCACATAAAATGATGTAAGATCTAGGTGATACAAAGAGTGTGTTGTTTGTCTAGCCTTATATAGAGTTTCTAAGAAACTCGAAAATTCATTACAATAATCAAGCACTAACAACAAAATACTAAGTACCATATATTAAGGAAGTTAATACTAGTGCCTTATTTAATGATCTAAGGCCTTGGGTTTGAGGTTCGTGCACTATATTGCTTCACATGTTGCACTTGTGACAACAATGTGTTTAGTTTCAATTGATGATAAAAGAAATAGTGCTTTGTTTCTTTGATGACCATGAAATGTGCTTGCTTCCTAAGAAGAATGAGTAACTAGATGTGCTTTTTCTATCATCTTTTGATCTTGCCCAGCAACTAACTGTAAATCCAATCAGATTGCTTATTTGTTTAACTTGATATAAAATATTTCAAAATCCTCTTTGCTGTTGTATAATGGACTTTGCTAAGCTCACTCATAAATTGAGAAATTATGCTAAAAGCATAGACAATGTTGGTCTTGTATTAGTGAGGTAAATGAGTGATCCAACAAGCCTTCTAAAAGAAGTCTAGTCTGCTTTCCATCATGCTTCGACAGCTTCTCCTTCACACCCATAGGAGTAAGTGTTGGTTTACATTCAATCATATGAAATTTCTTCAACAAATCGATCTGTAGCATATTTTTCTTAAGAAAGTTTATTCCACGTTCTTGCTTCATTTACATACCAAAGAAATACGTCATGAGACTTGGGTATGTCATCTCAAATTTCTTTATCATAGACACCTTAAAGTCTTCTATCAAAGATTAATTTGTTCTTTTATAAATTAAATAATCAATATAAAGAGAATATTGAGTTTTGACATATAAAGAGAGTTCACGTGGGCTTCTTTTAAATCTATCTTCCTCGAATATCAAATTGAAAAGAATAAGGGGATACGTCTCTCATTCCATTTTTTCAACATGTCACTGCATCAAAGTAGTCATGTTCTATGCTTTGGTGCTATTAGAAACCATAGGCATAGAAGTTTATATGATTTGGGTAACTTTCAAATATCCTCTCATAAGGAGATTCAAAATTAAGAATGGGTTTGGGAAAGTGATTGATTAAAAGAATGATAGTTTGAACTTCAAAATACAAAAGCATGATGAAGAAGACTTGAACTGATTTTCACAATATTTTTGAGTCTTGTTTATGCAAAGCCATCATGGGGTGTGAAAAGTGTTCAATACAAAAAAGTTTCATAACAATGTCTTAATTCTGATGTTATGATCTATAAAAACTACCCTTTGAAGCGTAAATTAGTTATATTTACATCAAAAAAGTCATAGATTGTCCATGACATTCTTGCATTAAAGGTGTGAAAGAAAAAAAAAATTTACTAAATTCTTAGAACAAAAATTTCAAGGCTCCATTTATTGCATCATATAGGATAAGATCTAATAATACAAGAAGTACTAGATAATATTGTAGCTATCCACTGTATAAACCTTTACAAATGTGTTTGGAATGCAATGAAAAGCAATGGAACTTTACCCTTAGTTTGTAAATTTTAAATATGAAGAAAGGGAATCAATGAATAGGAGAGAAGTGTTTCATCCCTTTCTTCTCGGACCACACATTTTTGTTTCTTCCAAGGTAAAGAGAGAGAATACCAACGTTTAATTATGAATACATTTTTATCTTTTAATTTTTATAGCTTACTATTATATCATTTTTTTTTCTTCTAAAATCATATTTTTGCTCCAATCCTAGAGATTGGTTGAAAACATTTTCTCCCCAAGCAAGTAGTTTTTACTTCATCCATTCCTCAATTCTAATTTTGAATATGGACTTATCAATCCAAATCTAAATTTTCATATGAAATTGTCATTCTTCTTTTCTTTTTTTTGTCAAATATAGTTTGATTTTATTTTTGCAAATGAAAAATGGGATGCGATTTTCACGAAACATAAAAATTAGATACAACTAAACAATAAAAAATCAAAACTAGAAAATTGCTTCATTTCGAATTCTCCAAAGATGTCAAAGAAGGTGAGTAGTAAGATTTAACCAATTTTTATCGCCATTTATATTCTACTACACTCATAAGATCTCTTCACTATTTTATCATAGAAGAGTAAAGAAACATTGCAAATCTATATTTTGCAATACCTTGCTTTGTTGAATATTATCAGTATTATTATAAAAGACAGCACCACACGTCACTTTTATCTATAAGACAAAAACCGACAACAACTGAACTATTGAAAAAATGATGAAAGATGGTAGTATAAAAAATTTTAAAATATCGAAAAATCCTAATGACCAAAAAAACTTTCACGGTGATGGGTGTGATACTCTTGAATTATTCGTCCATAAAAGGAAAACAGTGATGGAAGAATTAATGGAAATATCTTGGATTCTTTTGATTATTTTAGGTCATTTCCACTACCACTATATTTAAAAAAAAATCTACCACTCAATCAAATTCAAACCAATTGGATTGGTTCAATTTCATTTATTTGAGTCAAATTAATTAAATAAAATTTTATTCAATTGATTAGATCGGATCAATTAGAAGAGGTGTTCAAAGCGAACCAATTGAAACGAATAAACACTTATATTATATTATATATATATATATATATATATATATATATATATATATATATATATATATATATATATATATATATATATATATCCTCAATTGTTTAGATCTTTTCAATTATTAATTTTTTTACTTAGTCTTTTTTTTCTTTTTATTTAAATTGGTATTACATAGTATTGATATTAACTATTAACATTAGTTTTAAGTTATGTTTGACAAAAATAACTTATAAACTAATTTAAAACTTAAAAGTTAATTTAAAATTTATAAGTTATACGTATACACTATTTAAAATAGCGTATAGTTTATAAGTTTTGAATTAATTTAAATTATTTAAATAAATTTATTTAACAAACATATTTAATTTAATTAAATAAACTTATAAATTAGTTAAATAAATTATAAATTAACTTATTTGACTTATCAAACACATTTTTATTGTTTCATTGTCTTTTAATTAATTATTTATTTAATTTATTCTCATAACCCAACTTGGATGCATGACTGGGCACGGTGGAAAAGCTGGGCTTTTATAGCCTCAAACATTCATGCACATAACATTAGAATTCAAAAGACAAATTCAAGGAATTTTCAAAACATCGACATTGACTTCAAACAAAAATTTGGCAAATTTTTTCTATAATTTGGAACTCTCTTGAATACACAAATAGACCAATGAGATATAGAATCACATGGAGCTCTACTCTAATAGACGTCTAAAACATGTTTACACTAACATAACATATACACAAGAGCTTAGCTCTCCAAAACATATGGCAGGAGCCTAAATTCACCATAACATTGAAACATAAATACAAAATCCTAACTACAAAAATCCATCAAGCTTTGAGCTTGCTGGAGCTTTGCGCTAACGGACGTCCAAAACATGTTTACACTAATAGAACGTGTAACAACTTTTTTTTAATTATTATTATACAATATAGAGTTCACATACACGTCATTAATCAAAATGTACGTACAACATATCAAACACATAAATATCTACAGCTTATTTATTCTGGTTGACTAATTCTGGAGATACATGTGCGGGTGGTTGCACCTTCACTGGGATCTAAGTCAACTCGACCACAAACATTTTATTTATTTCTAAAATCTGCCCATCATAGAGTAACTCGATCCAACGTGCACTAAAACCCAGAGCCATAGAAAAATATGCATAACTAATTTTCTGAACATGACATGGAAATATAATGAGAATTAAATATCTGTAAATTCAATAATAAATCATCATCAATATAGCTCAATACATCATGTTCATCTGTATAAACTACAACAAATATCTTTGGTCACATGAATGCATTTTATCTATGCACATGAAAATCGTACAGTAATGACATGTATGACAGGATTAACTATTTTCAGAATATCATATGATGACTATCAATTTATTCTCATATCAAGCTACCCCAATTAGAGTGAGTATTTTTTACTCTCCGGTACGGACTTTTCTCGCTCCGTCCGACATGGCACACTTTCTTTTTCTTTTCTCATTAACATAATCATATCTCCCTCATAAGAATTCTAAATTAAGTGATTCCAGTGGCTAAAAATCCGTGACATATATAGCTATAATTTTTATGTTAACCATTTATTTTAATTTCCTACAGAATGTTTCCAGGAATTAAAACACAGAAGCTATCCTAACATGTTCTTCCCTGATTAACCATTTTTTGACCATTACTTAATAATCGGACCATATCTACTTCATATGGACTCTAAATTGAGTGATTCCAATGGCTAAATATCTGTGAGACATAGATATACATTTTTTGTGTTAACTATTTGTTTAAATTCATTACCGATTCTTCTTAAAATTTTAAAAATAGAAGCTTAAAATTTTGCCACCCATAGCCATACCTATGCAGAACTATCTACACCAGCCCAAGTATTCAAACATACATAATATGTAATATGATAAAATAACATCCATGACCAATCATCAAAGTTATAAGGTCAAAATCCTATAAAGATGTTGCAAATTTCAAAAAATTTCTTCAAAAAAAAAATATTGTTAAATTTATTTTGAGCATTTAGTCCTCTAGACTTCTCCTTCATTTTTCTTTCTTTCTTTCTCTCCTTTCCTCACTCTACCTTGCTTCTATTTTTTTCTCTCCCTCACTTGGACGAAATTATAATGTTATAAGGGTGGGTTTTATTTAAATAAACTATCAAATAATTCACATTTCATTATCATGGGTCTACCTTATCACAATTAGGATGCACTTAGTTGATTTTTTTTGAAAAACAAACAAGTCATGTTCTTGTCTTCCTCTTCCTTAGTCAAGATATGCATAGGAAAATGAGATTTATATTTTAAAAATTATGATAATATGTTCTTAAGATAAGGGACAAGGTCCCTTTGATTTAGGGATTCATTTCCTTTTTCTTTTGTCTTAATCAAGTATGATATGTTTGCCTTTTTAGGTGGTAAATTTCCAACCCTTAAATCTTCCTTGCTTAGCTAAAATTATTTGTGTAGGATAAGGATGTTTTCTCATAATGCTATGTATTATTACCCACTTGCTAAAATTATGAGTGTATGATATAGATGTTTTGTCCTAATGTTGCTAAAATTATGAATGTAGGATATCACACCACTTGCTAAAATTATGAATGTAGGATATCACACCACTTGCTAAATTTTTGTCTTAATGCCATGTCACCTAATCTTGATTACACCATTATTTCATCATTTTATTTTTATTTTTATTTTTTATTTTTCCTCTTGGGTTTGGGCTCATTCTTGCCCATTTTCTTTACTTTGATTAAAATTCTACCTTTCATAATGAGTTTGGTCACATTTTCATGATTTTTGGGCTACTAGTCCAATTTCTATATCCTAGTCCAAGTCTATGTTTTATTTCTTCCTTAGGCTATCCTATTGGCTTGCTAAAAATCCATGTGAAGTAGAAAAACTCTATATGAAGTGTCCATAAGTGAAAGTCCAATTTATGGGTGGAGATACTAAATTTAGTAATTTTAACTCTTAAATTAGGAAAAATTACTCTAATCTAATCTTCTTAAAATTTTAAGACCTTTACTTACTTCATAAAAAATTATCTTCCTTACTTAAGAATTTCACATTTCTTTAGCATGTTTATTTCTAATATTTCCTTTTAGGTTTTCTCTCTTTACCTATTCCATTAATGTTAGAACATTTTTATGCATACACGTAAGGTGAAAAATTTCTAAGAATTATATTTCTTTAGATATCTAAAAAATTTCTATTAAATTTTATTTTCTTAATTAAATATTTATGTATCTTTATTAATAAAAGAAACGAAATTAAGGATGTTATAGAACATATACACGAGAGCTTATCTCTCCAAAACATAAAGCAGGAGCCCAACTTCGCCATAACACTCAAACATAACTACGAAAACCTAACTGACTGCAAATACAAAAATCCATCAAGCTTTGAGCTTGCTTTCTTGAAGAATATGCTTACCTCATTGTACAAGGGCATGTTCAAGATTCACGTGTGGGTTGGCTAGCTTGATTTGGAGCTGAAAAAGTTAAAGAGTAGGGTGAGTATCATAGACTTAGTGAGTATGTCATAACCCAAATTCTTGAGCACATTACCAGCATGAGAGTGAGGACTAACTCATCTCGTAAGCCGAGTGAGGGTTAACCCACATCATAAGTTTAAACCTATGGAACGCATCGTCAAATTCAGAGTTCATGTGATTCAAAACATTAAAATTATCAAAACTCTCGAAAAAAGTATTCTTTTAAAAACTTCAAACATAAATCAACATATTCTGAAAACATTGCCATTTTTTTTCATTCAACAGAATCCAATATCTGAAACATTTATGCTAGCAAAACATGCATTCAACTTAACTGAAAATGTCACTCTCATTTTATTATAAAACCATTTATCAAAAAATATACATAACTTTTACACATAGGAAGCAGGGATCATGCCTAAGGTAATGTGGAACCAACTCTAGAATATAAATACATTAAACACAAAAAGAAATCAAGCCCATCAAGATAAATTGAGCTCACCCATTATATTTTACTATTGCTTTGCAACAATTTCAGTTCTATTCTTATCTGTAAACATATAAAAAGAAGGAGTGACTCTTGCGACTCAGTGAGTAAACAATATATACTATAAAGAATAAGGACAAACAAGTTTTTCTCAAAAATACACACATGAAATCAAAGTCCAATATTCAAACATACATAACGGTCCGATGAAAAAATCTACTAAAACAAAAAATGCCTATCCCTTTTTAGGTCTAATAAGTACATAATTCCAAATATCATAGCATGTTAGAAAGCATAAAATTATGCATATCATTTATCCACACCATATTCCATCTCTTCCTTTGATATTAAAAGATATTTAGTTGCATATTTATATCAAACATAAATATTGGGTTGAAAATAAAGCTTATAGGAAAAATATTTTCTTAAAACAACACTTTTATAGAAAAAAATTTCTTATTCGACCAATATCCTTGAAAACATATATATTTTGAATTATACTTTTATCTGAAATCCAAATTAATCAATATTGAAAATATTATGATGATTTATGCTAAAAATTTTTTACTGTTTATAAAAAACTATTCGGAAATCATATTATTTGAACTTGATTAAAATTAAAGTACAACAAATAAAAGATTAATATTATTTAGAAAATTCAAATTCAAAAATAAAGAGAAAACTAAAAGTATAAGTAGTTTAATATTTCTTCATGAATCTCTTTAAAAAAGAAGAAAAGAAAAAGAAAGTATTATCTTCTTCAAACATTATTTCATTTTAAAAAGAAAAGGAGAACAACAAATATAGACTAAATGGCCTTATTTTACTGGAAGTATGGTTTAAAGAGAAGAATAACGGTTGAAGGAAGAAACTATATTTAAGGTATAATCTTCAAAAACAATATAGACAAACATAATTGTTAATAGTTAGAAAATCTTGGGATAATAGTGACAACCGAAATGTAAATTTAAAAGAAAGCAATAGTTTTTTTCTAATAAAAAAAAATTCAAAATCCAAAGAAGAGTTTTTATTAAAACGACAGTTAAGCCTTAGTAATGATAAACATACAAATTTATAAGAAATTTGACATGCTATAAAATAAGCATATTTTTGACATGTTTTAAATTGCTTTTTATTTAATTTTAGTAGAAAATAGATATGAATTGATTGAGTGTTCTATTTTGTGTTTTAGGAATAATAAAGAAGAAAAAAAGAGAAAAATAGAGAGAAAATCATAGAAAAATGCTGATTCCTGACCTTTTGTCACTAATTGAGGCATATCTCACTCATTCGGACTCCGATTAAGGTGATTTCAACAGCTATGGAAAGAAGAGACATAGAGCTACAACTTTCATATTCGGCACTTCGGCAAAATACAGAAGATTCTAGGCGCCGTAGTGCTCACAATGGAGCACCGCGGCGCCACGATAAGGAAATCTGGAGCGTCGCGGCGCTGTGCTACCCAGGAGGGAGCGCCGCGGCGCCCGATCATGTTCGACGTAGCCCACCGCGGCATTGGCAGGGAGCGCTGCGGCGCACCGTGGCAGGATCTTTGTAGCACCGCGGCGCCCGTGCGCCGTAGGGGACTTGCTGATTTCACGATTTTAGGTCGTTTTCGCTCAAAATTGAAGGGAATGGACGGGAATTTGACCTAAAATACGTTCTAACTTTGATTAGGAGGAGGAAAGTCTATAAAAGGGAGAAAAGCAACCAGAGAAAGAATCCAATTCTAAATCCAATTCTTCATCTACATTTTTCAATTCTTCTTTAGAGTTTCTTATAGCCCTGTGTGGCTAGGTCTTTTAGTTGGTTGAGGTGAGTTGAAACCTCAAGGGATTTTTATACATTGTGAGATGTGGATCTGATGTTATTATTTCAATTTGTTTTGAATATTGATTGTTCATCTGTTCTTATTCTTAATGATTATTCATATGATTGCTAGGAGGCCTACTAGTATTTCGTCTGTTTTAATCTACCGCTGAATTGTGTTTTGAACAAAGTCTTTAATTCTGCGATTCGTGAGGCAAATAGGTTTGAGGGTTTTGGATTATAAATCATTGAACCTATGATGAATGATTGACTAAATTAGATATAGCCGATGCGTTTATATTTGTTTAGCTCTGTCAGTTTCTCTAGTTCTTCATGCGGTTAACAAGTTATATTTTACCGATGTGCTAAAAGATGGCTTGTTGATTAGGGTTTTATTAGTGCGATTGTCATTAATTTGCTAGGCTTAAGGAGAAATAGGTTTAAAACCCCAATGATAGATATTCATTTATAGATTGATTATGTTGTCGATGATCAATGTAATCCTTTGACGGTGGATACTAATCGAAACCAACGTCTTTATCATTAATCACCCTCGCTTATTTATTTTCATTATTGTTTACTTTACTTAACTTGCGATTATCAATTCTCCCTTTTAATCACATAAGGTAATTCCAGTCTCTGTGGGATCGACCCTTACTCCCACTACTACAGGTTAGTTTTGAGGTAAGGTATTAATTTGGGTGCACTTGCGACAGTGCGCACCAAATTTTGGCATCGTTGCCGGGGACTTGCATCATTAATTTTTGTGATTTTTTTTTATTTATGCCTGTAACTCGTTCTTCTAATTCTTGAGATTTACAGTTCAATCCAAATATTAGAAAATCTGTATACAGGCACAGAAGAGAAATTCAAGAAGACGTTGATCAGGATAAGGAGGAAATAATCATGGCTAGACACCCCACTCTGAAGGAGCTTGCAGCTCTTGATTTGCATCAACAACCCTTATGCATTACTTTTCCTAATCTTGATGACAATGTTAATTTTGAGTTGAAATCTGGATTAATTCATCTCTTACCAAGTTTTCATGGTCTTGTAGGTGAAGACCCGCATAAACATCTGAAGGAGTTCCATGTAGTATGTACCAGTATGAAGCCCCCTGGAGTAACTGAGGAACAAATAAAACTCAGGGCTTTTCCTTTTTCCTTAAAAGATTTAGCCAAAGATTGGTTGTATTATTTGCCTTCTGGTACTATCACTACTTGGAATGAGATGAAAAGAATATTTTTAGAACGTTATTTTCTTGCATCTAGAACCGCTACTATTAGGAAAGAAATATGCGGCATTAGACAATTGCATGGTGAAACACTTTATGAATATTGGGAAAGGTTTAAGAAACTTTGTGCAAGCTGCCCACATCATCAGATTAGTGAGCAGCTACTAATCCAATATTTTTATGAAGGTCTTATGCAGGGAGATTGGAGCATGATAGATGCAGCGAGTAGAGGAGCACTAGTAGATAAAACTCCTGAGGCAGCCAGAATCCTGATATCAAATATGGCTGCCAATTCACAACAATTTGGCGTTAGGCATGATCCTCCTATTAGACATGTCCAGGAGGTAAGTACTACTTCTCTTCAGAATCAAATATCTGAACTTACTTCTCTTGTGCGTCAAATGGCTACAGGTACACTACAGCAAGTTAAAGTATGTGGAATATGCTCAGCCACAGGGCACCCAACTGACATGTGTCCTACATTTCAAGAGGAATCCACAGAACAAGCGAATGCTGTAGGAGGTTTTCCTGGCCAACCAAAAAGGTATGATCCATATGCCAATACATACAATCCTGGATGGAAGGATCATCCCAATTTCAAATATGGGAATGCACAAAATAGGCCTGCAGGACAAAATTTTCAACAAAATCAGCAAGCCTATTATCCTAGACAGAGTGCAACCCAGGATCAACAGGTAAGTAATCCGTTGGAAGACATTGTGAAAACTCTTGTACATAACTCTCATCAATTTCAGCAAGAGACAAGAGCTAGCATTCAGAACCTGACAACTCAAGTAGGTCAGTTAGCAACTACAGTGAGTCGATTGGATGCTCAAAACTCAGGTAAGTTACCTTCACAAACTGTGGTGAACCCCAGAGAGAATGCTAGTGCAATTGTTTTAAGGAGTGGTAAGGAGATTGAAAGTCCACCAGCACCCTCTTCTCTTAAGAAAACTGAAAAATCAATTAAGGAGAATGAAGCACCTACAGGTAAGTCTCCTTCTAATTTAAATTATGAAGTAGTGCCTCCTTTTCCAGAAGCTCTTAAAGAGAATAGGCTAAATGAGAAAACTTCTGAATTGTATGATATCTTTAGAAAATGTGAAGTTAATATTCCCCTCCTAGATGCTATTAAGCAGGTACCAAGATATGCAAAGTTCTTGAAAGAATTATGCACTCAAGAAAGAAAGCAAAAATTGAAGGGGTTTGAAAAGGTTCAAATGAGTCAGAACGTATCTACCATGATACAAACAAAACTCCCCACTAAATGCAAGGATCCAGGTATGTTTACCATTCCATGTAAAATTGGGGATACTCATGTTGAAAAAGCTATGTTGGATTTAGGAGCTTCCATAAATGTCATGCCATATTTTATATATGCTTCCTTGAAATTAGGACCATTGAACTCTACTAATGTGGTTATTCAATTAGCTGACAGGTCCACTGCATATCCTAAGGGAGTAATTGAGGATGTTTTGGTACAGGTAGATGATTTGGTTTTCCCTGCAGACTTTTATGTTTTAGACATGGAAAATGGGGATTTTACATCCCCAATATTATTAGGGAGACCATTTTTGAAAACCTCAAAAACCAAGATAGATGTTCACAATGGCACACTCACTATGAAATTTGATGGTGAAGTAATAAATTTTAATATGTATGAAGCCATGAAACATCCAGGTGATGATACTCCTGTTTATTCTATAGATATCTTTGATTCCCTAGCACATGATGTATTTGAATTAGATGGACAGGATAAATTGGATGTGATTGTGAGCAAATCCATAGAAGAGGATGATGGTGAGATAGAATTGGATGAAGAAACGAAAGAGGAACTGGCTGCACTAAATGGTTTTTCAGAAGAACCACCAACAGGTAATGTTTCTTATATAGAATTACCAATTTCTGATACTTCTCTTTTACCTTCTGTTGTGCAGGCTCCTACTCCTGAACTGAAGCCACTCCCTGATCATCTCAAATATGTATTCTTGGGAGAGGGAGAAACACTTCCTGTTATTATCTCCAACAAGCTTGAAAATGATCAGGAGGCAAAGCTAATCCAAGTTCTTAAAGAACACAAAACTGCAATAGGTTGGACCATAGCTGATCTTAAGGGAATAAGCCCTTCTACATGTATGCATAGAATATTGATGGAAGAAGGAGCTAAACCATCTAGACAGCCCCAAAGAAGGCTAAATCCACCTATGATGGATGTAATGAAGAAAGAAATTCTTAAATTGTTGGAGGTTGGGGTAATATACCCTATTTCAGACAATCATTGGGTTAGCCCAGTGCAAGTGGTTCCCAAGAAAATAGGAATAACTGTGGTGAAAAATCAAAATGAGGAATTGGTACCCACCCGGATTCAAAATGGGTAGAGGGTTTGTATAGATTATAGAAAATTAAATTCTGTAACCCATAAAGATCATTTTCCTTTACCTTTTATTGATCAAATGCTTGAAAGATTATCTGGTAAACCTTACTACTATTTTCTTGATGGTTATTCAGGCTATTTCCAGATTGCAATTGCTCCGGAAGACCAGGAAAAGACAACCTTCACTTGTCCATTTGGGACATTCGCATATAGGCGCATGCCATTTGGGCTTTGTAATGCCCCTGCCACTTTTCAAAGGTGTATGGTTAGCATATTCTCATATTACCTTGAAAAATTTATTGAGGTATTTATGGATGATTTTTCAGTTTATGGGAATTCATTCGATGATTGTTTGCATAAACTTTCACTAATTTTGAAAAGATGTCAAGAAACTAACCTTGTTTTAAATTCTGAAAAGTGTCATTTTATGGTTGAACAAGGTATAGGTTTAGGTCATGTTGTCTCAAAAAGAGGAATAGAGGTAGATAAAGCAAATATTGATATTATACAAACTCTACCTTATCCCACTTGTGTGCGGGAAGTTCGTTCTTTTCTTGGTCATGCAGGTTTTTATAGGAGATCATAAAGGACTTTTCGAAGAAAGCAGCACCTATGTGCAAATTGCTTCAGAAGGATGTCTCTTTTGAATTTGATGGAGAATGCAGGAAAGCTTTTGACAAATTAAAAGAGTCCTTGATTTCAGCTCCAATCATCCAAGCACTAGATTAGAACATCCCTTTTGAAATTATGTGTGATGCCAGTGACCATGCAGTTGGAGCAGTACTAGGCCAAAGGATTGGAAACACATCCCATGTGATATATTATGCCTCCAGAATACTGAATGATGCCCAGAAGAACTATACCACCACTGAAAAAGAACTCTTAGCTGTAGTCTTTGCATTAGGAAAATTTAGATCATATTTAATATGCACTAAAATTATTGTTTTTACTGATCATGCAGCTTTGAGGTATTTGGTGATGAAAAAGGAGGCTAAACCTAGGATAATCAGATGGGTGCTACTGCTTACAGAATTTGATTTAGAGATTAGAGACAAGAAAGGGTCTGAAAATAGTGTAGCAGATCACCTAAGCCGCCTGACACATGTGGAAAAAAATTGAAAATTGAAGAATTATTCCCAGATGAAAATTTATTTTCAATTTCAATTCATATGCCATGGTATGCAAACATTGTAAATTATCTGGCTACTAATCAGTTACCTCCTCTTTTGACCAGGGCAGCTAAAAATAGGATCAAAAGTGACGCCAAATACTACATATGGGACAATCCTTACATTTGGAAGCAATGCTCAGATCAAATTATAAGAAGGTGTATTCCTAATTCTGAAGTTTTATCCATTCTAACCTTCTTCCATTCTTATGCATGTGGTGGATATTTTGGAGCAAAAAGGACAGCAAAGAAAGTTTTAGATTGCGGTTTTTACTGGCCTACCATATTCAAAGATTCATACCATTTTTGTAAGTCATGTACAAACTGTCAAAAAACAGGTAATATCTCCAGGAAAAATGAGATGCCTCAAACACCAATATTGTTTTGTGAAATTTTTGATGTTTGGGGCATTGATTTCATGGGACCTTTTCCTTTATCAGCTGGATATAATTATATTTTGTTGGCTGTGGATTATGTCTCAAAGTGGGTAGAAGCTAAACCCACTAGGACTGATGATTCTAAAGTGGTTGCAGATTTCATTAAATCCCAAATCTTTTCAAGATTTGGGATTCCAAGAGCTTTGATAAGTGACAGGGGAACACATTTTTGCAATAGGACTATTGAAGCCCTATTAAAGAAATATAATGTCACTCATAAATTGTCAACTGCATATCACCCCCAGACCAATGGGCAAGCTGAGGTATCCAACAGAGAAATCAAAAATATCATTAGTAAGACAATAAATCCCAACTGCAGGGATTGGAGTCTCAGATTAGATGATGCTCTATGGGCATACAGGACAGCCTATAAGACCCCAATTGGTATGTCCCCATACATGTTAGTATTTGGTAAAACTTGTCATCTTCCAGTTGAATTGGAACATAAAGCATTTTGGGCTATAAAGAAATTTAACATGAATGTGGAAGAAAGTGGAGAATGCAGGAAATTACAACTTCAGGAATTAGAGGAAATTAGAAACGAGGCCTACGAAAACGCAAATATTTATAAGGCCAAAACTAAACTCCTACACGATCGTATGATTTCACGTAAGGAGTTTAGCAAAGGACAGAAAGTTCTCCTCTACAATTCTAGGCTCCGATTGTTTCTAGGTAAATTTCGTTCTAGATGGGAGGGACCATTTGTTGTTACTGATATTTTCCCTCATGGTGCAGTTGAAATAAAGAGCATGGATAACCAGCATAGCTTCAAAGTCAACGGGCATAGGCTTAAACCTTACTATGAAGGATTTCAACAAGAGGAAGCACAATGGATAACTTTTCAAGACCCTCATTGATATTTTTTTGGATATATGTCGAGTCAACGACGTAAAACAAAGGCGCTGGTTGGGAGGCAACCCAACATCCATTCTTCTTCTTCTTAATTTTTCTTAAAAAAAAAAATTATGAACTGCAGACGCGCACATGCGCCGCGGCGCCCAAAACTAGCGCCGCGGCGCTCTCTATAAGAGCATCGCGATGCTCTTCGTCCTCTCCCCTCCGTTTTTGCCTCCTTTGCAACTCCAAATCCATTTTCTTGCCTTCAATAACCCATAACCACCTCCCATTATGTTATCTTGCTGAAATTACATGATTTTTCATCTTCTTTTGCAGGATTAAATAATTCTTTCAGCTTTTGGCTTGGATTCAATGGCAATTTTCTAGGGTTCTCAAGCAATTTTGATCTCACACTTTCCAGCCACAAATCACGCTGAATTTGGTACGATTTACTTTGTTTATCCTACTGAAGTTGATCTCTATACTTCATTGCTACTAGTTTTCACTGCATTGGGACTTCAAGCTACGAATCTACCATCCATTCTCTCAATTTTTCAAGAGCGCACACTAGGTGTTTGATAAAATGCCCCAGTGAATCTGCCAAGTGCAATGGCCCCAAAAACTTCCAAATTAGGCATCTCAAAGAGGAAGAACAGAGCTGAGGACCCTCCAGCATTCGACATTGTGGATTTTGTGACTGAAGCGGTTTATCAACACCACATCAAAGTGGTGGTGCATAAACCTATAATTCCAGAACGTGGATTTCTTATCACCGAAGGGCTACCTCACAGAGACAATATCCTCCATAGGCATTGGGAGATTTTCTGCAAGAACCCAGAACGAGGAGTTATTCCCGTAGTACAGGAGTTCTACTCCAATGCTACAGTTCACGAACGTCATCAAGCACAGGTTAGAGGCAAGATGGTGCCATTCACTCCGCACGCTATTAATGAATTCTATTCCCTGCCTAATATTGAGGATGATGAATATACGGCGCTTCTTCAATCCTACATTGACTTTGATGACGTTATTTGCACTCTATGCTACAGGGGGGCCTCCTGGAAATTGGATAACAATGGCCATCCGTTATACCTTGCTAGAGCTGACATGAATAAAGTGGCTAAAGTATGGCACTATTTCTTGTCAGCAAGATTCATGCCCAGCCTCAACATGAGTCAAGTCAGATGGGAAAGGGCCATTTTGCTTTATGCAATACTAAAAGGGCTTTCTATTGATGTAGGTAAGGTTATTTATAGGCAGCTGCTCGGCTGTATCAGTGCTAGAGGTGGATCCCTATTTACCCCTAGTTTAATTACTGGTTTATGTCAGAAAGCGGGCATAAGCTGGGATTCTACTGAGGCTCTCATTCACCCGATGAAGCCAATTTCCTATGCAGACATCCAAAAATACAAGGGTCATAAAGAAGCAGCAGAGGAGGAGCTAGGGATTCAGCCAATACCTACAGAGGAACCGGGAAGCAGCTCAGCTCCACCACTATCCCAGCATACCATTGAAGATTTATGGGAGCGCACAGAGTGTCTAAGCCACCAAATGAACGATCTGGCCCTTTACCAACACTCTATTGCATAACATCATCATGCATTTTTCAGCCAGTTAGCTCATGCCCTGAACCTCCCCATTGCATTCCTGGCACCTCCTGCACCAACCTTTAGGCCTGGTCCCGAGCATGATGAGATGGATGGCGACAATTAATCAGCGAAGTTTCATTGAACCCCTCCTTATGTTTTTACTTGTCCCTATTATATTTTCTTTTATATTCTTACATTGGGGACAATGTATGTTTTTAAATGTGGGGGGGTCACTTTATAATTCAGCTGGATGACTGTATAATATATCATACACGTGTGCACTTTCCTACTTTGATGCATTTTATGATATGTGCACTTTTAATCTTGTCATGAGGTGAGCATGTGAACAAAATTTCAATTTATGAGTTTGCGATAGCTGAACCAATAGCCAATGATATAACTGTTTAAATTGCTTATAGCTCTTGGGAGATGTAGGAAAGTCATAATTATGTGTAATTTTAAATTCTTTTCAATTTATGATTACCTATTTTCTAAAAATCCTGAAATTCTTTTGCACAGTAATTTTAGATATTTAATTTGTCTTTTACTTAGAAAAAGATTATATAACTCAAAAATATTTTATGATCTCATTTAAATTTCTAGAACTTATTTAAATGCTACTTGAGGCGAAATCCTAGGCTAATACTAACAATTAGGAGATGATTTAGGCATTTTTTTTATGAGATTGAGCCTTTCAAGCTTAACCTAAACAAGTAAATATCTTTAGAACCTCTATTTTGAGCTTAATTAACATTTTATTCTATACCCACAAAACAGCCAAGACCAAATTTTTGTGATTAATACCTTTATTTTTCTACCTGATTCACTCACTCCATGATTATTTTCTGAATATTTGTTTTATAGATCTACATTAATGAAATGGTGGAAGGGTGGAGCAAGGACAAAAGAAAGAAAGAAAAAGAAAAATATATATATATATATATATATTTATATTTTCTCAAAAGACTAATGAAAGTCTATCCAGTGATTGAAAAAGGAAGAATTAGAGAATCAAAGAAAAGTAGAATGCAGAAAAGCAAGGAAATAAGTGTGGGGGAAAAACTTCCCCAATCTTAAGAATTAGCTCAAATAGATCCGAGTTAATCATGTGATGTTGGGAGATTGAGCTTTAAAATTATATCTTTTATCTCACCCCATAGCCTAGCCACATTACAAGCTGAGTTAAGTCCTTTTGATCCTAAGAAATAGTTTTAGCTTACACTAGTGGAGAGTAGCATGAAAAATAAGCCTATGGAAATTTTAAATAGAGAGCCATCCTATAATTCTTGAGATATATAAGCTCATTTAGGTAAAATAAAATAAAATTATCCAAAGACACACACACACTATGGATTTTAGGGAATAAAATTATAAATTGCATTTGAATTAAATGTTGCACATGGTCATGAAAATTTTCTGAAATTTCTTCAAGAGCATAAAATTTTCACTATGAGGCAGCATATTGGTAAGCCATTCACTCATTACATATATTGAGTTCTGTTTACATGAATCAATGTTTGCTTGAGGACAAGCAAATGAGTAAGTGTGGGGGTATTTGACATGCTATAAAATAAGCATATTTTTGACATGTTTTAAGTTGTTTTTTATTTAATTTTAGTAGAAAATAGATATGAATTGATTGAGTGTTGTGTTTTGTGTTTTAGGAATAATAAAGAAGAAAATAAGAGAAAAATAGAGAGAAAATAATAGAAAAATGCTGATTCTTGACCTTTTTTCACTAATTGAGGCATATCTCACTCATTCAGACTCCGATTAAGGTGATTTCAGCGGCTATGGAAAGAAGAGACATAGAGCTACAACTTTCATGTTTGGCACTTCGGCAAAATCCAGAATATTCTGGGCGCCGCGGCGCCACGATAAGGAAATCCTGAGTGCTGCGGCGCTTAACACAACGCGCCGTGGCGCCCGATCATGTTCGACGTAGCCTGTCGCGGCATTGACAGGGAGCACTGCAGCGCCCCGTGGCAGCATCTTTGTAGCGCCGCGGCGCTCGTGCGCCGTAGGGGACTTGCTGATTTCGCGATTTTAGGTCGTTTTCGCTCAAAATTGAAGGGAATGGACGGGAATTTGACCTAAAATATGTTCTGACTTCAATTAGGAGGAGGAAAGTCTATAAAAGGGAGAAAAGCAACCAGAGAAAGAATCCAATTTTGAATCCAATTCTTCATCTTAGTTTCTTCCAGTTCAAATCATCCAATTGGAGAACGACAATGTATTCCATATAGTGCCTCAAAAAGAGCCAGTTGTATACTGGCTTAATAGCTATTGTTATAAGAAAATTTAGCTAGGGATAAAAATCTTTTCCAACTTCCTTGAAAAATCAAGCACATATGCCTAAAGTATATCTTCTAATATTTAAATGGTCTACTCAGATTATCCATTTGTTTAAGGATGGAAAGCATTACTAAGATTTAACTTCGTGCCTAAAACTTCTTGGAAGGCTCTCAAAAAATGAGCTGTGAACTGTGATTCTCGATAAGAAATAATCGATATTGGTACTCCATGAAGTCTCACTATATCATTTAAATACAGATTTGTATACTGAGCTACATTATAGGTAGTTTTCACTGGTAGAAAATGTGTTGATTTAGTCAAAATATCAATGATCACCCATATAGAATCAAACACTTTTGATGTTTGTGGTAACCCTGTAACAAAGTCCATGATTATTCTTTCCCTTTTTCATTCAAGTATTTCTATTTTTTGATTTAACCCCGTAGGCCTTTGATGTTCTGCCTTCACTTGTTGACATGTTAAACATCGAGAATTATAATCAACTATATCTTTCTTCATACCATCCCACCAATAAATTTCTTTTAAATTTTGATGCATTTTAATTGATTTAGGATGAAAGGTATATGTAGATTGATGGGCTTCTTTTAGAATCTCTTTCTTGAGTTTTTCTTTATTAGACACATATAGTCACTTACCCAATCTCAAGATTCCTTTAGAGTTTACAGTAAATTCAGCATCACTACCATTCCTCATTTCTTCAATTTTTTTACATAAATATGCATCTTTTTCTTATGCCCTTTTCACCTATTCCACCAAGGACGATTGAAGCTAAATATGTGCTAATAATATCCCAAGCTCCTTTACTTCTAGTACTACCCCATGACTTTTTAACTTATACATTTCTTTAACCAACAATCTCCTTAACTCGATGATATGAGTCAAACTACTTATAGACTTTCTGTTTAATGCATCTGCCACTACATTTGCCTTGTTGGAATGATACAAAATAGTGCAATCGTAATCTTTAAGTAGTTTCATCTATATCTTTTGTCTCAAGTTAATATTTTTTTCCTAAAAGATGTATTTGAGACTTTTGTGATCCATATAAATTTCACACAACTCATCGTATAGATAATACCTCTAAATTTTGAAAGCAAAAATCACTGTTGCTATCTCCAAATCATGTGTCAGATAATTTTGCTCATGTTGTTTAAATTGCCTGAACACATATACAATAACTCGACCGTGTTACATTAATACACACCCTAATCCAATCGTTGATGTATCACAATATACTGTGTATCCTCCGATACCTGAACGAATAAATAAGATCAGTGTCGTAGTCAAACATTCCTTTAGTTTATGAAAACTTTTCTCACATTCTTAAGGTCAACTTGAATACCATCCTCCGATACCTGAAAGAATAGATAAGAATGGTATTCAAGTCAACCTTAAGACCAGTGTTACACTACTTCCATCTTCTTAGGGTCGACTTGAATACCATTTTTGGTAACCACATACCTTAAGAAAGTAACACTACTAAGTCAAAATTCACATTTTGAAAATTTAGCATACATTTGGTGTTTTCTTAGAGTTTGTAAAACCATCCTTAAATGTTGTTTATGCTCCTTTGAACTCTTTGAATATACTAAGATATCATCTATAAACACAATAACAAACTGATTTAGGAAGGGTTGAAATACTCTATTCATCAAATTGATGAATGTAGTTGGGATACTTATTAGACCAAATGATATCACTAAGAACTCATAGTGCCTGTACCGAGTCTTGAAAGCAGTTTTTGAAATATCCTCATCCCTTATCCTTAATTGATTCTCAGATCTCAAATCAATTTTTGAAAAATATTGAGCACCCTGTAACTGGTCAAACAGATCATCTATACGAGGTAATGGGTATTTATTATACACTGTCACCTTATTCAATTGTCTATAATCTATGCACAAACGTAATGACTCATTCTTCTTTTTCACAAATAAGACTAGAGTAAAAATACTTTCCATGTTCAATGTAATAGGGCTGCTAGTACACGTGTTGCATGCGTCACCTACAGGGGCTATGTGAGTGCTTCACGAACATAGAGAAAAGAAGTGCATGGCGATGCGTGAGGCTTCTCTAGAAGTGATATGAGTCTGAAATTTGAGATCTCAAAGTTGTTTCACCTCTTAAATCCATCTATAGTGTTAGTTTTCTATTTTGAGAACTCTAAATAGTTTCATAACTCACTATTTTAGGGGGACTTCTCCTCCATTTTTCGGCAGATTTCTGACCAATTTTCTAAAATCTAATCATATGGATTTGTAGATCTCTTTGTTTTGAGTCTGATGTTGGTGGTGGTATTGAAATTCGAGGTCCAGAAGTAGCAAAATCTTAAAGAGAAATTTTGAGATTTTTAGAGAGAGAAAGCAGGGAGAGAGAGGGTTCATAATTGTTTTCCAGCCTCCTTGTGTGGTAGATGGTGTAAAAATATATGAGGGACCATTTAGCAAAATTACAATTATTGGGGGATGTCCTTGCAATTTTATTATTTACATTTTGATCCCTAAACTTTTAAAAAATTAAATTTTGGCCCCAAAACTTCCTCATATTATCTTTATAATTCTTTAACAAATGTGATAAATAAACATATTTTCAATGGTACTTATCTCCATTTATCATAAAAGGGATTTTTATACATTGTGAAATGTGGATCTGATGTTATTATTTCAATTTGTTTTGAATATTGATTGTTCATCTGTTCTTATTCTTAATGATTATTCATATGATTGCTAGGAGGCCTACTAGTATTTCGTCTGTTTTAATCTACCGCTGAATTGTGTTTTGAACAAAGTCTTTAATTTTGCGATTCGTGAGGCAAATAGGTTTGAGGGTTTTGGATTATAAATCATTGAACCTATGATGAATGATTGACTAAATTAGATATAGCCGATGCGTTTATATTTGTTTAGCTCTGTCAGTTTCTCTAGTTCTTCATGCAGTTAACAAGTTATATTTTACCGATGTGCTAAAAGATGGCTTGTTGATTAGGGTTTTATTAGTGCGATTGTCATTAATTTGCTAGGCTCAAGGAGAAACAGGGTTAAAACCCCAATGATAGATGTTCATTTACAGATTGATTATGTTGTCGATGATCAATGTAATCCCTTGACGGTGGATACCAACCGAAACCAACGTCTTTATCATTAATCACCCTCACTTATTTATTTTCATTATTATTTACTTTACTTAACTTGCGATTATCAATTCTCCCCTTTTAATCACATAAGGTAATTCCAGTCTCTGTGGGATCGACCCTTACTCCCACTACTACAGGTTAGTTTTGAGATAAGGTATTAATTTGGGTGCACCTGCGACAGTGCGAACCAAAATCCAATAAAAATCTATTATAGAGTAATCGTATCACATCTTTATTAACAAAGTAAGAAATAAACTAAACAAGATACATATAGAAGAATAAGAATAAGATAGCTAAAAATAAAATATTTCAGTAATTTGCATAATAAAACAAGTCTAATTAAAATCAATAGCTAGCGTAACACAATTTAAATTAAAACACATTTTGCTTGAAAGGTTAAATCATATAAATAAATACTTGAACAATTTTTGCTTAATGTCCATAATTTTCATAGAATTAGATAAATTTGGAACCACTAACTTATTAGACCAGCACATGTAACATCCTCAGAAAAAATGTCTACTTAATATATATTAATATCTTCCTAAATAATTAAGATGAGAGTAAAATAGTTGGAGATGATGGAGATAGAGATTTTAAATAAAAAAGTCAAATAATTGCTCCTTTTTTTATTTTAAAAGTGCTTAGGTTCATTTTAATTAAAATGAAGGGAAGATTGGTATGAAAGTAAATTCTTGAAATTTATATGAGATAAACTAGTCCTCATAGGTTCAAGAAAAATATTCATTTAGGAAAGAGAGGATGAATTACAATTGTTGAAAAATAAAATATGAATAAGAAACATAAAAGTGGATTTTTGGAATAATTAAGTGTAGGAATTAATTATACAAAAATGGCATATTCAAATTGAAGAATTTCTCCTCACTAATTCAATCTTAAATAAAGAATGAAAGGTGAATGGATCTCATGAATAAGTTATGAGAGATTAAATTAAAGAAGGGAAGAAAATCAAGGGAAAAAAATTCAGCAATTAATAAAATTTAGTAATAAAAAATATAAAACCTTAAGCAATTGATGGCTTGCTCTCCAAGTTCATGTAGGGATTGGGAATCCTCAGCCAAATGAGAAGCCTTGGTGGAAGTTTGCTGACCAAGTATACTTCTAGCACATGTAGGATTAAATATTAACCCTATGGTGACACATGTACAATACTTAATGAAGGAGCAATATAAAGCTAGAGTATAATATAATACTATTTTTCCTTCATAACTTGATCCCTGAGTCAGCCAAACCAAGAGCAATATGAAGCTAGAGTATTTTGGTAACTTGAGCTCCCTTGAACAAAAAAAAAACTACAGTAAAAACTAGAAGCATTAACCTCTAGTGCCAATGAGAAGGAAAGGAAAAAAAGAAAGGAAAAGAGGAAAGGAAAATTGCTAGTTAAGGTAGGGTATTTCTCTCCCACTTTTGTTCTTCATCTTCCTCCTCCATTTTGGCAAAAATTTGAACTGGTTTTCATGATTTTGGGTGTCAAAAACAGTGAGCAAAAATTCTACTATTGGAGTATAAGAAAGTGAGAGATAGGAAGGAAAGATAGGTAGGGATTTTAGAGGATCATTTTGAGGTAATTTTAACAATGAAACTCAGTAAAAAATTCTAAAATTCTATGATTGAAAACCTGTTGTATGTTGTCTGAGGGATTGAGACATTTTATGTTAAACTTTGGTGCTATATAGATGCCTATCTATGTATGCTTATATCATGAATGTTAAGCTTGCAATATGTGTTTGTTGATAGAGTGAATTGTATGGAATTGGCTGAATTTTTTGGGCAGATTTTGGATGTATAAATGGTGTTTCATGTCTAGTATTTAATCAACTTTATTGAGTGCAAATTGGAGAATTTGTGGGTAATGATTATAGTGGCAAGAATCTTGATAACATGCATGATATTAGTATCATATTGTGCCTGGAATGGATAGATTTTGGGATTAAGATTTGTGTAAGATATGAAAAGGTACTGAACACCAAAGTTGCATCTTTATGTCTTATCTTTCTATAGCCTTTTTAATCACCTCAATCGAACCATATATGAGGGAGTTATGTCTCAATTAGTGATGATAAATCAAGAACCAACTCGTGTATCATGATGTTGTTTTGTGGGGGTCACAATATCTTCTTTTATACAAAATTAGCTAAAGTGACAAACATGAAAATTATATATTATTGTCTTATCTTTTCATAAGATCTTGAATCACCTCATTCGGAGTTCATATGAGGGATTTATTACTTGATTAGTGAAGGAAGGTTAGGTTAGGTAAAAGCCTGGGCACGAAATAGTTTGAAGTACGGCTATGCCACAAGACACAGCAATGTTATACTTTGGGCTGTGTTTAAAAGCCTGGACACAACTAAGGCAGCTTCAAGCATGGCCGTGTCCCAAGACACAGTTAGGCTATGCTTGATGTTGTAGTTAGTGTTGTAATTGGAGAAATAACAACTAAAGAGTTGTTATAAATTAACTAAACATAAGGAAGGAAAATATTATGATTAAACTTAAAGAATTTTGTAATATCTCATAATTTTTAAATAATAATATTTTACAATAAAAAAATATATTTTTATTTTAAATGATTATGTTTTGCTAAAAGAAAATATATTTTTAATTCAAATGACTTTTTTTGCTTAAAATAATTATATTGGTCTCTAATAAATTTTTGTTTTATTTTTAGAAATATTTTTTTTATTATGTATAAAGATATTTATTTTGTGATTTTTTTATATTAAAATTTGTATAAAGAAAAGTCATGATTTAAGAGTTCAACTAAAATTTTCTAAGAATGTAAATTTTTAGAAATTTTTGAGATATTTTAGGATGAAAAATAGTATTTATATGTATATAATAAAAATAAAAATAATAAATTTTAAATATTCAATTATTAAATAATAATAAATAAATAAATAAAGAAAATGGGGAGGGGAAGACGAAATCGTGAAGAGAAATGCAAAATCCCGATTTTGTAACTGATTAATAGTATGAATAGTAACCTCCAATTTTCTCTCTAGATCTGTAATACCTATTGGCTTCCGATCTCAAAACTAAGGGTACCACTAGATTCAGGATGAAGAATACTACAATTTTGACCGAACAATTTTTTAAATCAACCATAGAATTGCCGTAGACCGAAAGTAGAAAATTTTAGAAAAAGGTAAACTCTAAAACTCTTACTTAAATACCTCAAATTGAAAATCTGACACCGTAGACGGATTCAAGAGTTAGATAAACCTTAGAAGATAAAAATTTTTGGCCATCTGATGTAACATCCCGTAATTTTTGTTTTTCAATAATAATTTTTTGTTATAAATAAATATATTTTTATTTATTTAAAAATGATTATGTTCTGCTAAAAGCAAGTATATTTTTAATTAAAATAATTATTATTTTACTTAAAATAATTATATTGGCCTTTAATAAATTTTGTTGTATTTTTAGAAATATTCTTTCTTTTATTATGTATAAAGATATTTATTTTATGATTTGTTTTATTAAGATTTTTATAAAGAAAATCATGATTTAAGAGTTTAACTAAAGGTTTATGAGAATGTAAATTTTTAGAAATTTTTGAAATATTTTAAGATGAAAAACAGAATTTATATGAATTTATATAAAAGAAAATCATATTATTCAATTATTAAATAATAATAATTCTTAATTAAAAAAATAAAAATAAAAAGGGAAGGGGGAGGCAACGGAAGGAGACGACACCAACTTTTTGAAAAAAAACTGCATTGATAAATAGTGAGTGAATAGTGAATGAATAATAATTTTTAACTTTCTCTCTAGATCTGGAGTGCCTATTGGCTTCCGATCTCAAAACTGAAGGTGTTATTGGATTTAGGACAAAAAATACTATGGTTTTGACCGATTAATTTTTTAAATCAGCCGTTGAATCGCCGTAGATCTGAAGTAGAAAATCTCAGAAAAAGGTAAATTCTGAAACTCTTACTTAGAGATCTCAAATTGGAAATCTGATACCGTAGATAGATTCAGAAGATAGATAAACCTTAAGATATGAAAATTTTCAACTATCTGACAACTTTTTGTTCGTCGTGAATAGTAATTTTCGCATGGGTAAATAGTATTTTCTGGCGAGTGAATAGTGTTTTCGGTAGTGAATAGTGACTAAACTCTTATAGTCATTTTTTAAGTTTTTGGACCCTCCAAACATGTTTTTGAGGTCTAATTGGTCAAATTTAACTTGGAAAAGTACATTTTAGGGCTGTCCAACTAGGAGCTCTACCTTGTGAGTAGACAATTCCTTTTATGACTTGTCCCATGCTCTTCTTGAACTATAAATGTATTATTGTTTCTGTTTATAAATTATTTATACTATTATAAGTTTCTGAAATGTGTTAAAATATCTGTTATACTTACGAAATGGCACATAGTTCAAGAAGAGTATGGTTTTAGAAATAGATTTTGGAACTCATTGAATATGTGGTTTTAAATGTATTATCATTATTTAATAAAGTGAATATTATGTGCACGATGCATTGATTTGTAAAGTTATATACTTGTGAAAATGATGCATGTCATATTATAAATGAGATTGAATGGCAAGTGTAAAGCTCATGGCGAGTTGTTTGATAATTTTACATGTATTTATATGTATTGATGAATATCGGCTGATTGTATGGCTTGCAACGGTACCGAATAGGGGACGCCCTATTAGCCTGAGTTAATCGGGGGAGGGCCACTCCAACCAGGTGACAGTGATAATGTGGGAGGGGGCAAGAGGGTGATGTACTCACATTCTCTGATCACTTATTGTGACTGTGGTCGAGGTCACTATGCATATAGCAAATTGCATTGACCAAACGCCGAATAAGGTAGGTCATTTTACATTGAGTGTGTAGGTTGACCAGATCGCCAAGTGAGGCAGGTTATTTTTAAATTGAGTGTGTGGGTTAACCAGATCGCCGAGTGAGGCAGGTCATTTTTAAATTAAGTGAGTCAGACCGCCGAGTGAGGGAGGTGCATTAAAATTGATGATTTTATCTCCAAATCATAATATTTTACTATAGCTTATACAGCTAAGCATAACAACATTTGTTTAATGATCATACCATGGTGCATATGGTTTTGGATATCTTAATATCCTTTGATTTGAGAATATTTGAAATACGGGTCCCATATGAATGTACTTCTGAATTATATTTTCTATGTGACATATTTTAAAATATAAGTACATCCATATGCTGACCTAAGAGGTCATAGGAAGAATTATTTGTTCACTGAGTTGTCAAACTCACTACACGATATTTTTATATTTTTCAGATAAGAATATCAGAGTCTGATTCGGCAGATAGGTGATATATTCTCTGGGTGAGTCTACGTTGCTTTCAAGACTCACGGTCTTTGAATTATACTGTGTTTGTATTCTAGAGTGCTCTGAACGCTATAGGCAGGATCCCCATTTCTGCTGTACTTTGATATTTATAGACTTGGTTTGTATATTGTGTATACATGAGAGATCCTATATATATCTGTTCCCATGATAAAGAATTGAATTATGTATCCTTATAGAAAATATCTGATTGTGGAAATAATAATTTTAAAAAAATGTTTATTTTACGTAACGTAAATTGAGGGCGTTACAAGTTGGTATCAGGGCATTAGGTTTCCCTGTGGCTAACAAAGCAAAGAATTCTGTAGTAGGACTTTGAGTATGGGTATGTAACTGCAGACATATTTATACTCACGGTGCTGTTATGGAATTCTATAGGGTGTCATCCTTTTCTTCCTTCTAACTCTTTTCCTTAGATATGCGAGATTTAAACATCTATGCATATGTCCTAGATGGTACATTTTGTGTGTGGACTACTAGTTCAGCTTTTGAACTTGTTTTGACGAAAAGTGATAAAGAGAACCCTCTTGGGAAATTAGCTGAAAACAAGAAAATTCTATCCGAACACAAAGGGAATGGCTTGTTTAGATGTCAAAAAGGTTTGAATTGATTATTTGATTTGCTTATGTGAAACAATATGACGAATGGTTAATATAATATTAATAGTGGGTTATGATGTGATCGAGATTATTAACTCAAAGATAATGATTTGAAATAAAGTGAGTGTTTTGAAAATAGATTTAAATCTCTTTTTGGATGGATGAGTTGGAATCTATATATATAAATGAATTTGGTAAGTTGTGGGTTGGATTGAATTTGAGAGCGGAGAATCTATGAAAATAATATTTTCAATGATATATTTTGTTGATATAAGGAATTCGAAGACAGTTTGATTTTCAATAATACTATGTATAAGCATTATGATAAAGGAAGGTTTACTCATGGAAATTTAAAATTTAAGGTATGCAAAATGGGTAATTCATATGAAGGGCTCTTGGATAGACATAAGTTTTCCATGATTGATTGTTAAGATATTGCATAAGCATGTTAAAGAATAAAGTCACAATAGGTTGAATTTGTTTAAGTGTTTTGAAATGCGATCTAGCTGATACAGTATAAAGATGTTATCAATAGCAGAAAATGTTAGTAAAGGAGTTGCAAATAGTGAGTAATCACGGAAGCAAGTACTCAGTAATTTAATTTCACCTTTAACGACCATAAGTTATTACAAAAAAAAAAGGTGCTAAGGATATGTGGCAGTAGTGAGAGATGTTGATATAAAGTATACTAATGTAGATCAGGTTCCAGTAGTTAGGAAATTTCCTGATGTGTTTTCAGAAGAATTGCTTAGATTACTCTCGAAACGAAAAATAGAATTTGATATTGATTTACTTTTTGGAACCCAACTAGTATCTATATCCCTATATAGAATGATATCGATTGAATTTAAAAAAAAATAGTTACAAGACTTGTTAGATAAGGGATTTAAATGCCCTAGTACTTTTATTTGGAGTTCTTCAGTTCTATCTGTGAAAAAGAAAGATAGATCACTATGACTATGCATAAATTATAGACAATTGAATAAGGTGACAGTGTGGGATAAATATACATTACCTCGTATAGATGATCTGTTTGATCAGTTACAAAGTGCTCAATGTTTTTCAAAAATTGATTTGAAATATAAGTAACATTAATTGAGGATAAAAGAAGATGATGTACGGAAATTTTCTTTTAGGATTCATTATGGGCATTATGAGTCCTTGGTTATGTTATTTAGTTTGACAAATATCCTAATTGCATTCATAGATTTAATGAATAGTAATTAGGTCATCTCTAGATCAACTTGTTATTATATTTATTGATGATATACTAAAATATTTCAAAAGTTTAGAGGATCATAAGCAACATTCAAAAATAGTTTTACCAACTCTAAGGGAGTATGGTTGGTAAAGATGGTACCCAAGTAGACTCTAAGAAAATAAAAGTGGTACAATAATAGCTACGTTTTACTACATCTAAAGATGAAGATCCAAATCCAATTTGTGCTTCCTACAATTGTTTGTCGTCCATTCTATTTGAGCCATAGTTGGATCAGGTACATGAACATATGCTTGTAAAGCATCAATCAACTCCTCAGCATTTGAAGTCAAGATGAGAATTCGTCGTGTTGAGTGTGTGATGAACCTTTGTTCCACAGCATGATCAAGAAAAGACAACAGAACATCAAAGAAGTGGTTAACATTTAACAAACCTATCGGTTTGTGATGCATATTTAGTTGTGCCCAAGAGACTATTTGAAAAATCTCTTCTAAAGTACCAAAACCCCCTGGTAAGGCAATGAAGGCATCAGCATTGCTCATCATTCTGGCCATGCGCTCATGCATGGATGCAACCCTAAATTCTTCTCTAATTGTCTTTCCTACGATGTTAGATGCAACTAGAGCTGTAGGAATAATACCTAGAACTTGGCATCCTCCTATATGGGCAGCTGTAGACACACACCCCATTAATCCACGGTTACCTCCACCATAGACTAAATGAATTTTTCTCTTGGCCAGTACCATATCCAAGTTTTGTGCAGCTTTCACATACTCTCCATCTTTTCCAAGACTGGAACCACAAAAGACACAAATATTTTGAAATTGACGAAATGTGATTCCCTCCATAGCTGCACACACCTTAACTTGGAGTATGATAGGAAAGAAATTAACGTGTGCATTTATAGAACTCAAAGAATGGCATACTTATGATAGCTATGTGAATAAGCCGGGAATAATTAGAACAATATGTGAGTGATTGGTGGATATTAGCTAAATTGAAGGTGAAAATTTTAAAAATGACGATAAGTATGTATATGTTCAGTAGTTGTGATAGTCGCTCATATTAGGCATATAAAGAGAATAAGGTTAGGATATCACCAGAAATTTGTCTTTTCCTTGTTGTCCTTGATGAAACATTGATATCTTGATTCTTATAGGGAAGTTGTACGTGATAGGCGTAATTGTAAAAAAATAGTTAAAATGCAAATAAGTTAGTTGTTGAAGAGGGACAATCAAATGATTTATGTTGTTTTTCCAATGTTTTTACCAGTTGACTATCGGTATTATTAAGTCGACTAGCTATTTTGAGAAATTTTAATTTGGACAGGTTATTTTACAGTTGATTGATTATATTTATTGTGAAGCAATCAACTGCATCCTACCAGTTAACTACGTATTCTTTGATTTTCACAAACTTTTATAAGCTCAGAAATGCTTCTTTTCCCTGTGATATTATTCCACCGAATGACAGTAGCTTTGAATTAAATTTTGGCATATATATATATTCAAAATTTGTGGCCACCGATTTTTGTCGAAATATCAGCTATATTTGTTTACAGATTTTCAAGAATTACGGCCACCGATTTTAATCTTATGTCAATGCTTTGTCCAAATTTCTAACTTTCTATTTTGGCACCATACTCTATTAAGTATTCCACATTTTCTGCTGCATTGTCCTACATTAATATTTGGTATTAAATGCAAGATTCTTTTTCTATATTATAAGGAAGATTAATTTCTTTTCTTTGAAGCTCAGTTATTATGGTGTCCAATTGGTTAGTAGATTAAAGTAATAGAGATTTTGAAAGGAGTGGACGGATGATGATCTTACAGTATTTTGATGAATATAATCAAGAGAATTAGTGGTGTTGAAGTTTTTGAGGAATAAAATATGGGAAGTAGAATTTAAATTAATCTTTGAACTCTTAATTTGGAAATATGGAGAATACTATGAGAATCATGTCCGAAAATAATGTAAGTGATTAAGATATTTGTGTTAAAGGTTTATATTATGATAAATTGAGTCTAGTATGTAGGATGTGAATTATGTTGAAATTGAGAATTCATGTATGAGTAATTGTTAGGAAAAATCTTCTTGAAATGATTAGGTGAATTAAACGGGATTGATATAAGTTAGAATGAGGTGCTTTTAGATATGATAGAGGAAAGGTTTGATATTTTTGATAATGAAATTATTGGTGTTAATAAACGGGTATAGAGTTACTGTGATGAGGTAAGTTAAAATTGTTAGACATGTGCCAATGGTACATAAACGTTAAAAAGAATTGGTGGATTTATTGCTACATATGTTTAACATATTGATTAATGAATTTTAGGATAAAAAATAGATGATAGATTAAGATGATGATATTCATGGAATGATGTTGACATGTGAGAATCAAAGATGACTTGATAGAAGTATGAAATAAGAAAAGATAGTTACCCCAATATGGATGTGAATATGTTCTTTTATGAGTGTGTTTTCTAATATCGATCCATAGATATATCCATGTGAGCTTGAGGATATAAAGTGAAATTGATTAGAAAAGGAATACAAATAATTCAATACAGGCAAAAAGTCTAAAGGAATCATGAATGTTGAGCACTAGAAATTATCAGTTTGTGACCACATATTTTTGAAGAAATCACCAATGAAAGAGGTAATGAGGTTTCGAAAGAAGTACATATTAGATTCTTCTTATGTTACTTAATTCCAAAAAATTCAATTGGACAAAAATTTGGCTTAACTATGGGTACAATTGATGTTTATTGTTGATCGATAAGTGAACTTATGGATAAAAGAAATCCTTATGGTTAAGTTATATGGCAAAATCACTCAAGTAAAGAGACATTTTAAAAAGTAAAGATGTTATACATAAAAGATATCCCCAATTATTTGAATAATAAGGTTGGTAATTCCGAATTATGCCTTGATTTCATTCCCTACATGTGGTAGAATGGGCTGAAATTCGGGGATCGAATTTCTTAAGTGGGAAGAATGTAACATCCTGTAATTTTTGTTTTTCAATAATAATGTTTTGTTATAAACAAATATATTTTTATTTGTTTAAAAATGATTATATTCTGCTAAAAGCAAGTATATTTTTAATTAAAATAATTATTATTTTACTTAAAATAATTATATTGGCCTTTAATAAATTTTGTTGTATTTTTAGAAATATTCTTTCTTTTATTATATATAAAGATATTTATTTTATTATTTGTTTTATTAAGATTTTTATTAAGAAAAATCATGATTTAAGAGTTTAACTAAAGGTTTATGAGAATGTAAATTTTTAGAAATTTTTGGAATATTTTAGGATGAAAAACAGAATTTATATAAAAGAAAATCCTATTATTCAATTATTAAATAATAATAATTCTTATTTAAAAAAAAAAGAAAATAAAAAGGGAAGGGGGAGGCAACGGAAGGAGACGATACCAACTTTTTGAAAAAAAACTGAATTGATGAATAGTGAGTGAATAGTAATCTTTAACTTTCTCTCTAGATTTGAAGTACCTATTGGCTTCCGATCTCAAAACTGAAGGTGTTATTGGATTCAGGACGAAGAATACTACGATTTTGACCGATCAATTTTTCAAATCAGCCGTTGAATTGCTGTAGATCTGAAGTAGAAAATTTCAAAAAAAGGTAAACTCTGAAACTCTTACTTAGAAACCTCAAATTGGAAATCTGATACCGTAAATAGATTCAGAAGCTAGATAAACCTTAAGATATGAAATTTTTCAGCTATCTGACAACTTTTTATTCGTCGTAAATAGTGATTTCCAGCGAGTAAATAGTATTTTCTGGTGGTGAATAGTGACCAAACTCCCGGAGTCATTTTCTAAGTTTTTGGACCCTCCAAACACGTTTTTGAAGTCTAATTGGTCAAATTCAGTTTGGAAAAGTACATTTTAGAGCTGTCCAACTAGGAGCCCTACCTTGTGAGTAGATAATTATTTCTATAACTTGTCCCATGCTTTTCTTAAACTATAAATGTATTATTGTTTCTGTTTATAAATTATTTATACTATTATAAGTTTCTGAAATGTGTTAAAATATCTGTTATACTTACGAACTGGCACATAGTTCAAGAAGAGTATGGTTTTAGAAATATGTTTTGGAACTCATTGAATATGTGGTTCTAAATGTATTATCATTATTTGATAAAGTGAATATTATGTGCACGATGCATTGATTTGTAAAGCTATATACTTGTGAAAATGATGCATGTCATATTATAAATGAAATTGAATGGCAAGCGTAAAGCTCATGGCGAGTTGCTTGATAAATATGACATGCGTAAAGCTCATGGCGAGTTGATTGATAATTTTACATGTATTTATATGTATTGATGAATATCGGCTGGTTGTATGGCTTGTGATGGTACCGAATAGAGGACGCCATATTAGCCTGAGTGAGCCGGAGGAGGGCTGCTCCAACCAGGTGACAGTGGTATTGTAGGGGGGCCAGGAGGGTGATGTACTCATATTCCATTATCACTTATTGTGACTGTGGTCGATGTCACTATGTGTATAGCAAATTGCATTGACAAGACGCTAAATGAGGCAGGTCATTTTACATTGAGTGTGTGGATTGACCAGATTGCCGAGTGAGAAAGGTCATTTTTAAATTGAGTGTGTGGGTTGACCAGATCGCCGAGTGAGGCAAGTCATTTTTAAATTAAGTGAGTCAGACCGCCGAGTGAGGGAGGTGCATTAAAATTGATGATTTTATCTTCAAATCATAATATTTTACTATAGCTTATACAGCTGAGCATAACAACATTTGTTTAATGATCATACCATGGTGCATATGGTTTTGGATATCTTAATATCCTTTTATTTGAGAATATTTAAAATACGGGTCCCATATGAATGTACTTCTGAACTGTATTTTCTATGTGACATATTTTAAAATATAAGTACATCCATATGCTGACCTAAGAGGTCATAGGAGGAATTATTTGCTCACTGAGTTGTCAAACTCACTACACGATATTTCCACATATTTCAGATAAGAATATCAAAGTCTGATTCAGCAGATAGATGATATATTCTCTGGGTGAGTCTACATTGCTTTCAAGACTCACGGTCTTTGAATTATACTGTGTTTGTATTCTAGAGTGCTCTGAACGCTACAGGCAGGATCCTCGTTTCTGTTGTACTTTGATGTTTATAGACTTGGTCTGTATATTGTGTATACATGAGAGATCCTATATATATATATATATATATATATATATGTTCCCATGATAAAGAATTGAATTATGTATCTTTATAGAAAATATCTGATTGCGGAAATAATAATTTAAAAGAAAATTTTATTTTACGTAACGTAAATTAGGGCCGTTACATCTGACAACCTTTTGCGCGTTGTAAACAATAAATCTGACAGCTATGAATAGTGATTTTTCGTAGTAAATAGTATTTTTCGACCATAAATAGTACACATCAGTTGACTAACCTCTCAAAGGCCAAATTTCACGATTTTAAAGTCATTTCCTAAGTTTTTGGATCCTCCAGACACGTTTTTGAGGTTAATTTGGTCAAATGTGGATTGGAAATATGTATTTTAGGGTTGTCCAACTTGGAGTCTTACCTAGTGAGTAGATAATTCTTTCTATGACTTACCCTATACTCTTCTTGAACTTTAAATGTATAATTGATTATGATTATAAATTATTTATACTTTTATATTTTTCTGAAATAGATTAAATTATCTGAATTGTTTACAATCTAGAATACAGTTCAAGAAGAGTATGATTTTGAAAATAAATTTTTGAACTCATTGTATATCTAATATTTAATTTCATTATATAGTAAAGTGAATATTTATGCACGTGGCATTGATTTATAAAGCTATATGAAGGATATGTATATGTGATAAACTCTAATTGAAAAATTTATGACAGATGAATCTATACTGAGACTGAAAGTCTGTATTATACTAAAAACTCTATATTAGATAATATGGCATATGTGCATATGATATTTTCTATGGAGAAATCCTATTGGAAACACTGTTTTCTAATAGTAAGTGATATTAGCTCTGGTGCACTTTGATACCTCAGCTAGCAGAGGTGGTGCTAACCTCGTGTGATGGCCAATATACGGGATATGATATGTGATGGAGAGCGAGATGCCTCCTATATAGGCAAGATGCCGACTATATGATATTTGACTTGCCTCCCTTGCTGTGTGCTTAGAAAATACCCACATTAGAGTCCATTTGCTTGTCCTCTTGAATGATGGTAGGGCAAATCTCAGTAGGATGCTGAGTTTAGACAAATCTTATACCACCAAAGTATGGAAGGGCCTGAACTCTAATATGGTGGTTCTGATATGGGATCCTCCTAATGTTTTTATGTGAGATATTTTGATGCATAACAACATTTGTTTAATGATCATATAGTATAGTATATAGTTTTGGATATATGAATATTCTCTATTTTGAGAATATTTGAAATGCGGGTCCCATATGGATGTATTTTCGAACTATATTTCCTATGTGACAAATTTTAAAATATGAATACATCCATATGTTGACCTAAGAGGTCATAAGAGGTATTATTTGCTCACTGAGTTGTCAAACTCACTACACGATATTTCTATATCTTTTTTAGATAAAAATATAGAGTTTGGTCATTCCCCTTCAGATAGTTGACCAACTAGACGACATGATCTCTGAGTGTGCGTACTTTGTTTTCAAGGCTCGTATATTTTGATTTATATTATACTTATATTCTAGAGTATGCTCTGAACGACACAGGCAGGATCCCTACTTCTAATGTTACTCTGATATTTATAGATTTGGTTTATATATTGTGTATACATGGGAATACCTATCTGTAAAAGAGTGTATTATACATGTTATGAAAAATATATGTTCGTAAAGTCTGTGTTTCACGTGCTCTAAAATTAGGGGCGTGACAAGTTAGTATCAGATCATTAGATATTCCTGTGGCTATTAGAACAAATGATTCTTTAGTAGGACCTTTAGTATGGATATGAGTTGAACATATTTATACTTCAGGTGCTGCTGTGAGATTGTATAGGGTTTCAATTTCCTTTCTATTCCAATATTGGTAAATTTCCTAGTATAAGATTGATTGAATATTGTGGTATTTTAAAAAGTATCTATGGGTCAATTTTTGCCTGAAAGGGATAGGGATAGGTGTGTCAAAGAATTTAAAGAATGAAAACAGATACCAAATATGATAGTGTCTGAATGTTATATCTATTTTATCCCGTTGTCTACATATGGTAGACTTTGATGTGATACTGAGAATGGATTGGTTGGTATCATGCCATTCTATTTTGGAATGTCACTTTAAGGTGATTAAATTTAATATTCTTGAAAAATTTTCTTTCTTTATACAAGGAGACTGTAGTGAGGTATCTAGTAATCTAATCTCTGCTTTAGCAGCCCATAAATTATTACAAAAAAGTGACAAGAATATTTGGCAGTGGTTAAAGATATAGATATGAAATACATTAATGTAGATCAAGTTCTAGTGGTTAGAGAATTTCTTGATGTGTTCCCTGAGAAATTTTCAAGATTACCCCGAAATGATAAATAAAATTTGGTATTGATTTATTTTTTGAAATCTAACCAGTGTCTATATTTCCATATAGAATGGCACCAACTAAATTTAAGGAACTGAAAAAGAATTAGTTACAAGACGTGTTAGATAAGGGATTTAAATGCCCTAATACTTTTTCTTGAAGTGCTCAAGTTCTATCTATAATTATGCATGGATTATAGACAGTTAAATAAGGCGACAGTGTGGAATAAATACTCATTACCTCATATAGATGATCTGTTTGACTAGCTATAGGATGCTCAATGTTTTTTTAAAAAATTGATTGAGATCTAGGTATCATTAATTGAGGAAAAGGGAAGAGAATAATCTGAAAATAGCTTTCAAGACTCGATATGAGCACTATGAGTTCTTAGTTATGTCATTAGGTTTGACAAATGCCCTAGCTGCATTTATGGACTTGATAAATAGTAATTAAGCCATTCCTTGATCAATTTATTTTT
Source organism: Gleditsia sinensis (assembly GCA_037074535.1). Classification (NCBI taxonomy): domain Eukaryota; kingdom Viridiplantae; phylum Streptophyta; class Magnoliopsida; order Fabales; family Fabaceae; genus Gleditsia; species Gleditsia sinensis. The sequence goes on along the minus strand of CM073463.1, from coordinate 13,081,761 downwards.
ACAATTATTGACGATATATTAATATATTTCGAGAGGATCATAAGTAACATTTGAAGACAGTTTTACAAACTCTAAGGGAGTATGGTTGGCAAGGATGGTATCCAAGTAGACTCTAAGAAAGTAAAAGTGGTACAACAATGGTTATGTTCTATTACAGTTAAAGATGAAGATTCAAGTCCAATTTACGCTTTCTGCAGTTGTCTGTTGTCCAATCTATTTGAGTTGTAATTGGATTAGGTACATGAACATATGCTTTATAAAGTATCAATCAACTCCTCAGTATTTGAAGTTGAGATGAGAATTCATCGTGCTGAGTGTGAGATAAACCTTTGTTCCACAACTTGATAACAAAAAACAAAAAACCATCAAAAAAGTTATTAACATTTAACAAATCTATTGGTTTGTTATGCATATTCAGTTGTGCCTAAAAGACTATTTGGAAAATTTCCTCTAAAGTACCAAAATCACTTGGTAAGACAATGAAGACATCAGTATTGCTCATCATTCTAGCCATGCACTCATGCATGGAAGCTACCATAAATTCTTCTCCAATTGTCTTCCTTATGATGTTGAATGCAGCTAAAGTTATATGAATAATATCTAGGATTTGACATCCTCCTACATGTGTAGCTATAAACACGCATATCATTAATCCATGGTTACCTCTACCATAGATTAAATGAATTTTTCTTCGGGCTAGTACCATACCTAGATTTTGTGTAGCTATCACATACTCTCTATCTTTTTCAAGATTGGAACCACAAAAAATACAAACATTTCAAAACTGACGGAATGCGATTTCCTCCATAGCTACACACACCCTAACTTTAAGTATGAAAGTAAAAAATACTAACGTGTGCATTTATAGAACTCATAGAATGGCATACTTACAATAGCTATGCGAATAGGCCGGGTATAGTTAGAACAACTATGTGAGCGATTGGTGGATATCAACTAAACTGAAGGTGAAAATTCAAAAAAAAAATGACGGCAAGCATGTATATGTACAATTATTGTGATTGTAGTTCATATTAAGCACATAAAGAGAATAAAGTTAAGATATCACCAAAAATTAGTCTTTTTCTTGTTGTCCTTGATTAAGCATTGATGTCTTGATTCTTGTAGGGAAGTTGTAAGTGATAGGTGTAATTGTAAAAAAAGAGAGTGAAAATACAAACAAGTTAATTGTTGAAGAGGGACAATCAAATAGTTTATTTTGTTTTCCCAATATTCTTTTCAATCAACTATCGGTATTATTAAGTCGATTAGCTATTTTGAGAATTTTAATTTGGACTAATTTACTTTACAGTTGATTAATTACATCTATTTTGAAGCAATCAACTGCATCCTACCAGTTAACTACGTATTCTTTGTTTTTTTACAGACTTTTATAAGTTCAAAAATGTTTCTTTTTTAACGAATACCAACAACTTTAATGTAGAGTTGGCACATATATTCAAAACTTGCGACCACCGATTTTGGCCAAAATAACAGCTAGATTTTGTTTACAGATTTCAAGAATTACGGTTACCGATTTTAATTTTCTTTCAATGCTTTGTCCAAATTTTTGACTTTCTATTTTGGCATCGTTCTTTATTATGCTTTTCGTCTGTTCTACTATATTCTCCCTTATTAATGTTTGGTATTAAATGCAAAGTTCTTTTCTCTTATTACAAGGAAAGTTAATTTATTTTATTTAAAACTCAGTTATTATGGTGTCCAAATGGTTAGTAGGTTAAAGTAATGAAAAGTTTGAAAGGAATAAACGGATGATGGCCTTATGGTGCTTTGACGAATGTAATCAAGAGAATTAGCGGTGTTGAAATTCTTGAGAAATAAAATATGGGAAGTAGGATTTAAATTGATCTTTGAACTCTTAATTTGGAAATATGGAGAATATTTTTAGAACCATATTCAAAAATAATGTAGAGCGATCAAGATATTTGTGTTAAGGGTTTATACCATGTTAAGTTGAGTCAAGTACCTAGGATGTGAATTATATTGAGATTGAAAATTCACGTGTGAATAATTGTTGAAAAATGATATTTTAGAAAAAGTCATAAATTTTGAATATTGATGGGATATACTAAGATTTGAAATATTTGTATTAGTATAATGGTAAAAAAAAGATACAAGTGATATATTTTTCATTGTTTGGTGAGTCAACAAGTAAGAATTGAATATATTGTTTTAGGAGAGTTATTCAAGAAGTCTAAAGATCTTTATTAGATTATAATATAGCTTATAATAAATCTAAATGATGTGTTTGTGTATTAAAAATTATTTGTTTTGAGTTGAACTTACCATATCAGTAGTTATCAGGTGGATGAGTTTGATAAGGTTAAGTTTTTGAAATCTAATTTGGAATATCATGCAATAGATAGAATATGACTAATCTAAATTGATGATGTTAATTTAGAGAGTATGCTTCAAGTGTATATCTTCGAGTTTAGAGAGAGATCCCTTAGCAGAATTTGTCAAAAATAAAGTGTTATTAGATGACTTAAAGCCTTATGTAAAAGGTGTTACAAACTTTTTGTTAGATAACTCAGTGGAGTTAGACTTATGGTAAGATGTCGTTAATAAAGTGAAATTAATTAGAAAAAGAATACAAGCAACTGAATACAGGCCAAAAGTCTATAAAGACTATAAATGTTGAACACTAGAAATTATTAGTTAGTGATCAAATTTTCTTAAAGGACTCACTCATGAAAGAGGTAATGAGGTTTGGAAAAAAGAAAAAAGTTAAGATTTAGTATATTGGCTCTTTTGAAATCTTGGACAAAGTATGCATAGTATATATCACCTAACTTTACTATCAGGATTAAGCGATGTTGGTATAATCTTTCTTACATCAATAATAAGGAAGTACCTATCAGATTTTTCTCATGCTATCTAATTCCAAGAAATTCAGTTGGACAATAATTTGACTTAATTATGAGTAAAAATCGATGTCTATTGTTGATTGACAAGTGAAGAACTTATGGTTGAAGGAAATCCCTATAGTTAATGTTATATGAAAAAAAAAATCAAACAAGTGAAGAGATTTCCTAGAAAGTAAAGATGATATACATAAAAGAGTTATCTCCAATTGCTTGAGTAATGAGGTTAATAACTCTAATTTATGCCTTGACTTCATTCCTTATTTACGAAAGAATGGTTTGAAATTCGAGGACTGAATTTCTTAAGGGAGAAAAAATGTAATATCCCGTAATTTTTAAATAATAATGTTTTACGATAAAAAAATATATTTCTATTTTAAATGATTATGTTTTGCTAAAAGAAAATATATTTTTAATTAAAATGATTTTTTTTGCTTAAAATAATTATATTGGTCTCTAATAATTTTTTATTTTATTTTTAGAAATATTATTTTTTTTATTATGTATAAAGATATTTATTTTGTGATTTTTTTTATTGAAATTTGTATCAAGAAAAGTCATGATTCAAGAGTTCAACTAAAGTTTTATAAGAATGTAAATTTTTAAAAAAATTTGAGATATTTTAGGATGAAAAATAGTATTTATATGTATATAATAAAAATAAAAATAATGAATTTTAAATATTTAATTATTAAATAATAATAAATAAATAAAGAAAGAAGATGGGGAGGGAAAGACGAAATCGTGGAGAGGAATACAAAATCCCGATTCTGTAACTGATTAATAGTATGAATAGTAACCTCTATTTTTTTTCTAGATCTGGAGTGCCTATTGGCTTTTGATTTCAAAACTAAGGATACCACTAGATTCAAGACGAAGAATACTACAATTTTGACTGAACAATTTTTCAAATTAACAGCAGAATCACCGTAGATCGGAAGTAAAAAATTTTAGAAAAAGGTAAACTCTAAAACTCTTACTTAAAAATCTCAAATTGAAAATCTGATACCGTAGATGGATTCAAGAGTTAGGTAAACCTTAAGATATGAAATTTTTCGGCCATCTAACAACTTTTTGTGCGTCCTAAACAATAAATCCGGTGGCTATGAATAGTGATTTTCGACGATGAATAGTATTTCAACCGTGAATAGTACCCATCAGTTGACCAGTGTTGACCAAGCTATTGGAGACCAAATTTCGCGATTCTGGAGTCATTTTCTAAGTTTTTGGATTTTCCAAACATGTTTTTGAGGTATATTTAGTCAAATGTAGATTGAAAATGTGTATTTTAAGGTTGTCCAACCTAGAGCTTTACCTAGTGAGTAGATAATTTTTTCTATGACTTATCCTATGCTCTTCTTGAACTTTAAATGTATAATTGATTATGATTATAAGTTATTTATACTTTTATATGTTTCTAAAATAGATTAAATTATCTGAATTGTTTACAATCTGAAATACAGTTCAAGAAGAGTATGGTTTTGAAAATAGATTTTTGAACTCATTGTATATCTGATATTAAATGTATTTCTCATCATATAGTAAAGTGAATATTTATGCACGTGGCATTGATTTATAAAGCTATATGATTGCCTCGAAAAAGAGCATGTATATGTGATAAACCTGATTGAAAAATTTATGACAGATGAATCTGTACTGAAACTGAAAGTCTGTATTATACTGAAAACTCTATATTTGATGATATGACATATGTGCATATGATATTTTCTGTGGAGTAATCCTATCGGAAACACTATTTACTAATAATAGGTGATGTTAGCTCTGGTGCACCTTGATACCTTAGCTAGTAGGGGTGGTGTTAGCCTCGTATGATGGTCAACGCACGAGATATGATATGTGATAGAGAGTGGGATGCCTCCTATATGGGCGAGATACCGACTATATGATATGTGACTTTTCTCCCTTACTGTGTGCTTGGGAAATACTCATATTAGAGTCCCTTCGCATGTCCTCTTGAATGGTGTAGGGCAAACTTCAGCAGGATACTGAGTTTAGGCAAATTCTACACCACCAAAGTACGGGAAGACCTGAACTCTGATATGGTGGTTCTAATATGAGATCCTCCTAATGTTTTCATGTGAGATATTTTGATGCATAACAACAGTTGTTTAATGATCATACAGTACAGTATATGGTTTTAGATATATGAATATCTTCTGTTTTGAGAATATTTGAAATGTGGATCCCATATGGATGTATTTTCGAATTGTATTTCTTATGTGACAAATTTTAAAATATGAGTACATCCATATATTGACTTAAGAGGTCATATGAGGTATTATCTGCTCACTGAATTGTCAAATTCACTACACGATATTTTTATATTTTTTTCAGATGAAAATATAGAGTTTGGTCATTCCCCTTCAGATAGTTGACCAACTAGACGACATGATCTCTGGGTGAGCCTACTTTGTTTTCAAGGCTTGTATATTTTGATTTATATTATACTTGTACTATAGAGTATACTCTGAACGCTACAGGTAGGATCCCTGCTTCTGATGTTTATAGGTTTGATTTATATATTGTGTATACATAGGAATACCTATATGTAAAAGAGTGTATCATACATGTTATGAAAAATATATATTTGTAAAGTATGTGTTTCACGTACTCTAAAATTAGGGGCATGACAATTTTGGGAATTAAGACTTAAAACAATTAAAATAAAATTTATAAGAAATATGTCTATTATATGTCAATTATGTTCTTCCTCTTATGCATATTGTATAGCGAAAATGTTATGTATACATTTTTTTGATATTATGGAAACATTACACTAATATATGCATATGTTGCTTATTTTGAATATGTTTAATATGTATAGTATCATTGTCCCAGAATTGTGAAAGTAGTTACTTTGTGATAGTTAATTTTGAATATATATACACACACACACACACACACACCCTACAAAGATAAAACCCTGCTTAAGGTGACTCTTTGATAGGGAGGAAGCTACATGGACAAGACCACATTATAGGTGACCCTCTAGTAGTTTGGTCACATAGCTTACTGTGTCAGTACCAAATAGGAGACGCCTGATACACGGATGATTTGCTAGCTATACCTGGGTTGAGCAGGCAAGGCAAGGAAGCTTTGGGTGAATATGTGCTAATGATAGCATATAAATGAAATGATGCAAAAAACCATAAATAAATTTGGTTATGAAAATTTTATATATACAGCATGATACTTTGAAAATGTTTTGTGATACATTACATGCCATTTGTGAGTAATATTGTGTACATGAGATATACATTTTGTGCCGTATAGTTGATAAACTCTGTAACTTATATAGTTGGACATAGGATGGTATACATATTTGTTTTATGTTTATTGTTGAGCTTACTAAGAATAATATTCTTACGATATCTCTCTTGCTATGTTCAGATAGAATTTAATAATAATGTAGATCTACTTGATGATAGTGGTGTTCAAGGTTGATTAGTTAGAGTTGCCCTTCTTGGGGTACTTTTCGATCGTCCAAGGCATGATAGTAGTAAAGTTCTTCACGAAACCTATTGATATACCTCCACCCTCCCTTATTCTATAGCAAAGGGAGCCCATCAACAGATTAGCCTCTGTAGTAGTAGAATACTATTGTATATTATGTGACTAACTGATAATTGACCGATCATTTTTTTGGATATAATAACCTGATACTTCCTATTTTTGTGTCACGGGTAGCATCCCTGTTACTATTACTTGTATATAGTTTTGCTTATAAAAAAACCACTACAATCCATGGAATAGTACAAGTTACTATGTTTTGATGATGTTTGTATATCATTTATATATATGATTACAGACATATTTATATTTTTATGTACTTTGACTATAATTGAAGCGTATCTTTATTAAAAGATATAATTTTTAAGGCGTGAAAAATAGATAACATCAATAAAGAATCGGTTTATTAGATTTATAAATACCTACATAGTAAATAAAAGAAAGTCATTAATAATAATATATAAGATGTTACAACACACACAACTCCAAACTTAATTCCATCATATCCTACATCCTCATCTTCAAATCTATAAAGCCAATAGCTCTTATCATAAACCCATATATTCAGCATTAAACAACTTAGAAAAACATATGACCTTTGATCATATATAAACATATCTTAGACGAACTATTTATATCAAAGGTAAAACTCCAAACTTCTCTTATTTCAAGATCATAAACTAAAAATTTCAATTATCATCATAGACATCATAACAAAATTAACAACCCAAATGGCCAAAGTGTTAACAAAAGAATTATATTCACGAAAACAATGAAATCATGATCAAATGATTTATCGTTAAACAAGAAGTTTAAACTAGATACTAAAGTAAGTAAGATAATCAAAAAATAATTAGTAAATAATTAGATAAACAATTTAACCTTTAAAACCATATCATTTAGGAGGACTCTGAATAAGAACCAAATCAACTGGACACACAATCCATCAAGAAAAATCACACATCATTTCAATTAGGCACATAGTCTGTAAGGGTAAGTTACTAGGGCCATATGAACACATAATCCATGAGGGTCACGATATGTTCAAGCATCACACCCTTATTTCTCATTTATAACAGGAGACATTCTAGTCACTCATTTTCAAATCAAAACAAATCACGTGCGTTAGTCATCACACGTGGCTAGCAATATCACTATTGGCTATAGTTTTAAGGTGCACTGTGGCTAGCATCTACTACTACTAGAAGACATTGTTTTTGAAAAGATTCCTCCCCATAAAATTATTTAAGAAAAGTAATTCATAAACAAAATAAAACTCAAGGAATTTCCTTTAATCCATTTTTTCCATGAACTTGTTAGTCAAATCTGAACATAACTTTCCAAATGGTTTCAATAGACTACTTCATGTGCCTCATTTCAAAAAAACCCAAGTTCGCATCAATAAAACCATGTTTCAAACTTCATCAAAAGCATGGCACAGTATAATCAAAACATGATTTCATGGAACTTCATTTTCAAAAATCATTTAAACACTTCAAGCTTCTAATAGAAGGAAATGTAGCTCATACCATACACAATTGTCTCCTAATTAGCATTACATTTATACATCTTCCAAGTAGCATTATATATATACATGTCTCAAACAACCAGACTATGATCCATTTCCTAGCAAGATGTTATGCCTCAAAGGTACAATTAATTCTAAGGTCTATAAACCATAGCAAATAATACTACTTAATATAGATCACTTCAATAATCCAACACATTTCCAAATCCAAAGTTAAACCATTTCAGTACAATTTTCAAATAACGCTAGCCCTAAATCTTAAAAATTTTATAATGAAAATTCATAATCCTTTTAGTATGAAAACACAAATGCAAAAATAAGTATCAATCGTATAGACTTTAATCCACCATGTACATTTAAATAAAACATAGTTTAGAAATGGGAACAATATCAAAAATCATACCATAGTATATATTAACTACTCCTAGGACTTGTGCTTAGGTCTTGAGCAATATGTATGGCGACTTTTGGAGTTAAAACAAGTAAAACAACCCTCGAAAACAATTCTAGAATGCTTGAACACGTAAAAAACAAGTTCAAGTTGTGAATACTATTCACTTTCCAGAAACACTATTTTTGCGATAAAAAGCTCCTAAACATGTTTATTCAAAACTTAATTCTTGAGGTTTAATATTCAAAAAAATTTTGCGAGCCTCTAGTAACTTTCTAGCAAAGATGATTAGTGAGTTTTTAAAATTTCGTCACCACAAGTCCAATAGTTTAAACGATTCATCAATCGAAAGTCTATAACCCAAGATATGATGGTTTGAAGGTAGAGGGGCAAAAAATCGTGAAAGGGGAAAGAGAGAACATGTATGAGGAAGAAGAAAGGTTCATATTTTTTTAAAACGGGTCAGTGTCACGACCCTATTGTTCAGCGTTTTTACACTACATTCATTCTGCATCATGACTCTCATGATTCAGATTTGTGAGTTTGTTCAAAAATTAAAACAAATTGAAATGAATTAAGGAAACATAATCAAATTTCTCCTCATAGTTCCATGACACAATGAATTTATAATGTCAAAATCTGGATCAGGAAAATGGATGGGTAATCATGGGAAATAATTGATCAAAATTAAATATAAAATTTTATCATTAAAATTTAATCATATTTACATGCACAGGAGTTGGATCATGCTGTTGATTAGGAAAAATGATTGAAGAAAAATGAAATTAGTATTGTGGTGATCTCTTCATTCTTTAGAAAAGTAATTTATCATATTAAGCTGTGTGTATTGATTACTTTCTCAGCTTTGGCTTGTTGAAGATGTGTTCAGATATTGTCTACGTCATTATATATGGATATCTTGATTTTCATTTACTTTTCTTCTCACTGATAATGAAAACAACAATTGATGCTATTAAAGCACAATGTATAGCTAACATGCTATCTTTAAGTAAGAATAATCAATTTCTTTTAAATGTGTAGAATATTGACACATTTAACATTAAAAAAAATTCTTCTTTTCCCTCCCCTCTTGCAAATGAAACAGTGCATTTGGATAGCAGTAATCAAAATGTCATCAGTTCAAGTGACTGGTATCATGCTGCTGCAAGTTACAGAGCTCAAAACTTTGCTAGTAACTCAAGATGCTTCAATTGGGTGATTTCAAAGAAAATTTAGCTGGTGGCAATACCAGTGACATCTCACACCCAGGAGGCTTTAGTGTTAGTGGCCTAATTGCCCCTATCAAAGTTTCTTCCTTTTCAATCTCACATTCTCTCTTTGTGTCGGTCTCTCTGATGGAGATATCTTTCTTTGCCTCTGACTTTGTAGACACAAGAAGATTGCTTGTCGCAGCTGCCATTGAAGACTTTGGGAAGATGCTAGAGAAGAAGGAAGAGTTTAACATAAACAAAGTGATAGAGGAATTTTAAGGCTTTGACAAAGGATGCACTATATTTGCAAAGTTCGGGTCTGAAAGGAAGAACTGACCTAGAAAGTCTTAAGGCTAGTGTCACTCTCGTTACCCAGAATTATATACATAGAATCATTGATGGGGTTGCTTCCTCTGTTTTGACGAGAAAACCCATACAACAATTTCCCTAAATTCTGGCATTACTCGGGGGAAGCCAAAATTTGTACCTTGGAACGATGCATTATTTGAAACCACACTTCATATAAGACTTCTTTTGCCTTTAGGGACTGAGATTTTCCTATAGAAAATGGGAAACTTCATCTACGGCAGTAAACAGTTCAAAACAAAAGGGGGCCTAGCAGCTGGAACTATTACAATCAATTTGTTTCATGATGTGAGGTACAAAGGCACAATAAAGGCAATACAGTCCCAATGCCACAGCCCAAATGGAGTAATATACAGTTCTGATTTTCTGCAATCATTGTACTGTCACTTATTGGCTTGGCTGTTTTTCAGGGAGGAAGTTCTATTGGTACCTTCAACATTTGCACGTTGTTAAGAGCATCAATGTTCCATAGTAGCTTCATCTTTTTAGCACTTTCTCATATTTATCACAGGAACTGGAGCATTGTTGTTTTGTGCTTTGAACTATGTTTTTTTTCTTGGTCTGTGTTTCAAGAGTTAATTTATTATATGGTGCTCTTAAATGAAGATGAATCTCTTTTCATATTCAAAAAATATGAACCAGTACTTCTTAAATTGGTGTGTGTGTGAAAGATTATATTGCCCGTTTATTTCTCCCTTGCGAAGACGATCATATTGCCCATTTATTTCTCCCTCGTGAAGACAAACATATTGTTTTACATTAATAGGAAGTAATCAAATTCTATTGTTCGCGTGGGTTTATATGGTGTTGCTCTTGAATTAGGGAAAAAAAAGGGCCATTCAAGCAACCTATTGGTTCACTGGCAAAGTGGTTTATAAATTTCAGAAGATTAGGAAGACGTAACATCAAAAATATAAATAATAAACTATTTAAAAATTCATACATAACATAATATCTTGACAAGTTCAAAATTGGGATTCAAATCCTCTCCAATTCTAAGAGAGTTAACTGAGCTAGAGAGCTACTCGACTAATTAGTTTTTTTTTATTGAATTGATAAACTCAATCCTATTTTCAAAACAAAGCATCAAATTAAAAAGATCAAGTTTCACTATAAAGATTCATCGTGGTTCAAAAGTTGTCACTAATGTTTAAAGTTTAACGAATGTATATATAGGACTAGAATAGGATCTTGAGAATGTCAATTAAAATCATAGGACTGGTTGAGAATGCGAATAATATTATAATTGATAATATTAGAGTAATTTATTCTTTCTTTTGAAATTTAATAAAAAGAAAATTTTCTTCATTTATTTCTCTAATCTGTTTTGTTCATCTAGTATCTTTGCATATTGCATTAGAAACATAATACACAATTGAAAGAAAGGGCAAAATACCAGAGGATACCTTTGTTAATTTATGTTGTGTGGCGTGAATAGGTATCCTAATTTCTTGTACATCTGAAACTCTATATATAAAATTTTTTGAGTATCAGATATTATAAAAAAATATTATTTAAATAACATATAACACATAAAAATAAAATTTTAATGTTTATAATACTTAAATATTTTAAAAGTTGATTTCTAAGTACTTGAGAACTCAAAATTTTCATTCACAAAACACATAGAAAAAATTTCTTGTGATGGAATCTATCTTTTTATTTTTTATTTTTTATCATTAACTTGCCACATCTTTATTTTAGATTTTTTTTTGTTTTGGACCGGCATCTACCTAACAATAACACAATGAATATGGATCCTATGCTATTCATTGGGCAAAAAATTGATGAATTAGACAAAAAAAAAAGGAAAACAAAGATCAAACTAGCTAAAAAAAAGTGAATTAGATCAATTTGAATCGCTTGTTTTTCTGCGTTCATTTTTTTTGTTTTGTTATTAAAATGACATCATTTCAACTATTTTTTATTTAAATTTAACTTAAAAAATATCATTTTTTTAATTTCTTATGTTAATGATAATCATACATGTATTTTTTCATTAAAAATAATATTTTAATAATTATTATTGATTTATAAATATTATATCATACTAAATTAATTAACTTCTTTCATGTATAATAAAGTTATTAATAAATTTTGAAATATGTTAATATGTATTATTTGATTATTTATATTTTTAATCAAATATTTAATTAATTTTATATTTAAGTTTCAATAATCATATTTTATAATATAGAAAAATAAATCATAAATTTTACAAACAGTTTGGTTATATTCCAATAACAATTGAATTATTAAAGAGTGAATCACTTTTTTTCACCAATTTAATGAACAATATAATTTATAAAACATTGATTTTAGGTGAAAAATAAAAAATGAGAGCAAAACTCACTTGTAAATAGAAAGGTAAAATACCACTTTCTCCTCACATGTAATTAAGATGTTAAATGTCATATAGATTTAATTTTGTTTTCACTTTTTATAAAAGACTAAAGAGGTATTTTATTATGTTGAGCCATAATTGGAAAAATTAAATTGTATTTTTTTAATAATTACTATATTATTTTTTGGAAATTATTGACTGTCTTTTACTTCTTACACCCTACCCAAAAAAAAAAAAAATGAAGCGTAAATAAAATTATAGCGAGTGATAATGAATAATATATGCAAGGCTTGTGTATTTGATTCAAACCTCATATCTCATGGGCCGAGTTTTCACGGAAATTGGCTGAAGCCCACTTAAAACTAAGAATTCATATTGCATCTGGCTTCCCTGGGTCACGGGGGAAAGTGATCTAGAGAAGCCAGATGCAATATGAGAAAAATATTGTATGAAAAAGAGAAAAAATATATATTGAAATAATCACTTGTCACTTAATTAGGAGAATTTACATGTTTCATATTAGAATTTAGGGATGAGTATAGATCAAATTTGATTAGGTTAAATTATAAATTAAACTCGATCAAACATTAAAATTAATTAGTTAACATATATAATCAATTAAAATTTCAGATTGCTCAAAAAAATTATATCTGATTAATTAGGTGATTTAATTTTGAAAAAAATATTTGAATTGTGCTAAAGTAAAATTTTTTTTTTTTGCATATTGACTTAGTCAAATTTAAGCATGTTTTAAAAGTTTATATTTGACTTGTCTGTATGACTTCTATTTTTAATAAAATGCAATATATTTAAATCTTAATTCAAACCAATTTGATTGATATATTTTTTTTTAAAAAAATTAATTTAATTTAAATAAATTATAGAATTATGCACAACTTTGTTACGACCAAGTGAATCTTTCTTCTTGAGATTGAAGGAGATCTAGCTTTGCCAATTGAACTTACCAAAATATCTCAAGAGGTCTTCATTTTTCGTAGAAACGCTGACATCACGCTTTTCCTCATGCTCTCTGAAATTGACCTTCAGCTTCCTCTCTATGGCTAACCCAATTGCTAATAGTTAAGCTCATATTCAAACAACTATGTAGTACTTTCATTAATCTAGCTTATTCACTATTTATAGATCCTTAACTAAATGGCAAACATTTGTGAATAATTAAATAAGTTTACGATCATGGGAGTTTTTACTTTGGGCCGGTGAACTATTTTCTACGAAAATTAGTACTATAATTGAATCCCTATTTTATCATATATTTAACCAGTTAAGTTAATTCAATGAAAGTAAAAAAAATTAGATATAGCATAAAAAATATCTAAGAGAAGATTATGATATTTATAAAAGAGATTTTCAAAAAATAAATAATAATTTCAATTGTTTATTTTAGTTTAATAAATAATAGACCCAAAATCTGAATTATTAATTTTTTTACTTTGTCATATCATTTTAATCGATGCATAATTTAATTATGAAAATATAATTTTCTCTTTCAAATTTTAATAAAAATGTAACATAACTTGAGAACCAACTTGTTTAATATGTTAAGACCAATTAATTTGAGAATTATGAATTATGATCTTGTTTGAATTTTGATTTTTCTAACTCAAGTTGTTTAACCAACTAAAAAAAGGTTAACAAACAACAAAAATTCTGTTTAGTTTTACAATAATTCGGTAAGTTTATGTAACTTTCATCTTAAGACATAATTTTTTTCTCCAGTACAAAAATCATTTTAGAATGTGATTATTATTTAAATATTTATATTTAAAAAATGTTTTTTTAAGTTTTTAAATTTTTGAAACAAATCATACATTACAAAAATTTAAAATTAGACATATACTAAAAATTCGAGTCTAAATTATTATTATACTTATATTTTATATTTTTTAAAACGTTAAATATCGAAATTCAGTTTTTATTTTTATTTTTATTTTTTCACTTTTCTTATGGGTGCTTGTCGACATTTAGTCGGGTGAAAGCGGTCCGACCCGTTAAAGCCATGCCATCTTTTTCACCTTTCGCTGTTTATAAAAACCCTAGCTCGGTGTGGTGGTATTTCTCTTTCTGCTTCACATTCGCAGCACTTGCACTCCGGAAGAACGCTTGAACTGTAAGATCTCTCATTTATCTTAGACTCTTTTCATCTCTGAAGGTTTCTTTGCAGTATAAATTCTTGGAAACACTGGCTATATGATCTGAATTTTTAGATTTCCACTTGTTTTCCGAATGGGAATAAAAGTATGTAATTTTTCTGTTGCCGAGATTATTTTTGATTGATTGGTGTTTGTTGTCTGTGACCTGATCTTGAATAAGAGCTTCACGTTTTTCCGTGAAGCCACGGGACTGGTGAGTTATATCCGATTCTCATAAATGCTCTGTGACAAAAAGATTGGACGACCCTTACTGCAATTGCATGAATCATACCTTTATTAAAATTATGAACTTCCGGCTTTCGCACGTGTATATTAGCGCATGCGCGGATGCATGTGTGCAAATCCACGTACTGAGTTATATTTTTTGTTTATCTTTCAAATTTTGAGTTGCGCTACAGTGAAGATATGTCATGGGATTTGAAGTTTTAGTCGAGTACCATTGAAATAATGCTGAACTGGTTACATTTTTTATTTTTATTTTTATTTTTAATTTATTTTTAAATTATGTTAATAACAATATATCATCAAAATTCTTCAAAATTCAAAAATTAAATTTAAAAATTATTTTGATATTTTAAAAAATATTTTTAATTTTATTTTTTAAAAGTTTAAATATATATTAAAAATAAATTTAAAAAAAATTCTTTTTTTTTTTGGGACAATAGGCAGACACGGGAGACCCCGGTTGGCAGACACGGGAGACCACGATTCTGGCTTGGCTCACAGGAAAAAACACTGGATTACGGGTGGAACCAGAGCAACACACTCTGCGCAAAAATACCAAGAGATCTGGCAAATTTCTCTTCGGGGGAACCGGATAATGGTTAGCGGTTTTCTGCATCGAGCTCAGCCTCCTTTCTCAGCATCATCTTGAGGCTAATCGGTGGGCGGGAGACCCAATTTCTTTGAAGCCTCCTTTGCGCGAAGAGGTTAGCGACCGTGTCGTCTATTTCGTTCTTCTCCCTCTGGATCCATTCAAATTTGAGCTGTCTTCCATCTGAGGTAATCTTCTTGATCAAATTGTGGATGTGACTGACACTCTAGATTTATCTTTTCTGATTACACACCTCTACTATATGCTTGCAATCAGACTCGATAATCACTCGGTTCAAATGCAGGTTGTTGATTAAAATTAGTGCTTCTTCAATTGCTCTGCATTCTGCTTCCAAAGCCACGTGTGCCGAGCTCTGTTTGACGTTGCCCGTGAGTAGAGATCCTCTATCATCCCTAACAACTACTGCGAGGTAACACTCTGCGTTCTGATTAGGATAAGCAGCATCTGTGTTTATTGTTAACCACCCAACCGGGGGATGTTTCCACTTTGCCTATCTGACTGAACCCCTTTCCCTATTGCTGTTCTCTGTGTGTTCTTTTTTTGTTCTGTAAACTGGTCAGGCTTGTTATAAAAATTTTTGTTTTCTGTGTAACTGCTTGGATCAATTTTCATCTGTTCAAATACAAAAAAATTTCTCTCATTCCAGATGAACCACATCATGATAAAGTAATTTGCCATAGCTTCCTTTTCATCCACCCTCGAACCTTACTGTACTGTTGATTTTAGCTCACAACCAGTCATTAAGCTTATATCCTTCATTTTGGTTGATCTGACTCTGAATATCTGCTCCAAACCAGGGCGGTCTTGTCCAACTGCATTCTAAGAAAATATGTTTCAGAGTTTTTGGGGCCTCGTTACAGATAAGGCACATGGAGTTGGACAATTTTTCTTCTGTGTAGGTTCTCCATACTAGGCAGGGCATTATGGAGGTTCTTCCATATTAATTTCTTGATTTTGATTGAGGCAGAAGTTGAAGCATTTTTGGTAGTGTTTGGATCCCCCTTCTTGGCAGTGTCATATCCACTCTTTATCCTATACTGGCCCTCACTTGTCAGTGGCCAAATGAATTTGTCTAGTTGGTTGGAATAGGGAATAGAGGTTGCAAGAGCATCTTTTATTTGGTGAATGGGTAGCATTTCTCGTAGGATTTCAATCTTCTAGGTCTTTGAGGTTTGGTCAATAAGAGAAGCAACTTTTACTAACTGGTATTGGAGTTATTTTCTATAACTTCACCACTCTTGGGGCACTTATCTTCCCAAATGTTTATACTTTTCCCATTGCCAATTCTCCATCTCCCATGTTTCATCAAGAATTCTTTGCCTTCCCATAGACTAAGCCGCCCCTAAGAGCTACATCTTCCACTTATAGCTTTTGGGAAGTATCTTTGTTTGAAAATACTTGCCCAAAGGGAGTTGGGATCTTCTATCAGTCTTTAGCCTTGTTTTGCCAACAGTGCAACATTCATGCTTCTGAAGTCTCTAAAACTCATTCTGCCCACACTTTTCTTCCAGGTCAAATTTTTCCAATTAACCCAATGGATACCATTGTCTTTTCCATTGCTTCTCCACTAGAAATTTGCTATCTTTGAGCAAAGCTTTGCACAAAAAGATTTAGGAAATAAAAGAGTAGACATAGCATATGTGGGAATAGCTTGGATCACGGCTTTAATGAATATCTCTTTTCCTCGTTGGGAAAAAATTTCATCTTCCAGTTTACTAGCTTTTGTTTCACGTTGTCCATAATCCAATTTAGAGCATGTTTCTTTGATCTTCCCCACACAGTTGAGATCACTAAATACTTTACTGGATTATTTCAAATAGGCATATTGAGCACTCTTTGTATCTTTTCTTTTGTAACAATCGGAGTGGTTTTACTGAAATTGATGATCATTTGCCTTGAGTGCCTAGAAGCCTAGAATATCTTCAAGAATCTTTTTTAGATTTATTGTTTGTTGTTCATTAGCTCCTACAAAGAGAATAGAGTCCTTTGCAAAAAAGAGATGAGTTAGTTCTGGGCCCTTTTTTTGCTAACTTAATCCCTCTGAATTCATTGTTTTTCAATGCTCTAGCTATACCCCTTGATATAACTTCAGCTGCGAAAATAAAAAGATATGGATATAGAGGGTCTCCTTGCCTCAAGCCCCTTTGAGGGCTAAAGGAAGGCCTCAAAATCCCATTGATCTTAATCACTGACTGATGTTACACATCCCATAATCAACTCAATCCACTTTTCATCAAAACCCATAGCCTCTAGGACCTTTTCAAGAAAATTCCATTCTAATCTATCATAAGTTTTATTCATGTCTAGTTTGATGGCCATATGGTGTTTCCTTTTATTCTTGTTATGATTCAGGGCATGAAAAACCTCTTAGACAATTAAAGTGTTGTCTTGAATGAGCCTTTCACTAACAAATGCACTTTGGTCAACCCATTCATAAGAAATTTCATCTGGTTAACAATGATCTTAAAAATGATTTTATAACTGAAATTAGTACAACTAATAGGGTGGAATTGTCTTGTCATCTTTGGATGTTGAACTTTAGGGATCAAAGTGATATGAGTTTCATTGATCTCCCTGGGAAGCAAGCCATCTTCAAAGAATCTCTTGATTGCGCTGCTCACATCCATTTTCACCACCTCCCAAGCTTTTTGATAGAAGACTTCATTCATGCCATCCGAGTCAGGTGCTTTCATTGCCCCCAAATTAAACACATCCCTTTCTACCTCCTCTTCTGTTACTGTTCTTAAAATCTCTTCAGTAATGTACTTAGGAATCACTTTTAAGTTTGGGAAAACACAAGGTTTTGTAGATTCAAAAAGCTTCAAAAAGTAATTTTGAAAAATATCTTGTATATTGCTTCCCCCCTCTTTCCATTCTCCCTCTTCATCTTTAATTTTCACAATCTTGTCCTATTTTCTTCTTTGCATGGTGGATTGGTGGAAGAATTTTGTGTTTTTATCTCAACATTCTAGCCACTTTACCCTGGATCTTTGATTTTGCATTTCTTAGCTTCAAAAAGAATTTTGAAAAGTGATTTTGTGTTTTTATCTCCACATTCTAGCTTCAAAAAGTGATTTTGAAAAAGTAATTGTGACTCTTAGCTTCTTCCAAAGCCTCCTTGCTTTGCTTTTCATTTTGAATCTGCTGCAATCATCTCTTTAGTTTTGAAATCTGGGCATCTTCTCTTTTGAAGCAATTCTTCTGACATTCCTCTAAATGATTAGTCATGTTGTTCACTTTTGAGGTAAAAACAGTAAGGTTATCTGCATTTTCGTTGTTATTCCAAAATTTCTCAACTTTGCCCAATACGCCTCAAGCTTGAAATTCTTTTCTCTCTTTTTAAAGGCGGGCCTTGTTGATAGAAGGAGAGGGCTACGGTTAGAGCCCATTGTTGGGAGGGTTATAACACTGGCATCCTTATATTTATTAAGCCATAAGTCATTTGCTACATGCTTGTCTATCTTTTTCTTAACACCTCCTACTTCTCTCATGTTATTACAAGTATATTTGCAACCTTTAATAGAGGAATAATAAAGATCATTTTCAAGTAGAAAATTTATAAAGATTTCAATTTGCCTGTTATTATGCAATCTGACACCTTTTTCATTCTAATACAATATTTCATTAAAGTCCCCTATGCAAATCCAAGAATGCAAATTACCATAATTTAATTCTGCAATGGATTTCTATAGTTGCCTTCTTCTGGGATCTAGATCACCATATACTAAAGTGTGAAATTGTCTTCTAGCTCATCTTCCAATCTAACTTTTACATGCATGTAATTATGGCATTTATCTATGACTTTCCCTACACATCCATTTTTTCACATTAGACATAGGCCTCCTGCTCTCCCTGTTGAGTTTACTACTACCATGTCATCAAACCCAAGTTTTCTCTTTAGGTTTTCTATTTTCTTCTCTTTTGCTTTTGTTTCAATGAGAAAAAAAAGTGAGGGTTTATTTTTGAGACATAAGTCTAAACTTTTGAACTATTAAGGCGACTTCACCCCTCGATAGTTCCAGTTAATAGTTGTCATTTTGAGGGGTGGGACATTTATAAGGTCCGCCTCCTTAGCCATGTTTGCCTTTTGATCTTGGTTTCTTGCATTTTCATTTATTGCTTGCTCCCTCCACTTTATCTTCTTTATGCTTCTTCTTTCTTCTGCCTCATCTTTTACTGTCATCCTTTAAGCGGCATCTTGTTGTCCTTGTAGGCTTTCCTCTATCGCTTCACTGTTCCTTTTTAGACTTAGCAAATTCCTAAATGCTGCTGCCAGATCATTCTCTACTAATGCCCATGAACTTGTGCCTCCTTTCTCTTCTCCATCTTTCTCTTCTTTTATTTCATCTTCACTTGGTAGCTCTACATAGTATTGCTGATATTTCTTTAATTTTTTTTCTCTTCTTTTCCATCTCATTCCTGCATAAAACTATTTTTTGGGCTTCTTTTGTTTCTGCTTTGCGTTCCAGGAGCTGTATCTTCATTCTTCCTTCTCATATTGGTTTCTTCCTTCTCCTTTTGATTTTTCTTCATTTCTGCATTTGGGCTTGACTTCTTGCTCGATCCATACTCTTCTCCCCCCTGGAATTTGGCATTTCTAGCCCATTATGTATTCTGAATCCATCCTGCCCAATTTTTATTGGCCCAATTCTTTCCATTTGTGCAGTCCCTATTTGGCTAATTAGGTCCATTGGGTTTGTGACTTTTGTGGGCCCAACTTCCTCCACTTTTGATCTCCTTTTACTCATTTTGTGATTACCGCTTGCAAACTGGCAGCATAGCTTTTTAAGGTTAACTCTTGATGTTTATTGCTCCTTTACAAACTCTTCTTCCTCCTCTACTTGAGATTTTCCTTTCTTGTATACCAACTCACTTCCTTGTTCCTGTTCAACAATTTCAGGTTCTATTACTGTGTTTACTCTGTTTGTTTGTTCCTCCTCCTCTTGACTCATGGCTTTACTTCTTCCTGTTTTGTCTTGGCTGCACAATGACCACATTTTTAGCCCCCTTTTGCTTCTTGCTTCTTCGTACAATGTGTCACCTGTTTTGCAGTTTCCTAAGTAATTTTTTGTCTCTCCTGAACTACATCGTCCTCTTCTGTTGTTCTTTTGTCACAAGCTCTCCTTTGCAATTATTTTTAAAGGTTTTGTTGGTTGAACTCCCAAGCTTGGCCTGTACCTTCCTCAGTTTTCATTATTTATGGTCATCGTCTCATTTCTGCAATGCTTTTGCTCATGTCCCAAACACCCGCATTTATAATAGTACTTTTGGAGTTTTTCATATATCAGCCTGATCCATGTACTAGGCATGTTTTTCCTAGGAATTCAAAATCCTGTAATGAAGGAACTTTTTGAGCATTCTAACTCTCAAGTAATGCCTCATTATTCTTCCTTCCAGGATTAGGTCTTCCACTTTTATAATTTCTTCTAGTCTTCTTCCAATGATGGTACCACTTCTGACATTCGAATTTTCCAACGTCAACCCATGCACCTGGACCCAGTATGGAGCAATGTTGAAGTTCATCTCTCGGATAGCTTGGTTTGGATTCCAGCTGTGTATGTTGAGTAAGTGCCCCATTATGTTCCAAGGGGCTTCTTTCATGATTTTTCTAGTTGTGTCTTCCTCTTCGAAGTTAAACAAGAAAGTGTTGAGCCCTAAGTCCATGATACTCAATCCTTTTGGATCTCCCCACCCTTTGCAAATCATCAATTTCACTATTTTTTTGTTTAGCGGTTTGTCCTCTATAATCTTGCCTACCAAGCTTTTTATTTGCCAGATTTTTGGTTTATTGTTCATCAACTTCTAACTGTAAGATATCAACTTCCTTTCCTTGTACTTTGCTATTGCTCCTACTCCCCTTTCCCCTTCATATCTTCTGCTCTCCATTCCTTGTCCTTAGATGTCTGCAATCATTAGCAGGTTCTATTAAGACTTCAAAAAGTTGGCAAATTTATAGAGATAGCTAAGTTGAAAAAAAAAAGAAATAAACCTTGAATCACAGGGCTTGTTACATGAAGAAACAAAATGAAATGGCATTGAGTAACCATGGATTTGAACCATCATGAATTATAGAATCACAATTCACCACGCCATGAAATCATTCAACATGTAACAAATTTTCAAAGTAAAAGCAAACCACAGAGAGAGAAAAAAATAGGAAATAAAAGGGTATGAGAGAACAATGCTTGAAAGTGCATGATACAAAAACCCCAGAGATGCTCGAATCGGATTACAAGCATACCTCAAACACCGATGCTCAAGTCTCGAACTAAGCAGTCACCACAAAGAGAGATTAACGGGGAGACTAATGATGTAGACAACACAAATACTGGAAATGAAAAGCAAAATACAGATCACATAACCAAAGTTCACCATAAATTCTAAAAAATATAATAACTTTAGCATCGACCCTAGATAAAGCAATAAGGGAATAAAAGGTAGGAAATTCAAACATGAGTTTCTTTTTTGCTTCAATAAAAGAACAAGCGTGTTGCCATAGTTAAGATATTAAAGAAACAGAGAGATGAAGAGTGATCCAAACCTGATAGGGCAGAAACTCTATGTTTTGAAAGAAAAGCACTCTCTGCTAATCCATATCCTAACACAACCGGCCCATAGGCCCAATAAACCACAGAGTCACGGAGATCTAGGGGACTAGGGTTTCCCCGGCCCTCTACCATTCCCATGCAACAAATTGCAAGCCAAAGCCCCACAGTCTAGGAAAAAAGGAGTAGAGTTTGAACTCTACTACAGTTGCAAACATTGCTCTTCCAATCCTTAATCTTCTTACCGTCACAAAGAACTATCCTCACCAAAATTTCAGGACCTAAAAAAAAAGCTGTAGACCGCTTTCTCCTTCCCCAAACGGAAACCCATTGTATTGGAAAAAACATGAGCTGCGATTTTACTATAAATGGACTTCCTGACCTTCTAAAACCCTCTGGCTCGCACCTATTCTGGATTCCTCCTAAAGTAGAGGCCTTATTACAGTCGGCGGGCACCTCGGCCAGTTCGGACCAAGTCTCTTTCTAAAGCCTTGAAAGAGGCCACAGTGTGTGTGGCTTTGTTACACTTTTTCGGAAACCATTTAAACTAGAGAGATTTCCCCATCGAGGTAAGCTCATTCATCTTAGCCCTAATGTGATTCAAGTTCCACGAATTAGATTTTTTGTTGCGTTTCTCCATTAAAATTCTACAATCTAACTCAAAAATTATATGATTCATTTGTAAATTAATTGCAAGGATTGAAGCTTCCTCCAAGGCTTTGGATTTTGCTTCAAGTGCCGAAAGAGCAAGGCTATTATAATCACTCCTGTGAGCACTCTTCCTTCGTGATTCCTACCTAGCACTGCTATAGAGCATTCTAAAGTGAAGATATCAAAAGCAGCAACAATAGGATAAGGTTATCTTAATACCAAAAAGAATATATTCATTGCCTCATATTGTTGGACTATATTTGAATTTTGGCTAACGACCAAAGAAAAAGAGCCCAAAGGCTTTTTTTTTGGAATGATTAGCGATGAAAAACTAATATTTGATACGTGAACAAAAGCCCAACATAAATATGATACGATCAGTCTTCTTCCTTCGATCCAAACCCTAGG
Organism: Gleditsia sinensis; assembly: GCA_037074535.1. Lineage (NCBI taxonomy): Eukaryota > Viridiplantae > Streptophyta > Magnoliopsida > Fabales > Fabaceae > Gleditsia > Gleditsia sinensis. The sequence goes on along the minus strand of CM073463.1, from coordinate 13,058,898 downwards.
ACACAACTTTGTTTTTTTTTCTCTCCTCTGTTCTCTCTCTAACACAACAGCATAAATTGGATTTGGTAGCGTTCAATTTTATTTTCTTAGGTCTTCATCTTAGAGTTTCTGCCCTATTAGGTTTGGATCACTCTTCGTCTCTTTCTTGCTTTAATATTTTAACTATGGCGGCATGCTTGTGCTTTTATTGAAGCAAAAAAGAAACTCATGTTTGAGTTGCCTACCTTTTTTTCCTTGTTGCTTTATCTAGGGTTGATGCTAAAGTTATTATCTTTTTTAAAATTTATGGTAAACTTTGGTTATGTGATCTGTATTTTGCTTTTTCATATTCAGTATTTGTCCTGTCTATGCCATCAATCTTCCCGTTCATCTCTCTCTGTGGTGACTGCTGAGACTTGAGCATTGGTGTTTGAGGTATGCTTGTAATCCAATTCGAGCATCTCTGAGGTTTTTGTATCATGCACTTTCAACCATTGTTCTCTCATACCCTTTTATTTCCTTTTTTTCCCCTCTTTGTGGCCTGCTTCTACTTTGAAAAGTTGCTGCATGTTGAATGATTTCATGGCATGGTGAATTGTGATTATGTAATTCATGATGGTTCAGATCCATGGTTACTCAATGCCATTTCATTTTGTTTCTTCATGTAACGTGCCCTGTGATTCAGGGTTTCATTTTTTTCTTAAACTTTGCTGTCTCTGTAAATTTGCCAACTTCTTGTTGCTTGAAACAAGGATTGCAATTTAAGTGCAATCTTTGACAGAATTTTTTAGTAGTGATTTTTATGGTAGTAATGATTTTAATTCTCTCTCAATTTGCAATTTTCAGTATTACATGTTTCTGTTATCTTCTTTTACTTGCTCTGCATTTAATTTTTCTTCATCTTGTTTGACATTATTTATGCCAAACTGTGGGTAACATATTGTGATATGTGCTACTGGACAAATTTTAGGCTGAATCTTTCTGATTCTGGACTTGCTATTGGCCATTGGGCCTTAAATGTATTTTTTAAGGGAAAAAAAATCTGTCTGAGATCATCACACATTTGTCCCAAAAAAAAGAAAAAAGAAAAAAAAGAGAGAGATCATCACACCATTGGTTCGGTACAGCACCCCTGAACCAAATTAATAGGTGGTCTTTCCCATGAAACCGATTTCATGAGTTCAGATTTGTCAATTTGTTCAAAATTTAAACCAACTGAAGCGAACCAATGAAATATAACCAAATTTCTCTTCCTTTGTAATTTCTATGTATCAGGTTTGTTATTAATTTTCATCTTTGCTGGATTCTCTTTTTCTTTACCTTTTAAATTAATCCGTGGAATGGTGCTAATTGTGGAAGTTACATATGGTTGTGTACATTTACCTTTCAAAAAATATATTACTTCCCTTTTCTTATTTATTTTTCTCATGGTTCTGCAACACTGAATTTAGCACTACTAGTTAGTTCCTTTAAATGTTAACATCTGGTTTCTGGAATATGGATGGGTGATCATGGAAAGTATTTTCTCAAAATTAAATTATAAAATCTTATCATTAAAATTTAAGCATATTGACATGCACGAGTTGGACCATTTTATTGATTACGAAAAATGATTGAAGAAACATGTAGTATTGTGATGGTCTCTTCATTCTTTATAGAAGGCATTTATCATAGTAAGCTCTGTGTATAGGTTACTTTCTCAGCTTTGGCTTGTTGAAGATGTGTTCAGATATTGCCTACTTTATTTTGTATGAATATCCCGAATATGTTATTAATTTTTATATCTGTTGAACTTGTATTTTCATATTTACCGTTTACTAGTTTAGTTGCTTGATTTTATTAGCATGTTTATCATCCTCTTGCTGTATGTGTTGCATAAAGTACATTTTTCTTTTTGGTATAACATTGGGGCCAAAGGCCTAAAAGTGTGGGAGGGTGAAACACAACCCAAACAAGCATAAACTCATTTAACATAGTTTTTTTTTGTTATTTTTATTTTTAACTATATGCTTTTGTGGATCTTTTGTGGTTTCTTTTTTCGGCCCTCCATTGGTTTTAAGTGAAGGAAGGTGTTTACGAAACCTTAACTTAATTGTGAATTCCTATTTGCTTATTCTGTGGATGTTGGTTAAGTTATCTGTTGAAGCAAGATGCAAACTCAATAACATTAATCAGAATAGGACATACCAATAGTGGAGTTCAGTTTGTTGATAAGTGATATAAATTTATGTGGATTCTGCTACCTTGTATCAGTCTTCTGCAATGGGAAGGAAAAAGACGGAGGACGGTGGCCCCGGCACAAAGGCTAAGCCAAGTGGCAAAGATGCTTCTAAGAAGGAAAAATTCTCTGTCTCTGCCATGCTGGCCAATATGGATGAAAAACCTGATAAACCCCAGAAAGTCTCCTCTTCCTCTAGTAAGCCCAAGGCAAAATCTGTTCCAAAAGCTTTTGCATACACTGATGGTATTGATCTCCCTCCCTCTGATGACGAAGAAGACGATCTTATTCTAGAGGAGCAACAGAAAAATAATGTGCACAAGCGGTCCACTCAGCAGCAGAGGCCTGACATAAAGCCACTTGATGTATCTATTTCTGACAAAGAGTTAAAAAAGCGTGAAAAGAAGGATCTTCTTGCTGCCCATGTTGCAGAGCAGGCAAGGCAGGATGCTCTTAAGGATGACCATGATGCTTTTACTGTGGTCATTGGAAGCCGTACTTCAGTGCTTGATGGAGAAGACGATGTTGATGCTAATGTAAAAGATGTTACAGTTGAAAATTTCTGTGTGTCAGCTAGGGGTAAAGAACTTCTGAAGAATGCATCTGTGAGGATATCTCATGGGAAGAGGTATGGTTTGGTTGGGCCAAATGGAAAGGGCAAGTCCACACTATTGAAACTTCTTGCTTGGAGGAAGATACCAGTACCAAAGAATATTGATGTGCTTCTGGTTGAACAGGAGGTAGTTGGCGATGATAAAACGGCACTTGAAGCAGTTGTTTCAGCTAATGAAGAACTTGTTAAAACCCGACAAGAAGTTGCTTCTCTACAGAATGCAACTTCTGTTGAAGGAAGTGATGACAAAGATGATAATTATGGAGATGATGCAGGAGAGAAGCTCGCTGAACTGTATGAAAAATTACAGCTGATGGGTTCTGATGCTGCTGAAGCACAAGCATCAAAGATTCTTGCTGGTTTGGGTTTTACAAAGGATATGCAGGGTCGTCCTACAAAATCATTTAGTGGTGGTTGGAGGATGAGAATTTCTTTAGCTAGAGCACTGTTTTTGCAGCCAACACTGTTATTGCTTGATGAACCTACAAATCATCTTGATCTGAGGGCTGTTCTCTGGTTGGAGGAGTACTTGTGCCGTTGGAAGAAGACTTTGGTGGTCGTCTCACATGATAGGGATTTCCTCAATACAGTTTGCAATGAGATAATTCATTTGCATGATTTGAAACTCCATTTCTATCGTGGAAATTTTGATGATTTTGAAAGTGGTTATGAGCAGCGTCGTAAAGAGATGAACAAGAAGTATGAGATTTATGACAAGCAGATGAAAGCAGCCAAAAGGAGTGGAAATCGGGCTCAGCAGGAAAAGGTGAAGGATCGAGCTAAGTTTGCAGCCAAGGAAGCATCAAAAAGCAAGGGCAAGGGCAAGGTTGATGAGGATGAAGTTCCAGCAGATGTTCCACAAAAGTGGAGGGATTACAGTGTTGAGTTCCACTTTCCTGAACCTACTGAGCTCACACCTCCCCTTCTGCAACTTATTGAAGTTAGTTTCAGTTACCCAAATCGAGAGGATTTTAGACTCTCAAATGTTGATGTTGGTATTGATATGGGGACTCGTGTTGCCATTGTTGGGCCTAATGGAGCTGGGAAATCTACGCTGCTGAATCTTCTTGCTGGCGATTTGGTTCCAACTGAGGGAGAAGTTCGAAGGAGTCAGAAGTTGAGGATTGGAAGATATTCCCAGCACTTTGTGGACCTTCTCACAATGGATGAAACGCCTGTTCAGTATCTTCTTCGTCTCCATCCGGATCAGGAAGGACTTAGCAAGCAGGAGGCTGTTCGAGCAAAGCTTGGTAAGTTTGGACTCCCTAGCCATAACCATCTTACCCCTATTGCCAAACTATCAGGAGGGCAGAAAGCTCGGGTAGTCTTCACATCAATATCCATGTCAAAGCCCCACATTTTGCTGTTGGATGAACCCACTAATCATTTAGATATGCAAAGTATCGATGCATTAGCTGATGCACTGGATGAATTCACTGGAGGAGTTGTTCTTGTGAGTCATGATTCCAGATTGATATCCCGTGTATGCGAGGATGAAGAGAGGAGTCAAATCTGGGTAGTTGAGGATGGTACAGTCAGAACCGTCGATGGAACTTTTGATGATTACAAAGAGGATTTGATGAGAGAAATTAAAGCTGAAGTGGATGATTGAGCTTCCTTCTGTGAACAGTTAATTTATGGCAACACTTTCCCCATATACATTTACACTTGCTTCCTCTATATTTGGCTAATAAAATGACTTGCATCCTACAGATGCCAGATTTTGCCCCTGCCCCCACGTTTTTCTCTTATCCTCTAAAACTGAGTGTATTTACGAATTGGTTTAAAATGTACTGTGGCTGTTTCTTTACTAATACTGCATTCTGTTTTACCAAAGGTTGCATGGGTGTCCATGAAAATTTTAGATGGTTGTAAGAGGGACATGGAGCAGAAACTAATTGTCTGATTCTTGGAAAATATGAAGGGGAAAAAACTTGAAGATGTTTTTCCTTTGTATGAAAAGTGATAAAAGTAAACCTCCACTTGCGGTTCCTTGGGATTTGCTCAAGAATCCTCCATTTGCGGAAGTTATGATCATCATTATCAGAATTCATATTTCGTTTGCGGAGTGGTTCATGAATTTTGAGGAATCCGGTTTGAGATAGTTTCATCTCTCGTCAATTCGGCTATCTTCTTTGCATTTGAACGTTTATTGTTGAGAAAACATTTGTGAGCTTGTTTCTCTTTTCCTGGTCAATTACCTGTTGGCAACTCCTTGATATTTTAGATATTATGATATGAGATAACATATTAGATATAATATTTTAAAGTTGTTATAGAAGTTATTTAATTAATATTTTATAAAAATAAAATTAAAAGTGATGTAATATAATAATTTTACCTTTTTTAGTATTATATAATTTTTTTATAAAATTAATATTTTAAATGATATTGAGTATTTAAATATTAATATATTAAATATGAATATTTTAGATAATATATGACAATGAAGATACGAAAAAGAATGTGAGATTTCGTAATTCATGATTAACAAAATTGGTACCTGAATTTTTTTTTAAATTGAAACATTAATTATATCTTGAGATTTTTTGAGAATTATTTTAGAGTTGTTAAATTTTTTATTTGACCATCTTAATTTTTTATTTTTATTTTCAAGAATTTTTATTTTTAGAACCAACGGATTTATCATACTTCTTGTAAGTTTCAGGTTTATTTATAATAGTGAATTGTTTGACAGAGACATCAATTTTAATTAGAGTATTAGCAGTTGGTATACATGATTTAGTAATTCTTTTTGAGTCAGTGAATGTGTTTGTCAATTGATTTGTTAAATTTTACAAATAAATTATTTTTTGAACTTTCAGTTCATATTGTTTCATGCGATGATTAAGATGAGTTAGTGATAATTCATGTCAACTAATTTCTTTTTTTAACTACTTATTTTCTTTCTCTAATGTTAGAAAAAATGATTCATCAAAATGACAATAAGCAAATTGAGTTGTTAATAAATCTCTTATTAATGGTTCAAGATATTTTATTATAGAAAGAGATTCATATCTAATATATATTTTCAACCTTTTTTGAGAACCCATCTTAGTGTGTTGTGGTAGAAGAATAGAAGAATATAGACATATACCGCACATCCAAAAATTCTTAGATAGTAAATATTTAGTTTATGACAAAGCCATTTGTAATGGAAAGTATTCATAATAACTTGTTGGTTTTATGTGAATTAATAATACATCATACAAGATTGCATGCCCCCAAGTGGATATTGGAAGTTTTGACATTATAAGTAATGTTCTTGCAATAATTCATATGTTTAATAAATGATTATGTAAAACTATTTTGTGTATGAACATATACTACAAGATGTTCGACATCAATCCTAATAAACATACAATACTCATTGTTGGCCTTATGTCAATTAATAATGCAGCATACAAGATTGAATCCCCCCAAGTGGATATTAGAAGTTTTGACATTATAAGTAATGTTCTTGCAATTAATTTTATATGTTTAATAAATGATTCTGCAAGACTATTTTGTGTATGAACATGTGTTACAAGATGTTCGACATCAATCCCAATAGACATATAGTACTCATTGAATGTTTGATAAGTGAATTCACCAGTATTGTCAAGGCGTATTTTCTTAATTTGAAAATCAAGAAAATACGTTCATAATTTAATCAATTGTGCAAGTAATTTCACAAACACTAAGTTGTGAGATAATAATTAACACATATGTGACTATCTGGTCGATGCATCGATTAAAACTATAAAATACTTAAATAGTTCACATGATTACAAATATCGCCTTGTATTCTTTCTAAAAATGTGATATATTCACTCCCAATTTTGACTAGTGATGTTCGAATAACCAATTTCCTTTGAAAGCAAACAGGACATGAGAAATTATTCGGTTAAAGAATCTACTGACTCTTCAATGAATGTCCACTTGAATGTTCAATTATTTTTTGCATTATAATTGATTCGGGATGGCTTAACTGGTCATGCCAAATAACAAAGTTATTATGATTTGTAAACTTCTGATTTATAATAACATATATTTCAATTGTATTTATATATGTATAGTACAATTTATGTAGGCAAATTTTTTAATATGCATTTGTTACCTAAGGTTGTACTTGTGATATGAAGATATTCAATATTTCCTTTATTTGTTGTCTCAATGTGATATCCATTTCAGCGGATATCCTTAAAATTTAATAAGTTTCTAAGAAATTTAGAAGAGTATAAAGTTTTGTCAATGTGTAATTTCATTCCTCTAATTAACATTACATTAATTTTTCTAGAGCTTTCAATTAATTTTGTATTACCAAATATAGTACTAACATTGACTTCTTACATTACTAATTAGGAGAAATACTTTTTATCTTTGAGAATTGTGTGAGTAGTGCCACTATTGACGAGACATATTAGTGATATTGGTATCAATTGATGAAATATTGATTTTTGATTGAAAATAAAATAAGAATAGTTAATATGAGGAATGAGTATATAAAATAAGAATGAATTGTACTAGAAAAAGGAACACTCTAAAGTTTTGTCATAAAAATTATATAAAGAATTTATTTTTAAACACTACCATCACCAATTAAATGATCAAATTTTCCATCAAGATCAGCAAAAAAATCTGTAACATCTAAATGAGTTATGTCAACATAGCCATCATTGAGATTGACTTCCTTAAAAAAAATCGGTCTCTATCTTTTTTATCTTTAATAGATTTTTGGTAATATCAACAAGATGCCTTGACTTATAATAAGTACATGACTAATATCTTTTGCAAGCACAACGATAGCATGTTAACATGCTTGCTATTTTGCCCACCTTTTTCCTTTTTATTTTTGACTTTATTATTTTTTCACTTCTAGTAGGAAGGTATGTTCTTGGAATAACCAATACAACTATGGCTGCAAATTTGACCTTGAATCTATCCATAGTGATCATATGTTGCTATATTCACTTCAGGAAGTAGAGCAGTGTTAATTAGATGGGATTCATGATTTTTCATGAGAAGTTTATTATTTTGTTCAATCACAAGGAGACAAGAAATTAGCTCGGAATATTTCTTAAATCCCTTTTCTTAATATTGCTGCTACAGGAACACATAGGATACATGAAAAGTGGAGAATGCGTTTTTCTAACATGTCATCATCAATAATTTTTTTTTTCACATAATTTTAATTGAAAACTTATTCTAAATAGTGCAAAATTATATTCGCTTGTAGTTTTAAAATATTATAAGTAAAGATGCATTCAATTATATCGGACTTCTGGAAGTATCACACTTTTCTAGTGGTCACACATTTCTTTTAAGGAATTTCAAAGAACAAGTGAATTTTTTATGGTAAGATTCTCATTTTTCAACCATTCATGAAGGTGGTGGCAAAGGAATATCGTGGCTTTGACTTTATCTTAGTTAGATGCTTTATTTATTTCTTTGATAGTTTCTCCAAAGTCATTTGCATCTAAGTGGATTTTAGCATCCAATCTCCAAGATAGATAATTTCTCCCAGTAATGTCAAGCACCACGAATTTGAGTTTTGCAAAGTTTGACATTTTAAGACTATCATAAAATATAATGCTAGTCAATAAACATATAAAATAAAGTGAACAATTTCAAATAAAATAAATCATAATAAAGATATGTAAATTCATGGTAGATCTTCTATCTATTATCAAAAGGAGAAATAAAATCATTCTTTTATTTCAAAGTGTTATAAAAATAATTATTTAACTTCAATCAACATAGACATGTGCTTCCTCCTTAACTAAGAGATAAATATTAATCATTATTTAACTTACTATATACTAATAACAATAATTTATACACATATAAATCATAGAGCATATATACATGATCTTGATCCATACAAGCATATATTATATATAGCTCTCGGAATGCCCATATTCATTAAAAGAAGTTACAATTGAATAAGTATATTCAACTTTTATCATAATTTTCTAGTCATGCATAACCATAAAAAAGCCTTTACTTTTTTATCGATGTAATTATTGTCATTTGCAAATATTAAATAAATGCATGAAATTATACATATTAATTAATTAAAAAACTACATACTACGTGATTAAAAATATAGTTTAATAGAAGAGATAGAAAAGACATGAACCTCCAATGTTTCATCTAATAGGCACCTAGAAGTTAGGGCCAAATAAAAAACATCTCGTATAATGATGCTACACCTAAACTATTGTCCTTTAGGGATAAATTAGGGCAATAGGAGTTGGTGCGGTCATTTAGGGACAAACTAAGGCAATAGAATTGTACATAACTTAGTGCGGTCCTTTAGGGACAAAATAAGGTAATAAAATTGCACTATCATTCCCTCTAAATGTGGATTTAAATGCTCAAAACTAGTTCACATAGAGTGTTATAAAAAAAAGTTAATAAAAGATTACTAACCTTGAAATAGTGAATGATACTTGATATCTCAAGGTGTTTAATCTTGAAGGAGGTAGGACATTATATTGATAACATGTTATGAAAATAACTTAAAAGTAGATAAAGAAGTAAGAGAGAGACAATAGAGTGAATCATGTGTTTTATTTATATATAAGGGGGTATTTATATAAGTAGGTGTGAGAGTCTTAATAGTGGTATCCAACCGAAAGGTAATTCTTTAGTGATATAATTATTCTTTAAATAATTGCTGGAGATAGTATCTTATCAGATACAACAACAACAACTAAACCTTTTCCCATTAGGTGGGGTTGGCTACATGGATCAAACGGCGCCATAGTGGCCTATCATGGATGAGATCAATAGATAAGTTATTAACTATTAAATCATTTTTAATAGTTTCACTTATTGTTTTCTTTGGCCTTCCTCTACCTCTAATTATTAGACTATTCTCCATCCGATCAACTCTTCTCACTAGAGTTTCTGCAGGTCTTCTCCACACATGGCAAAACCACATTAAGCGAGATTCAACCATCTTCTCTACAATAGGTGCTATCCCAACTTTCTCTCTAATGCACTCATTTCTAATCATATCTCTTCTGGTGTGTCCACACATCCAACGCAACATTCTCATCTCTGCAACGTTGAGTTTATCTTCATGTTGTCTTTTAACTGCCCAACATTCCGTACCATACAATATAGCAGGTCTTATAGCCGTACGGTAGAATTTTCCTTTAACTTTGAGCGGCACTTTTTTAACACAAATGACACTCGAAGCTTTCCTCCATTTCATCCATCCAGCTTGAATCCTGTGGTTTACCTCCTCCTTTACTTCACCGTCATTTTGTATAATGGACCCAAGATATTTAAAACTTGTAACTTGTTTTAATATATAGTCTCCAAGTTTCACGTCTACATTCGTATTTGTTCGTCTCTTACTAAAAATACATTCCATATATTATATTTTATTTCTACTTATCTAGAAACCATATGTTTCTAAAACTTGTCTCCATGACTCTAACTTCATATTTATTTCCTCTTTCGATTCACCAACTAAGACTATCTCATATGCAAAAATCATGCATTGAAGCCCCAACTCTTGTATATGTTCAGTAACTGCGTCCAAAATCAAGTTAAAAAGATACGGACTCAGAGAAGACCCTTGATGTAGTCCAATAGTTGTAGGAAAATCTTTTGTATCCCCATTTTGTGTTCTCACGCAAGTCGTTATCCCGTCGTATATGTCTTTGATTACTCGAATGTACGCAATACGTACACCTTTCTTTTCTAAAGCCTTCCATAGGATCTCTCTTAACACTTTGTCATATGCCTTTTCTAGATCAATAAAAACTATATGCAAATCTTTCCGTCTGCTTTGATACCTTTCCATCAATCTCCGTAGTAAATAAATTGCTTCCATAGTTGATCTTCCTGGCATAAATCCAAACTGGTTCTCTGTAACTTGAGTCTCTTGTCTTAGTCTTTGCTCAATGATCTTCTCCCATAACTTCATAGTGTGGCTCATGAGTTTAATCTCCCGATAGTTGGAACAATTTTGTATGTCTCCTTTATTTTTATATATAGGGATTAAAGTACTTCTCCTCCATTCATCCAGCATTTTCTTAGATTTCATTATCACATTAAACAACTTAGTGAGCCAACTTATACCCTTCCTTTCTAAACTTTTCCACACCTCAATAGGTATATTATCAGGTCCTACTGATTTGCCATTATCCATTCTCTTCAAAGCTTTCTCTACTTCAAACTCTTGGATTCTACGATAAAAAGTATAATTACGGTCTTCTTCTGCAGTATTAAGTTTGTCAGAGTTGTAGGTCAACTCATGCCCTTCTTTAAAAAATCCTTGAAAGTAACTCCTCCATCGTGCTTGGATATCATGCTCCCTTACCAAAACATTACCCTCTTCATCTTTAATACATTTCACTTGATCTGGGTCCCTTGTCTTTCTTTCCCTACCCTTCGCAAGCTTGTAAATTTTTCTTTCTCCCTCCTTAGTTCCTAAAGATTGATATAATCCCTCAAAAGCTCTAGTTCTTGTTTCACTCACAGCCTTCTTAGCGTCTTTCTTAGCCGCTTTATATTTATCCCAAATTGCCTTATCTTTACATAAGTGCCACTCCTTATAACACTCTCTTTTAAACTTAATCCTATCTTGCACCTCCGCATCCCACCACCAAGATTCTTTACCCTTAGGTCCAATGCCTCTTGATTCTCCAAGTGTCTCTCTTGCTATATTCCTAATCTCTTTGGCCATCTCGTCCCACATATCATTAGCATTTCCTTGGACCTCCCAAAGCCTTTCTTCCTCCACTCTTCTTTGAAAATTCCTTTGTTGCTCATTCTTCAAAGACCACCACCTAATTCTAAGAATTGTTTTCTTACTCTTTCTTTCTACTCTTCTCATAACTCGTACATCCAAAACTAAAACTCTGTGTTGGGTAGCCAAGCTCTCACCGGGTATGACTTTACAATTTGTGCAGAATTTTCTATCTGATTTCCTTACCAAGAAAAAATCTATTTGAGTACTTGCTCCTCCACTCTTGTATGTGATAAGATGTTCAATCCGCTTTCTAAAGCAAGTATTTGCTATGGTAAAAATATAGGCTAAAGAAAAATCCAAGATAGTTTTACTCTCTTCGTTCACATCTCTTAATCCAAAACCTCTATGTATACCCTCGTATCCTTTCGATTCCCCCCTATATGACCATTCAAATCCCCTCCTAGGAAAATCTTTTCTCCCAGAGGTATTTCTTGAATCAAACTTTCTAGATCCTCCCAAAAAGTTCTCTTGTGATGCTCCTCTAATCCAACTTGGGGTGCATATACACTAAACACATTAAAAGTGTCCTGCTCAACTACAATCTTTAAAGCTATAATCCTATCTCCTAATCTTTTCACATCTACGACATTGTTTCTCCACTCCTTATCAACTATTATACCTACACCATTACTAGTTCTTGTCTTGCCGGTGTATCAAAGCTTAAAACCTGAAGAATCTAATTATTTTGTCTTTTCTCCTACCCATTTAGTTTCTTGTAGACACATGATATTGATCTTTCTCCTAATCATGGTATCAACTATTTCCATTGATTTTTCTGTGAGTGTGCCTACATTCCAAGTTCCATAACGGATCCTACCCTCATGAACTAATTTCTTTACCTACACCCGTTCATTAAAGTATCTTATCAGATAGATAACTCAAAAATTGAGATGATGGACATTCATATAAAATATTTATAACAAATTTTACTTTTTGGAGTGTTATATAACTTTTTATAACACTAATATTTTAAATGATATTGAGTATTTACATATTAATATATCAAATATGAATATTTTAGATAGCATCTGACAATGAAGATACTAAGAAGAACGTGAGAGTTCGTAATTCATGATTCACAAAACCAGTACCTCGTATGGTCTTCGCCCATTTGTGAGCCATATATATGTGTGGAATGCTCATCTTTTTTTTGTGCGCTTGTTTGCCATATTGAACGAGATTTCAGTCAATAAATGAGAGATCTGTCCTATAAGGTTTTCATTTCGAAGAGTGTAGAAGGATTTTGTGCAGGCAGAACGCATTCTCTCTTTAAATTGAGTCTTTAACTATCATTGATATTATACTGTTGTGATTAATGAATCCCAAAGGAAGTCAACATACATGACAGAAGGACAGAATGCTCTGTATAAAACTATAGAACACTTGGTTAATAGAGAATTTAACTGGTATTGTTAATGGAGGATGAATGGTATTTTAGTAGAAGCAAAGGCTAGCTAAAAAGCTTTGTTCTAAAATTTTCTTTTGGGACTTGGCTAAAAATTTGTTTCATGTATTAACAACAACAGATGGCTATTACACTAATGGTTAATTATGTTTTGTTAAAATAGTAAAAAATGGTCTCTCGTTCTTGCTCTCTCAATCATTTGATTAGATAAAAGTTATTTTTAATAGACACAAAATTAAAAAAAAAAATAGTCAAAGGTGGTCTTCCATTCCTTACAAGAAAGCACTTGTTAATAAAATTAACAAAATAATTAACTATATAATAAATAAAAGTTAGATCCTTATTTGCTTAGCTAACGCATCAACTAAAGATAATTTGGACATAATTTTTGCTTTTTGAATTGTGGCTAACACTCAGTAAAAGGTAAAACTAAATGTATTCAAATTGAAATCACTTGGCCCCCAAAGGTCGAGGATCAAAATTGTCAAAATCCGTGTTTGCATAATAGTAAAGGATAATATATCTTGAGAACATTTGGCTCAAATACTCTACTTTGCACAGAGGAGACAGTTTTCTTTTCCTATGCATATAATCTCTCAGGGGAACTCTATATTAATTTGTAATTGGGGATGTCAATGAGATATAAATTTTTTTTATCTCTACTTTTCACTTCATCCGAACTAATTCAATCAATAAATTGATGAACTAGTCATAAAATCAATTTAATTTTAATAATCAGACTGATTTTATAATTGAACTAAATTAGTCTAAATTGATTTAATGATTGAATCAATGATTTGTGGCAATTGAATTGGACCATATTTTTTTTTTTGTAAAATTAATTTTATATCTTTATTTTCTATAAATTAGATGACAATTTTTTTTTTCTATAATTTTATGTTTACGTATTATTTATTAAAAAAAATATTATATCTGTTTATACCACTTTTTTTATTTATAAATTTAGTATATTTAATTTCATTTAAAATGTATTATTTTTTAATTATAAATAAACAATTTAACCAATTTAATTAATGTCTCAAAAATTCAACTAATGATCCAATTATTTCATCAACTAATGATCCAATTGCTTCATCAATTCAATGTCTGATCTGCTTCTTAAAATTATGCTTACAAATATCGCAATATTTCTAAAATATTTTATAATTATAATGAAACATTTTGATAAATTAAAATTGTATAATTTTCAATTTAGAAACATTCCTAAAAATAAACATATATTAAATTCTAACAATATAAATTATAAATATATAATTACTAATATAAATATATTTATGCTAAATTAAACAAATTACGTGTACTCTAAGAATTTTAATATAGCAAGATCTCAGAGTATGGTCTTTGTCCTTATCACCATGTTCTAGGGGTGGAAAAATCTATCCTCACCCATATCCCTCTATGAGAGAAGATTCTCTTTTTCTCATTCTCGTGGTGGGACAATCCTCACGAATAATGTTGGAGCATTTATTTTGGCGCTGGTAAGTGACTTTTGCTTAGTAATGGTGACTTTTCATCAATCATTGCAACGGGAAAGAGGCAGCAGGATAGCCCATTTAAAAAGACTAAGCCGAGTTGCAAGGATACTTCTAAATATGGGAAGAATGCAAAAATTTCAGTCTGATCAGCAAAGACGTGAAATAGATTTAAAAACTGCTCCCCAACCCCCTGCCTTAAAATTGTGCCAATCTTCCCTCACCTATGGGGATGTTTATTGTAAGGGGACAAAGGGCCAAAATATAATTTACCAAGTGCAATTGCCAGCAACATGGGCCTAATTTATCTAGAGGGGTAATTTTATATATATTTCTACCTTTCAACCAGTTGAACTTTTACCACATTATTACTTAAAAGTTCACTTTAATTTTTTAATAACTCTCATTCATAAGAGTCAAAACTCTCCAGATAATTACCTAAATAGGAAAGAGTACTTTCTGAACTTCAATGGGAATTCAAGAGGATTAAGTTATCAAATCAAATGTTCACACATTTATAACATAAATGCGCTCTTACAATAAGAATCCAAGATTCCAAGGTATCGAAAATATGCCAAGTGTCCTAATTAAGTGCCTAAGAATCTCTGGAAAGTGGTAGGTAAGGATTTGGTCATCCCCAATGGCAATAAATCTGGCCCCAAATCTCATTCAGGAATTGATGATTGAACAACCCGTGACAAGAAAAGGTGCTACATCGGATCAAATATGTCAATGATCAAAACTGGCACATTACCTCGTCCAACTGCTCAAAGGTGCTACATCGGATCAACATAAAACACTCCAATTTTAGCCCATGGATTTAACAAGTGTAGACACCCACCGAAACTAACTCGGGAGAATATATGGCCATATAAGAGTATTCAAACATTGCAAATACAAAAGTACGAAAAAAAAAAGAAACAAAAAGATCACAAATGTGGCACAAGAAAAGATAAGAGAAAGTACTCGCAATAAATTCCAGAGCAAAAACATTATACATGAAATTAGGAAACAAAACAAGAATAAAATCCTTAATAATGCAAAACCCTTTACAATAAGTTTTCCTTTTCCACAAAATTGATATTCACTCAATAATTAGTTTCTAACCTGCTTTTATGGTCCAATAACGTGTGTCGAGGGTCGCATAAGGCAACCTAGAAGTGTAGGCGATCCTTGACGGGTGGCATTTCTGTTAGGACTAGACCCAACATTTTCTTGGACATGTTCTTCCAGATGACTCTGGTTAGCAATAAGAGACAAGATAGCATTATGGTCATTATTAAACCTTCACCTAGCCTCTAGGTCTTGTAGATTCCCCAGCGCTAAACAATCTGCAACTGGACGATATACATCATGCATATACAAACCCCAGCATAACATATGAGGGCAAGAAAAGCCAAGAAAGCAAGAACTTTGAAAACAAAATGCTTAGGTCCAAATAAAAAAGATAAACCAAGGAAAAGAACCCTTAATGGAGGGAAACCTGAAACTGAGAATATTAATGTATAAACCCTCTTCCGCAAACCCTTATTAATGACCAGTTTTAGAATCCAACTTCCAAGTCAAAATAGGTAGGAAGTTAGGATAATGGCAAAAAGGACAAGGAGAATAGTATTGAGTATATGGTAAGTACAGAGGGCAATATCACAATCCCTTGTCATTGAAGAGGTAGCAGATGTACATGTAAAATAATGAGGTAAATTTTTTCCAGAATCCTTACTGTTGTCTAACTGAGGTCCAATCAAAACAGTAAAGAGTTTAAGAATAAACACTCGGAGGCAGGAAAAAAGAAGACATCCAATTATCTTTCCATTCCATTTTTGACTCATAATTCCATTCTCCAACTTCTGTAAAGGTACACGGAGAAGAAACACAAGGGTGAGGAAGAGGCATGGTTCTGCAAACCCCATATTTGATATAATGTAACATTTGCAGACAGTTTCGTGCCATTTTAGGTGAAGGACACGTCTTAAATAACTTAACCGAATGATCTTACCAAGACCTCACCAGATTACTAAAAGGATAGACTCTGATGATCCATGGACCACTAAAACAATTGAGTTGAATAAAACCTTGATTATGAATATGTGAGCGGAAGTAAAATTAGTGAACAATTGTTGGTTGTATGGAAAAATAGAGTCTAAGGAATATAAAACTTCTCTGTTAGTTGTTTCAGAAAACAGAGTATGAAGCTAATAAAAGAAAATTGATCTTGAGGCAACAGATGAAGATATTTTATTAAGAAACTAGCCACTTATTTATATAGCATGATAAAACAAAATTGCAAAGAAATCTGCTATGCGATAAGCATACTAGATAAGCACCTAAAAAAATAGCATGAAAAATTGTCATAATCCTATCCTAAAAAATAGCAACAGTAAAACAGATTCAGAGTCATCTAGTCAACACTCCTCCTTGACTTTGGAACAACATACACCAAGGTTTTGCCTCAAGAATTTATATCGAACTTTGGGAAGTGCTTTTGTTAGGATGTCAGCAGTTTAATCTTGTGTTTGGCAGTAGATTAGCTGCATTTCTCCTTCCTTCTGTACTTCTCTTTTTTAATTCAGAGTTGTTGTTGGCTTCATTCTTCCATGTTGAACCTTTTTTTAGGACTTCCTTTGCATATTTATGTTGGCATAGAAATATTTCATTTTGTTTTTGATGTACCTCCTACCAAGGAAGAGTGTCATCCTCCTTATTTCAAAGACATCTTTCATTTCTGCTTTAAACTTGTCAATCAGTTCTATGTTATTTCTACCATTCAGTGATAGTGTTTTCATAGGTCCTCCCATATTTGTATGTATTAATTGTAGTCTCCGAATAGCTCTCCAGGCCTTGTTTTGTTGAAAAGGAAGTTTGATTTGCTTGCCATACTAACAGTCAACACATTTAAGATGCCCCTCCTCTAATTCTGGAAAGCCATTTACTAAATTATTTTTCTTCATGTAAAGTAAAGCGGCATGATGAAACTACCCCAATCGACTATGGCAAAGTAATGTATTGTTTTCTTCTTTGTGCACAGCAGCCTACTCTTGGTTCATCAAATCCAAAGCAAAGGTTTTGTCTTTCATTTGTATATTTGATCACATAGTTTTTGTTTTCAAATTGTTGTGAAAATTTGAGCTATTTTTTTATTAATAGCAAATTTAATGACGTCCGACAATAATAAATAAAAAGTAGAAAAATAAATAAAGTGAGCACCAAAATTTACAAGGCTCGACCAATTATGCTTACGTCTCCGAACACTACAACAAATATATTATTTGAAGAATACAAAAGAGAGAAAAAAAAACTAAGCCTTTAAAAGAGGTAGAAAGTTTAAATTTTTGGTGTGAAGAATAACTAAGGAGGATGCTTCCTTTTATAGCCTAAGGAGCCTTCCTAATTCCAACATACTTTCGATGTGGGACTTTGAGAATCAAAAACAAAAAAATCTTCACCTTAGCGAATAAAGTTCCAAATAAAATTTACAAAATCTTCTCTCATAATAATACTATCTCTAGTAGTGTTTTCAAATGCACTTATGGTGCTATCCATATGCAATCTTTACAATATTAATCAAATCCAAACAATATTGAAATTTGATCGATGTTATTACTTTGGTCATCATATTTACAAGATTTTCAGCTGTCTGGATCTTCTGAAGTAGTATATAACCTTCTTCTAGAATTTTCCTCACAAAATGATATCGAACATCTATATGCTTCGTGCGTGTATGATAAACTTGGTTCTTTGCTTAATAAATAGCACTCTGACTGTTACAATGCATCTTGACGTGCTTCTAACCAACTCCAAAGTCTTTCAACAATCATTGAAGCAAAATAGTCTCTTTAATAGCCCCTGTAACAGCCATATACTCTGCCTCTGTAGTAGATAAAGCAACTATTGACTGCAAAGTAGACTTCCAACTAACTAGTGCCTTTACAAGTGTAAACACATAATCGGTAGTTGATCTTCGTTTGTCCAAATCACCAACATAGTCGGAATCAAAATATCCAACTACATATTGACCAATCTTTTTATCATGCTCGAATAAAAAACCAACATCCACAGTGTTCCGAATATATCGTAGAATCCATTTTACAGCTTGTCAATGTCCTTTACCAGGATCATGCATATACTTGCTTATAACCCCAATTGCTTGTGAAATGTTAGGTCTCGTACACACTATAGCATACATCAAACTACCAATAGTGTTTGCATAAGGAACTTTTGCCATATATTCTCATTCATCATCATTCTTTAGAGATAAATCAGCACTAAATTTCATATGAGGAGTAAGCAGAGTACTCACAGGTTTTGACTTGTCATTCATGCCAAAATATTGCAGCACCTTTCTCAGATATTATTTTTGAGTTAGACGAAGTTGCTCCAATCGTCTGTCTCTGTTTATCTCCATGTTGAGAATCTTCTTAACTTCCCCTAAATCTTTCATTTCAAATTCTTGCTTCAGTTGAGCTTTCAACTTGTCAATTTCTCCTAAATTCCTTGAAGCTATCAACATAAAGAAAAATATAGATAAAAGATCCATCTTGTAGCTTGCGTAAATACACGCAATGATCGTATTTGCTTCTTGTGTACTTTTGCCTTAACATAAACTTGTCAAATCTTGGAGATTGCTTTAATCTATGCAATGATTTTTTAAGTTTACATACCATATTTTTTTTTCGGCAACCTTGAACCCTTCCGGCTGAGTCATATAGATTTCCTCCTCCAAGTCTCTGTGTAAAAATATAGTTTTCACATCAAGTTGAACTAGTTCCAAATCTAATTGAGCTATGAAGGCCAATAAAATTCTGATGGAGGAATGTTTCACCATTGGAGAAAAAATTTCATTATAGTCAATTCTCTCCATCTGAGCATAGCCTTTAGCTACTAATTTCACCTTGTAGCGAATATTTTTCTTGTCAGGAAATCTTTCTTTCTTTGCATATATCCATTTGCATCTAATAGCCTTCTTTTCCTTCGGCAGACTTACTAGCTTTCATGTCTGATTCTTATGAAGAGACTACATTTCTTCATTCATGGCATTCCTCCACTTTTTATCTTCAAAACTTTGAATTGCTTCTTGATAAGTGGTAGGAATATCATCATTCGCTATTATAGACGCATGATCCACCATATCACTGAATAGAGCAGATTTGTGTCTTACTCGTTGTGGTTTCCTTAATGCAATTGGTTCTTGTTGCTGTGGAGGTTCTTGGGTTAGAACCTCTTCTTCATTTGACTCATCTTCTACCAAAGGAGTTTCTCCATCTTTATACATAACTGGGTTGATTATCCTTTCAAACTCCACATGCTGCGGAGCACTATTGATCTGTTGAATATCATCCTTCTTCAACATGGCAGATTCATCAAAAGTAAAATCCCTGCTAAAGATTATCTTCTTTGTTTCAAGATACCAGAAGTGGTATCCTTTAACACCAGTAGTGATCTCCATAAAGAGCGCCTTCTCAACTCTCGAATCCAACTTCGATTCCTTCACATAATAGTATGCAGCAGAACCAAACACACGTAAGGAATCATAATCAGTAATAGGTTTTTCAGACCAAACCTCTAAAAGTGTTTTACCACCAATTGCAGTTGATAGTAAACGATTAATAAGGTGGCTTGCATATCTCACAGTTTCAGTTCAAAATTGTTTGCCTAACCCAATATTGGACAACATACATTGAACTTTCTTCAGTAATGTTTAGTTCATCCATTCAGCCACCCCGTTCTGTTGTGGTGTATTTCAAACTGTAAAGTGTCTCATGATACCTTCATCTTGACAAATTTTATTGAACGAATCACTTTGATATTCACCTCCATTGTCTGTTATAAGCCGTTTGATCTTTTTGCCAGCCTGAGTTTCAATCATCTTTTTCCACTTAAAGAAACAATCTAACACTTCATCTTTTGACTTCATAGTGTACAACCACACTCTTCGAGAGAAGTCATCAACAAAAATAATATAATAGTGTTTTCCTCCTAAAGAAGCTGTCTTGGAAGGATCCCACACATCAGAGTGAACATAATCTAGAATACCTTTGGTATCATAGATTGTAGTGCCGAATTTCACTCTTTTCTGTTTTCCCATCACGCAATGCTTGCAGAAATTTAGCTTACAGGTTTTTGTATTTTTCAATAATCCTTGCTTCACCAAAATTTACAAAAAATTTTCACCTACGTGCCCCAATCGCATGTGCCACAATTTAACTGCATCTGACCCTTCATCATCTAGAGTTGCAACTGCAGTTGTCCCAATAATTGTATTATCATCATAGTAATACAAATTATTCTTCCGGGTACCTTTCAACATCACTAGAGCTCCAGAGACTATTTTCAAAATTCTATCTCGCATTGTCACAGTTAATCCTTTGGATTCTAGGACTCCCAAAGAGATGAGATTCTTTTTCATGTCAAGTACATACCTGACCTCTGTCAAAACTCTAGTTGATCCATCATGGTTCTTTACGTAAATTGAACCAATCCCAATTATTTCACAATATGTGTTGTTGCCCATGTAGACAACTCCACATTCTATTTCTTTAAACTCAAAAAACCACTCCCGGATATGACAAATATGCTGGTTACACGCTAAGTCAAACAATTATTTTTCAGATCGCCTTGTGGAGGTTTTTTCAACTAGTAAAAGATCTGAATCTTCATCACTGTACCCAGCAGCCCATGATTCTGCAACATCTTTATCTTTTTCAACTTTGCCCTTATTTTTTAATTTCGGGCAATCTTTCTTCGAGTGCCCCTTTTTTCTACAAAAGGCACATTCATCTTTACTCGGTCTGCCTCTCGATTGAGATTTTCCTCTTCTTCCTTTCTTTTGACCTTGTGATTTACCTCTAGCTACCAGTACTTCTGCAACCACCTTTACTTGCTTGCTTTTTTTCCTGTATTTTTTTCTCAATTCATAACTATATAAAGTACTACATACTTCATTGAGAAAATTTTCTCTTTTTCATGAAGTAACATAACTTCTATAGATTCATACTCTTCAGGAAGTGAAAACAACAACATCAATGCCAGATCTTCATCTTTGAAAGTTTCATCAAGGTTCGTCAAATCAGCTACTGCCTTATTAAAAGCAGTAATATGATCGTTTATGGAAGTACCCGGTTGATAACTAAATCAAAACAACTTCTTCTTCATAAAGAGTTTATTGTGACCACTGTTCTTCAGGAATTTCTCCTCCAGTGCCTTCCACAACTTACTTGCAGAAATTTCCTTTGAGAATAAATATTTCTGCTCTCAACCGATTGATGGTCTTCCATTCATTTTCTTCAATTTTTTCTAGTTTCTCCTTTTCAATAGCAATGTCTAGACCTTACTGAAAAAGAGCATCTAGAACTTCACCTGGCCACATTCTGAAATGACTCATACCGTCAAAAATCTCCACCGCAAATCTTGCATTTGGCACAACAAATCTCGTTAAAATTGATGACGAAGAAGCTGTTGAAGTTGATGTAGTAGAAACTGTAACTTTCTGAATATACTCCTTATCATCTGCCATTTTAGCTTTGAAGTGTAAAAATTATCAGTAATAATTTAGCCTGAAAAAATGCACTAGGAAAATTCCTAAGAAAAATTGGAGGGGTCACACTGTTCTACTTAAAAAACTAGTTTTCTTAGATAGAACTTTCCTAGACATGCACTTAATTAGACAATATATTACTAGCAATTTTAACACCAGCTTATAAAAAAAATCTTAAGAAATTTTTTCTGATGTGGAAGATAAGTTAAAACCGCAACCACAGAGCATACTAAAATTTCAAGAGAAATTGCAACCAACTGCTCTAATATTAATTATTGTGAAAATTCAAACTATTTTTTCACCAATAGCAAATGTAATGATGCCTAATAATGATAAATAAGAAGCAAAAAAATAAATAAAGAGAACACTAGATTTTATAAGCTTCGGCCAATTATGCCTACGTCTCCGAACAACACTACAAATATATTACTTGAAGAACACAAAACAACAACAACTAAGCCTTTTCCCATTAGGTGGGGTCGGCTACATGGATTAAACGGCACCACAGTGACCTATCATGAATGAGATCAATAAATAAGTTATTAATTATTAAATCATACTTAATAGTTTCACTTATTATTTTCTTTGGCCTCCCTCTACCTCTAATAATTGGACTATTCTCCATCTGATCTACTCTTCTCACTAGGGTTTCTGCAAGTCTTCTTCACACATGACCAAACCATCTTAAGCGAAATTCAACCATCTTTTTCACAATAAGTACTACCCCAACCTTTTCTCTAATGCTCTCATTTCTAATCATATCTCTTCTGGTGTGTCCACACATCTAGCGCAACATTCTCATCTCTGCAACATTGAGTTTATCCTCATGTTACCTTTTGACCACCCAACATTCAGTATCATACAATATAACAGATCGTATAGCCGTACGGTAGAATTTTCCTTTAACTTTGAGCGGCACTTTTTTTTATCACAAATGACACTCGAAACTTTCCTCCATTTCATCCATCCAGCTTGAATCTTATGGTTTACGTCCTCCTTTATTTCACCGTCATTTTGTATAATTGACCCAAGATATTTAAAACTTGTAACTCGTTTTAAAATATGGTCTCCAAGTTTCACGTCTACATTCGTATTTGTTCGTCTCTTACTAAAAATACATTTCATATATTTTGTTTTATTTCTACTTATACGAAAACCATGTGTTTCTAAAACTTGTCTCTATGACTCTAACTTCATATTTATTTCCTCTTTCGATTCACCAATTAAGACTATATCATCTGCCAAAATCATACATTAAGGCCCCAACTCTTGTAAATGTTCAGTAATTGCGTTCAAAATTAAATTAAAAAGATACAGACTCAGATAAGACCCTTGATGTAGTCCAATAGTCCTTTAGAAGAGGTAGAATGTTTAAGTTTTTGGTGTGAAGAATAACTAAGGGGGATGCTTCCCTTTATAGCCTCAGGAGCCTTCCCAATTTCAACATACTTTCGATGTGGGACTTTGAGAGCCAAAAACCAACACAAACAACCCCTTATATCCTTTTTCTAGCAATTAAGGAACACTTAAAATGTTTTGATTAATTTCAAGAACATATAAGACATCATAAACTAATTTCAAACCTATATAGTTTTCAGTTGCTATTGTTACTTTGCTTTTTACTACAGTATGTATTCCATTTCCAATTGTAACATTGGACATAGGAGTTTTTTAAGCTCTCGATCATAATAAGTCACATAGTTTGTACAACCACTATTTATAAACTAGCTTTTTGCATAGCTGTTGGTGGCAAAACATAATACTACAAACAACTGCTCTACTAGAGATTAATCTTCAACAATCTTGGCTTCTTCTTGTTGCTTTTGCAACTTGCATATTTTTTCTATATGTTCTAACTTGTCACACTTATGACATTTTATATCTGGCCTCCACCAATATTTTTTCTGTGGGTGATTTATTTTTTTGTAGTAGGGACAAGCTACTTTAACTATTTCTGTTGTTACCTACAAAATTTCTAGATTTTTTGTTGTTTCTAACATTATTGTTATGAGATTTGGCTTGAAATGCACCCTCAATAGATCCCTCTTACCTCATGAGCCTCCTTTGGTCTTGTACCTACAATGCATTCAACAATTCTGCCAAGGTAATACTTTGTATATTTTTTGAGCTTTTGAAAGATGAAATTGTAGCTTCAAATTTTTCAACAATTGTGACGACGATCTTTTGAACAATTCTAAAATAAATAAAAATCAGTGCCAAGGAGTCTTACATTATTGAAAATGCTTAGAAACTTGTTAGAATGTTCCTTGATTGTTTTTGAATCTTTCATCTTCTGTATCTCAATTTCACAGATCAAATTCAGCATTTATATCCTTTAACACTTTCATTTTCTTCTTATTCTTGCTTCAAAAAATCTCAGATTTCTTTGGCTGATTTTAGTGTCATTATTTTGGTAGAAATGGTGGGTAAGACTACTGCAAACAAGGTTGCTCTTGCTTTTAATCGTCTCTGCTTCCTTTCCTTGTGATTTTTTTATTTGTGTAAGAGTTGGTTGTCTGGCAGAGGTGGAACCTCATAGACTTGTTCAACAGCTTCCCACAAATCATTAGCATCAGGATAGGCTTCCATACTAAAAGCTCAGATTTGATAATTTGTTCCATCAAATATTGGAGGTGCAATTGTGGTGAATGGACCTTCTGGATTCATTATGTATAGGTTTCGTGGGTGTGTTGTTGTTTTATTTTTTGAGAGATAGGTGATAAGTGTTTAGAATTGTGTTTGTGCTCACTTAATCTTACGGGTTCCTCAAGAACATATAGCTTTGATACCACTTTGTTGGTTGTAGAAAGACAGAGTCTAAGGAGTATAAAACTTCTCCGTTAGTTTTTTCGGAAAACATAGTATAAAGCTAATAAAAGAAAATTAATCTTAAGGCAAGAGATGAAAATATTTTATTAAGCAACTGACCACTTATTTATATAGCATGATAAAACAGAATTGCAGATAAATCTACTACGTGATAAGCATATTAGATAAGCACCTAAAAAAATAACATGAAAAGATTGTCATAATCCTATATAAAAAATAGCAACAGAAAAATAGATTTTGAGTCATCCAGTCAATAAGACAGATTGTCACAACACCAAACGCATCGGCAGCTAATCTTGTCAGGGGCATTACCCAAAGTACAGATTCCACGCATGCTCCTTGACAGCATGGATACAAGAAATCCTCTGGTATTTGTGCCTTCTTTCCAGTTTCAAAGTGTAAATGACACAGCTCCCAATATAATAATAGAATATGATGGTTGAATTCAATTTAAGTATGCATAACCGCTCAACGTTGAAGATGATTCTGCAACATTCCTAAGCAATCATAGATCGTCTTCACATACACATATAAAGGCAATGAGACTGTGCGGGGAAAGCATCGACCTCAGTGCACTATTCAATTCAAGCACCTATGATCCAAGAAAAGAAAAAAGAACATGAACAATGATGGAAGTAGAATAATTGAATGGCAAGCTGAATATAAAACTTTATTCCGCCTCTAATCTAACTCTAAGTAAACACAGACGAGACTTTTAAATCATCCAAAATTTAACAATGTTAACGAATGCTGGTTACTCTGGCATTTTATTTTGTTTCTTCATGTAACGTGTCCTGTGATTCAGGATTTCATTTTTTCCTTTTCAACTTAGCTCTCCCTGTAAATTTTCCAACAACTTGTTGCTTGAAACAAGTACTGCAATTTAAATGCAATCTTTGAAAAAAAAAAATTTAATAGAGACTTTTACGGTAGTAATAATTTTAATTCTCTCTCAATTTGCAATTTTCAGTATTACATGTTTCTGGTATCTTCTTTTACATGCTCTGCATTTAATTTTACTTCATCTTGTTTGACATTATGTATGCTAAACTGTGGCTAATATTGTGATATGTTGTACTGGACACAAATTTTAGGCTGAATCTTTCTGATTCTGGACTTGCTATTGGTCATTGAGCCTTAAATGTATTATTATTATTATTTTTTAAATGTCTGAGAGATCATCATATCATTGATTCGGTACAGCACCCCGGTCTTTCTCATAAAATCGATTTCATCAGTTTAATTTTATCAATTTATTCAAAATTTAAATCAACTAAACTAACTGATGAAACATAATCAAAATTCTCTTCCTTTGTAATTTCTATCTAGCAGGTTTGTTATTAATTTTCAAGTATTATCTTGGTAGCAGGGCTTGATTTTTCATTTTTAGATTAGACAGACCTGTGGACTGTGGTCCCCTGTTGGAGTAATTTTCTCCATGTTGCGTACGAATTTTCCTCGGACAACTCCACCTGCAGCTTTGACAGCTATCCTTATCTTTTATGACTTTAACAAAGTTATTTTGCCCGTCCAAAAAAAAAAAGTTATTTCCCGCCCTTCACCGTGTTCCTAAAGTATTCTTCTCTGCCTTCTTTATTTATGCTTTTTTACCGTTCTCCCTTTATGACTAAATTTAAATACTACTTATGGGTAAGAATTTACCCAACAAAAAAAAAAAGGGCAAAATTTTATTGTGCATGATTATTAAATAATGCCTTAATTTTTAAAATATCTCTTAAGTATAAATAATTTAAGTATGTGATATTTAAAATTTTAAGATTAATTTGAATAATTGATATGTAATTAAAAATTATTTAATAAAACTACATCATATTGAAGTGTTTGATTTTGTGAAGAATTATAACGATCATTATTTAAATATTTTTATAGTATTGCAAAATTTACGAAGAAATTTCTTGAAAGTCAAGAAATTGGTATGCTTCCATCACAAGGTAAATATCTTAAAATTATATATTTAAATATTTTTTTTATGAAAAAATATATAAACTTTACTATTTTTTATGCTTTTTGTATAATAAAAATAGAATAAGATCATAACTTTTGAATGAAATTAAATATTCTTTTATTAATAAATAAATATAAAACAAAATGCATAATTATTTTATTTTTTATTTAGCTAATAATTTTAAAATAGAATCTCTTGGTCAAACAAAAACTCCAACTCAAACTCGACTTGTTAGGTAGAAAGAACAATGGCATATTCTCATCAGTCGAGTCTGTTGAACTCTTTCATTCCATCCAATGTTTGGCGTAGATCAGATTCGTGCAGGCAAGCATGTGTTTTCTACCATTATTTATTTACTTTTACTTTTTTCCTATTTATAGAATCTGCATAGGACATCTTGTTAATTCCAATCAACCCAACAATTGGATGCATATTTTCTTTTTCTTTTTTTATCTCAAATTTTCTTATATTTTTTAATGCTTTTTGTTTAACCTTGATGCATGCAGGAAAACATGTTTGATATTTGAAGCTAAGCAAGTGCATGATGAGTTCCTCAAAGAGCAAAGGTCAGGGAGATAGCTCTCCGTCAAAACAGATAGAGAGGAAACAACACCTGTCAACGCATCGGATGCAAGATCCCTTAAGTTTGTTGAGGATAAGGGATTTTTTAAGGCTCATCTTGACATACCCAATGAGAATTGGGATTGAAAGAAAAATGAAGATTTGGATTTATCAACTCTCAGAGTTCAGTGCCAATTATTCTGCACAGATGGCATTAATTAGTACTGCAGATGATGAGAAGTTGAGTTATGTACAGATGCTACATTTTAATAGTTTCTGGGGAATGGTTGAGCTAATGCTTGCTGAACGGGATATGTGGAATGACTTGTACCAGAGGACATAATAAGAGAGATGAGAAATGGTGGCAGTTTCATCTTCGATGAAAGGAAGTCAGAGGAACTAACCACTACTACTAGCAAAGGGAAACAACTCAAACAAGTGCCGGAATCCATTCTCCACTCATCTACTCAACTTGCTGTTGAGCAACGACGTTTCAAACTTTTAATTTTAACAAAGAAACCATTTTGCTTTGGATTTTCTACTGAAGACGAAGGTCGCAAACACATAATTCAGAATGTAAGGTTCTCAACAAGAAATGATGCTGAAAAACAAGCTGTAGTGGGAAAAATAAAAGCAACCTTTCAAAATGATATGGCATTTTACAGAGTTATAGTGATTTTAACAAAATTCATTTCACCACACATATAAATAGATAAAACTCTAGTCTTTCTGCGAGTAATTATTTTGACAAAACATGAATCTTTTCTTTAAACAGGCTATGACGCAATGAGCATACTTTTGCAAGCAAAATGGAATGAAACTAGCCATTTTTGGGTATGCCCACTATCTATTACCAGTTGCCACCTTTGCTTCCAAATAAGCATGTTAGTAACATTAGGGCTCAGTTTGGGTATACAGCTTATTTAAGTACTTATAGAATAAGACCTTATATAAAAAACGTTTATAGAAGAATGACTTTTAAATTAAGTTATTTAGTGTTTAGATACATATTTGAAAAAGTGCTTTTCAAATTTATAAATTTTTTTAAAATATTTTGATATAGTTTTGATGGAAGGAGAGAGGTGAATGGTATAATTTTGATAAAATTTTAACTTGTAAAAGTATAAAATAACTTTCTGATCATGTGAATTTGAGTTTTCACAAAGATTTTTTTCAATAAATTTAAAAAACTGATTTATGAAATAAGTTAAAATTAACTTATTGAAGATTAATAAATTACTTATTTAAACTTATTCAAACACTATTTTTTTAACATAAAAGCACTTATACTAATAGATAAACTCTAATAAGCTATAAGCTCTGCTATCCAAACATACCCTAAATAATTTATGCCTTCATTGTCAGGACAGTGGCCATGCGAGAGACCATTACTAGCTGTGTCTCAAGGTTTCCCTATCGGTGAACAGGTTACGGATGAGATGGTGGGACCGCAGGAGAATGAACAAGTATTTGCAAGGGTGGAGCTAGGCAATTTTTATCGGGGGCCTGAAGAAAAAAAATTAATGACAATATATTAATTATATATAACAACTAAAAATTTAAAATAGTCAAATATAATGTATAATCTATAAATCAAAAGAAATTATAGAGAATTATTTATAATCATTCTTTGAATTTTTATTTTATGAAATTAAATTATCAGAGTTTTAATTAAAATAATTTATTGGTCAAGATGGGTTAAGTCATAATATATTTATATTTAAATAAAAAATAATTTATCATTATTAAAAAAATGTAAATATTTTGGAGGGGGCCTTATTATTATTAAAAAAATTTAAATATTTTTGGGAGGCTAAAGTCCACTCACAGCGCCACTAGTCTTAAAATGATGACACAAGATTAATCTTTGTAGCAGACATTTGTTGGTAGAGTATCTTTGTCGTAATAGAACCCATGAAAATTAATTCTACAATATTGTTAATCTATGAAAATACTCTGAGAAATAAAAAAGGATGAACCAGTACTTCTTAAATTGGTGTGTTTGTATATGAAAGATCTGATTGTCCTTTTATTTCTCCCTCATGAAGTCGACCATATTGTTTTACATTAACAGGAAGCAGTCAAAATTTAATGTTCATGTGAGTTTATATGGTGGTCATTCCCTTCTCTAATATTTTTTGTACATATAGCATGCTTGTATGTTGTATTTGAAACATAAAACGCAATGGAAAGAAAGGCCAAAATACAAGAGGATACATATTTTAATTTATGTTAGGTGGCTTTTGGAGCACAGTTATCCTAATTTCTCGTATAGGTGAAAATCTATATATGAAAACTTTGAGAATCAAATATTACAAAAAAAAGTCAAAATTTTATATTATTTAACTCATATACAACACAATATCTGATGCGTGAATAGTGCCAGTTCAAAAAAAAAATGCATGAATAGTTTTCTTGTTCCTTCAATCCAAACCCTAGAATGCAATTTTCGTGTTTTTCTTCTCTCTCTAACACAACAGAATAAACTGGGTTTGGTAGCATGTAATTTTGGTTTCTTCGGTCTTCACCTCTCCCTAGTTTATGCTATATCAGGTTTGGATCATTCTTCATCTCTGTGTTTCTTTAATATCTTAACACAGCGGTTCTTGTGCTTTTTTCGAAGCAAACAAGAAACCCATGTTTGATTTTTCTACACTTTTTTCTCTTGTTGCTTTAGCTATTGGGGGTTGATGCTAAATTTATTATTTTTTTTCAAATTTTATGGTGAATTTTGTTCTGTGATCTGTCTTTTGTTTTTCATGTCAATTTCACCTTTCATCTCTTTCTGTGGTGATTGCTGAGTACGAGACTTGAGCATCAGTGTTTGAGATAAGCTTGTAATTCGATTCGAGCATCTCCGAGGTTTTTCTATTATGTACTTTCGACTATTTTTTTGTCATACATTTTGATTTCCAAGTTTCGTCCTTCGTTTCTCTCTTTGCGGCCTGCTTCTACTTTGAAAAGTTGTTGCATGTTGAATGATTTCATGGTGTAGTGAATTGTGATTCAGTAATTCATTATTGTTCAGATCCATGGTTAGCTAATGCCATTTCATTTTGTTTCTTCATGTAACGTGCTCTGTGATGAGACGTGGAGTTCATGCAACAAATCCCTACAAGGTTTAATGCTTTTATTTTTCTATTTTACTACTTTTTGTTAATAATCTCTATTTTCAGGGAGTTATTGTTTTATATTGTTTCATTCTTAACTAGTATCCACGTTCTTAGAAGTGTTAGTTCGTGGGTTGTTATTTTACTTCTTTCGTTTGTAAAGTGGCTTGATATAAGCCAAAGTCTGACATTCAATAAAAGTTAGTTCCAGTGCAAAAGGTTCTTTGAGTTGTAACAAGTGGTATCAGAGCTGTATCATAGATGCCTAATTTTGAGAGAAACAGAAGAGAGAGTTGAGAATAATGGTTGAAAGTAGTACTGGAAAGTATGTGCAACTTGCCATTCCAATGTTTGACGGTCATTATGAGCATTGGGTGAAGCTTATGGAAAACTTTATGTGCTTTAAAGAATATTGGAGTCTTGTGCATAATGGTATTCCAACTATAGAGATCGGAGCAGTGCCTACGGAGGCACAATTGAAGCTTATCGAAGAGCAAGAGTTAAAGGACTTGAAGATAAAGAACTATCTTTATCAGGCCATCAATCGAGACATTTTGGAGACAATTTTGGAGGATGAAACCTCCAAACAGATTTGGGACTTGATGAGGTAGAAGTTCCAAGGATCAACCAAGGTTAAAAAGGCACAGCTATAGGCATTGTGTCGAGAGTTTGAGGCTCTCAAGATGAAGGAAGGTGAGACAGTCAACGCATACTTTGCTCGAACACTTGCCATAGCTAAGAACATGAAAGCCTGTGGAGAACCTGTGAGTCAAAATAATGTTGTTGAAAAGATTTTGAGGTCTATGATCTCAAAATTTGATTATATGGTATGCTCTATTGAAGAGGCCAACGACTTAGACACCATGACTATTGATGAGCTTCAAAGCAGCCTCTTAGTTCATGAACAACGAATGAAGGGGCATAAAGAGGAAGAACAAGCACTAAACGTTACTAGAGATGGAAAGTTTGATAAGGAAGAAGACATAATTGATGTAAGAGGCAGAGGACGTGAGAGCTATAGAGGAAGAGGAAGAGGAAGGGGTAGACATCCCATCAACAAAGCTGTCATCGAGTGCTACAAATGTCACAAATTGGGACACTTTCTGTCACGCCCCTAATTTTTAGAGCACGTGAAACACGTATATCATGAACATATATTTTTCATAAACATGAATATTCCAATCATTTATCAAGGAAACAAATACATATAGGCTTTTCCTATACATATACCATATACAAATCAAGTGCATATACATCAGAGTACAACAGAAGCAGGGATCCTGCCCGTGGCGTTCAGAGCAACTCTAGAGTACAATTATATTACATTTTTAAACACTGAGAGCCAAGAAATAATTTAGGCTCACCACAGAAGTATGACACCTAGTCGATCAAGAAGCTGCAGAACCAAACTCTGGGTCTTTATCTGAAAAACATGTTAACCACGTGTAGTGAGTTCTACAACTCAGTAAGTAGATAATACCTCCTATGACCTCTTAAGTCAACATGTTGATGTACTCTTCTTTTTAAAACTTTATATATTGAAAATTACAAATCAGAGATACATTCATATGGGACCCGCATTTCAAAAATCATCTCTGTTCAAATTTATATTCATATTCAATTCATAAGTAATGTTGTAAGTACAATAATAAAATTATAGTATGCATCAATATAATTCATGTGAAAACATCTGGAGGATCCCATATCAGAATCATCATATCAGAGTTTGACCCCTTCCATACTTTGGTGGTATAGGATTTGTCTAAACTCAGCATTCCGCTGAGGTTTGCCCTACTACCATTTAAGAGGACACGCGAAGGGACTCTATATGGGTATTTCTCAAGCACACAACAAGGGAAGGTAAATCACATCTCATATAACTGGCATCTCGCCCATATAGGAGGCATTCCACTCTCCATCACATATCATCTCCCGTGTGTTGGCCCTCACACGTGGCTAGCACCACCCCCTGCTAGCTGAAGCAATCAAGGTGTGCACCAGGGCTAACATCACCTGCTGTTAGTAGACAGTGTTTCCAACAGGATTCCTCCACAGAAAATATCATATGTACAAATGCCATATAATCAAAATTTTCAATATAATACAGACTTTCAGTCTCAGTATATTCATATGTCAAAACTTCCCAATAAGGGGAATCATGTATACATGCCCATATCCGAGGCAAACATATCTCTGTATAAATCAATATCATATGCATAACATATTTCCTTTGCCATATAATGAGAAATACATTTAAAAATCACATGTTCAATGCGTTTCAAAATTCATTTCAAAAGTCACTCTTCTTGAACCAAACATCATATTTCAATCATTTCAGATATTTTAAACCATTTCAGGAACATATAAAAATATAAATAATTTGTAAACATGCTCATTTATCAATGTAAAGTTCAAGAAAAGTAAAAATAAGCCACAGGAAGAATCATCTACTCACAAGGTAAGGACTCCAGATTGGATAGCCCTAAAATGTACTTTTTCAATCTCTATTTGATCAAATTGACCTTAAAAATGTATTCGGAGGGTCCAAAAATCAAGAAAGCAACTTTGAGAACTTGGTCACTATTCACCGCCAAAAAATACTATTCACGACGAACAAAAAGGCTGTTAGATGGCTGAAAATATACCTATCCTAAGATTTATCTAACTCTTGAATCCATCTACGGTGTCAGAATTTCAATTGGAGGTCTTTAAGTAAAAGTTTTAGAATTTACCTTTTTCTGATATTTTCTACTTTAGATCTACGACGATTCAACCGTTGATTTGAAAAATTGATCGATCAAACTTGTAGTATTCTTTGTCCTGAATCCAGTAACACCTTTAGTTTTGAGATCAGAAGCCAATAGGCACTCCAGATGTAGAGAAAAAGTTAAATGTTACTATTCACTCACTATTTACTCACTATTCATCCATTTCAAAATTTCTTCAGAAATCTGTCGTGCGTTGTCTCCCGTGACTTTCCCCCTTCCCTTTTTTTTATTAATAATAATAATTTAATAATTAATAATAGGATTTTCTTTTATATAAATTCTTATAAATTCCGTTTTTCATCATAAAATATCTCAAAAATTTCTAAAAATTTACATTCTCATAACCTTTGGTTAAACTCTTAAATCATGATTTTTCTTGATAAAAATCATAATAAAACATATCCCAAAATAAATATCATTTTACATATTAAAAGAAAGAATATTTCTAAAATACAACAAAAATTCATTAGAGACCAATATAATTATTTTAAGCAAAACAATACTTATTTTAATTAAAAGTCTACTTACTTTTAACAAAACATAATCATTTTTAATATATTTGCTTATAATAAAATACTATCATTTAAAAATAAAACTTACGCACCAAAACGTAAATTCTCATATTTTCTTTGTACTTCTTTAACCCATGTAGTAAATATACATATTTTCTACGGTTCTTATCCCCATTTTCGAAATTCTCTCTTTCATTCCAACTTTTCTTTAATTGAAAGTTTTGTTAAATTTTACGGTTATTACATTCTTCCCCCCTTAAAGAAATTCGGTCCCCGAATTTCATCACCACAGTTGCAGATAAATACTAACCTCATTGTTCAAACAAATGCAGATATCTGGTGCGCATATCCTCCTCTCTTTTTCCCAAGTAGCTTCCTCGAAAGAGTGATTTTTCCATATCACCATCACTGTATGTATTTCTTTTGACCGCAACTTCTTTACTTGTCTGTCCACTTTGCTATTGGTTGTTCCTCATAGGTCAAATCTTTCTGTAACTGAATTTGTGGATACTGTATAACATGTGTAGGATCCGATAAATATTTTCGTAGCATAGACACATGAAAAATTGGATAAACATTACCCAATTTAAGTGGTAAAACCAAACGATAAGCCACTGAATCGTTCCTATCAAGAATTTCAAATAATCCTATATATCGAGGGTGTGACTTCCCTTTCTTTCCAAATCTCATTACCTCTTTCATTGGTGAATCCTTATGTGGTCACCAACTGATAATTTCTAGTGCTCAATATTCATGGTCCTTATAGACTTTTGACCGATATTGAGTTGCTTGTATTCTTTTTCTAATCAATTTCACTTTATGCAAAATATTCAACATATTATATATATATATATATATATATATATATATATATATATATATATATGTATATGTAAGGAACTCTTAAACCATTGAGTATCTCCTTCTTTTATATCTTTAAGCTCGCATGCATATATCTATAAGTCGATATTAGAAAATATACACATAAAAGAACATCTTTACACCCATAGTGGGTAACTATTTTTTCTTATTCTAGTCTTATATCATGTCATCTTTAATTCTCACTTGTCAAACATCATCCCATGAATATCATCATCTTAATTTACCATCTATTTGTATTCTAAAAGCCATTAATCAACATGTTAAACATTCGTAGCTATAAATTTACCAATCCTTTTTAACATTTATGTACCATTGGCACATGTCTAACAATTCCAACTTACATCATCACAATAACTCTATACCCTCTTATTAACACCATTAAATTCATTATCAATAATTTCAATCATTTCTTCTATCATATCCAAAACTACCTTATTCTAACTTATATCAATCCCGTTTAATTCATCCAATCATTTCAAGAAGATCTTTCTCAACAATTACTCATACATGAATTCTCAATTTCAACATAATTCACATGCTAGATACTAGATTTGATTTAGCATAGTATAAACCTTTAACACAAATATCTTGATCACTTACATTATTTTCAGATATGATTATCAGAATATTCTCCATATTTCCAAATTAAGAGTTCAAAGATTAATTTAAATCTTAGTTTTCATATTTTATTTTTCAGAACTTCAACACCACTAATTTTCTTGATTACATTCGTCAAAGAAACATAAGGCCATCATCCATCTATTCCTTTCAAACTTTTCATTACTTTAACCTACTAACCACTTGGACACCATAATAACTGAGTTTCCGAACTTTGCATTTAATGCCAAATATTAATGTAGGAAAATACAACAGAAAATGTAGTATACATAATAGAGCATGGTGCCAAAATAGGAAGTTAGAAATTTGGACAAACCATTGAAATAAAATTAAAATTAGTGGCTGTAATTTTTGAAAATCTATAAACAAATCTAGACATTATTTCGGCAAAAATCGGTGGCCGCAAACTTTGAATATATGTGCGAAATCTACTTTAACTCTGTTGATATTTAGTGGAAAGATAGCACATGAAAAAAATATATTTCTGAACTTATAAAAGTCTGTGAAAATCAAAGAATACATAGTTAACTGGTATGATGCAGTTGATTGCTTTAAAATAGATGTAATCAATTAACTGTAAAATAACCTGTCCAAATTAAAATTTCTCAGAATAGCTAGTCAGTTTATTAATACCGATAGTTAACTGGCAAGAATATTGGAAAAACAATAAAAATAATTTAATTGTCCCTCTTCAATAATTATCTGGTTTGCATCTTCACTTTTTTTTTACAATGAGGCCTATCATCTACAACTTCCCTACAAGAATCAAGACATCAATCCTTCATCAAGGACAACAAGAAAAAAGAAATTTTCTGGTGATATCTTAACCTTATTCTCTTTATATGCCTAATATGAGCAACTATCACAACTATTGTACATATACATGATTGCTGTCATTTTTGAAATTTTCATTTTCAATTTAGCTGATATCCATCAATCACTCACATAGTTGTTCTAATTATGCTCAGCCTATTCACATAGCTATTGTCTGTATGTCCTTATCTAAATTCCATAAATACACACGTTAGTATCTTTATTTTCATACTCAAAGTTAAAGTGTGTACAGCTATGGAGGGAATTGCATTCTGTCAGTTTCGAAATATTTGTGTTTTTTGTGGTTCCAGTCCTGTAAAAGATGGAGAATATATGAAAGCAGCACAAAATCTGAGTATGGTGCTGGTTAAGAGAAAACTTCATTTAGTGTATGGTGGAGGTAACCATGGGTTAATGGAATGTGTGTTTACAGCTGTACATGTAGGAGGATGTCAAGTTTTATGTATTATTCCTACAGCTCTAGCTGCATCCAACATCATAGGAAAGACAATTGGGGTAGAATTTAAGGTTGCTTCCATGCATGAGCGCATAGCTAGAATGATGAGCAATGCTGATACCTTTATTGCCTTACCAGGGGGTTTTAGTACTTTAGAAAAAAAATTTCAAATAGTCTCTTGGGCACAACTAAATATGCATCACAAACCAATAGGTTTGTTAAATGTTAACCACTTCTTTGATAGTCTGTTGTCTTTTCTTGATCATGCTGTGGAACAAAAGTTCATCTCATACTCAGCATGACGAATTCTCATCTCATCTTCAGATGCTGAAGAATTGATTGATGTTTTACAAGCATATGTTTATGTACCTGATCCAATTACAGCTCAAATAGAATGGACAACATACAACAGCAGAAAGCGCAAATTGGACTTAGATCTTCATCTATAACTGTAGCAAGATGTGGACATTGTTGTACCACTTTTACTTTCTCAAGATGAACTTGGATACCGTCCATATACCTTAAGGAAGTAACACTACTAAGTCAAAATTCGTATTTTGAGAACTTAGCATATAGCTGATACTCCCTTGGAGTTTGTAAAACTATTTTTAAATGTTACTTATGATCCTCTAAACTCTTAGAATATTCTAGTATATTATCAATAAATATAATAATAAATTGATCAAGAGATGGCTTCATTACTCTATTTATCAAGTCCATAAATGCAACTGGGCATTTATCAGAACAAATGACATCACTAAAACTCATAGTGTCCATGCTGAATCCTGAAATAAATTTTTTGATTATTCTCTTCCCTTGTCCACAATTGATGATATTCAGATATCAAATCAAGTCAATTTTTGAAAAATGTTGAACACTTTGTAATTGGTCAAACATATCATCCATATGAGGTAATTGGTATTTATTCCACATTGTCACTTTATTCAACTATCTATAATCGATGCATAGTCATAGTGATCCATCTTTCTTTTTCACATATAGAACTGGAGCACTTCAAGTAAAAGTATTAGGGCATTTGCATCCCTTGTCTTATATGTCTTGTAACTAATTCCTTTTCAGTTCCTTAAGTTCAGTGGTTTCCATTCTATATGAAAATATAGACACTGGTTAGGTTCCAGGAAATAAATCAATACCAAATTCTATTTTACGTTTCGAGGTAATCCTGAAAATTCCTCAGGAATTACAATCATAAAATTCTCTAACTACTGGAACTTGATTTACATTGGTATATCAACATCTCTCACCACTACCAAATATCATTGGCACCTTTTTATAATCACTTATGGGATATTAAAGCAGAGATTAGGTTACTAGGTATCTC
Source organism: Gleditsia sinensis (assembly GCA_037074535.1). Lineage (NCBI taxonomy): Eukaryota > Viridiplantae > Streptophyta > Magnoliopsida > Fabales > Fabaceae > Gleditsia > Gleditsia sinensis. Next base: position 13,021,049 of record CM073463.1, on the reverse strand, counting down.
ACTACGATTTCCTTGTATCAAGAAAGAAAATTCTCCAAGAATATTAAATTTAATCACCTTAAAGTGACATTTCAAAATGACATGACATAATGCCAACTAATCTATTCTCAATATCACATCACAGTCTACCATATCTGGACAACCAGATACAACAGATGTCACATTCAGAAACCATCATATTTGGTATCTGTCTTAATTCCTTAAATTCTTTAAGATGCATATCTTTTTCACTTTCAAGATATAATTGATCCATAGATACTTCTTAAAATGTCACAATATTCAATCTATCTTATACTATAAACTTTAGCAACTTGGAATAGAAAGGAATTTAAAACCCTATAGAATCCCTCAGCAGCACCTGAAGTATAAATATGTCCGGCTCATATCGATACTAAAGGTCCTACTAAAGAATCCTTTGCTTTAATAGCCACAGGGAAACCTAATGCTCTGATACCAACTTCTCACGCCCCTAATTTTTAGGGCACGTGAAACACGTATATCATGAACATATATTTTCCATAAACATTAATATTCCAATCATTTATCAAGGAAACAAATACATATAGGCTTTTCCTATACATATACCATATACAAATCAAGTGCATATACATCAAAGTACAACAGAAGCAGGGATCCTGCCCGTGGCGTTCAGAGCAACTCTAGAGTACAATTATATTACATTTTTAAACACTGAGAGCCAAGAAACAATTTAGGCACACCACAGAAGTACGACACCTAGTCGATCAAAAAGCTACAAGATCAAACTCTGAGTCTTTATTTGAAAAACATATTAACCACGTGTAATGAGTTCTACAACTCAGTAAGCACATAATACCTCCTATGACCTCTTAGATCAACATGTGGATGTACTCTTCTTTTTAAAACTTTATACATTAAAAATTACAAATCAGAGATACATCCATATAGGACCCGCATTTCAAAAATAATCTCTATTCAAATTCATATTCATATTCAATTCATAAGTAATGTTGTAAGTACAATAATAAAATCATAGTATGCATCAATATAATTCATGTGAAATATCTGCAGGATCCCATATCAGAACTACCATATCAGAGTTTGACCCCTTCTATACTTTAGTGGTATAGGATTTGCCTAAACTCAGCATCCTGCTGAGGTTTGCCCTACCACTATTCAAGAGGACACGCGAAGGGACTCTATATGGGTATTTCTCAAGAACACAGCAAGGGAAGGCAAATGAAATCTCATATAACTGGAATCTCGCCCATATATAGGAGGCATTCCGCTCTCCTTCACATATAATCTCCCGTGTGTTGGCCCTCACACGAGGTTAGCACCACCCCCTGCTAGCTAAGGCAATGAAGGTGCACTAGGGCTAACATGACCTGTTGTTAGCAGACAATATTTCAAATAGGATTCCTCCACATAAAATATCATATGTACAAATGCCATATAATCAAAATTTTCAATATAATACAGACTTTCAGTCTCAGTATATTCATCTGTCAAAACTTTCTAATCAGGGGAATCATGTATACATGCCCATATCCGAGGCAAACATATCTTTGTATAAATCAATATCATATGCATAACATATTTCCTTTTCCATATAATGAGAAATACATTTAAAATCACATGTTCAATGTGTTTCAAAATTCATTTCAAAAGTCACTCTTCTTGAACCAAACATCATATTTCAATCGTTTCAGATATTTTAAACTATTTTAGGAACATATAAAAATATAAATAACTTGTAAACATGCTCATTTATCAATGTAAAGTTCAAGAAGAATAAAAATAAGCCACAGGAAGAATCATCTACTCACAGGGTAAGGGCTCCAGATTGGACAGTCCTGAAATATAGTTTTTCAATCTCTATTTGATCAAATTGACCTCAAAAATATATCCGGAGGGTCCAAAAATCAAGAAAGCAACTTCGAGAACTTGATCACTATTCACTTGCCGGAAAATACTATTTACTTGTCGGAAAACACTATTCACGACGAACAAAAATGCTGTTAGATGGCCGAAAATATACCTATTATAAGGTTTATCTAATTCCTGAATCCATCTACGGTGTCAGAATTTTAATTGGAGGTCTCTAAGTAAAAGTTCTAAAATTTACCTTTTTCTGAGATTTTCTACTTTAGATCTACGGCGATTCAACCGCTGATTTGAAAAATTGATCGGTCAAAACTGTAGTATTTTTCGTCCTGAATCCAGTAACACCTTCAATTTTGAGATCAAAAGTGAATAGGCACTCCAGATCTAGAGAAAAAGTTGAAGGTTACTATTCACTCACCATTCATCTGTTTCAAAATTTCTTCAAAAATCTGTCGTGCGTTGTCTCCCTTCAGTGAACTTCCCCCTTCCCTTTTTATTTTATTGTATTTATTAATAATAATAATTTAATAATTAATAATAGGATTTTATTTTATATAAATTCATATAATTTCTGTTTTTCATCTTAAAATATCCCAAAAATTTCTAAAAATTTACATTCTCATAAACCTTTGGTTAGACTCTCAAATCATGATTTTTTTAATAAAAATCGCAATAAAACATATCCCAAAATAAATATCTTTTTACATATTAAAAGAAAGAATATTTCTAAAAATACAACAAACATTCATTAGAGACCAATATAATTATTTTAAGCAAAACAATACTTATTTTAATTAAAAGTCTACGTACTTTTAGCAAAACATAATCATTTTTAATATATTTTCTTATAGCAAAATACTATCATTTAAAAATAAAACTTACGTGCCAAAACGTAAATTCTCATATTTTCTTTGTACTTTAACCCATGTAGTAAATATATATATTTTCTACGGTTCTTATCCCTATTTTCGAAATTCTCTCTTTTATTCCAACTTTTCTTTAATTAAAATTTTCGTTAAATTTTACGGTTATTACACTTTCAGTATAACTGTCCTGAATGGGAAAAGGGAGGAAACTATGCAGAGCTCGATGATGAGGAGCAAATGCTTCTCATGTCCTACATTGACCTTCATCAGGAAAAGAGATAAGAGATATGACTTTTAGATTTTGATTGTAGTAATCACATGACTGACAATAAGATGTGGTTTGCAGATTTAGATGAGGAGTTTAGACACTCTGTGAAACTTGGAAATAGTGCTAGAATGGCTTTTATAGGAAAAGGAAATGTTAGATTATATGTTGGTGGGATAACTCAAGTAGTCACTGGAGTTTTCTACATCCCTAAGCTAAAAAACAATCTATTGAGCATAGGTCAGTTACAAGAAAAAGGGCTAGCTATTTTAATTGATAAGGGAATGTGTAAAATATTTCATCCAAGTAAGCGTTTGATTGTTCAAACTAACATGATAGGCAATAGGATGTTTGTTATGTTGGCAACGCCTACAGCATGAGACTTAACCTGTTTTCAAACCATAAGTGACAATGAGGCTCAACTATGGCACTGTCGTTTCGGCCATCTCAGATTTAAAAGGTTGAGAACGATGACTTACAAGAAGATGGTGAAGGGTTTACCATCAATCAAAGCTCTAGCAAAGGTGTGTTCATACTGTTTAGTTTGGAAGTAGTATAGGGAACCTATTCCCGAGAAAAGTCTCTGGAGAGCCACTCGAAAGCTACAACTAATTTATGCAGACTTGTGTGGACCTGTGACACCAGAATCGAATAGTAAGAAAAGGTACATACTTACTTTCATTTACAATTATTCTAGAAAGTGCTGGGTGTACTTCTTGTCTGAGAAGAGTGAGACGTTTGCATGCTTTAAGAGATTCAAAGTGTTTGTTGGAAAAAAAAACTAGAGCATATGTGTGTTGTTTGCATTTTGATAGGGGTGGAGAATTCACCTTTAATGAATTTAATGAATTTTGTGCTTCAAATGGAATTAAAAGATAACTCACGGTTGCCTTTACCCTTCAGCAGAATGGAGTTGCTAAGAGGAAAAACAGGACTATTATGAATCTAGTGAGGAGCATTTTGTCTAAGAAAAATATGCCAAAGGAGTTTTGGCTTGAGGGTGTTAATTGGATAGTTCATGTCCTCAACTGAAGTCCAACTCAAGCTGTCAAAGATATGACTCCTGAGGAGGCATAGAGTGGGCACAAGCCAAATGTAGAGTACTTTTGAGTCTTTGGTTGTATAAAGAATGTTCACATTCTTGATCACCAGAGGACCAAGCTGTGAGATAAAAGTATGAAGTGTGTACTGCTTGGGTTGAGCGAGGGATCAAAGGCATATAGGTTGTATAATCCGTCAACAAAGAAGATCGTGGTTAGTAGAGATGTGACTTTTGAAGAAAGTGAAAGATGGGGTCGGGACAGAAGTGAAGAAGAAGAGAAGAAGAATGTACTTATTTGGAGTGATGATGAGGAATCAGAAGAACATGAGATGTATAGTAACAGTGATGAAGAAAATGAAGAAGCAAATCAATCACACGAAGAAGGGAACACTAACTCATCCTTGAATGACTCAGCTGAAGCACCAATTCTAGATGAAGGGAGGAACAGGGGACCACCAATCTGGATACAAGACTATGTAACAAGTGAGGGCTTGTCGAAAGAGGAAGAAATACAAAATATGATGTTGTATACCTCAGCAGATGATCCCAGTTCTTTTGAGGAAGCAGCAAGGTGTGCAAAGTGGAGAGAAGCCATGGAGATTGAGATGACAACAATAAAAAGAAACAGTACTTGGGAATTGGCTAATTTGTCAAAAGGAGCAAGGAAGATTGGAGTAAAATGGATATTCAAAAAAAGTTGAATGAGCAAGGAAAAGTGGATAAATTCAAAGCTCGACTTATGGCTAAAGGGTACGCACAGCAGTACGGTATTGATTATATGGAAGTATTTGTTCCAGTTGCTAGGTGGGACACAATTAGGATAATCTTGGCCTTAGCTGTTCAAAGAGGGTGGAGTGTGTACCAATTAGATGTGAAAAGTGCGTTCCTGCATGGAGAGCTGGGGGATGATGTGTACAGAGATCAGCCACAAGGTTTTGAGAAGAAAGGAGAAGAGCATAAAGTCTATAAGCTGAGAAAAGTGTTATATGGGTTGAAGCAGGCCCCTCAGGCCTGGTACAATAGGTTATAGGCATACTTTATGGATGAAGAATTTGAACGGTATCCCAATGAACATACTTTGTTAAGACTCAAGGAGATGGTGAGATCTTGATTGTAAGTGTTTACGTAGATGACTTGATATTTACAAGAAGCAGCTCAAAAATGTTTGAGGAGTTCAAAGTATCAATGAAGTCTTAGTTCAATATGTCAAACCTGGGAAAAATGAAGTTCTTTCTTGGAGTGGAAATTGTGCAGAATGAAAAAGGAATTTTCTTAAGTCAATATAAGTATGCACATGAGGTACTAGAAAGGTTTGGTATAGGAAGCTCAAACTCAGTGAAAAATCCCATTTTTCCGGGCTTTAAAATGATGAAAGATGAAGGAGGTGTTCGTGTTGACTCAACTCATTACAAACAAATGGTAGGCAATTTAATGTATTTAACTGTTATAAGGCTTGATCTCATGTTTGTCGTTAGCTTAGTCAGTAAGTACATGGAAAAACCTACTGAACTTCATATGCTAGCTATCAAAATAGTTTTAAGATACATAAGAGGGATTGTGGAGCTAGGTGTTGGGTACAAAAGAGGAGTTGAAAATGGTGAAGAATTGGTGGCTTTTTCTGATAGTGATTATGCGGGTGATGATGATGATCAAAGAAGTACTTCCGGGTATGTCTTTATGATGAGCGATGGGGCAGTGGCATGGAGCTCCAAGAAGCAACCAGTGGTCACTCTTTCCACTACGGAAGCTGAATTCATTTTAGCAGCTACATGTGCCTGCCAAGTTGTATGGATGATGAGAGTGCTTGAGAAACTGAGCTGCAAACAAAGTAAGTCTACCATAATTTTATGTGATAATATTTTAACTATTAAGCTGTCAAGAAACCCTGTGATGCATGGAAGAAGTAAGCACATTAATATCAGATTTCACTTCCTTCGCGATCTCTGTAAAAATGGTATTGTTGAACTTAAGCACTATAGCTCACAAAACCAGGTGGCAGATGTTATGACAAAGGCTTTAAAGCTAGATAGTTTTGAGAAATTGAGAGACTTGCTTGGAGTATGTAGAATGCCAGATGAAGTAAATTGATTGCTATATGCAAAGCAATTTAAGGGAGAAAATGATGAGACTTGGATTTCATGTAAATGGGACGTGGGATTCATGCAAATGAGATGTGGAGTTCATGCAATAAATCCATACAGGATTTAATGCTTTTACTTTTCTGTTTTACTACTTTCTGTTAGTAATCCCTATTCTCAGGGAGTTATTGTTTTAGGTTGTTTCACTCTGTGATTTGGGGTTTCATTTTTTTTCAACTTATGTCTCTGTAAATTTGCTAACTTGTTGTTGATTGAAACAAGTATTGCAATTTAAATGCAATCTTTGACATAATGTTTTAGTAGTAATATTTATGGTAGTAGTGATTTTAATTCTCTCTCCATTTGTAATTTTCAGTATTACATATTTCTGGTATCTTCTTTTACATGCTCTGCATTTAATTTTTTATCATCTTGTTTAACAATATTTAAGCTAATCTATGGGTAATATATTGTGATATATGTTGCTGGACAAAATTTTAGGCTAAACCTTTCTGATTTTGTTCATTAGGGCTTAATTTTTTTTTTAATAAAAAAATTGTATAAGACCATTGATTCGATATAGCATCCTTGAACCAGATCAATAAGTGGTCATTTTCATGAAACCAAACAGTTTAGATTTGTGAATTTTTTCAAAAATTTAAACGATTTGAAGTGAACCAAGGAAACATGATCAAATTTCTCCTCCTTTGTAATTTCTATCTTGCTGGTTTGTTATTAATTTTCATCTTTACTGGATTTTCTTCTTCTGTACTTATTATTTAAATTGATCTTTGGAAGGGTGCTAATTGTGGAAGTGACATATGGTTGTGTACATTTACCTTCTGAAAAATATATTACTTCTAGTTTCGTGACACAGTGAATTTATAATGTCAACATCTGGTTCTAGAAAATGTATGGGTAATAATGAGAAATAATTACTCAAAATTAAATTAATTTATTATTAAAACTTAAGCATGTTTACATGCACATAGGAAAAGTGATTAAAGAAAAATGAAATAACAATAACATAATTATACGTACAGCAACTCTTTGAGCCTCCTCGTTGATGTATGATCCGTCAAGAATTTTATGAGCCGTTGTCCATACATCGCCGTGAGTCACCAGACTCCCAACCTTAATCTCCTAAAAATGTTAAAAATTAGTAGAATTTTTATTATGTTAATTAGTACTTTATTAAAAATAAAATAAGAGACACACAAAGGGAAACTTAATTACAAGCTCAGCCATTTTACGTGCAAGGCTCTTCGATTCAGTGGTATGTGGCATTGTCATACGTATTCTATTTCGCCTATTATGAGCAGTCACATCTTAATTAATCACGTAAATATATTAATTGATCACACTTTTTGAGAAATAAAATATATGAAGAAATGTATATGAGTAATTGCCCTGGACTTTGCTTCAAGTCGGTAGTCAATGAAAGTAGCCCACTATTCATGTGGAATGCTAGATGGGACGTCATTAAGCAACTCATCCCTAGTCTTCATCCCATCGTACTTTAGACGAAACACATGTAATGTGTGGCTCTCCACTTCACTTCAAGTGACTATAAAATCAATTTCTTGTAGAAGCCCGACACGTTAAAGTGTGTCTACAAAAGATAATACAAATGTCAGTGAAACATTAAAGATATTTTTATGTAATTAGGAAGAATGAACAGCTAATACTTGTATTGTGTTTATAAAAACTCCAATCTTGTAATCTTTTGGAATGCTTCTCCAATCTTAGTAGGAGATCAGGAAGAAGTAGAATTTATCCCCATTGGTGCCGAGGAACACACCAAGGAGACTACTGCTGTCTCTGATGGGTTGGTAGGTGTCGTTGAACTGGACAACCACCTTATGCCTATAGGGTAACACCCAGACGTCGTGGACAGTCATCTGTCTGGGCATCACCTGCTTGGTCCTATCTATCAGAATATAAAATGATTGTGTTAGCTCAATATTTAAATGTTAATTATTATATATACAAGAATTTTTTGATATTTACCGATGACGACAACTGTCCAACTCCTGCGCCTATGCTCCTGCTGAGCAAACTTACGCACCTCCTCTACATCGGTGAACATGTCGTCTATGTCGATATAAAAATCGACCTCCAATTCTAGGTGTCGGGAGGAGGGAGTGTAGATGGGACGACCTCTGACTCTGTCGCTCGAGAGTTAGAAGAAAGTATCATAGACGGGATAGCCTCTGACTACAAAATGTCATCCTCGCTGGGCTATCCTCCCTTACTAATCATCGGGCGGGCAACAAGTTTATATGAATTGAATGATGTAACTGCCCTGCCTGTGAACAATGATATAATCCTCCTCATCCTCACAATTCCTGTCAAAACAAAATTAGTAGCATAAGTTCTAAAGACAAGTTACAAAAAATTAAATAATCATAAGTAAGAATAATAAGAACAACTATAAGAACATGTAACAATCATAAATTGTTCATAAAGAAAGACAAAATATTTTTATATAACTACAATCTCAAATTAATACTGTAACAAACGTAGATTCACTTCTTCTTTTGAAAATAATCTTTCCAAATTTTGAGCGTGCAATGGATCACTCTTATAAAAGATTATCATCATCTTCGTCCATCTCATATAAGTCGCAAGATTTCAAAAGTACCACCATACTCCATTTGTTGTCAAGTGCATCTTCTACATAGTATATTTGGTGAGCCTCGGATGCTTAGATGTATGGTTCATTGTCATTATTTTTATCGGTATGAATCAACCGGGAGAAGTCAGTAGATGTCACCCTGAAGTCATTCGTTGTAATGCCCTTCAGTGTAGTTGTATTGGCCCACATACACTTAAATAAAGTGACAGTAAAGTGGCCATGATAATTCAATTCTACGATATCCAATAATTTCCCATAATAAGGGACACCACCGAATTGCATGTTTCTGTCACTACTACTTGCATAACTCTTTGTCCTGAAAATATCGTAAACTCCACTAGTTTGGGTTGTCAACCCTTGGTCTCACTCTAATGTTCAGAATTTGAATTTGTTTACATTGTATGCACTGTATCGGCGTTCTCTATTTAATAGAACTTGAATAACACAAATAACAAATAATTTTACCCTTATTTATTTGCATACAGCTTCAAAATATTACATATCAGGAAAAATAACATATGTTTACAAGTTTCCTGTATAATCAATTATACATGTCAAGTCTACACTTATCAATATTACAACAAAAGCAGAGATTCTGCCTGTGGCGTTCAGATCATACTCTATATTACAATGACATAATGCTTTAAACATTGTGAATCTTAGAAGCAATGTAGGCTCACCCAGAGAATATAACACCTAGCTGATCACGTAGCTACAGGGCCAAATTTTGTATATTTATCTGAAAAAAATTGTCAGCATTGTGTAGTGAGTTTGGCAACTTAGTGAGCAGATAATACCTCCTACGACCTCATAGGTCAACATATGGATGTACTCATATGTTAACATTTATCACATTGAAAATTACAGTTCAGAAGTACATCCATATGGGACCCGCATTTCAAATATTCTCAATTCAAATCATATTCAGATATTTGAAACCATATATGATACAGTATGATTGGTAATCAACCATTGATATGCATCAAAACATTTCTCATGAAAACATTAGGAGGATCTTATATTAGAACTACTATATCAGAGTTCAAAACCTTCCGTACTTTGTTGGCGTAGGATTTGCCTATACTTAGCATCCTAGCTAAGGTTTGCCTTACCACCATTCAAGAGGACACACGAAGGAACTCTAGTATGGGCAATTTTCCCAAGCAAAAAGTAAGGAAAGGTAAATCACATATTATATATTTGGTATCCCGCGCAGATAGGAGGCATCCCACTCTTCATCACATATCAAATCTCGTGTGTTAGCCCTCACACAAGGCTAGCACCACCCCTACTAGTTGAGGTATCAAGGTGCACTAAGGCTAATATCACCTGCTGTTAGCAAACAATGTTTCTAATAAGATTCCTCCACAAAAATTATCATATGCACATATTCCATATAATTCAAAACAGACTTTTAGTATAATACAGAATTTCAGTCTCAATACAGCTCATTTGTCATAAATTTTTCAATCAATGTTTATCACATATACATGTCCTTTTTCAAGGCAATCATATAGCTTTATAAATCAATGCCACGTGCATAAATATCCACTTTACCATATGATGAGAAATACATTTAATATCATATATACAATGAGTTCAAAAATCTATTTTTAAAACCATATTCTTCTTAAACTATATTTCAAATTATAAACCATTCAAATAATTCAATATATTTCAGAAACATATAAAAGTATAAATAACTTATAAACATAATCAATTACACCTTTAAAGTTCAAGAAGAATATATGGCAAGTTATAGAAAGAATTATCTACTCACAAAGTTAGGGTTTCAAGTTGGACAACCCCAAAATCCACATTTTTAGTCCAAATCTATCCAAATAGACCCCCAAAATGAGTCAGGAGGGTCCAAAAACCTTGAAAATGACTCCGAATTTGCAAAATTTGGCCTATAGGAGCTCGATCAATGCAGGTCAATGCAACAGGGTTGTTGGGACTCGTGCTGCACGTGCCACCAGAGGGGCTACGTGTAGGTGTCACTTACTAAGGAAGAAACGGCGCGTGGGGGCATGTTCAAGGGAGGATCAACCCAAAATTTGAGATCCTAAGGATTCGGTACCTATTGGATCCATCTATGGTGTTAGTTTTATAAATAGGAGTTTCAGAAATTACTTCTATAGGTGATTTTTCTCTCCATTTTTTCGACCAATCTCCGGCCAATTTTCTTGAAACTAATATGATGGATTTGTAGAACTCTTCGTTTTAAGTCCGTTGGTGGTGGTGGTGTCGAAATCTGAGGTTTGGAAGCGCTAGAATTCTAGAGAGAAGTTTTGAGATTTCGGGAGAGAAAAATTTGGAAAAGAGAAAGAAATTCGAATTTTCCAGCTCTTTGTGTGGTCGAGACTCTAAAATATCTTAAGAAACCTTTCTACAAAAATTACTTTCGAGGGAAGTCCTTGTAAATTTTTCTTATTTACATGTAGAACTCTTCGTTCTGAGTCTGTTGGTAGTGGTGGTGTCGAAATCTGAGGTCTGGAAGCGCTAGAATTTTAGAGAGAAGTTTTGAGGTTTCGGGAGAGAAAAATTTGGGAGAGAGAGAGAAATTTGAATTTTCCAGCTCTTTGTGTGGTTGAGACTCTAAAATATCTTAGAAAACCTTTCTGCAAAAATTACTTTCGAGGGAAGTCCTTTGTAAATTTTTCTTATTTACATTTTGACCCCTAAACTTTTAAGAAATTGCATTTTGGCCCCAAAAAGTAAATTCTTATATTTTCTTTATAATTCTTTAACCCATATAATAAATAAACATGTTTTCAATGGTTCTTATCTCCATTTTCAAAATCCTCTCTTTTATTCAAAATTTTCTTTAATTTAGGATTTTCTTTAATTTTAAGACTATTACATTCTTCGCTCTTTAAGAAATTCGGTCCCCGAATTTCATTACTATAGTTGCAAATAAACACTAACCTCATTGTTCAAACAAATGTGGGTATCTAGTGCGTATGTCATCCTCTCTTTCCCAAGTAGCCTCCTCAGAAGCGTGATTTTGCCATATCACTTTTACTATAAGTATTTCTTTTGAACGCAATTTCTTTACTTGTTTGTCCATTATCGTTACTGGTTGTTCCTTATAAGTTAAATCTTCTCGTAACTTTATGGACATTGTATAACATGTGTAGGATCCGGTAAATACTTCCATAGCATAGACACATGAAAAACTAAATGGACATTACCCAATTCAGGGGGAAAGCCAAACGATAAGCTTATGAGCTGATCCTATGAAGAATTTCAAATGGTCCTACGTATCATGGATTTAACTTCCCTTTCTTCCCAAATCTTACTACTCTTTTCATAGGAGATATTTTCAAAAAGACATGTTCACCTATGACAAATTCCAATGGTCGATGTCTATTATCAACATAGGTTTTTTGTCTACTCTGGGCTGCTAATAACCTTTTCTTAATTAATTTTACCTTGACCAGTGCATCTTGTACCATATCAAGCCCTAAATTCCTTGCTTCGCCCATCTTAAATCATACGATCGGAGAATAGCAACGTCTACCATATAATGCCTCAAAAAGGGCCATTTGTATACTAGGTTGGTAGCTATTGTTATAAGCAAATTCAGCTAGGGGCAAGAATTTTTCCCAACTACCTTGAAAGTCTAACACACATGCCCATAGCATGTCTTCCAATATTTAGATGGTTCACTCAGACTGCCCATTTGTTTGAGGATGGAATGTAGTACTAAGATTTAACTTCATGCCCAAAACTTCTTGCAAGGCTCTCCAAAAACAAGCTGTGAACTGTGGTTCTCGATAAAAAATAATCGATATTGGTACTCCATGAAGTCTCACTATTTCATTCAAAATATAAATTTGCATACTGAGCTGCATTGTATGTGGTTTTCACTGGTAGAAAATGTTCTGATTTAGTCAACTTATCAATGATTACCTATATTGAATCAAACCCTTTTGGTATCCGTGGTAGCTCTATAACAAAATCCATAGTTATTCTTTCTCATTTCCATTCAAGTATCTCTATCTGATGATGTAGTCCTGCAGGCCTTTGATGTTTTGCTTTTACCTGCTGGCAAGTTAAACATCGAGAAACACAATCAACTATGTCTTTCTTCATACCTTCCCACCAATAAATTTCTTTTAGATCCTTATACATTTTAGTTATTACAAGATGAATGGCATATATGGATTTATGAGCTTCTTCTAAAATTTCTTTCTTAACTTCTTCTTTATCAGGTACACACAACCACTTACCCAATTTTAGAATTCCTTCAGAGTCTACAATAAATTCAACTTCACCGCCATTCTTCACCTCTTCAATTTTTTTTGCATAAATAGGCATCCTCTTTCTGTGCCTTTTTCACTTGCTCAATCAAAGATGATTGAAACTATATATGGGCCAACAGTATCCCAGGCTCCTTTACTTCCATCACTATCCCATTACTTTCCAACTTATGCATTTCTTTAACTAACAGCCTCCTTACCACTGTAATATGAGCCAAACTACTCATAGACTTCTTACTTAATGCATTAGCCACTACATTGGCATTACCTGGATGATATAATATTGTGCAGTCATAATCTTTAAGTAATTTCATCCATCGCCTTTGTCTCAAGCTGAGATCTTTTTGTTGGAAAATATATTTGAGAATTTTTTGATATGTATAAATTTTGCATGTTTGACCATACAGATAATGCCTCCAAATTTTGAGAGTAAAAACTACTACTGCCATTTTCAAATCACGAGTCAGATAATTTTTCTCATGTGGTTTAAGCTGTCTAGATGCATATGCAATGACTCGACCATGTTGCATCAGCACACACCCTAATCTAATTCTCGATGCATCACAATATATTGTGTATCTTTCGGTACCTGAAGGAATAGATAGTATCGGCGCCGTAGTTAAACTTTCCTTGAGTTTCTGGAAACTTCTTTCACATTTATTTGACTATTCAAACTTTATTCCTTTCTTTGTCAAACTCGTCAAAGAAGCAGCTATTTTTGAAAAGTCTTTAACGAATCTGCGGTAATAACTTGCTAAATTAAGAAAACTATGAATCTCTATAATTGTCGTAGGGCATGGCCATTGCTGCACCGTTTCTACCTTTTTAGATCAACTTGAATACTATCCTTAGTAACCACATGCCCTAGGAAAGTAAGACTACTAAGCCAAAATTCACATTTTGAAAACTTGGCATACAACTAGTGTTCTCTTAAGGTTTGCAAAGCTATCATTAAATGTCGCTTATGCTCCTCTGAACTCTTTGAATATACTAAGATATCATCTATGAATACAATAACAAATTGATCCAGAAAAGGTTTAAATATTCTATTAATCAAATCCATGAATGCAGCTGAAGCATTTGTTAAACCAAATGGCATTATTAAGAACTCATAGTGCCCATATCGAGTCCTAAAAGCATTTTTTGGAATATCCTCCTTCTTTATTCTTAATTGATGATACCCAGATCTCAAATCAATTTTTGAAAAACATTGGGCATTCTATAACTGGTCAAATAGATCATCTATACAAGGTAATGGATACTTATTACGTGTTGTCACCTTATTCAACTGTCTGTAATCGATACACAACCGTAGCAATCCATCTTTTTTTTTTTCAAAAATAGGACCGAAACACCCCAAGGAGAAGTATTATGGAGTATAAATCCCTTGTCTAACAAGTCTTGTAATTGGTTTTTCAATTCTTTGAATTCAGTCGATGCCATTCTATACGGGGGTATAGACACTGGTTGAGTTCCAGGAAGTAAATGAATACCGAACTCAATTTCTCGTTCTGGGGGTAACCTTGGCAACTCTTCAGGGAACACATCAAAAAATTTCCTAACCACCGAAACCTGATCTACCTTGATGTACTTCATATCAACATCTTTGACTATTGCTAAATACCCTTGACATCTTTTTTGTAATATCTTCTAAGTTGTTAGAGTAGATATTAAGTTATTAGGCACCTCAGTAGCATCTCCTTGTATCAAGAAGGAAGATTCTCTAGGAATATTAAAATTAATCACCTTAAAGTGACAGTCTAGAATGACATGGCATGATGACAACCAATCCATTTCCAGTATCACATTAAAGTCTACTATATCTAGAACTATCAAATCTACAAGAGTCTCTTTATCTTTTATCGAAATCTCGCATGATTTATACACATAATTTACTAGTAAGAATTCTTCTATTGGAGTAGAAACCATGAAAGAACAATGTAAACTAGTAGGATCTCTATCCAATTTTTTAGTAAAGTAGGGTGATATATAAGAATAAGTAGAACCAGGATCGAACAATACATATGCTCTATAGAAACATATTGATAATGTACTTGTCATAATTGTATCTGAGGCCTAAGTATCCTTTCGTGTCAAGGCAAAAACTCGAGTTTGTTCTCAACCTTGACTTCATGATCCTCTATCAGTACCACGACTACTTGCTTGAACTAAAGCTGCTCTATTTGGTCGTGCTGGTATAGATGCAGGGGGTAAAGCTGGTTATACTGACGCTTAACTAAAATATCGTAATTGTGGATAATTTCTCATCAAATGACCTACTTGTCCACACTTAAAACATGCACCAGTTTTTTTTGCAACACTGTCCAGTATGAGGCCTCTCACAAATGAGACATAATGGAATTGATCTTGAATCCTATTGGCTAATAGGTCTCATATCTTTTTTATTTATTCTTTACTTATTGATATTAGCTGATGTCTGGTTAGAGTTGCCAGATCCTGTTTGAGTTAAACGCTATGAATTTTGAAATCTTGGTCCTCTAACATTAGGATTATAACTAGTCTGGACATTACTATCTCGATCTCTTTTTTTCTCCTTAGACCTTTTATGTCGGCTTACTCTCGTGTTTTCATCATTCTAGCATAATCCACAACTGATGAATGAGTTAGAAAATGATTCATCTGAGGACCGACGTATCAATCCCAAAACAAATCTCTTAATTCTATCTTTTTTAGTAGGAACCAGATATGGTGCATATTTGGACAACCGAGTAAAAAAATGTTATATTTAGAAACTTTCATGTTCAGTGTTTGTCTTAATTCTTTAAATTCTCTGGCCCTATTGTTCCTTTCACTCATTAGTAGAAAATGATTCATAAATGCTTCTTTAAATTCTTCCCACTCCATTAGTGGTAAAGTAACTGCTCTTGCTTGTACCAGAGTTTCGAACCAAACTTGAGCCACATCTGATAGTTGAAAGGACATTAGTTCAATAGATCTTCTAGGAGAACACCCTAAAGCTATGAGAACTCGTTCCATAACATTAATGAATATATATGGGTCTTCCTGAATATCTAACTCAAAAAAAGTCGGGGGTTTCAACTTAAGGAATTGCGGTAATTTCACCTCAATCCCTATAAACCTGTCCTTTTGCTCAGCTGTTATTCCTAGTTCTTGCGCTTCGAGAGTATTTTCTGGTGGCTGGCCATCCCTTTTGCACTGTTCTACTATAAATCTAGCCAATGTCTCTAAACTCCTATGTATTTCAGTAATCATATCAGCTGTTCTATCATGTGGCTCCTGAAGGGATTCTACTCTCTCATCAGGAACTCTATTAGATACATGGACTTGTTTATTATGTCTCGGAGTTCTCATACCTCGTGCACACCCTTTGCCTCTGCCTCTTCCTCTAAGTCAGCCTCTACCATAGCCTCTTTGTACTAGAATTGTAGATTGTGTAGACTCTTTTGTAGAGGGTGCACAATCTACAGCTTCTCTAGTAATCGCTCTAGTTCTTGGCGGCATTATAGACTATACAGAACAAAACACCTTTTAAGATACCATAATATTCAATCAAACCTTATACTAAGAACTTTAACAAACTTGGAATAGAATGGAAGTTAATATCCTATAGAATCCCTTAGTAGCACTTGAAGTATTAATATGTCTGGCTCATATCCATACTAGAGGTCATACTAAATAATCCTTTTCTCTGATAGCCACAGGGAAACCTAATGCTTTGAAACCAACTTTTCACGCCCTAATTTAATGGAATGCGATTAACACAAATAACAGATAACTTTACTCTTATTTATTTGCATACAGCTTCAAAATATCACATATTAGGAAAAATAACATATGTTTATAAGTTTCTAGTATAGCTAATTATATATACCAAGTCTACACTTATCAATATTACAGCAAAAGTAGGGATCCTGCCTGTGGCGTTCAGAACATACTCTAGATTACAATGACATAATGTTTTAAACATTGTGAGCCTTGGAAGCAATGTAGGCTCTCCCAGAGAATAGGACATCGAGCTGATCACGTAGCTGTAAGGCCAAATTCTGTATCTTTATCTGAAAAAAAAATGTAAGCATTTTGTAGTGAGTTTGACAATTCAGTGAGCAGATAATACCTCTTATGATCTCATAGGTCAACATATGGATGTACTCATATGTTAAAATTTATCACATTGAAAATTACAATTTAGAAGTACATCCATATAGGACTTACATTTTAAATATTCTCAGTTTAAATCACATTTAGATATTTAAAACCATAAATGATATAGTATGATCGTTAATCAAACATTAATATGCATCAAAACATTTCTCATGAAAACATTAGGAGGATCCTATATTAGAACCACCATATCAGAGTTCAAACCCTTCCATACTTTGGTGGCGTAGGATTTACCTATACTTAGTGTCTTAGCCTAGGTTTGCCTTACCACCATTCAAGAGGACACGCGAAGGGACTCTAGTATGGGCAATTTCCTCAAGCACAAAGCAAGGGAAGGCAAATCACATATCTTATATCTGGCATCTCTCCCAGATAGGAGACATCCTGCTCTCCATCACATATCAAATCCTATGTGTTGGCTTTCACACGAGGCTAACACCACCCCTGCTAGCTGAAGTATCAAGGTGCATTAGGGCTAACATCACCTGTTGTTAACAAACAATGTTTCTAATAGAATTTCTCTACAAAAATTATTATATGCACATATTTCATATCATTTAAAACAGAGCTTTCAGTCTCAATACAACTCATCTATCATAAATTTTTCAATCAGGATTTATCACATATACATGCCTTTTTTCAAAGCAATCATATAGCTTTATAAATCAATACCATGTGCATAAATATCCACTTTACCATATGATGAGAAATACATTTAATATCAGATATATAATGAGTTCAAAAATTAATTTTCAAAACCATACTCTTCTTGAACTATATTTCAGATTGTAAATAATTCAAATAATTTAATCCATTTCAGAAACATATAAAAGTATAAATAACTTATAAACAAAATCAATTATACATTTAAAGTTCAAAAAGAATATAGGATAAATCCTAGAAAGAATTATCTACTCACAAAGTTAGGGTTTCAAGTTGGACAACCATAAAATTCATGTTTCTGATATAAATCTAGCCAAAAGACCCAAAAACTGAGTTCGGAGGGTCTCAAAACCTTGAAAATGACTCCATATTTGTAAAACTTGACCTTCGGGAGCTCGATCAACGCAACAGAGCTATTGAGACACGCACTACACGCGCTACCGTACGGGCTCTGCGTGGACATCACTTGTTGAGGAAGAAGCAGCGCGTGCAAGGGAGGATCAACTTGAAATTTGAGATTATCAGGTTTTGGTACTTGCTGGATCCATCTATGGTGTTAGTTTTTAGTTTGAGAACCACAGATAGGAGTTTCAAAAATTACCTCTTTAGTTGATTTTTTCCTTTAATTTCTAGCCAATCTCCGATCAATTTTCAGAAACCAATTTGATGGAATTGTAGAACTCTTCGTTCTGAGTCCGTTGGTGGTGGGGGTGTCGAAATCCGAGGTTCGGAAACGTTAGAATTCTAGAGAGAAGTTTTGGGGTTTCAGGAGAGAAAAGTTTGGAAGAGAAAGGAAAATCTGAATTTTTCAGCTCCTTGTGTGGCTGAGGTTCTAAAATATCCTGGAGAACCTTTCTCTAAAAATTATATTTTTGAGGGAGGTCCTTGTAATTTTTTCTTATTTACATTTTGACCCATAAACTTTTAAGAAATTACATTTTGGCCCCAAAACGTAAATTCTCATATTTTCTTTATAATTCTTCAACCCATATAATAAATAAACATATTTTCAACGATTCTTATTTCTATTTTGAAAATCCTCTCATTTATTCAAAATTTTCTTTAATTTAGAATTTTTTTTAAATTTTAAGACTATTACATTAATAAGCTAACACTCCTATCTAATTTGCATAATTAAGTTTAACTAATTATGTTTAATTCAAAATAATTCAATTTCAAAAATTTTAATTTAGTGCAAAAATTTATCATTAACAATTTTAATTTAATACTATATATAATTTCTTACGGATTTTTCATATACATGTAAAAAATATATTTAATTTTGTCATAGTATTTATGTATAGTATTTAATTTTATAATATTTAATTATTTTTATTAATATAATAACCACTTTTCTATATCTAAATTATTTTTAATACTATTATTTACCAGTAAATATATGTTATTATGCTTTTATGTTAATTTTTTTTATAACAATTACAAAAATTAACTTTTTATGCAACTTAACTTGATTTTTTACTCCCTAATTAATTTAATCCATTCGATTACAAAATTTTTAGTTTAATACGACAAGCTATCATTAATATTTTTAATCTATTCTACAAAATTTCTTACTCGTTTCTCATATACATGTGAAAAATGTATTAAATTTTCTCATAGTATTTATGTATAGTATTTAATTATGTTTATTAATATAATAACTATTTTTTTTATAAATTAATTAATTTTAATACTATTATTTTACAAAAAATATATTTTATTATGCTTCTATTTTAATTTTTTAGGATTAATTACAAAAATTAACTTTTTATATAACTTAACTTTATTTTTTACTCTCTAATTAATTTGATCCGTTTGATCTTATAATTACAAATATAATATATTTAATTTAATAATTATGTTATTCGTCATAAATAATAAATTCTTCATAACCAATATATAGTCACCCCATAATATTATTATAACAATTATGAATGTTAACTAATTCCTACTCCTAATTGCAATTATATAAAAACATATATTTAACCTACATAATATAATGAAACAATTTACTAAAAACAAAACATACAATTTCTTATAAAATATTTTAATTTGAAGTCATTAACTAATTCAAACATATAATGTATACAACAATTTCTTTCACAACATCAAAATAATTAAAATACATACCTTCAACAATATCAAAAAACAGTGAATCACAAATGTCCGTAAATGACTGAAGGATCTTCACAAAAATAAAAGAATAATTATTTTAGTAAATTAATTCAAACTTGCATCATATAAAATTTAATACTTCACAATAATAAAAATATTGAGCTGCATACCTTAAGTAAGAATAAGAAATCTTGAGCCACAAACTCAAATAAACGGTCTTAACAAAGAGAGAGAAAGAGAGTTTTCGGAATTGCATAATAAAAATGAAAGGTGGGAAACAAATTTATAGGAAACGGTGTGATTTTATGACGGTTAATAAAAATCGTCGTTAAACTAGATCAAGCCCCCATGAATGGTCCATTTATCGTCATGTGATAACGACAGTTCTTGATGAACTGTCGTCAATTGACGACGGTTTAGTAGGAACCGTCCTCAATTGATGACGATAAATGGATTGTTCATGGGGGCTTGTTTCAGTTTAACAACAGTTTTCCTTAACCGTTCGACAATTCAACAGATAACTACTGTAAAATCATGACACTTTTGGGTAACCGTCATCATACCCCAATGATCTTCATTAAATGCTATATTAACAACAGTTATAATATAACCATCATTAATATCTATGGTATAACGACGGTTAAAAATCATCGTTATATTGGAGTTTAGAGATGGTCTTGTTGACCGTCGTTATGTCTCCGTCCCTATTCTGCGCATTCCTAGTAGTGAACAGAGTTAAATGATTTCTAAGAGACCCTTTAGCCACCATTTTTAGAGACCCTATAAGCAATTAAAATTTTTTTAACTCTTCCATCAACATGGAATACTCATGCAAATTTAACTTTAGGATGCATTTGCATGTTTCCTTTTTCTTTACTTCAACTTTAGGATGCTTATGTTGCACCTTTAAAGTTAAAGATCTCAAAACATAATCCTAAATATAAAGTTTTCCATGTTGCTTGAAGTGCTAAAAATTTTATGATCATTTGCAATGTCTTGTAGCATATGTGAAAATGGTGGCAAATGGTCACTACAAAAAAAAAGGCTTTCAGCGGCGACTTTAGTCGCCGCTGAAAGTGCAAAAATCATTGCTAAAAAGTTTTAGCGGCGACTTTTAGTCACTGCCTAGCCATTGCAGAAAGTACTTTCAATGGCGACTAATGAAGTCGCCAGTGAAAGTACTTTCTGTGTCGACTATAGTCGCCGCCGAATCCAATGAATATCGCCACGTTAGATACTCTAGTCGCCATGAAAGGGGAGTTACTTTTAATGGTGACTAAGTTGCCACCAAAAGTTTCAATATTCATTTTTTATCTTCTGGGTTTTAGTGGCGACCAAAATAGGTCGCCACTAAAAATTACTTTTTGTGGCGGCCATAAGTTGCCGCTAAAGGTTTTAGGGGTGACTTAGTTGCCATCTTAGATTTTAATATTTATTTTTCATCTTTTGGGTTTTAGTGGCAACCAAAAGAGGTCGCCACTAAAAATTACTTTTCGTGGTGACAGTAAGTCGCCACCAAAGGTTTCAGTGGTGATCATAAATCGCTACTAAAGGTCTCAATATTAAAAAAAATTTCTCTGAGATTCTGTGGCGACCTAAAATTTTTTATTATTTTATATTATAATAATTTAAACCTTAATAAAAATTAAGATAAATAAAATTATTGATAAAATGATAATATTAACATATATCAAATGTAGCAAATATTATACACTAACATCATGTCAATTTCATGTTCAAAAATAAACATCATGTCAACTAAAAAGAAAGTAATACATAGTTAAATATTAACAAAAACAACCAACTCAATGCTTCATTTGGTGATGTTGGTGCTGTAGTATTGGTCGTATTAACTACAATGGTTGGAAGAGCACTACTCGGGGGTGTTATTGAAAGTTGTCCCAGTTTAATCAAATATAAAAAATTAATATAACTTGAAAATTAATACAAATAAAACAATATCATGTAAGAAACTTTCTATAGCCAAACACAATTGAAAAACAATATTATGTAATAGTGAAGAATATTATAACTATAAATACATGATTGTACCATCATATCTTGAAAAAAAAAAAGAATTGGAAGACATTATTGAATAGGAAATAAGTTAAATTGGCCAACATTAATTTATCCCAATAACTTTTCAGGCAAAACTATTTCAATATTTTATCTAATAAACATAAAAGCATATTAAATAATACTTCATTTGTAGTTTATAAACACAAAGCATATAGTGGCCAAGTCATACTTCATCCGTAGTTTTTTTGCATGTGAGATTAGTTTATCATTAAGGCTTCAATTTATATATACATTTTAATGTATTTTTCATTTGTTTGGTTTTAATTAAATAATAATTTAACCACATATTTGTGATGATATGATATTCTACTAGAAATGAGGAAAAAATCACAAAAATTAAATAGAAATTATTGAAAGAATTTAACAAAAAAGAAAAAGAAAAAGAAAGTTGTGAGTAGGCCAAACACACCATTGACACAATAGTATAAAACCAATCCCGCACCATCCTCCCAAAAACAAAAACAAAAAGAAAAATAAAATAAAAGACCATTAGCAGAAGGCCACAAAGAATCCAGGGTCAATTACTTTGTCCCAAACATGATTTGATGGGGCAAATCTATTGCTGCAAATTTTGGCGTTACACTCTAATTAAATGCTCCACGACCTTGCTGCACAGTACACTTCCTGTTTTTACACTAAAGCCATAAAATTGTATTGAAAAAGTTGTTTCTAGGTATCAAATCTTCCTCGATATTAATTTTCATGTATGGTTATTAAAAGACTTCAACAACTTACACTTAACTTATTACAACTTTCACTTCTTTGCAAAAAACAATGCTATATATTACTTATTAAGCAAGTTAGGTTAGAAATCAAGTGTCTCAAAAGTCATGGAAATTAAGATAACAGTTCATTTCACAGTTTAGTCATGCTGATTAAGTTCATAATTGTTTTCCCTAAATCAGAAATGAGCCATTCTGATACTCATGTAGTCACTATAAAGACAAAAAAACTCCATCCAATATGTCACTTGTAAGATTTTAAAGAATTGAGGGATCCTTTGCTTTCATCTCATATCAAGTGTCAAGAACAAGCAGAAGAAATATTATGCTAGTTACAGTAAAAGGGAAAAACAAAACAAATAAGATTGACAAAAAACCACAAGAAGTCATGGAAAAAGTTCAGTTCTCTCCCTCTCTCTCTTCAGCTTCTCTTATGAAACAGGAAAACATAATAAAAGATTCATTTAAAATAATACCATGTCACTTAAGTCATGTAATAAATTGAACTTTGTATTCATAATTTAATATACTTTAGCTTTATCTCAATCTATATGAGCTTAATTTCACAACAAACCAATCTAAATAACCATAGCATTAAAAACTATTAGAGATATTAATAAAACCAATCTTAGTTCTTCATTTAACATCTTAAGCTTTTGGGTTGAAAAGGTTATGTCACAAACTGGTCAGGAGTTCTTTCTTTGGGATTAATATCATTATAAGTGTGATACAAAGCCACCTATTCTACACATATATTCCAGGAAAAAGCCATGTAATTCTGCTAACCTTGACCAAGTCAATACTCTTCAACTAAGTGGCAAAAGTGATGCAGTCAGTGGAGGGAATATCTCCTAAAAAGAAGCCATATCCCCTTAAAAGTAGCTGCAGAGTTGTTATTCCTTAGTTTAAGTTTTCTGTTGCAAATAATATGGAATGTTGATTATAAATATTTCCCTAGACTTAGTTTGAATTCACATTTTCTGAATATTATTAATTGTCATTGGAGTATTGTCCTTTCTATACGGACAAGGTTATTGGAGAAGCTTTGTGTTTAAGATCCTTGCACTATTTCTGCCAATAATAAAATTCTCTCCTTATTTCTTTATTTATTTTCCTTTCTTATTTCATTTTCCTGCCCTTATCAAAGTGCTATATATTTACTGTGACTTACACTGTGTTTTCTGTCAATTTGTTAGTCAATGTACAAATGCATATGCATTGGAATACATAGTTGGGCTAGTATCCTATCAATTTTTACAATTGAAAACTTAACTTTGCTAAAAATTGACAAATAGAATCAATCATTTCCTATCCTCGCTCCATGCACTATCCTACCAAAATAGATTTGATAAACAAAAGAACATTTTTTTATTTGTTACTTTTTTTTTCTAGTGTCAACAATCTGAACAAGAAGAAACACATAAAAAGAAAAGAAAAGAAAAAAAGACATCAGACTATTGCATTGGCACAAACTTGCCTTATCTGTAGCTCATCTTCGTGGACATGTTGAGGAAAGGTTAGGGTTTAAAATAATGTGTGCAGTTGAGTTTAAAATCCTATCATGCAAGTTTCTGTTGTAGCAGAATCTGAGAATCTGAGCTTATAATGTTATTTTACAACATACTCTATAAGATAATCACTAAATTTTCCTTCCTAAACATCATTATTGTTATATTCCCATTTTTATATTGTAAACTAAAAGTAATGTTAGGCTACCGTATGACATCAAGAATCCAATAATCTCAGAAACAGAAGTAAACTTAATAAAAATATTTCTACAAAATGTATAATTATTTCTTTCTTTCATGTTTCTTGCTTTATGCACTTCTTTGTAAACCAATACATGATTATCTTAGGAAGAATTATTTGACCTTTTTCTTCTAGCTCCTGGGACAATATCTTATCACAAAAAGGTGAGCTGCCAGTCCATTAGCTAATGCTAGATAAACTAACCATTATTTATGGTTAACCTCTTGTGGGGAAGGATACTCGTTATATCTAAGGCTACTATAATCCGTATAAAGCCAACTTAGACAATTGACAAGTAGTGCAAAGAAAGTGCAGAGCTATTAACATTCTAACTAGTTCAAATGGTGGAACAATGCCCCTATCCATGTCATCTAACTAGCACAACAGAGGCAATTCTATTGATCAAATTCACATGGTAAAATTCTGTCAACCACATTGCAATACCTAGGATATTGAGGTAAAGTCCACTCCACTATTTCTATACATGAACAACACTAGTTCACTGTTCAATACTTCAACGTCATATGAAGCACGGACACGGACACGGACACGGGACACGTAAATTTTTTAAAAAATATAGGACACGACACGTTGAGGACACGTGAATTAAAAAAAATAAAAAATTATATATATATACACACAATAACATAGAATGAGATATAATTTAACACAATAACATAGAATGAGTTATAACTTATAATTCACAATACAAGTTAATATTCAAAAATTGTCATAAAGTTACAACATAATCAATATTCACTCTTCTTCTTCAATAATTATTTGATCATCACCAATATTTCCCTCCCCTTCATCTGTAAAAAAGACTTTTTCCAATTCCGGTTCATCCAATGATAGATTTACAACCTATAAAACTCCAATATCTTCAACCACATCATCAAAACAATCTCCTCCAATATCCCACATCTTGGTATCACCTTGCATATATTGTGGGCTTCTCCTTGACAAAAGCCGAAGGTTGTTATGAACAAACACCAAATCTTGAGCACATTTTGCTGTCAATTTGTTCCTTCTAAATGAGTGAATGAATGAGTATGTGCTCCAATTTCTCTCACAACAAGAGGAGGAAGATGGTTGTCCAACAATCTTCAAAGCAAGGCTTTGAAGAAGTGGAGTAGAATGACCATGAATTGCCCACCAAAAATGTGGCTCCATATCCCCTCTTTAATTAATAGAGTCCGGATCAGCAAAATAATCATAACAAGAGGAGAATTTTGCATATTCAACATAAACATTTTTCAAGTCATCGGGATCTTGAAAAAGTCTCTTCAAACACTTCATTCTCTCTCTTGTTATCTCTCCATCTTTGTGTGGAGGGACTCTATTAGGAGTTTCATTCAACCAAGATTGGCTATAATACCTATAAAAAGAATTGATACAATATATTATTATCACTAACAAAATGAAGTTAAAAAACACAACTTAGCAAAAAATAAGAATAAGAATACCTAGGAGTCAAAGAATGTGCCAAGCAATGAAGAGGTGTGTTGCTTTTAGTGCACCTTTGCACCAAAATATCATACACCACATTAAAGAAGGTGGACTCCTCAGAATCAAACTTGCCTTCATGGCGAAATATTGCCTTCTTCACTTACTCAATCATACTATCCCACCCTTCATAGATTTTATGAAGACTAGGCTTATCAGTGTCTCCCATTCTCAACATATCATAAATTGGAGAGGTGAAAGCAAGAATAAAATCAACTTTGTCCCACCACACATCATTGAGAATTTTATCCTTCACAAATTGAGCTTTTCCCACATCATCCTCCCTATAAAGATTTCATTTATCACTAATCACCATTGATTGCAAGCCATACTTCACAAGTTTAAATCTCTTCAACATAATAATAATGGAAGCAAATCTAATATCCGCAATGGCAAGCAACTTCAAAGGAACAAATTCATTAAACATAGCCAATCTCATATTATGATTCATGATAAAATTCTTTATCATTATAGCATCATCGACTACTTCCCTTATCCAACCAAGCTCATCAAAAGCAACTTCATTACCCTCCTTATTCTTCACATTGCAAATGCTCTTCAAGGCTAAATTTAATGTATAGACCACACAAGGAGTCCAAAATATGTGAGGATACTCAACCTCTACAAGAACCCCAGCAGTTTTACAAACTGGAGCATTATCAGTGATGACTTGAACTACATTCTCTGCTCCCACTTCTCTAATTACACTGATAATGGCATTTGCTATGAATTCTTTGTCTTTGTACTCACCTTCACAATTAGTGGCTTTTATGAACATAGGGCCACTTTCTGTCACCGCTATAAAATTAATAAGAGGACGTCTTTGTGGATCCGACCATCCATCACAAAAAATGGTGACACCCTTCTCCTTCCAGGTTATTTTTATGGGTTGCAACATCTTCTCAATATGTACCTTTTCTTGTTGTAACAAAGAATTCTGCAATAAATTATAACCAGGAGGTATGAAGCCAACCAAATTATGGTTGCATGCATAAGTAAAAGAACTCACATAATAAGGATTTCTACCAAGGTGGAATGGTAAGCCCCCTGAATAGAACATCCTAGCAATATGAGTTCTTAGTTCATCTCTTTCTTGGTTACGGTATGCCTTCTCAAGAGGACTTTCCTCTACACCCTTTCTTCTCTTAGTTCCAACTCCCAAACTCCCAACTCTAAATGAATGAAGTGAAGAGCTAGTACTACTAGATGAGCCAATCTCTGATGCATCACTAGATGGTGGCAATGGAATTTTCTTTGGCATGGATTTAAGCTTTCTTTCACATGCATCATCTTCTAATTTTTGCATGTCAACAAGATCTTTATTAGAAACTTTATTGCAAACTCCTATACCAAACCCTTTTAACTTCAATAAATGAGCTCTAACTCTAGAATACGTTCATTTATAATCATTTCCACAATAACTGCATGTAAAAGGAACATTTCCTCCAACCCTTGTTTCCTTTTCCCCTTTTGTTACAAACCTCCACAAAGGTTAGTAATCATCTTTTTGCACATTATCTTCACCAAGATTAACATTTCCAAAACCAGAACTTTGAGACATCCTAAATAATAATAAAAAAATTAGGAATCATATCATAATCACATACTCTATGATCTGTTTACTGTATCTAATGCCTATTGTTTGTCATTTCCCAGCAGCCCACCACAGAACCCATTCCCAAAACATACACAATTACTTATAAAATCATAAACAATTGGCATCTATATCAGACAAAAGTCAAAAACAGAAACAATGGAATATGAGTATGCAACAAAATCAGAAACAATTAGCATCTATATCAGAAAAAATTAAAAACAATTGGCATTTATGTTAGCAGCTAATCCCTATTTCTGATCTTAATACATTTCCTATTTCTCCTTCCTAAGCTATCGCAAACCTGAACATAAAAAATAACAATGGAATACCATCATCCCAGCAGTAAAAAAATAGTTGTTAACTAGCTATATATGACACCACAAAAGAAAAATTATTCCAGGGAAATATACCATCATCCAAAAGAAAAATATAGCAGCTAAACAATAGTATATGACACCAGAAAAAACATCATCCCAGTTACCTGAAAGCTGAGCTTTCCCGCGTGAAAATGAAACACTGGGCCTGTGTGAGAATGAAGCAGAGTTGAGGGAATAGATGAGAAGGCCTACGTGAGAATGGAAGCTGGCCGTGACAGAGCTTGAAGGTTGGGGATTGCAGGAGAATGAGGCAGAGGGATGTGAAAATGTGAGGCACAGTGAGCAGAGGCAGAGGGACGTGAAAATTCGAGTAGCAACAGAGGCAGAGAGACGCGAAAACTCGAGCAGCAGCAGAGGCAGAAAGACGCGATTTTGAGAGGCAAAGAACCGAGATGAGGTGAAAAAATGGGAGGGAGAAGATCGGGTTCTGGGTATTAGGGTGAAGGCTGATGACTGGTGGGCTTGGGTTTTGGGTCTGTGAATGAAAAATGGGGGCCTGGGCTTTTTGTGCCACAGCTGTGTCGGACACGTCCAAAAACGTGTCCGATACGTGTCCAAATTTTTTTTTCAAATTCTGGACACGGGACACGTGTCCGGGGAGTGTCCGACACTCCGCCACGCCCCCAAACGGAGTGTCCGTGCTTCATAGCGTCACAAGCAAGGACATCGGGAAGAACCCTCAAAACCATAAGGACAAATGAAAAAGAACCTTGACTCTTGAGAGTAGGAGGATCACATGTCTCTCCTGCCATTAAGAGAATTCCTTCCTAATCTTAGATGAAGTCATGGGATTTTCTTCAACATAAGTGGCTTCATCTTCATCTGAACAACATAGATCAGAAGATCAAAAGGATAAGATAAATGAAACCACACAGCATATGAACTGGTTTTCTCCATTAAGACTGTTAAACCAAAGCACTTTTGTTTGTTTTCGTCAAAAATACTGTCAGAAGATTGATTTTGAAGCGCTGAGATTTTCTTTTCTATCCCTTTAGCTAGGCAACCGAGTAATAATTGATAAGGAAATTAAAGAAACTTAAGTCATCCGGGTTTCTGGGAAAAATGAAATAATGAAAATTATCAAAATTGACAGCCATGTGTTACTGAATCAACCCATCGCCTATCAACCCATCATTTTCTCCCAATTTTCCTCAATTAGGAACCAAAAACAGGGTAGAAAACACAGAAAGGAAGATATTACCTTGGAGAGGAAATTTTTTAAATGTATCAATCGTGAAGGTCTTCACGTAATTTATCAATTCCTTTGTAACCCCATATACTTGTTCTTCATCTTCTCCTTTCGTGTTTGATTTTGATTGGGGATTTGGGGCTTTTATTTTTCCAGAATTCCCCGTGAGTTTGCATATGAATCGGTCCATGATTCACTTGGTTTTCTTCTACAATGGCCACACCAAAATCCAAGGAGAGGAATAGAGCATAGGGTGCTCACAGCCATGACCAAAACTCAGGAGCAGCGAGATCCTAGGGTCTGCGATGTGAGAGCTTCAAACGAAGGGAAAGAACACCGTGGTGGAAGTCTTTCTATGCTAAAATGGGAGAGGCTGAGAGGGAAGACAACAAAAACAATGGGAGAGGGAAAACAACGAGGAAATGAAAATTTTTTAAGTGAAAGAAAGTGAGTGACTCAGGGGTTTCCGGGGCACTGTTTCTTTTAAAGATATTTTTAATAGAAACACAAAATATAGATATTTTTTCTTTGATCTTAAACTAGTCTTTGCTTTTTTTCCCTGTAAGAATTAAGAATATTTTTATAAAATTAATTATTTTGAAAGTTTAGAACAATAACAATTTTTAATTTACAAGTGAGGAACAGTAAAAGAGAGCTAATGGATGTATTGGAGGGATAGAATGGGGGACTTGGGGGAAGAAGACAACTGTAAAAATATATTATCCATGGTACAGAGAGATCTTAAGCTAGAGCCTCGCGCAAACGCCAAAATATACTTAACACGCCCTTTTTATATATTATTAAATAATAATAATAAGCATTTAACAAAGTTCACTATGTCACCTAATTAAATTTAAAATGCCAACAGAGTTTATTCAAAAATATCTAAATATCTTACTTTTTAGATGTAAATTTGATTTCTGTTCTTTTTCTTATAGACAATTTATCATTGAAATTTATACATTTTGTTTTTAAAAATTTTTGATATAAAAAAACAATTTAAAGCTACTTAAAAATTAAAATAGAGAAAAATCATTTATAATATATTAAAAATTGTTATTGTTCTAAGCCTGTCTCGAGCCTTGACTAATGGGTTGCAGAGTAAATTTGCTTACTGTGCTAGCATTTTGAAGTGGTTCGCAAGAGGAATACTTTTCCAAGTTCTATGCCTCCATAAATATCGAACCTCAGTTCTCGTTTAGGCACAAACACAATATACCAGTTATCATTTTAAGCAGAGCAAGGACAAGAACTAGTCATGGAGAGGAAGTCACTTGCTGGGCTAGTCTTCTTGCTCATTCTTCTCCTTTTTAAAATAAAAGTGAATTTTTTCAGTGAGAGTATATATGTTAAGTGAAATGAAGTGAGAGGGTCAAATGTGGCATTGTCTTTTTTTATTTATTTAAATAAAAGTGAATAGGTTTTGTATGATATTAAATTAGTGTGATAGTGACATGATGATAAAAGACAAAATTTGTTAGATAAATTTGATCTAATAATAAGAAAGACCATGTAAATATGTATGTTTTTTTATTAAAATGAATTTATACTTGATCTAATATAAATATCTATGTATATTGAGTGAAAAAAGGAAATAATATATAATTTTACTAATATTAAATTATAACGATATCATTTACTTTGTAGGCACTTCATGTTATATAAAATGTTTAAGTAAGTAATTTCAGGCCAAAAAAAAAAGAGAAAATCACGCCATATGGTATATGTATGGGATATATGCAAGCAGGGCAAGAAGGATTATCATGGCTTTCACTTCTTTTATAACAACCTTACAAAAGTTCAAAAAAAAAAAGGATCGAGAATAGAAGGAATAGCAAGCTGAACCACAAGATCCTTTCCTTATTTCTTACATATTTTTGTGGTACTTTTTTTATTACTATTTATTTATTTATTTAATTTTAAGAAAATTACGATATGAAATATCTTTATGAACTTATTATAAATTTAATCATAATTAGTTATATTTAGAAAAGTAGAAGAATTATTTTTTTAAATTTTCTTAATAGTTTATTTCTTTCAACTGAAGTACTTCTTTAATTTTGTAAAGTGCACAAACCTTGATTATAGATTATTGTAAAGTCACTTTTTTATTATATACCTATTTATTAAAATTATTTAGCAAGTTTTGATATGCTCCTTTCATTCTGTTAGGGGCTCAATTTATTTTTCTAGTAAAAAAATAAATTTGTACTATTAATTTCTACCAACAGTTTAATTTCAATTGGCAAAAGAAATATAATTATTTTTTTTATTTTTCATATTACTGTAGAGAAGTTTTTTAATTGATTTCAACTTTCAATTTTGAGGAAAATCATGTGGTAATCTAGCATGAAGAAATTAATAACAATTACACTTTCTAACAATAAAAAGATAAAATTAGACAAAACTCAATAAAGATAAAACGATTCAGTGACACTACTAGAAAAAGATGATTTAGAGACGAAAATTAGAGACGGAATAATTTTCGTCTCTAACAAAGATGGAAATAGAGACGGATTTGGGAAGTTAGAGACGGATGGCAAGTTTTGCAATTTAGAAACAGAAATTTTCTGTTTCTAAAAATCCGTCTCCAATTTCGTCTCTAAATGAGTTTAGAGACGAAATTGGAGATGGAAAATTTTTCGTCTTTGAGTTTCCGTCTCTAAATCTGTCTATAATTTCATGAACAATGGAAACAAATTTTGAGACGAAAACTCAGAGACGGAAAATTTTTCGTCTCTAATTTCGTCTCTAATGTATAAATTGTGTATATAAATTCTTTTATCTCTAATTTTATATCTAATTTTTGAAATAATATTTAAATTATTAGTAAAATTAGCTAGAATTTAGATAATTTTTGAAAAAAATTTAAGTCCTACTTAATTTGTAGAAATAAGTTGATGGAATGGAAATCAAGATTCTCTTACATTAATTTATTATGTTTATTTGATATAATTGACTATAATTTTTATTTCCACAATATACAGATTCTCTTCTATAAAGAAGATGATTTTATCTTGAAAAATTTCTTAAAAAAAAACAAGTGAAATGAAATTGAAAAAGAGGTTAAAAGATATAAATGATGAATAGATATATTTTATTGTACAAATTTTTCATATTTACTTTCATTTTACGTTTTTCAGAATTGATGAGTAGATATATTTTATTAATATTATGAGAAATAATTTAATAATTTTTAAAAGAAATAAAAATTTATGAAAAATAAAGACATGTCTTCCTAATAAATATATGTACGCTTCATTTTGGGTATAATATAATTTTGGTCACAATGATTATGTATATATATATATATATATATATATATATAGACACACACACATATACGAACATACTATATACTACATAATTATTTCTACAAATTAAGTAGAATTTAAATTTTTTCTCTAATGCTGATTTTATATATATATATATATATATATATATATATATATATATATATATATATATATATATATATATATATATATAATCGTCGTTAGGGAAAAAATTTAAGTCTCGCTTAATCTGTAAAAATAAATTGATGGAATAAAAATCAAGATTCTCTTACATTAATTTATTGTGTTTTGTTGATATAATTGACTATAATTTTTATTCCCACGATATATAGATTCTCTTCTATATAGGAGATGATTTTATCTTAAAAAAATTATAAAAAATAAAAAAATGAAATGAAATAAAAAAAAGGTTAAAAGAGATAAATGATAAGTAGATATATTTTATTGTAGAAATTTTTCATAATTACTTTCATTTAACAGCTTTCAGAGTTGATAAATAGATATATTTTATTAATATTATGAGAAATGATTTAATAATTTCATAAAGAAATAAGCAGCAGCAACAACAACAACAACTAAGCCTTTTCCCACTAGGTGGGGTCGGCTACATGGATTAAACGGCGCCACAGTGACCGATCACGAATAAGATCAATAGATAAGTTATTAACTATTAAATCATACTTAATAGTTTCACTTATTGTTTTATTTTGCCTCCCTCCACCTCTAATAATTAGACTATTCTCCATCTGATCTACTCTTCTCACTAGGGCTTTTACAGGTCTTCTCCACACATGACCAAACCATTTTAAGCGAGATTCAACCATCTTTTCCACAATAGGTGCTACCCCAACATTCTCTCTAATGCTCTCATTTATAATCATATCTCTTCTGGTGTGTCCACACATCCAGCGCAACATTCTCATCTCTGCAACATTGAGTTTATCCTCATGTTGCCTTTTGATCGCCCAACATTCAGCACCATACAATATAGGAGGTCGTATAGCCGTGCGGTAGAATTTTCCTTTAATTTTGAGCGGCACTTTTTTATCACAAATGTCGTAGCTACACGAACATGGACAAAAATAAATAAGCATTTATGAAAAATAAAGACATGTCTTCCCAATAAATATATGTATGCTTAATTTTGGATGTAATATAATTTGATCAATATATATATATATATATATATATATATATATATATATATATATATATATTTTGTGCATATGTGTTTATTATTCGAAAATAAAAAAATATGAGGTTAAAAGAGGTAAATGAAATTTTCTATGAAATATAAGTGTGTTTTAAATCATATTTTTTTTTATATTTTATGTCATAGAATACTATTAAAAAATTGTAGAAATATTATTTTATCTGTAATTATCATAGGAGAAGAAATTTTTATCCAAGAAAAAAAAAGCTCACGCCAGAATTTCTTTTAGTCTTATTTTTAAATAGAAAATAAATTTATAAATAAACAATTTTTTTTTGAAAATTTGGATTATTTTCTTTTTGAATTTATTGTAATATATTTTTAAATTTTAATATTTTGAATAAATTATTTAAAAGATTATATTGTCTTTAAAAATTAAAAAGAAAATAAACTTAAGAAATATAAAGATTAGTTAAAAATATGAAATTTTATTTTAAATATATAAAAGGTCATTTAAAATATTTATTTTATAAAATTATATTTAAAAACTTTATTAAAAATAAAATTTAAAATAAATAAGTGAAAATACAACAAAAAATGCTGTTTTTTGAATCATGGCCCGTATCCTTGCAAAGAACTTAGTATGTGAACCAAATAAAAAAATCTTGAACCAGATTTATTAGATAACAATCTATCTTTAAATTTATATTTAAAAATATAATAAATTTAAGATTTTAAAATACTCAAACTTAAACTTATTTATTTTAAAAATTTTAAATAGAAATTTTTTTTCACGTTGAGATTGTTAATACGAAATTTATTCATATAATGTCAAAATAAAACTTAAAAAGTCAAATCACTTAAAAGGTGGAGTTTCTATTTTGGTTGATTTACATGAAGCCACACCTAAAATTGCTCTGTACAAGAAGTCTTGCACCTACTCAAGTGGCATGAAATAAAATAAATTACAAAATGAAACAACCCTCTTAACCTATTATCAGTATTGTATAACATTATGATCAACCTTACTTATTTTTACAGCTAAGTAAAATAAATATTTTACAAAAACATTATAAAAATAATAATACATAATCAAGTAGACCCCCTTAAACCTTAGAGCTTACTTGGGTGAATAAATTTTACATATTTTTTTACAAGGTTTTTTTTTGGACTGGTTTTTTTGACTAGGTGAATGAATGTTGGTTTTTTTTTTGGACAAAAGGTCGAAGCCCAATCACTAAACATATATAAAGTCTAAATTGGAAGATATAATATTAGTCTTAAAAAAAGATACAAAAAACTCAATCACTGAAAAGACATAAAGTTCAAACTAAAAGATACCAGATCAGTCAAAAAAAAAATAACACAAACAATCAGGCCTACTTCAGGACTGGACTACAGGCCAGGACATGGGAGAATCCAGGCCCGATGGACTACACAGCGAACGAATTTGGCCCTTACCCATCGCACGCTTTCACTCTGCCTCCCAAGAACTCCCCTTCGCCTCCTCTTCCAGAATCTCATCATGCCCTAGCATTGTGCCCTAGCATTGTCTCGTCTAGGTCTCTGCCGGTGCTGTGAATCTCACCGTGAAAACTCAAGCCTCCAGTGACCTCCCTGTCTTTGGCTCTCGGCCCTCATAGACTGCAGTGTACAAATTTCTCAGGTATTCTTCTTCCCCTGCAAGATTATTCCTCTTCCTTTGCCTCTCTCTCTCTTTCATTCTTCGCTTGCAATTGTGATATCATGATTTCTATTTTACACTTATAAATTTGTGTATTCTTTCCTTTATGAGAGTTGTAGTAAAAAAATTTCCATCAAAATTCCTTGTTTTCTCAGAGTTGGATATTACATTTTTTTTCTTTTACACAAAGATTGGGCGTTCTTTCAAAATCTTTCAGCCCCAGATGCAAACTCTGGGTCGTTTTTGTCTATTGGTTGTTACTTACACTATTCTTGAATTGTATTAGTGGTTTCTGCGGGTTTTTCTGGGGTTCCTGGTCATGTATTTTTCTTCAACTTTGAATTTCCTGACTCAGGCAAGTGAGATTGGATGCGGGTTTTTTCTTCTTGGGTGTTTTTCTCTGGTTTGTAATGTTCTGGGCATGATTTTGATTTTTGGGTTCTGTATGAAGTTTTTGCATTTTGGTTGGCATTCTCAGGGTTTGATTCACTATATGTTTGAGTTTGGAGGAAAACCCAGAAATCAAATTTCTCTAAAACATAGTGTTGGTGAAGAACGTGAATCTAAGACTGTATTTTTCAAGTGTTGCTCAATCTAGGTATTCAAGGTGAGATATCTTATTTTCCTCTCTAACCTTTCATTATCCCTTATCTTTGAGTCTCTAAACTCATCTTCTCTACCATGAAAAAGTGCTGGAATAGTGGGAGTGAGGAGAAGAACTCCACGCCATATCTGAGGGAGGAAGGAGAAGCAAGGTGAAAACTAGCCAAGCAAGCTGTAGGAAACTTATCCTAGGTAGGTTTAACAATTATTTCCTTTTGAAAACACCCTGAAATCTGTATGATTTAAGTAAGATTCTAACTTTAGAACTTCAAGAAAAATTATTGTATTTTAGTTTTCTAGTTGCTGGCCATAGATGGGTTTTATCTAGATGCATGTAAACCATGTATTTTATGTTGAAAAATATGCTTTGAATGGGTATTAATTTTACATAGAATGGCTAAAATATTGCCATTCTGGCCAAGATTTAAATGATGTATGCTTGTATGAGGATGAAGAATTAAGAAATGGAGGTAATGGAAGAATTTAATTACAAGTCTGGAAGCTAGAAACTTGGAAGCTAAAGGAGAAGTAGTCTCGGGTTTTAGGGTTTTCTAGGGTATTAATTGGAATTTTTACTCATGATAATGATGAATAGTTAATGTATAATGGAATTAATGGAGAAGCTGTGGATAAATGAAAGCAAAAAGTAATTTGGAAAGGAATTATCTAGGTTGGCTGAATTCATGAAGCAGAAACCTAAAAATAGCTATGATTAATTTGAAGTGTTGTGTGTGATGAAAAATTTGTTTATACAATGCATGAGATAAATAAACATGTGGAAGTGATAGCATAAAGGTGATGGACATGAAGAAAATAAGTGAATGGTAATGAGAATGTGGCTTAGATATCTTAACTTTGTTATGAGTTTTAGGTTAGTAATAGGTAGGAGTGTGGAAAAATAAATAGAAATGTTGGGTAACTTTTTGACACCTTATAGACATCATGTAACTTAGGGAAGGAATAAAAATAAAAGATACCTAAATGGACTAAATTCAAGGATGGAAGGAGAATGAGAGTTGCCAAATGAATAATAACTTTTACCATTTTGGTGGGTGAATTGCTACTTGAATATTCACACTAATACTTAAATTGCTACTTGAGTACTCACACTAATACTTAAGAGAAAGCAAGGTTTCCTAGCTTAATTTGAAATAAGACCAATGGATGTGAAACAAGAAAATTTGAATTTGTAAGGATGATAGTAATGGCACTAAAATTTCCAATAGTTGACTAATATGGAAAAATGAAAAATTCCTTGATTAAAAAGAGTTGCATTAGTAATAATTGATATAAAAATGGATCTAATTTTACATGGTAAGTGACAAAGGGTCTAATATTAAAGAAGTGGTAAGTGGAACCCTAATGGGATAATAAGGAAGTTTATAAGAAAAATTATGTAGACTTAACTTGGAAGACCCCTTTGATATTTCAATTTGAGGATAATAAATTAGATATCGAATATAGAATTAAGGATATAGCAAAACTCATTAGAAAAGAAAAATGTAAATGTGAATAAAGCCATAGCTGAATTGGGATCAAGAAATAAGGAAGAAATTAACCAAAAAAATACTAAGGATTAACTAATTCTCTAAGAGAGTTTAACTAAAAGAAATTTATAAATACAAATTGTTTCCTAAGGTTGGCCAAAATAGTAACTATAAAGAAAATTATATTAATTTGAATAAGTCTATAAATATGGAATTTAATCTAAGAATAAAGTATAATAAAGCCATATCCCACTGTTCTAGCACCTTGAATACTGCTACTTTCACACAACTTATGCTATTTTTACACAACTAGCTTCCTTTATATTCATAAGTTCAAGTAGTGGTTGAACCTTGGTGATACCAATGCCTTTGTCAACATATCTGTTGAACTTTTTCTAGTATCTACCTTTTCTAATTTGACTTTTCCACTAGCAATATGATGTCTCTCATGAAAAATAAACTTACATTTTTGTGCTTTATTTTTTCATGGTCAACATTATTCTTGGTGAAGTGTATGGCACTTTGGCTATCACACCCCACTTCTACAACCACTCTACTTACTACCAAGTTAGCTGCCATGCATTTAGTCCACCTTGTCTCTTTTTTACAGCTTTTTTCAAAGCTATGAACTTAGCTTTTGTTGTTGAAAGGGAAACTACGTACTATAGTGTTGGCTTTTAGCTAATAGTATTCCCATAAAACTAGAATATATATCCATTTAAAAACCTTCTATTATCAATATAGCCTATATAATTTGAGTCTACTTACCCCAAAGCCTCATTTCTCAAACTTCTAGCCATTGTGTAAATTAACCCTAACTTGGTGATTACTCTCAAATACCTAAACACTCATTTCATAGCCTACAATAGTTTTTCTCTTAGATTTTCTATGTATCTACTAATCTTAGTTGCTGTATAGACCAAATCAAGCCTTATGCACATTATGGCATACTTGACACTGCCTACTACACTGGTGTATAGCATGAAAGACATGTGACTAAACTCTTGGTTTGTTTTAAGTAAATCTTCTGTAGAAACTTTCATATGCTATGCCATTATAGTTGTGACAATTTTGTGGCCTTCCATGTGGAACCTTTTAAGCATATTTTCTAGGTACTCTTTTCAGATAAATGGAAGCATCCTTTGCTATTGTTTCTCCTAATCTCTATACCCAAAATTTCTTATGTATTAACTATTCACCCTAACCCTAGCCAAAATTATGGATTAAATATATGGTTCTGAACCCACTAACCAAAAAGGAAAAAAAAGTATAAACTTCGCTATATCTCATATATATTGTATCTGAAATATATCCTACAATAAAAATTATTTTCTCCAGTTATTCTGTGTGGTGGAAATTTAGATTGGTAGAGCAATTAGAATATCTAGAATATCAAAATGAGAGAAGACTTCTAATTTGTTAGATGTCCCTCTTCTTTTATAGATGATTAATGTTGTACATATTTTTAATAAAAAAATTGTTTACAAATTATAGGCTAGCTGGATACATCTGAATTTAAAAGAATATAAATGTAATCAAGCAAATAAAACTGCAATAACAAATTTTTATTTTTTTACTATATAACATAACTCTTCATGAATATGCTTAGGGGACTACTGTCCTGGCAATATGAGAGTATATTTCGACATTTATGGGAGCCGAAGATTTTTATACAAGCCGGCCCAACTAAATGTAAAGCTTATGAGTGGTATTGTCTGAAAAAAATTTCACACACATGATGCTTTTTTAGCTCGAAAACAGCTACTCTCAACACAAACATGAATTGAAAATTATGTCATGCAGCCAAGAAAAAGAGAGAAAAAAAAACATTTGTTAACCGAAAAATTGATTTCTATTCACATTATGTCTTTGATGTTGGTATTGCTTCAATATGTTATTATAATTTGTGCTATATTGAATTAAGATGTTTTTTTTATTCATGTATGCCTAAAAATAGGATGGAAGTTCCTGAACATCGTAAGTGGATGGATAATAGGGTGGTTTCTAATAGGAGAACAGTTACAGATGAGTTTATGGCAGGAGTTGTTGAGTTTTTAGAGTTTGCTTGTAGTCATGATCATTTTAAAAGTGTAGGAAAGTTAAGGTGTCCTTGTAAAAAATGCAAGTGTCAGAAGTATTTTTCAGTTGATGAAGTGAAAACCCACCTTTGTATGAAGGGATTTATGAGTAATTATTATTATTGGACCAACCATGATGAACCAATACCTCTCGTTCCACCAATGGTTTCAAGAAACTCATATTATGGAAGTAGTGACTTTCAAGTATGCTTCAATGATTAGGAACAGATGGTAATAGATGCTACTGGACCATCTATTGGTAATTATATCGAGCAACAAGGTTTTGGTCATTGCGAATAGAGGGATGAAGATCCTAACCCGAAAACCAATTTTTTTTTAATATGTTAGAAGCTGCGCATGCTCCTTTGTATGACGGTTGTCAAAATTATTTTGAATTGTCAGCTGCAGTGGAAGCTTTGGGTATCAAGTCGGACTTCAACATATATGAGAATTGTTTCAATCAGTGGGTACAATTTATGGAAAATGCATTGTCAAATGAAAATCGTATGCCTAAAAACCTCTACCGTGCAAAGAAATCATTGGAGCAATTAGGATTAGGTTGTATAAAAATTCAATGTTGTCAAAACGGATGCATGATTTATCATAGTCCTCTTAATAAGGAGTTTCGTCATTGTAAATTTTGTGGTGAAGATCGTTACAAAAGGGTCATAAAAAATGGCAAAGCAAGAGAGCTTCCAGTGAAAAAATGTGGTATTTTCCACTTATTCCAAGGCTGCAAAGACTTTATTCCTCAATGAAAATTGTAAGTCAAATGAGATGGCATCGGGAAACTGTGAGGGTGATAGGCTCTTTGTCTCATCCATCTGATGGCGAAGCCTGAAAAATATTTGATGAAAAATATCCTTAATTTGCAATGGACCCTCGAAATGTGAGGTTAGGTTTGTGTGCTGATGGATTTGCTCCATTTGATAAAACAAGTCGGACTTATTCACGTTGGCCAGTTATTGTTACTCCTTACAATCTTCCCCCTTGGATGTGCATGAAAAGAGAGTTATTGTTCTTGACCATTATAATCCCTGGTCCTTCTAATCCAAAGAATAGAATTGATGTGTATTTACAACTACTTATAGATGACCTCAAACTTTTATGGAATACTGGTGTCACGACTTATGATGTCTCACTAAAACAGAACTTCAACATGAAAGCTTGTTTGTTGTACGTGGACCATTAATGACTTTCCTGCATATGGGATGCTTTCAGGCTGGATGACAATAGGAAAACTTGCTTGTCCAATATGTATGAAGTGTTCAAAGGCATTTACCCTTCGACATAGTCGGATGACCTCTACATTTGCATCCTACTATTATTCACCTAATGTTCCATGTAAAAGGACTCAAGTACCATGAAATGATGATGGAGGTGAAGGTTGTTTAATTAGACCACCGCTTTCTATCTTTAATTATCCTGGCCGTCTAACCAGAAAATGCATATCCTTCATATTGGAAGAAAGGGACTTGCAAACCGCACATTTATATGTTCTTCTAAATTGTCCTGAAGTGGAGCCATTTTTAATGTAAGTGTATAAAATGCTCATTTAAGTGTTATATAAATATATATATAACTATAAATTGTTATAAAATGTTTTCTAAATGTAGCATATATACTAATATGTTACAAGAATGTGGGATGAGTGACTCGAAAGTGGATAGACAAATCTCCACAATGTTTCCTATTTGGTTTAAAGAATACGTATGTTGCACAAATTCTCCTTAATTCCTTATTTTCTAACATTTTTCTTCTTATGTGAGACTGACTTAAATGTTTGATGACTAGATGTTAAATAATAATGTCAAAGATGTCCTTCTAAAGAGTTTGGCATGGGGTCCTCAAAGAAAATGCAACAAATGGCCATCATATTATGTAAATGGTTATAAATTTAATACAAAAAATCATGGCCAAGGTATGGGTACAAAAAATTTGGTGTATGTTGTCAAGGTGGTACGGATGAAACAACATAAAATAATTATTATGGGATTTTAACAGACATTATTGAAGTACACTATACAGGATGGCCTATAAAGATGTTAGTTCTATTCAAATGTGATTGGTTTGATCCCACCTTAAATCATGGAATAAAGGTAGATAACTATGGGATTGGTGAGGTTAGAACATCCAGGAGATATAAAAATTATGATCCCTTTATATTTGCACAACAAGCAACACAAGTATATTATACACAATATCTTAAAGGGCAACGTGATTGGTTAGTAGTGATCAAAACTAAGGCACAAACCATAATACAAACCATAGTACAAACTAAAATGCCTGAAAGTGATGCTCCATACCAAGAAGAGTCATCAATGCAATCGCCTGTAATAGTTGTAAATGACAATCTCGAGTAGAGTCTTGTTGATATTGAAGGCCCTATAAATGAAGTATATGGTTCTTCTTTGAACCTACATGAAGTAAATACAGATATAGATATTGAAATAGAAGATATGAATGAAGAAGATACTGAGGAAGAAGGAGAATGGGAAGATGAAGAAACAGAGGAAGAAAATAATAATGATGAAGATGTTTAGGTATTGTTAGGTTTCTTCATTTTACTAAGTGTATTATGTAGATCATATATTATGTATTTTTGAAGTAGGTTATAAATCTATGGTAGTATGGTTATGAGTTTTGTTATCATTGTCTTTTATTATTATTTGTATCTTTTATTATTAAATTGTTATCAAATTTAATCAGAATAGATGATTATCTTTTTGTCTGCAGATGACAGGTAGAGGAAGGGGTAGAGGTAGAGATAGAGGGCGAGGATGAGCTATCTCTCAGCCATATACATAGCCAAACACATCACCTATTGCTGACATAGCTCAGCTTGACCAGATCCACACTAGACATACACCTACTTCATCTCCCTTTTCCTAGACTTGTCATACTTCTACCCTATCTTCCCATTCACAAGCAGCGCATTCCAGTGCCTCATCTCCTCATCTTTCTAGTACAGTTGCCCCTACCCCACCTACACATACCATATGTGCCCCATCTCCTAATCCATCCGCATGTCCAAATGTTGAGCCAGTTCCTTTCACACCACAAACTATTCAGTGGGGAACAAGGGACATAGATAGTCGAATTTGGATTAGATCTGCATCTGGGAACATGTAAGTAATATGTGTGTGTGTGTGTGTGTTTTTTTTGTCAGTATATTTATTTAAATTGATATCTATACTTTTAGCTTTTATCCTGACATCTTAAGAAGAGG
Organism: Gleditsia sinensis; assembly: GCA_037074535.1. Classification (NCBI taxonomy): domain Eukaryota; kingdom Viridiplantae; phylum Streptophyta; class Magnoliopsida; order Fabales; family Fabaceae; genus Gleditsia; species Gleditsia sinensis. The sequence continues at coordinate 12,978,359 of CM073463.1, read as the reverse complement.
TGTCATCACAACGATTTTCAAGAAAAAATTTGAAGGTGCTTGGTCCAGTTGGGGAAAAGTAAACAACAATACCATTAAAATGTGGTTCGAGGAGTTCAAGGTAAATATGTAACATTTCCTATCATATTTATTGTCATCTTTTTTAAAAATGTGTGAATGTTATGTTAATTTGTTTACTTTCTTTATTTAGGTAAATTTTAAGTGGTTGGACAATGATGAGCACAATATTAAAAGGTCATTTGATAGTAGGGGATCAACAGCTCTAAAGAATGCATTGTTTAAGGTGCGTAGTGGTGAGGACAAGGGTGCTTGAATTCCATCCGAGAAGCTACAACATTTAAGGGCTGAATGGGATAGTGAAGACTGGCAAGATAAAGCCAAAAAAAAAAACAAAATAGACTTTCCAAAGAAGAACTTAATGTACATAGTGGAGGGTCTATATCTGCACGAGAGCATGCCAAAAGAATGGTGAGTAATTTCTGTCAAATATATAGTGATTTAAGTTCTTACTTCAATATTAATTAACTTTTTATTATTTTAGAGGGTGCAAATGAATAAAGAACCGACATGTTTTGAGTTGTATGAGCGGTTTCACTGACCCAAAGGGAAGCCATCGGGGTGGTTCAACGACCAGCAAGGAAGAATTGCTGTATGTAGTCACTACTCTTTTATTTTCATTTCTTTACAAATATTTATTTTTTTTAATCATTTTATTTTTTCAAAAAATGTATTGAACAAAAATAGCTGAGAGACAGTCCGAATCTTAGAGCGATGAGGGTTCTAGCCAACACTCCACCCAACATTCAGACAATGTTGTTTATTTGGATGTGGTTGGCGGTATAAACAATAAAGGACGGAT